>CM059295.1:11322500-12522500 GCA_030340665.1 Neosalanx taihuensis
CCAGGCTTTCAACAGCCTCGCACATACTCGATGATTGTATCCCACGTGAATGCGGGTAACACATTTGTGTTTATCTGTTGACAGTCACAATAATTAGCCTATTTTCTGGTTGTCAGTTACTCTGGCTGCTGACTGACATGGTAAACACTCAGTCTCGGCTGCCTGTTCTAAAGTGTCCGGGATATTATTTTTTTTTAGTCTGTCGTCTCCACAGAAAGTTGCTTTTCAATTCAGACGGAGAGAATGTGAGCGTCTGCTCTCATCAACTCGCCTCCTCCCCCGATCTCCCTCTGGCCACGCTCTCTTAAATTGAATTTGTTTCCATCCGAATTTGTGTTTTAAAAATAGTAATTATTTTCTTTAACCCCAAAGGAGGCAAAGAGAAATGAGTCAAATCCGAAGCCTGAATGAGAGGAAATGTGGTATTTCACTCGCCAGAAGGGATACGATCTTCAAGCACGGCAATCTAACAACCCGTTCATGGGTTCGCAAATTAAATCCAAAGCGTATATTACATCTTTAAAAAGTTAAATCAATCTGATCAAAAAAGTTTCACTCTCAATTACAGTTTGAAATTAATCTCCTTAATCCCAATTTGATATCTTTCATGCATGTAGGAGAGAATGTTCCATCTTGGTTGCCTTTTAATCCTCTGACAGGAACTGTGTTAAGATGGTGGAGCGATTGTCATATTTGCTCCTATCTCACTCTGATGGACGCTTGATGGAAGCTTTGATAGGGGAGATGGGGTGGGGGTGAGGAAGGGGTCTGACAAGCCTGTCTGTCTTTCCTTTTTCTGCTTCCTTCCCTCTTTCTCTCTCTCTCTCTCTTTCACTCTATTTCTTTCTCTCTCTCTCTCCCCCTCTCTGTCTCTCTCTCACTCTCTCTCTCTCTGTCTCTCTCTCTCTTTCATTCTCTTTCTTTCTTTCTTTCTCTCTCTCTCCCTCTCTGTCACTCTCTCTCACTCTCTCTCTCTCTCTCTCTCTCTCTCTCTCTCTCTCTCTCCTTCCCTCCCCTTGTGCCTCTAGCTGAGGAAGCAGGAAAGCACCATCGGCAGCCTGCAGGGGTGCCTGGCCGAGCAGCAGAGCGCCACCCAGAGGCTCCAGGAGGAGCAGGCAGCGTGCCAGGCCCAGCTGCAGGAGTGCAGGGTGGAGCTGGGGAGCAGGGTGGCCCAGGGGGACACCCACAAGAAGGAGGTCAGAGATCACAGCGCACGTAACCTTACCTGCTCCTGGCCCTCCATGTCTGTCTACACTGACGTGTGTGTGTGTGTGTGTGTGTGTGTGTGTGTGTGTGTGTGTGTGTGTGTGTGTGTGTGTGTGTGTGTGTGTGTGTGTGTGTGCGTGCGTGTGTGTCTCCAGCTGAGCCATCTGCAGAAGACTGTGCCCAAACTGAAGCGGGCCCTGGACGAGGCCCAGGCCAGCGGCAGGCAGGGGGCGAGGGACAGGGCTGCGGCAGAGCAGAGGGTGAAGGAGCTGAGGCTGGAGCTGGCCTCCACACAGGCCTCCCACAAAGAGAGCATGGAGCTGGTAGGTAGCCTTCTGCTAGCCCTGCTAATCCCCCTGCTAGCACCCCATTAGCTACACTGCTAACCACACTGATAGCATCCTGCTAACCACGCCGCTAACTAGCCTGCTAGCACCCCGTTAGCTACACTGCTAACCACACTGATAGCATCCTGCTAACCACGCCGCTAACTACCCTGCTAGCACCCCGTTAGCAATCCTGCTAAACATCCAGCAAGCCATCAGAGACTGAACTAGCGTGTGTGTGTTGTGGACGTGCAGCTGGCTGAGCGGACCAGAGAGGCAGCGGCCCAGCGCAGCGAGCTGAGCCGCCTGCAGCAGAGGAGCGCTCAGCTGGTGGAGGAGCTGGGCCGGCAGGAGGACAGGAGCAGGCTGCTGGCCACAGAGCTCAGCAGGCTCCGCAGCACCTGCTCCCACTCCCAGGACGAGGTGAGGACACGGACACACACACACACACGTCACACACACATCACACACACATACACATCACACACACACGTCACACACACATATCACACACACGTCACACACACGTCACACACACATATCACACACACGTCACATACATATCACACACACACATCACATACATATCAAACACATCACATACATATCACACACACACAGACACATCAAACACACATCACACACAAATCACACACACACATCACACACACGCATATATCACACACATCACACACACATCACACACAAATCACACACACACACACATCACACACACGCATATATCACACACATCACACACACACATCACATACATATCACACACACACATCACGCACATATCACACACACACACATCACACACACATCTCACACATCACACACACATCACACACACATCACACACATATCACACACACACATCACAAACACACCGCACACGCACATCAAACATACACATCACACACATCCCATACACAAACCATTGAGGTTGGTTGAGGGGAAGCACTATGGGCATATGTGAAGCCCGTTGTGACATTGCTTGTAAAAAGGGCTTTACAAATAAATGTTGATTTGATTTAATTTGATTTGACATCACACACACTCACACATACACACACACCTTATGGAATATCCCCAAACCTCAACTCGGCATCACCGCAGCTCTAAGATCAGACAAGAAATAGATCTGATCTAAGACCTGTTTCAAATCAAGGGCCGGGTGGCCATGTTCCAGGTCACATTTAGCCTCCAACCATCCGTGTTCCCATGTCCACTAATTGGGGATCATGTTGAATACTTGTGCAGCCAGAAGCTCACTTTCTCCGCAGCGAATCCGTCAACAACCACAAACCATGGCTGAGCCCAAGTCTACCAGCCTCTAAAGTGATGCCTCAATTACTAGAACATTCTCCTGCTGTAGAACAGGGATGGTGAAGATCTGCTCCCCATATGTATGAAGTGTGTGTGTGTGTAGTTTGTGTGTAACACACCCGCTGCTGTAAATGAGGCCTGGCCCCTTAACTGAATGAGTAGTCATTAGAGTACTGCACACAGGCCCTCGGTAGAGGCTGACTTGACCCTCAGGGTCAGGCTGCTCGCTAATTGTGCCGTATGGCCTGAAGCCAGGCAGCGTTGTGTTGTAGAGAGGATAGGTGAGCCTCTCTTCCTGTATTCCTTTCAGCTGATTGGATGATGAGCCCCACCTTCACACTTCCTCAGCTTTCCCAGTTGCTACAGGAAGGCACACTCCCAATGTACCCAGCATCTTGTAGAGAGGATATGCCATGCTTCCAGTCCCTTTATCAGGCATGGAGGCCTGGCTGGCAGAGGCTTCGGCTGGGGTAGTCTTCAGCAGGCGCTACTGGAGCGTCGTTGGGTACGCAGTTTGTTCCAATTGGCCTCACGCTTGTTTTCTTTTGTTGTGGAACATATCTGAGCACGGTCACTCGCTTCATTTCAGAACACAGACTTTAAACCGTGCACTTCCCCTGTCAGCCCGTGGCCTTTTGTAATGCGCGCGCACGTGCGCGTCGGGTCGAGCGGAGCCAGGGGCCACATCTCCGTGGCTCATCGGCGCTCTCGCTCCAGCCCTCCTTAAGTGCTGTCAGCGTTGCATGGTAACAGCAGCCCCGGCTCCCTTTAATTGGTTTAGGAAAAGCAGCTCTGTCATTTTGCGGTCAGCAAACTCTGCCGGAGAAAATGAAGTGCAAGTTGCCTTCTGCCCCCCCCTCCCCCCTCTCGCCCTCCTCCCGCCCCCCCCCCCCCGGGCCCCCCGGCCCCCGCACCACCCGTCCTACAGATAATGACTGGGCTCTTGTGTGTTTGTGCATCTGCTGTATGTTTTCCCTTTTTGCTCATGGAAATAATTGCTGTTGGTTGGTGAGACCACATCACAGGAAGGCCATTAGTGACTCTCACTGGCCATGCCTACGTGTGTGTGTGTGCGTGTGCGTGTGTTAGTTGTGGCGCAAATTGCCTACTTTAAACATTTGCCGTTAGTGACGATTGGCGTTCGCGTTCCTCGGCTCTACTTTGTGCACGTGTTGTCTTGTCTTTCACACGCGCGTGTGTTTGAATGCGTGTGGCGTGTGTGTGTGCGATGCGAGCTGGCGGTGTGTATGTGCGTGTCCGTCTATCCTTTGGCGTGGATAAGATGGTGAATGCCGCCGGATGATGATCAGACTGAGCATCCTGGGATTGCAGTGCGATCACACAGGGATTATGGGGGATATGGAGCTGGACTCATCTCCTCCGTGCGGCCCGCACACACACACACACACACACACACACACATATACGTGCGCGCGTGCACACACACACACACACACACACACACCACTTTAATTGCCTTTGCTTCTTTCATTACATTTATTGCCTCTCCTCTGCATTGCCTGTTCCCTGGGCTGTGGAAAGGTCATTGTGGTGCTGGTCCGTGTCTCCATCGAGGGTGGGGGGGGTGGGGGGGGGTGGGGGGGTGGGTGGGTAGGTGGGGGTGGGTGTGAGGGGGGGGTGGGGGTGGGTGTGAGGGGGAGTCTGGGCAGGAGGGGGAGGTGGGCAGGGATATAGAGAGACAAGTGTAGGCTCTGGCAAGTCCTAACAATTGCTCCGCGTTCCTTAGCTTGGTTCTATGAGGGCATTTCCCCGGTCCATTCCCACCAACCCAGACCTTTACCCAACAAGCTCTTTTCAACGCAAAAGGCAGCTCGTCAGCAGCGTGACCCGCCGCCGATCGACGTGGAGCGGGGGAAACGGTCAGTCAGACGTTGCTGTTCTCCCCAGGCGAGGGCGTGCCAGGGCAGGCTGGCGGAGCTGCAAGCCCAGCTGTCGAAGGCTGAGCGCTGGGGTCAGGAGCAGCTGTCCAGCCTGGAGGCCCGGGAGGAGGAGATGAAGCTGATCAAGGTGGAGATGAACTCCCTCAGGGAGAACTACCATGCCAAGGTGGCTCAGGTTAGACACACACACACTCACACACACACACACACACACACACACACTCACACACACACACACACACACACACACACACACACACACACACACACACACACACACACAGTCATTCTCAGAGCACCAACTCAAGCACTCAAGTTCACCTTGTTTATATGTGCTCGTGCAGGATTGTTTTTGAACTAAACACCCTTTCAAACAACCATTCAATCAGAACTGGGTCTGGTTGTCTCTCTCTCTCTCTCTCTCTCTCACACACACAGTCAAAAGAGTTATAGAGGATAGAACTCTAGAAATACCACTACTGTATATACAGAGGCCCCTGAAACACAGGGGCATGAAAGATCGTAGTCCCTGCTCCAGGTGTATAATATTGTGTGTGTGTCTGTTTGTGTACAGGTGGAGGCCTTACAATCCCAGCTTGAGTCTCTGAAGCAGAAGTACAGCACAGCCACTAACAAGGTGAGCTCCTGCCACACTCCTGCGTGTCAGATCAACGCTGGGGGACGAGAGGCTGAATACAGAAGGACTGGCATCTGACATCTCTCTGTCCGTCTCTCTCTGTTCTTTTTCTGTCCCCCTCCCTCTCTCTCCCTCTCTCTCTCCCCCTTGTCTCTGTCTGTCAGGTGGATGTTCTGCGTCGCTCCCTGGGCGAAGCTCGTTCTGACAGAGGTCGTCTCCGCGCGGAGAGCGAGCTGGTGGTCTCCAACGTCAACCAGTGGGTGAAGGAGCAGAAGTAAGACCCCCTCAGTACTCAGCTCACATCTACACCATATAAACCTGACTCATGTTAGTGCTCTATACGCTTATCTATAGTCTATAGTCACATTGACACTACACACTATATAAACCCAAGACTATACTCTGTACACTTATCTATACTCCATATATATAAACCCTAGACTCATGTCTATACTCTGTACACTTATCTGTACTCCATATATATAAACCCTAGACTCTTGTGTATACTTTGTACACTTAACTGTACTCCATATACTCCATATACTGGATATAAATCCTAGACTCATGTCTATACTCTGTACACTTATCTATACCCCATTTAAATAAATCCTAGACTCTTGTTTATACACTAATCTATACTCCATATATAAACCCTGTTTATTCTCTGCTCTGTATACCTCCACATCAGCCCAGCTCAGGGCTGCACCCTGGCATCTCTCTCTAGGCTTGACTGGTTCTCGTCTTCTCTGTGCTCCAGACAGGCCAACGACACCCTGGGCAGGAAGACCAGGGAGCAGAACAGGAAGATCCTCCACCTCACCACTGAGAGGGAGTAAGACGAGTCACCTTTAAACCATCGCACTGCGCTGAGTGCACACGGCCCAATGTGGATGATGTGTGTGTGTGTGTTTGTGTGTGTTTGTGTGTGGTTATCCAGTCACCTGCAGGAGAGTGTGGACACCCTTCACAGGGAGTCGAGGAGGCTGAAGGCTGAGCTGGACGACAGGAGGCTGGAAGTGGAGAGGTGCAGGGTAGGTCCCATTCCCCTCCAGCTCCTCCCTCCAGCTCCTCCCTCCAGCTCCTCCCTCCAGCTCCTTGATGCTCATCAACAGCTAACTGGATCTCCTGTCTCTCTGCTGTGTGTGTGTCCAGATCTCTCAGGTCAGCAGGGGTGAGCAGGTCAGTGCCCAGGCCAGGCTTCTCTCCCCCCAGGTCCACACCCAGGTCCACACAGGGTGAGTGCCCTTGATAGCCAAACACCCCAGACTGTCTGGGTCCCTCCCTCTCTGTCTCTCTCTGCTCTCACCCACAGCAGGACTGTGAAACTGAAGAGTTACGCCAGCTGCCATGAGCCCCCAGCCCCAGGCCCCAGCTCCAGGCCCCAGCCCCAGGCCCCAGCTCCAGGCCCTAGCCCCTAGCCTCAACCCCTAGCCTCAGCCCCCAGCCCCAGGCCCCAGCCCCCTAGCCTCAGCCTCTAGCCTCAGCCCCCAGCTCCAGGCCCTAGCCCCTGTATTTCGTTGCCCTGGACTTGTACCTGTGTAATGACAATAAAGTTGAATCTAATCTAATCTAATCTAATCTAGCCTCAACCCCTAGCCTCAGCCCCCAGCCCCAGGCCCCAGCTCCAGGCCCCAGCCCCAGGCCTCAGCTCCAGGCCCTAGCCCCTAGCCTCAACCCCTAGCCTCAGCCCCCAGCCCCAGGCCCCAGCCCCCTAGCCTCAGCCCCTAGCCTCAGCCTCTAGCCTCAGCCCCCAGCTCCAGGCCCTAGCCCCTAGCCTCAACCCCTAGCCTCAGCCCCCAGCCCCAGGCCCCAGCTCCAGGCCCTAGCCCCTAGCCTCAGCCCCTAGCCTCAGCCCCCTGCTCCAGGCCCCAGCCCCCTAGCCTCAGCCCCTAGCCTCAGCCCCCAGCTCCAGGCCCTAGCCCCTAGCCTCAGCCCCTAGCCTCAGCCCCCTGCTCCAGGCCCTAGCCCTTAGCCTCAGCCCCTAGCCTCAGCCCCCAGCTCCAGGCCCTAGCCCCTAGCCTCAGCCTCTAGCCTCAGCCCCCAGCTCCAGGCCCTAGCCCATAGCCTCAGCCCCCAGCCTCAGCCACCTCCAGCCTAGATGGACAGTAGAAGCTTGTTAACACCAAAGATGCATTTGTGCAGTCAGGCATGAAATCTAGGAGGTGGCAGAGGAAGGGGCTATAGCCCTGGTCCTCTGGTCCTCTGGTCCTTTGGTCCTCTGGTCCTCTGGTCCTCTGGCCCTGGGTGAGTGGGGGACAGACAAAGCAGACATACAGACCAGACAGACCTGACAGTATCAGTCTAACAAGAACATTTTACCCCAGCTCAGACAGACTGTCTGGGGGAAAGCCCAACCGAAGACTGTAACCAAGGAGCCGATAGTCCCATCTTGGTCAGGTCTGTTTACCGAGACAGACCAGGACACACACACATAACTAAGTGTCAATCCCCCTCCCCACCCCCCCCACCCCCTCCCCTTGTTGCCATGGGAACGGTGACCTTTCTCAAATGGAATGCGCATTTTATATGTGCTGCTTGAGAAGGGGTTATTTATTGGTGAAATTGCGTTCCACCTCCGTTGTTTGACAGTTGAAGCCGTTTCATTCCGGCCCCGGCCAATACCCCCGTGCTCAGAAGTAAGCCAGATCTGTGCTCGCTGGCATTTCCCTGTAATTCGCCCCTCTGATCTCCTCGCCAATTGAAACGAGCCCAAAGTTAGGGTTGATTGGAGGGATAACTTCGGCTGGTTTAAAGAAAAGCTATGGAGGGATGGAGGCAGAGCGGGAGAGCGGTGAACCCAATCAGAGTCCTGTGTTGACAGGGCTGATTAGAGGCTTGCGCTGAGAGGATCCCCGTCCAGCCCGTAAGTCTGTCTGACGCTCGGCCCCTCCCCAGCCCCCTCACCACAGCGCTCACCCCACCCCTGTCCTCTCTCATCCCTCCATCAACACTCCTCACCAAACTCCGACAACACTGTCTTCCTAGAGGACGTGACGAACCTGTTTACCGGGGGTTATTAAAGGTCGTCTTGAGACGGGGCTCAAATCAGACCTGAGATGGTGCGTGTATCGGGTGTTGGTGCCCGGACGTGTGCGTGACAGCGTGTGGGTCTGCCAGCGTGTGTGTGTGTGTGTACTAGTGTAGCCTGCCCTGTGACCATGCAGACTCAGCCCATTAGAGCCCACTGGAGGAGTCAGGACTGAGTGAACCACTGCTAATGTTCCAGGACATCCAGAAAGCCTGGGGGGAGCCGGAGGAACAGAGAGACAGGGGCGAGAGCAGTCAGGGGAGAGAGAGAGTGAGAGAGAGAGAGAGAGAGAGAGTGAGAGAGAGTGAGAGAGAGAGAGAGAGAGAGAGAGGGAGGGAGAGAGAGAGAGAGACATGAAACACAAATAAATAGATAAACAAGCGCAAAGGGCACGAGAGGAGAGGAGGGAACGGGCCGTCCGTTCTCACGCGGGCGCGTTTGTTTATTTATGGCGTTCGAAGGTCCCGGCTGGGCCGTGGGGGGGGGGGGGGGGGGGGGGGGGGGCGGCGGGGGACCCTACAGACCGCACGCTCCCATCCCCAGCTTTCATTAAGTGTCATTAGCCGGGCTTTCAGAGCGAGCAGGCCAGGGCTAAGAGCTGACATCCACTCCATAGATATGTGAGCATGCATATGGATGGATTTCTGATCCCCCCCCCCCCCCCCCGCCTTATCCACCGCTAAGGACGAGGCTACAGCCATATGCGACTTTAATGGCAAGAATGCGAGGCTATTACTTATCAAGGACAGCATTCACGGCTGATTCGCCGTCATGAATATGTCACACGGGTTATTGACATCGAGAGCGCGCGTACACTCAATCCAAATGCGTTTTTACGATGACAGCCGCCGCGGTCCTTTGAAAAGGGCTCCGGTCCTTTAAGGATGGCGGACGGCTGCAAACATTCGTGTCGGCGCCGGGGGAGGGGGGCGGGGGGGGGGGGGGGGTTGGAGAGGGACGCACCCCCCCAGCCTTAAGAGGCGTGTTTTGCTCGCAGCGCGGCGTCTCATTTAGCAGCGCCCTCTTCCAGTTCACCTCCTGTGTGAGAAGCTTCCCTGATTGACGGTGTTAGGTGGAGAGGGGGGGGGGGGGGGAGAGAGACAGAGAGGGGGGGGGGGGGGCTGTGTTTATTTGTATATACGGGAATGAAATATTCATATTGTACGCTTTCCCGAGCAGAAGTTATCTAGATGCGGCGTAAATGGTACTCGGGATTAGATGTTTCGCCGCAGATTGCTGTTATTAAAGGAGGAAGAAGAGAGGGGGGGAAGTGGAGCGGCCCCTGAGCAGTCATCTTCCTGGGAGGCAATCTGTTTCTGTTGCCCCCCCTCTCCTCGCAGTCAGACGCACCCAGGGCCCAGGCTCTTAATGCACTGGAGCAAAAGTGCTGTGGTCCACAACCTTTCACGCCTTCCGCGCTCCTTTAGGTGATTGAATAGTTAATAACTTTGACTTTGCCTTTGAGAGCCGGTGTCACCCGTCTGTGCTGTGCCTCATCTGCCTGTCTCTTTGACTGCCTGTCTGTTGGACTGCCTGTCTGTTAGACTGCCTGTCTGTTGGACTGCCTGTCTGTTTGACTGCGTGTCTGTTGGACTGCCTGTCTGTTTGACTGCCTGTCTGTTGGACTGCCTGTCTGTTTGACTGCCTGTCTGTTGGACTGCCTGTCTGTTAGACTGCCTGTCTGTTGGACTGCCTGTCTGTTTGACTGCCTGTCTGTTGGACTGCCTGTCTGTTGGACTGCCTGTCTGTTTGACTGCCTGTCTGTTGGACTGCCTGTCTGTTAGACTGCCTGTCTGTTGGACTGCCTGTCTGTTTGACTGCCTGTCTGTTGGTCTGCCTGTCTGTTGGACTGCCTGTCTGTTGGACTGCCTGTCTGTTGGACTGCCTATCTAACTGCCTGTCTGTTGGTCTGCCTGTCTGTTTGACTGCCTGTCTGTCGGACTGCTGGTCTGACTGAACCCAGGTTGTCCACGCAGGATTCTGTCTAATAGCCTCCAGCTGTCTTCATGGTCTGCTTAGCGTTTCCACCTGCACACCAGCCTGTAAGCGTACCTGTCTACTTCTGTGCCTGTCTGTCGACCTACCAGTCTGTACACCTGTGTGTCTGTTTACTGATCTGTTTACCATGCCCCTTGTCCGTCTGTCTGTCTGTCTGCCTTCATGTATGTGGATGCGAGACCGGAAAATGGTATCTTTTTAGATCTCTTTCCCTCTTCCCATCCGCTCCTTCTCTCTCCATGCACGCACACACACACACACCGACACGCCCGCACCAACACACCCTTATCTCCCCCTGTCACACTTCCACAGCACCCTCCCACGCAGCTCGTTAGCGCTCTCTGCTTCAGCAGAATGTGACCCTGCCTAATTGTGCACCGCGCTCATTTGTTCTCGCCGCACGACGCGGCGTCTGCTTGTTTATTCTCCTCAGGGTTCCTCGATCACGTTAAAATGATTGACTCATTTCATTCACTGCACATTTGCCGAGCTTTTATTTGATAAGCTCATCTCCCTCAGTGCCCTCCCAGTTTCGTGTTTAAAACTTATAATGGAACCGACGCACATTATTATTCAGTCCTGTGATTGTTTCTTCGGCTAATTATCTGTGTTCGAATAATTTTGCATTGGCGGGGCCTGTTTATCCCAGTGGAATTAAACAGCACAAAAGGGCACACATTAGCGATGTGGCTACAGCGGCTAGGAGCCAATTGTGTACACAAAGCTGCCAGACGTGGTCAACAAGAAGCTTAAGAGGGATCGGAGCAGCGCCGAAGCTTTTGCCGGAATAAGCAAGAGTTCATTTGCATGCACTTAAGAGACCTGTTTACGAAACAGAGGCTGTCAACATTTTGCCCAATCAGGTAATGAGAAAGGGCTGTGCGTGGACGAGAACGGAGAGATCGTTGGCGCACAACAGAGGGGTTAGCTGGGAGGCCCGGGTTCACGTGGAGGTCAAGGTGCAGAAATACTCTGGTCTGACGCTCCCTCCCTCCCACTCTCCTCCCTCCCTCCCTCATTCCTTCCCAGTGCTGAGGTCTTCTGTGGGCTGGACCAGAGCCGCAGAGTAGCGCCACAGGTCAGACAGAGTCAGGACCAGATCAGACAGAGTCAGGACCAGAAGGATCAGACCCAGGGCCGGGATCAGACTCTGGGCCAGGATCAGACTCTGGGCCAGGATCAGACTCTGGGCCAGGATCAGACCCAGGGCCAGGGCCGGGATCAGACCCAGGGCCGGTATCAGACTCTGGGCCAGGATCAGACCCAGGGCCAGGATCAGACCCAGGGCCAGAACAGAGACAGTCTAGCAGCAGGAGACCTGTTCATCAGTGTCCCGGTAGGTCCAGCAGCCTGACAGCAGCACCCAGTAGGAGAGAATCAACTTGTGGAGTAAATGAGATGGGGATGATTAGACATGTACCCTAATAGCAGTAATGCCCCAGGTCATGTCTGCTGGCCACATTTGGTTTGATCACCACCAACACAGTGTGCCTGGATCTGGTTCAGTGTTGTAGTAGACTGTAACCTGTGTCTGTGTTGTGGTCTCAGATCTGCCCTGGCTGTGAGAGGAGCCTCGACTGGTCCAGAGGAGCGCCTGACCACCCAGATCCATCCCCACTAGTCTGTGCCTGCCTGGCAGGGAGAGGGCCTACGTTTGCAGCTGAGGTGGCCAGGAGAGTGGCCCTGCGGGCCCTGGAGAGGAGGGCCCTGCCCGGGGCCCACCACCCAGCCTGGGGCTCGATCTGGAGCAGGCCACACTCTCTCAGCTGGGGAGGACCAGCCTCCCAGACCTCAGGAAGAAAGGCTGACAGTGACCAGCCTGTTAGAGGGTGAACCACTGTAGCTAGGTCTTACAGGGGGGACTATAAGTAGTATTCATGTTGGGCTATAAGGGGGGTTGAACACTTTAATAACTGTTCGTTTTTGTACTTTTCACCATTGTTATTTTATTGTTTATTCAATTTTTGGGGTTATTTGTTACTATCAGGGTTCAATTATTTTATATTTTGGAAGTGATTAAATATTGATTTAGTAGTATTCACTGTGTTGCTAGAAATATTGATTCAAGCACATTCTTAATATCTCATATTCATCCACTCAGGATCAATCGTAATTGCACTTTCGTAAACACGTTGTAGAGCATTGTTGAAGAAATAAAACGTGCCTTACTACCTGAAATGTCTCAATAAATTTGATAAATGCACTGACATGTTAACGGACTGCGCTTGTTCTTTATCAATCGGAACATATCGCTATAGTATCTTATCCAGTCTCATGCAGTAAATATCATGTCTATGGAGCCTGTTGTTTAGTCCTCTGTATTTCGAGTAAAATATCACAAGTTTTACTCAGAGCCACCCTGTCCTGGGGCAGTTATGCATCTTAATGAATGTGCTGTACAGACAGACTGCGGACAAATAAAAAAAGACGGGGAAGGCATCTAAGACAATAACCCGTCGTTCTTTGTTCCAGCGCTCTTCCATTCATCAAGAACTGGGACCGTGTGGATCCAGGCGTTGTTGCAGCTTTGAGGCCAAACTCTGAGAGTTCCATGGCCACCAGCCCTCCATCACAGGGGATGTCTGGGTTTGACAGTAGAAAGACCTTCTTTTTTTCGGTCTACAAGAAAACTAAAATCCCTAAGCAATAGTGGATGAACTGTAAGTGCGCACCAAGTCCGCAGAGAGGGAGACCCTGTGCAAAGGGAATAATAAGACACAGTCACAAGAAAAACTGCCATAGAGCAGTACAAACCACCACTTTGAAGTATGTCCTTTCATTTCTTAAATAAAAAATACTATCATGAAGTAGTCTTCATGGCGTTCGATTCCGACGGTCATTCGGTTTAAAACAACAGGCTGCCTTATATGGATCTATTTCCTCCCAATCTTTGCAGCTGTCTTCTCCGTCATCGGTGGTTCTGCTTGCAGCCTGTAGGGGGCGCCGATGATGCAGAATGACCTCCCAGAGAAGGTGTGTGTCGGAAGCGTCTCCAGTCGATGCCATCGAGCCGTAGCTGTTTGCTCACCGGCAGCCTGGGAGGATTAATCCTGCCCTTACAGGAAGAGGACACCATCTCTTTCTGCCTTGGCCAAATCAATAGGTAACGTTCTCCCCAGCATAGCAGTCAATACCCAACACTTAAGGTGTCTGAGGAAACCAGAGAACGCCAATAATTGTTATTAATGCCCTGGATTTCCTCAAGCACTGAATTTAAGGGTAATTCAAGTTTAAGAGACATTCAAACAACATGTCATGGACAAGGAGCTGATGTCCTCCGACAATGTGGACCTACGGTTAAGATCAAAGCATGAAAGCAGCACTGTCAGATGCTGACAGAATGCAGATGGTGCATGCATGTAGAAAGTTAAATTCTGTACTAGCATAACTGGCCTGGTTGGAATTCACACAATATCATAGAATCTTTTCATTTGCCCACTGTTAGTTCATCTAGCATGTTTAATCTAACCAGGCTGTGTTGACGTTGAACAAATTGTTGAATTTGTGTGGTCAGTGGCAGGTTTATACTGTCCATGTGCTGATTGGTGCTGATTGTGTTATGAAGCGTGACTGGGATCTTTCTTAAATTGCACATTTGAACGTCTTTCCTGCCTCCTGGATCAAGACCTTTTTGTTCAGCGAGCACAAGGACGAAAATCCTTGTGTCAAAAATGTGTCTTGATTGCTAAACAGACCCAATTAAATGTCTCTTTACTTGTGAAAGCAGTTCTCTGTTACAAACCTGAAGATGCACCCTAGAACTGAGTCTCCATCATAGAATTATTATCCCTTTCTTTATGTTTTCATAATAATAATAATGATACAAGGATCCAACTTAGTTAACAAAAAAACACTGCAGACTATTTACTATACATATGTTATAGATTTTTCTTTAGAAACGGTGCTCAGCATAGGTCATTCAATGAATGTATTTACTCATAAATGCCATGTAGAATTGACAGGGTTTCAAGAAAAGAACAATCTCTTTCCACAGCACACCAACTGGCCCAGGCAAGGACACTGTGTATTTCCACAGCAGAGGCACTGAACGTTGTGTTCTGCGAAGGGGAGAAAGACTGAGGAGGAGCCCCTCGGAATTGCTTTTATGTGTCGATCGAGCAGCTCCACTCCACATCAGCACTCGACGACATACGTCAGTGGGAAGTGAAGGACGGTTAGCGCTTAAGAATACATCTAGAACCCCTTTTGTGTTGTCCTTTGGAAATCACAAGTGTTGGTGGTGCTGGGGGTGGGGGGTGGATGGGGAGGGGGGAGGGGGGTGGTATTATATACTCCATGTCATGAAGGCCATGCCCAGTAGAGGCAGGAGAGGCAGGGGAGAGGAACTCAAGTTTAGTTTCCTCTGGGCCCGCTGGCCTCCTAATGCAGCCTTGGATGTAATCGGGTCCCAGAAGGCTGTTCATTATTGGGTCTGAGTGAGCCAGCGAAACAGAGGGCCTGGCTGAGAAACAGATGCCTTTGGTACCACACCTTGGCTCCACAACTCCATTCCAGCCCCTTTATAGGACCACAGTTAATTAAACGAGCAGTTGATGTCACTGTTTGTCTCATCAATCCCCCTTGTGCTCTTATTAGGTTTGTAATGACGGTGAACCATGTCTGTCTGCAGATACTTTCACAGTGGGGGAGAGTATGGGGGCGGGGGGGGTTGATATGAGAGACAGTACATCTCAACAGATCTCTCAGCGGTTGCCAACTAATGCACAACATGATCTTTCTTCCCTTTAAATCCCCCTGCGTGGGTGTCAGGGAACGAGGGGGGATCTGTGGGGGTTTTGGGGGGAGGAAGGTGGGTGGGCGGGCGGGTAAAGAGACAGGGTGGAGACTGGGAGACCCCCCCCCCCCCCCCCCCCCCCCCCCCCCAAGATGAGAGGTGTGGCTTTACCCCCTAATCCCTGGACTCTCGTCCCGGGGGCCATGAGGCCTATTTTAATTCCCATCATCATTACAAGGACCTTTCCTGGAAAGCTCTGGTAAAGGTGACTGCTGACACTGTCATGCACAAGGACTATTTCAAAATGTCAGCCTATAGCTTGAGATTTGTCCATTACACCTGGCCCTCCCCTCTACTTCGGCCCGCGAGCTCTTAATCAAGCTGACATGCGGAATGGAGGGAACGTTCGCATATACATTTGCATGAGGCTTCCAGAGAAAGAACACAGCCTTAGTACAAAGTACAAAGGAGGGATTGTAGAGAGGGAAACTGCCTTCATGTGGCTCAGGGGAATCAAACCGCCAGTTGTTGCACCCCACTTGCAGGAGAAATCACAGCTCAACACCTCGTTGGCATCCAAAGCCTGCTTAATGGTTGCCAGCTACAATGTAAGGTTTTCGTCAGGAAAAACAAAGACATCAAGAACGTCACGCGGGAACACCGTGACGAAACCGGCACACCATTAACGCTGTTTGTTCCGCGCTCGCCGTGACCTGGGAGGATTTCCGCCGCGGCTCGGTTAACGGGAGCCGCGAGACACGTCGTCATCGCGGCGCTTCATCTCCCAACATCCGCATCACAGCCCGGGATCCAACAGGCCCAGGCTCGCTCATGTTCTCTTTTGTTCGCGTCTGATCGGTTTACCTCCTTCTGATTCAGATTCTGAACCTGAACATGGTTGGTGAGGCTGGATCAAACCGGAAGCGGGAACTCGCTGCCGAGCTCGCCGTGCACCTCGAGACAATGCGTCACATGACTTTGACGGGGCCACGTTGACCTCCTCCAATAGCGGAGCCGCTGTGGACTTCCTGAACTCACGGTCAATCTCATAGACGAGGAAAGCATTCAGACCACACAGAACTGTGCTGGCTGGCTGGGCAAAGCATTAAAGAGTGAAGGACAGTGCTTTGTTTGGCTAGAGAGGGTCATCCATCATAATTATAATTAGAAGTGTCACATCACCTTTCTGCCCGATCAGCGTCTGATTAAATATTCTCTGGCTGTGGGGAGTAATTGAATTGGGTGTGTGCTAGTGCATGTTATGTTTGTGTGTGTATATGGGTGAATAAAACTCAAGACTGCTGAAAAAAAAGCCAAGCTAATTACAGCCAGGTCTGCAGCCTCTAATGAGGCAGACATGGTTCCTGTTGACTATTCCCTCACTGCCTTAGTGGAGTCGGTATCCTCGATACCAACATAGAAATCGTGACACTGGCCTGTCTCAAAGGAGGACGCTCATTAAACCACCACCCGTCAATCAACAGTCTTATTTAATATGAAGGTTATATTCAGATGAACTTGAAATTAATGGCTATTAATCCGTCTTGAAAACCTAAAAGAGTTGAGGAGAACAGAGAAGGAATGAAAACACACAAGGCAATAAAAAAATAGGCCCATTTATTTTCCTTTTCCAAAAGCAAGTTCTAAATCATGTGTGTAACCCACTGGCTGATGTCACAAAAGCCTAAAATTACTAATACAAGAACCCCCTCCCCAAAAAATAATGACGGACCATTGAAACGGCAACATAATGGTCTGTACAAAACTATACAAAGTCAATCCAGTAACATTTAAAAGTGATGACTTTGGATTCCAGTACATGCCCAGGTGTCTGGTTTGATCTGGTCTTTAATGACGGTGGAAGGAGACATGGGAATGGCACTCGTGCTGAGGGCTGACAGGATATGAACATCTTTAAAGGGACACCCATTTCCAGGATTCGCTCACTTGAGAAGGGAGCGGAGCCTCAAAAGGCGACGGGTGGCCATTTACAACACAAAGACAATGAGAAACACTTGTGAGTTGAAGAAATGAAGGAGCCATGTGTGTGAGTGTGTGTGTGTGTGTGTGTGTGTAGGGAGAGAAACTGGTAGTCATTGTAGCCAAATACTTGGGAAAGGGTTGGGAAAAGCTCAACTGTAAAACCTTGTCATCGCAATCATTTGCATGGATGGTGTGTGTGGGTGTGCGTGTATATGAGGTCATCTAACACTACCCCTGGGTCTGAAACAATCTTGCCACGAGCCAATGTCTGAACAGGGCTTCAGTTTATGCATCAGTCAGTGATGGTGTAAGTGTGAAGAGGACTTCAAGACAAACACAATCCACGCTGACATCTATATGGGAAATCGGCCAATCGTAGGACGTAAAAAGGAGCTCTTAAAAGAGATTCGAGTTGAGAGAACATTTTAAAAAGACTAAATAGCTCTGATTTCAGACGGCTGTTCATGACAGAAGTCATAGAAAACCCCCCCGACAAGAGGACCGGCTCCTATTGTCTGTCTAATATAATGTACCACAGCTTAATCAAGCCAGCTGCCACAGTGACATTCAATGATTTCAACAGACAAAGAAACACATCCTAAACATCGATCAAATAAACTGCCATTATGAAAATAGCTCAAGAGTAGAGCTGGGAACTTAGACAAAAGAACC
Source organism: Neosalanx taihuensis (assembly GCA_030340665.1). Taxonomy (NCBI): domain Eukaryota; kingdom Metazoa; phylum Chordata; class Actinopteri; order Osmeriformes; family Salangidae; genus Neosalanx; species Neosalanx taihuensis. The sequence goes on from CM059295.1 coordinate 11,340,319, forward strand.
ATGTGCTCATATAAAATACATCACCTCTATCTGACTGAGAAAAATGGGGATTAAAAAATGATACCGCACACCCTCTCAGGGTGATACATTTCCGATGGTGCCCCGAATCTAGGCGTTACACTAGAAGAAACAAGCCGAAACACCTTGGATTGTGTGAACAGCACAGGAGAGACTGCATTCTAACAGGGTTGTATCTCTACTCTACAAAACTGTAGGCTGGGAGAGATGCAGTGAGGTTTGAGCAGGATGAAGGGGGCGGGAGGGGGGGGAGTGATCGAGACTCATGCCTTATACAAGCTCTCCCTCTGGTGGCCCCACCTGGAACTGCAAGCGTCTCGAGCCACGCTAGGGGTGATGGGATGGAAAAGAGGTGGTCCCGTCTTGCAGACTGAGGGAGGTGTGCTGGCCTGGTGTGGCTGGACCACGGTGCAGTCTGCAGGGGAGGGGGTAGCAGACGGGTCCTGGCTGCTGGTGTCGCGTCCGGACGGAGGACTGGTGGAGGTCTACAGACCGAAGCGGGCTGGGGTTCTCTTGGGGGTCATGGGGGCCTCCTCCTTCCTCCCTGGGGTGACGATCTTCACAGCTCTGGTAGGGGGTAGAGACAGGGGGAGGGAGCGTGAGGAGGGGGCGGGGGAGAGAGAGAGAGATGAAAAGACAGAGGTTAGCTAGACACAGACGAAGGTGATCTGTCATTTAGCATGATTTAATACTTTTTGAATGAATTCTTTTGTGTATTTTCTTAGAGACCAGAGACAGGGACAGGGGGATAGAAACCAGGGAGGCTAGTGAGGGACGCTAGTCAGAAAGAGGCTGGTGAAGGAGAGGCCGGTGGTGAGGCTGGTCATACAGAGGCTGGGGAGGGAGAGGCCGGTGGTGAGGCTGGTCATACAGTGGCGAGGGAGAGGCTTGTGAGGCTGGTCATACAAAGGCTGGGGAGGGAGAGGCTGGTCATACAGAGGCTGGGGAGGGAGAGGCTGAGGAAGACTGGAGGAAAAGGAAAAGGGCTGTTTGTGTCTCCATGGGGACTGGAGGTCCACACTGCCCCACAGCACAATCTATCATCTTTAATTACAGCAGCGAGACACCCCGACACTGGCTAGCATTCCTCTCTCTAACACACAGCCATCAGGCCACCACCCTGCCCCCACCACACCACCCTGCCCCCACCACACCCTGCCCCCACCACACCACCCTGCCCCCACCACACAACCCTGCCCCCCCCACACCACCACACCCTGCCCCCACCACACCACCCTGCCCCCACCACACCACCACACCCTGCCCCCACCACACCCTGCCCCCACCACCCTGCCCCCACCACACAACCCTGCCCCCACCACACCACCCTGCCCCCACCACACCCTGCCCCCACCACCCTGCCCCCACCACACAACCCTGCCCCCACCACACCCTGCCCCCACCACACCCTGCCCCCACCACCCTGCCCCCACCACACCCTGCCCCCACCACACCACCCTGCCCCCACCACACAACCCTGCCCCCACCACACCACCCTGCCCCCACCACACCCTGCCCCCACCACCCTGCCCCCACCACACCCTGCCCCCACCACACCACCCTGCCCCCACCACACCACCCTGCCCCCACCACACAACCCTGCCCCCACCACACCACCCTGCCCCCACCACACCCTGCCCCCACCACCCTGCCCCCACCACACAACCCTGCCCCCCCCACACCACCCTGCCCCCACCACACCACCCTGCCCCCACCACACCACCCTGCCCCCACCACCACACCCTGCCCCCACCACCCTGCCCCCACCACACCACCCTGCCCCCACCACACCCTGCCCCCACCACACCCTGCCCCCACCACCCTGCCCCCACCACACAACCCTGCCCCCCCCACACCACCACACCCTGCCTCCACCACACCACCCTGCCCCCACACCACACCACCCTGCCCCCACCACACCACACCACCCTGCCCCCACCACACCACACCACCCTGCCCCCACCACACCACCCTGCCCCCACCACACCACCCTGCCCCCACCACACCCTGCCCCCACCACCCTGCCCCCACCACACCACCCTGCCCCCACCACACCCTGCCCCCACCACACCCTGCCCCCACCACCCTGCCCCCACCACACAACCCTGCCCCCACCACACAACCCTGCCCCCCCCACACCACCACACCCTGCCTCCACCACACCACCCTGCCCCCACACCACACCACCCTGCCCCCACCACACCACACCACCCTGCCCCCACCACACCACACTACCCTGCCCCCACCACACCACCCTGCCCCCACCACACCACACCACCACACCACACCACCCTGCCCCCACCACCCTGCCCCCACCACACCCTGCCCCCACCACCCTGCCCCCACCACACCACACTGCCCCCAACCACACCACCCTGCCCCCACCACACTACCCTGCCCCCAACCACAACACCCTGCCCCCACCCCCCCATCTGCCTAGGTTACAATCACAATCAAGTTCTTCCAGCCAGTTCTGGAAGCCTCTCGTTTTGACGAGCGCAGTCTTTCAGATAACACTACCAAGACTAACCAGTGTGCCTTTCCACAAGCCTTTACTAACCCAGTGAGCAGGAGTATGGAGGCTCACACACACACACACCCACACACACACACCCACACTCCCTCCCTCCCTCCCTCAATCTAATTCTTAATCCTACGCTTCAATGTGATTATTTTGAAGATGTCTGCCGCACACGACAAAGACTAAGAGATAAACCTGCTGATTAATTAACAGCAAAACATGTTTTTTTCCCTCTTTTACGACCTATTATTTCTCTTCTGTAAAGCCTTCAGATGAGTGTGAAATTAATTTTTCGGTCTAATTCAAAAATGAACGCCGCCCCCCCGACCACCTTCATTGCTTCCCATGGTTGTGGCTCCATTTAAATTGCTGCAGTAATGGGGGTCAGCCAGGAGTCAATATTATTTCTTTTTGTCTCGTCTGAGGGGACTAGAGGTGAGATAAGCTCATCAGGAAGAGGGAAGAGAGGAGGAGAACAGAGCTGGACGGTGAGGCGGCTAAATTAACCGGGCTCTCCCCCGGCAGGAGTGAGGTACGAGGCTCACCAGCTAACTGGAGGAGGACGAGGGGAAGGGAGGAGAGGAGCGAAGAGGAGGCCGACTAGAAGGTTTGGAACAGCGAAGAGGATTGATAAGAGGAGGAGGAGTGAAAGGGAAGACCGGTAGAGGAGGTGAAACCAGGTGGAGGGGGGGGCTCTGTCACCTGACGCTGCCGTGGTTGCTCCTCCTCTCCTGCTCGTCCTTGCGGGCCAGCAGCTGCTGCTGGGCCACCGACATCTCCTCCTCCATGCTGGTGATCTCCTCCTTTGCCCGGCGCCGGTTCTCCTGCAGGGGCAGAGAAGAGAGACATGAAGATGGGGAAGAGAGAGAGACAGTGAGAGAGAAAGAGAGAGAATGGGAGAGAGAAAGAGAGACTGAGAGAAAGAGACAGGGACTGAGAAACAGAGTGAGGGACAGAGAACGACTGAGAGAGAGAGACAGAGAGTGAGAGAGAGAGCGACTGACGAGAGAGACTGAGAAAGAGACAGAGAGACTGAGAGAGAAAGAGAGAGAGAGAGAGAGACAGAGAGAGACAGAGACAGACAGAGACAGAGAGAGAGAAAGAGACAGGGACTGAGAAACAGAGAGTGAGAGACAGAGAACGACTGACAGAGATTGAGAGAGAGAGATACAGAGAAAGAGACAGAGAGACTGAGAGAGACAACGAGATGTGTACTGCTGCTGTGTTCTCACCTGTCTGCTCTTCCCAGCCTGTTTAACGCTGTAGAACATGGGTCCCAGCTCTGCCAGCCACTCCCCATCCACCGCTGTCACACACTGCATGTACTCCTGCAACACACACACACACACACACAGGTTACACCAAGGACCGCAGGTACAGGGACACGTGGGTGGCCTCAGGATGACATGGGGGGGCAGGATGTTACCTTGGTGGTCATGACCAGCTCGTGGTAGGTGATGTAGTCAGGGGTGTAGCCCATGCCAAACAGAGAGCTGGTGGGGTGGAGGTGGCAAGGCATGCCTGTCCTCACGTTCACATACTCACCGATACCCTGAGAACACACACACACACGTCACACACACACACATCATTAGCCTGTACTGGGAATTTAATTGTCCAAGCAATTTGACAATGTCAAATCTAGTGTGTGTGTGTATTGTGTTTACCACCTGTATGTTTACTGTGTGCGTGCCTGTGTGTGTGTTTACCACCTGTATGTTTACAGTGTGTGTGCCTGTGTGTGTGTGTGTTACCTTGAGCTTGGCCGCCTGGTGGAAGTAGGCAGCACAGATACACTTCCTGATGATGTCCCAGTCTGAGCCGCAGGAGGCCAGACTCATCCTCTGCTGAACCATGATGTCCTTCAGCTGGGAACGCACCTCGCGCACCTGACGCACACACAGGGAGGGGGGGGGGGTCATAAGACCCTTGATAGAGGAGAGATACAGCAACCAAGACAGTCCAGACACAGTCCAGCCAGACAGACAGTCCAGACAGACAGTCCAGCCAAAGAGACAGACAGTCCAGACAGTCAGTCCAGCCAAACAGACAGTCCAGACAGACAGACAGTCCGTCCGTCCAGACAGACAGACAGACAGTCCAGCCAGACAGCTGGATCACCTTGCGCATGGCCTTGGTGTGGATGAAGTGCTCGTTGCACCAGATGCTGGAGTAGTTGTTGTTCTTCCACTGCAGGTAGACGTTCAGGTAGGTCAGGTGGTCACTCTCAGGCACCGAGAACTTCTCCCTCACCTGGTCACTCTCCTCCTCTCGACCCTGCGGCGGTGGAGCGGGCGGGGGTGGGGGGGACGTTAAAAGAGGGCGCATTCTAAATCAGCCTCATGGTTATGGGTTAGGGGGTTGGAGAATGTTCCGGGTCCCAGCTCTACCAACCTTGGGTCTGTAGAAGATGGCTGGGACAGAGAGCATGGAGACGATGATGAGGATGTCGGCGCTGCAGCCCATGTCACATGACACGATGAGCATCTTGGACAGGGCGGGGTCTAGCGGGAACTCCACCATCAGCCTTCCTGTCGGGGTCAGAGAGCCTGGGAAGGAAGGGGGGGACACATTTCCAGGTTACACACATCCTGTCTGGATAGGACTGTTTGATTGGCGGGGGGGGGGGGCGACACAGACAACTTTCTTCTCTCCATCGTCAGTTCGGGGGTTAACAAGGTACCAAGGTTTTCTCCCTGCAGATGGCTGTGGGAGATGCTAATCAAAAAACTTTCTCCAAATCAGCTTTCCGTGATCACTTGACGGGGAGTCAAGAGATTAAGAGGCGGAGAGCAGAGCGAGGCGGAGGCAGCGGCGTCGCCAGGTAAGCTTTAATCAGAGATAATCTGCTGTTAACACAGCACACAGGCAATCGTCAAAAGTCCTCCTCAGCCCTAAATCCCACAATCCCCGGGGGGAATACGGCAGGGCTTCAAGACAGAGATGAGAGCCAGCCAGTCAAATCTAGCGGGGGGGGGGGGGGGGGGGGGATAAAGCACCATGCAATTACTGCTGCACCTCCACCACATCAGCTAGCTTCTCTGATTGCCAAGGTGCCACCTTCACAACTGCTCGCATGCAGGAGATCCCCGCTCTCTGAATGCTAAGTGGTGCTGGCTCATTCCCACAAGGACCCAGGCAGCCCCCCAGGAGGCAGCCCCCAGCAGGCAGACCCACCGGTGTTGTCGAGGGCTCCCAGGATCCACAGCTGGTACATGGAATTGAGCATGTTGTCCTCGGGCGGGGGGTCCATGAAGTGGAACAGGAGCAGGTCCTGCACGCCCAGGGACTTGAGCAGCAGGACCACGTTGGCCAGGTTGGTCCGCTGGATCTCCGGGATGGTGGTGGTCAACATCTCGTTCTTGAAGGCGCTCTGCGTGTACAGCCTGGGGGGAGAGAGTGAGAGAGAGACAGAGAGAGAGAGAGGAGAGAGAGAGAGGGGTGGAGACATTATGTAAAGAGAGCGATGGTTGGGTGGGGGGGGGGGCGGGTAGTGTTAGCTTCTGATAAGATAATCTCCTCGTCCGTCAGTCTGACTGGAGGCGGGAAGAGGCCCGGGGGGTGGGGGGGGGGGGGGGAGGGCTGATGCCAGGTGAACAGCGGGCCTCTGACAGGCTTTCACACCCGCTGCGGTTCTGGATGTGCCAGCAGTACAATGGGCGCTGGGACCAAGGGGGAGGGAGAGGGGGGGAGGGGGTGCCTCTCTCTGCATGGACCCGTTTACCAAGCTCCTTACCAGCCTTTCACTGGGCCTCCCTCCTTAACGCAGCTTCCAGCGCTGCGCTGGAGTGATAGGTCTGAGCTAACAAAGCCTCCCGGAACCACGTCACTGCCTGGCTAATCCCTAAAGTGTACACTTTATTAAGAACTGATCTGAGGGGTGGGGACGGGGCTCGGTTTAATCTCGGAGCCGCCTCCGTGTGTGTGTGTGTGTGTGTGTGTGCGAGTCACAATCACAGGCTAAGTGGTGTGTTCACCATATACATTGTCACACCTCAAAAGGCGCACACACACACACACACACATTCCTTCAGGCCTAAGATGTGCTCGTACTTAAGCTCTACTCTCAAATTGATTCTTCACAGATTTGCATGTGTGTGCGAGCATGCAAAAGAGAGAGAGAGAGAGAGAGGGGGGGGGGGGTAAATCCTGAAAAAAAGGGTCTTTCATAAACCCTGCTCAATTACTTGGCTAAACTATCCCAAGTGTGTGTGTGTGTGTGTGTGTGTGTGTGTGTGTTCAACAGCATCCTCTGGGGGGGAAGAGGTCATCCGAAAATTCAAAGGAAGACTTTGTCACATTCCCCCGCTGTAAACAGAGTTAAACAGCATGAAATCCTGTGGAGATTAAGACTCAGACCCCCCCCCCCCCCCCCCCACCCTCGCTCCTTCCATATCTGCTTCCTTTCTTCCCTCTAACTCCCTCCCACCCACCATCTCTCCCTTCCTCCATATCTCTCTCCCACCCCCCCCTCTCATCTCTCCCTCCCTCACACCTGCTTGCCTCTGATCTGGGAGGCAGGCCTGCCTTTTGATCTCCCAGAGGTCTAGACGGCCCACGCAAGAAGAGCTCTGATGTGAATCAACCACAGGATGAAACGCAGACGCCAACATTACACACACAAACACAAAACAAACCAGAACACAGCCAAGGACGCACTGGAATGCTAATGCCGTTTCCTGGCCCGGTGACAGAGAGAGAGAGCATTGGACAACTCCAGTAGCAGCCAGAAGAAGGGCTTGTTACCTGTAGCACTGTCCGGGCCCTGTGCGCCCAGCTCGGCCCGCGCGCTGGTTGGCGTTGGCCTGGCTGATGGGGTACACCTGCAGGGCGTCCATGCCAATGCGGGGGTTGAACACCTGTGAACCAGACAACGAGAGCATGAGAAACCGCAGGTACACTGTCTGGTTCCAGAGGCAGCTCCAGAGTGTGTGTGTGTGTGATGGGGAGGAGGGAGGACCAGGGGGGGGCGAGCTGAGGAAGAGAAAGGCCACCTTGAGTTTGCAGTACCCGGCGTCCACCACGAACATGATTCCGTCCACGGTCAGGGAGGTCTCTGCGATGTTGGTGGCTACGATGCACTTCCTCACACCGTCCGGGGCCTGGGAGAGAGCAGACACTCAGGATGGAGATCTGTCACCACGCAAGCCTGACCCCCAAGCTCTCTGGACACATAACTGGACACGTTCTCAGTCTAACTGGACAAGCTGTTAGTGGAACAGCGTGGGAACCTTCCTTGACAAGACAGAGAGAGAAGCAGCTTGCTAGATACTGTCAGAGGGGTGGGAGAGGAGGAGGAGGAGGGGGCGGTACCTTCTGGAAGATCTTCGCCTGGAGGTCGGAGGGCAGCTGGGAGTAGATGGGGAGCACGGCCAGGGCAGGGGCGCTCTCCAGGTCCTCCAGACGCTCCACGATCTGGTCCGAGGTCACCTGCAGTGAGGGGGGAGTGGGGGGGAGACAGCTCACCGGAGTTAATCTAACGCATTCTGAAACATGACATGCTGAGGACTGGTGGACCTGAAGACAGGCAGGAGTCACCCCTGACAACCCTTCATCTGCTAAACAAGAAATCGGAACAATTACTGTGCGAGTGCGTTTGTACAGATCAGTAACTGCTTGTGTCTGTTTATGTTTATATTCTACATATTTATGCATATAAAAAGTGTTATATGTGCCTGTATGTATATATTTATATTATGTTCATCTGTCGCTGTCTGGCACGTCATACTTTAAGTTATTAGGGTTAGGCAAAATAAGTGTTAAACTTCAGCCTAAACCCTTTCGGTCTGTAAAATGTTTTCGTTCTTTATTAATATGCTTTTCTTTATTTATTATTGTTTGTTTTTTTGTATGGTCCGAAGAAAAAATTAACTAACTAACTAACCACCTCCTGGAGGACAAATAAAGGTTCATCTAATCTAACTACTAAACGATCTCTACAGGACTTCATTAGATGTCATCCTGACCTCGATGTCCTCCTGTCCGGGCATGAAGATCAGGATATCTCCGGACATGCCGCTCAGGTGGATCTGCAGCGCCTGCTTGACGGCCGCCTCCACGTAGTCCTCCTGGGGGGTCTTACTGAACAGGATGTCCACCGGGAATGTCCGGCCCGGGATGTTGAAGATGGGCACGTTGCCGAAGAACGAGGCGAATTTGTCCGAGTCCATGGTGGCCGAGGTGACGATGAGCTTCAGGTCGGAGCGTCTGGACACCACCTGGGGGGGGGGGGGGGGACAACAGGTCAGACTTTAGACCGGTGGTCCTCAACCCCGGACTTCGAGAGCCACAGCCCTGAATGTTTTAGATATTTTGCTGCTCCAGCACACCCGATTCAAATGACTAGGTTGTTATCAAGCTCTGCGGAAGCCTCCTAATTAGAATCAGGTGTGCTGGAGCAGGGAAACATCTAAAACCTTCAGGACTGTGGCTATCGAGGACCAGGGTTGTGGACCACTGCCTTAGACTAGTCTAGCAGCCTCGCAAATAGCAACTACCAAGAACAACAGTTCATTCTATCGATATATATCCATCTGTTTCAGTACTGAAGAGCTGAAAGAGAGGCTATAGTGTCTATATGAACAGCCTCTTATACAGTATATGAAAAACGCCAGTTAATATTTCAGCATATCCTTGATAAGATACAGAGATGTTGGAGAATAGATAATAGGTAAGAACGTACCTTCTATAAACTTTAGCACACTACACCTTAATCATTGATTAATCATTGATTTTGCACCACTGTGTATATACCCCCCCTCCTCCTGTACTATATATACCCATTCTTCTCTATATATCCCCCCCCCCATCTGTACAGATAGTGCCCATTTTTACTTATATCTTATTTGTATCTAATTTGTATTTTACATGATATTTTGTATTCTGTTTTACCCTTATTATTATGTTACATTAATGTTCTATGTTTGCTCTTTCCTGCTATAGTAAATTCTGTGTTTGTATATCCTGCACAGCGAATAAAATCGATTTGGATTGGGATCAACAGCCTGTCATGTATCAGCTGAGCCCAGTGAACCGTGTCGCACCTCTCTGAGCAGGCCGAACAGCACGTCCGTGTTGAGGGAGCGCTCGTGGGCCTCGTCCATGATGACGGCGCTGTAGTGGTCCAGGTCCGACTCTCTCAGAGACTCCCTCAGCAGGATGCCGTCCGTCATGTACTTGATCACCGTCTTCTCCGACGTGCAGTCCTCGAAACGGATGGCGTAGCCCACCTGCGGGGGGGAGAGAGAGAAAGAGTGTGTTTTTCAAATGAGGGTTCAAATGAGGAAGGAATATGGAGTTGAATACAATAAAGGCGCATCATTTCACCTCACAATGGGCCGGCCCAAAAAAGGATTGTGTGCATTTATTCAGTTTGACCACTAGATGTCAGTGTTGTATAACATTAGAGAGACCATGGGTCTATTGAGACAAAGCTCCTAGCAATTGACCTCTGTACAAACTGCACATTGACATCAAGTGGACACAACAACACTTCTCTCCTAAAGAGTGAGTCAGTATGAATAGTAATAAACTTGAATAAACGCCCTTAAGAGAATCCACCTTAGTCTCTTATCAAAAAGACTTGACCAGAGTTCACTCTCTGGTTATACAGGATCAATCATTTAAGGTAACCCATTAGCTTCCCAGTTTGGACAAAATAAAACAAGCAGAACCGCCTCCAGTCTTCCTCCCCTCCCCCTGTCTCCAGGTCCTGGCCCCTCACCTCCTCCCCCAGGCTGCTGTTCAGCTCCTCGCTGACCCTCTTGGCCACGCTCATGGCCGCCACCCTCCGGGGCTGGGTGCAGCCCACCATGCCGTAGCTGGTGTAGCCGTCCTCGTGGAGGTACTGGGTCAGCTGGGTGGTTTTCCCGCTGCCCGTCTCCCCCACCACGATGACTATGCTGTTATCCCTGGAGACACAGAGAGGGGGGGAGAGAGAGGCAGAGATATGAGAGAGATACAGTATATTAATATATTGGGATACAGGGGGTCAGACGGCTCAGCGGGTTAAAGCGGTGGCCTCATGATCCGAAGGTTGTGAGTTCGATTCCCGGCTGTGGCTATGTGACGGTGTGTCCTTGGTCAAGGCACTTCACCATACTTGCCTCAGGGAAAAATGTCCCTGTACTTACTGTAAGTCGCTTTGGATAAAAGCGTCTGCTAAATGAATAAATGTAAATATTGGAATCCTGATCATCATCTGGGAAAAAAACCCACTTGTTGATATGCTAAAGCACGTGTAAAGGAATGAATGTTGGTGTCAAAATGCTGTTGGATCATTGATTTGCACGTGGACCCACGATCCCAGGCTGCGCTTGCTGAGAAGGGCTACCTGATGATGTTGAGCAGCTGCTGCCTCACAGCAAAGATGGGCAGGTACTGCCTCTGCTCCAGGAGGGTCTTCTTCTTGGCAAACTCACTGCTGGCCTCGCTCTTCTCCTTCATGTGGTCTGCAAACTTCTGCTCCGCACTGGAAGGACAGATCGGGACAGGAACCAATCAGAGCAAAGAAACGGGTTTACGCAGCCTTATTCTGAAGGTAAACATTGCACCTCGGTGGGTCAGTGATTGGTGTGAAACAGGAAGGGGATGGGGGTTTACCGGTAGTCCACCTTGCCGTCCTCTCCCACAGGCTTGCCCCCTGAGCTGTCCACCTCCTCGGTCTTCTTGATGCCCATGATGTCCCCTAGCTTGGTGCCGGCCAGCTCCCACTGTTTGTGCTGTGCCTGGAGGAACAGAGGGGGGTGGGGGACATGAGCACCGAGGGACCCAGCTAACCACACTGGTCCAGCGGGGACAGGACCGGGGGGAGGCCTACCTTCTTGCGTTCCTTCTGCTCGCGGTGCTTGCGGACCAGCTGGCTGCCTTTGCGGGAGATGATGGCCATGTCCGAGGTGGCATCCTTCACTGGGATGACAGGCTCAGGCTACAGAACACACACACACACAAACACAGATAAAGACTAGTTAAACACTATTCTCACTCCATAAGTTTAGTTCTAGGGTCAGTATTTAGATAAACCTTTATTTGTCCTCCAGGGGTGGAAATTGCAGTTCACAACAGCAGCAGGGTAAAGTACAGCACACAGAGTTGCAGGGTAATATAACAATAATAACAATAGGCGGGAACGATAAAGTCCAGTATAAAAAATAAGTACGTTAAGTAGACATATAGACAGTTATTGCACAATTACAGAATTATAGTATTGCAAAAAATAAGTAAGTTAAGTAGACATGTAGACATGTATTTGAAAGGTTGTCTCCAGTGGGTGACAGCGTGTCAAAGGGTGGCGCTGTTCGCAGGTTTTACCTGCTTGGTGAAGACAATGCGTCCGTCCAGGAAGGGAGGGACCAGGTTGTGCACCAGAAGGTGAACCTTGGCAGCGTTGTCCTCCTCAAAGTCATCGTCCACCTCCAGCCTCTGGACCACCCCGCTGGTCAGCATGCGGTTAGTCTCCCAGCGCTCGTTATCCTGCAGGGACAGGGACACGCTAAGTTACAGACCCAGAACCCAGGGATGCAGCGGGGGGAAGAGGCAGGCAGGGGCTCCGGCCATACCTCGTTGATCTGTCGCCTCTGGGCCGAGATGCGCTTCTGGGTCTGCTTCTGCAGGATCTGCTCCCTCTTCTTGACGTACTCCTCGGAGGTGGAGGTCAGGGGGTTGTGGAACTCATCGTAGCCTTCGTCCATCATGTACCAATCCCTGTCCGCTTGCTGAGGAGAGACATGCAGGTTTATACTAACACACGGAGGCCCTGGGGTTCTGAGGGTAGGAGCTGCAGGTTTGGCCCCAGGTGAGGCATGGTGTGGCCCCAGGTGAGGCGTGGTGTGGCCCCAGGTGAGGCGTGGTGTGGCCCCAGGTGAGGCGTGGTGTGGCCCCAGGTGAGGCGTGGTGTGGCCCCAGGTGAGGCATGGTGTGGCCCCAAGTGAGGCATGGTGTCGCCCCGCTTTGGAGCAACACTTACCTTCTGGTCATCCTCCCACTGCTGTTTCTCATCCTCGTTGTCAAAATCGATGCCGTCCTCTCCCCCCTCTCCTTCCTTCTTACCTGGGGGAACGAAAGCGCAGGATTAACCAGTAGGAAAGATTTGGGGTTAGTTCTGGCAAGGGAGGGAGATAGATGGGATTTTAAGTTACCTTTCCCACGGGACAGCCGAGGTGTGGAGCCCAAGTGCTTTCTATCGTTGGCCCACTCATTGTACTTGTAGGATGGTGTAGGGAGCGGTGTGTCGTCAGGGTAACGACCTCTAACTGACCTGGAAACGGAGCTAAGTAACAAATGTTCCGTTAGCATATTCAGATTCAGATTACTTTATCTGCAGATTACTTTATCTACTTTACTATGGGAACATAAGTGACAGCAATGACTGAAAAGTAATGGCACATGCTGCTAGACAGACTGCTGCAGTTACTCACCTCTCTCTCCTTTCGCTGTCGCGTCCGGAGCGGTGGCTGCGCTCGGAGCGGTCCGACTCGCGGTGGGAGGGGGCAGGGGACGGAGACTCCCAGTGTGAACGGCGCGTGCTAGCGTAGCCACTGTCATCTTCATCCCAGCTGGAGCGAGAGGGCGTGGAGCCGTCTGCAGGGTCAGAGAGCAGGAGCCAAAGACCAAGGAGAGAGAGAGGAGAGAGAGAGAGAGAGAGAGAGAGAGAGAGAGAGAGAGAGAGAGAGAGAGAGAGAGAGAGAGAGAGAGAGAGAGAGAGCAAGAAAACTGTTAGAAAACAAGATGACGGATCTGAGAAGACCTCTTTCTGCTGGTTTGTGGGACTGAAGGTCCTGTGGGTCAGTAGGCTTATACTTAAACTGGCTCGGGGTCCACTGCTGGTACAGTGTGGGGGGTGGAGGGTGGTACAGACCTTTAGGGTGCTGCTGGTACAGTGTGGGGGGTGGAGGGTGGTACAGACCTTTAGGGTGCTGCTGCTACAGTGTGGGGGTGGAGGGTGGTACAGACCTTTAGGGTGCTGCTGGTACAGTGTGGGGGGTGGAGGGTGGTACAGACCTTTAGGGTGCTGCTGCTACAGTGTGGGGGGTGGAGGGTGGTACAGACCTTTAGGGTGCTGCTGTGGCGTAGGGGGCTCATCTCTCCTCCCCCGGCTGAGGCGCTCGCTTCTGTCGCTGCGGTCTCCACGCTCTGACCTGCTGCTTCCTCGGCTGTGGCTGCGCTCCCGCTCGTCTGAGGAGCACACGCACGGACGGACGGTTACCGAACACCCTGCCCCTCACCCTGGGCAACACAGCGCCTCTACACCCGCTCTACTCTACCTCTCTCGCTCCGCCGGTCCCGGTTCTTCTCTCGTTCCTTCTCCTTCTCCCTGTTCTTGTCTTCTTTGGACGAGGCGTAGACGCCATGCTCCCGCCGGTCCTTCTCTCGTTGCTGGTGTTTGCGGCGGAACTCTTCGCTGACTCCTCCAGGGTTGGACGGTGTCTCTGAGCCAGTGGTGCGGTACTTCCTTCTTGTCGGGAAGGGGGGAGGGGGGGAATACAAAGACCTGAGTGTCTAAACACTGCGTAAATGTTCCTCCATACTTCCAAGACTGATGATGTAACAGCATACGACGACACTACAGAACTGCAAGGACAGAAGACGTACCTCTCTTTCTTTTCGCTCCGGTCCTCCTCCTCCTCCTCCTCCTCTTTGTTCTCCTCTTCCGAACCCGAATCGCTCTTCCCCTCCTCCCAGTCTCTGTACGAGGACACCCTGGACTTCTTGCTCCCTCGGTCCTCGCCGTCCGCCTCTGCCTGCTCCTTCTCCTCCCGCTCCTTCCGCTTCTGAGCTGCCAGGAGATCCAGGCCCAGCAGGGAGGTGCGTGGGGTGGGCGCGCGGAACACGTGGGGCTCCTCTGCGGCACTCTTCTTCTTCACGATCAACCCCCCCACCTGGGTGGTGGAGTCACTGCCCTCCAGCCTGTGCAGTGACGCATCTTCCTCCTCCATCTTCTGGAGCCTGGAAACGGAAAAGGAAGTGGATTTTCTTGTCTTTTTTTTCCATGTCAAACCCTATCGTCACTTTGTTTTGATCCTCAGTAGGTAGACTTCTGGGCCTTTTCGTATTTAGTTCATTTGGCACAACTGAAAACTTGTCATTGTTAGAATCTCGCATCATTCATTCACACAGCTTGACGACAATTCAAGAATTGCGCCCTTAAACAAAGTTTTAGCGGTTAGATTATAATTGCAGCTAAGAGTATGAAGCAAATTTACACGGCAAGTATTCTACTGCATCCAGCAAATGAAAAATGTCATCTTACCTTTCTGTTGCCTAGAGGAGCCTTAGGGCCTGATGATGCCCTCTTCCTGGAGTTATATTTCTAAACCAGGCTTTATATGAACAATATTAATAACAGCTAGGATTCCTGTTAAGTGTATAGTTTCATAAAACTATATCACCTACTCGAAATAATTTAAACTATGACGAATGGGTCTCTTTGCTGGATATCGCGGTTTTGTTTACAGCTGTAGAGGCGGCCATTGCAATCCCACAATGGCTGAGGAGATTCAAACGAAACTTTATTGGCATGTTTTATATTAACAGTGTGGCAAGACCACATGTCTGCTCTGCAAATACTGACAAATAAAAACATTATTTTAATTATTATTTACAATTACAATGTACAATACATTGTATATATAAGTAATACTTATATTAATTAATTATATTATTATTAATAATAATCATTATATATATATAATTCTTAGTATATTCTGATTATACTGTTATATTCTGTTGTAATAACTGTTTTGCACTTCTGGTTGGATGCTTACTGTATTTCTTTACCCTGTACTTGTACCTGTGTAATGACAATAAAGTTAAATCTAATCTTATCTGAATCTAATATATAGCAAAGCCAGTTTCACATTAGTTCTATTTGAAAAGGAGACAATGTCATGTCAAAATATCCATTTTTATTGACATCAGATAAAAGTTGATTTATTGATTGATAGGAGCACATGCTACTCATCAGGCCACTCTGTCAGCAAAAAACAATAAGGATGAACTGCTTCTTGGAAATGTTTCTATTTTCATAGTTATCCACAATGTATTAATCTGTAGGACAACCTAAATAAATCATGGATATAGACAATACATTGTTTGCATACAATAAAAAACATGACAGAGCCTACAGATTAAAATAGCAGCTTATTCTGTGAAAATGTTTTAGCCTTTAATCAGTTTTTCTGGTTAGAAAATTGCTGTTTACTAGTACAACAAAGTTATTTCAATAGAATTGGTCTTTGGACTCTAATCAGTCATATTTGTTATCTAAAGTAACATCATTGTTGGCATCAGTGACGTGATGGGCAGATGACCCAAGTTAAAACAAGTTTGAATGAATTTCCTGTCAGACAAATTGATCATAATTTGTTATAATTTCTTGTACAACTGAAATATAGTTTGATCGTGTCCAATACTGTGGTCCCACAATTCCCACAGACAAATCCCCCTCGTAGATCATACATCAGCATCAGTCATACATGCCAGTGTTTGTCAGCTGCTACACTGAATACCTTGTTACCAACACAGTACAACACAAGGTCAAACTGGACAAGCTGCTCAAACAAACACGCTTTTTCATTATGGAACAATGCTTTGTAAAACAAGTGTAATCTGAGCAAGAACTTTAAAAAGAACATGTGTTATTCAAAAATATGATTGAAAGCAACTATTAGATTCTGGCATATAAATTTATTCGGGTTTTCAGGTATTCAAAGTTAAAATAACTTCTTTTTTTCTTGGAAAATGATGTGCATAGAAGACAAACATGCTTCCATTTGTGTAAATTAAAACATTATTCATCCAGTTTTAAGTTACATCCATACTACAGAATTTCAATTTACACATGTAAAAAGTAACTACAGAAAAAAGGGAAGAATAGTAGGTTTCTTTTTAAATAATCAATGACAAGACTTTCTTGTCCATATATGACACTGCTGTGCACTATCTAAGAGCCTCTGTAGACCTTAAGGCTAAGCATCTAACAATAGCTACATTAACAAAAGGAATAACAATATGGGTTAGCGACAAACGTAATTATCCCTGAAGGCTGAAGTGCGGAGCAGGAGATTTAACATAACAAAATAGCAACCAGAACGCTTCATTTTCAGTTAATATAAAATGACTTAACAAGGACCTCACATTCTATACTACCTTCTTTATGATAATCATCGGTACTTGTTGCCAGGTTGTCACACAGTACGGAGATAAGCGTGCACAAGTAGAATTCCAAATATTTCAACCACAATAGTTTCAATCAGTTGCATATGACTATGTAAGTAAACAGACACAACACAGGAATCATGACACAAGGCTTGGTAAATAAAGAGCATATACAATTTAGATTCAAAAAACAAGACACAGAGCATAAAGATTCTGGATGTATATATAGGTCGTCCCCTATGCTCCAGCTGGTAAGGTTGACCTCTCTGAGGTGTGCGTGTTTAATGTTAAGAGGATTTGGTCAAACATGTGAAAGGCCGCCCACACAGATGATGAGGAAACAATGGCAGTGCTCATGAGGATTTGTGTTCCAGCAAGTAGTAACGATACATAATTCCGACGACAGCAGCGGCCATGGCAGGTATGAGCCATGTTGTCCAGGAGCTGGGGAGAGAAGTGGCACAATTACATTTGAAGCAAACGTTAAATAACAAGACATCCATGGGAACCACAATTCCAATCATGGGATTATCAATTTTTGATGACTAACCTGGACTCTCCTGAAGATGAAATGTGTTCTTCCTGTGGAAGATAAGATCAACATTGATGAAAAAAATAAGAGTTATTTGTAAACCTATGTAATTGAACATCACACTGTAGGAAATGAGCGCTAACACAGTAATCCAATCATAACATAATGCAATTCCTAGAAAGTAAAGTAATGAGTAAACTAAAATAGAAACAAAGTAACTTTACCTTTGGCCTCGACTTCATACGATCATCCTATTGGTTAGATTATGAGAAAGAACAAACATATAATTACATTTCAGTCCAGAACTGTCAATAAACACAAAATTATATGATCACTAAGAAAAACAAGATATGGTATTATTGAACCCTAGACTACAGAGATTTTAAACTATACAAAATGCCTTGCCCGACCAATTCATGTAACTAAGAAGTGATGCAAATGTAACTCTAGATCCCATTTAAGCCAACATCTATTAAACTATCCAAAGTAGTGTTCAAATAATTGTTGTTTTTAAATGGGTAAATACACCTCGTAATAAAGATCATAGGCAAAGAACAAACTCTGGAAGGACAAATATGGAATATATTCAAATGATTAGAGTAATGACATATTAAACATCTGAATATAATTCCTTTGGGCTTCCATACACTCCAGTCCAGTCCTGGCAGGTTACCATATGAAGTATGGTAACATACTGCGTCTGCTAAATTAATAAATGTAATGTTACCATATGAAGTTCTCCCAGGTAGTACTGCTGAAGCATCTCCCTGGCATCTGTAGAGTGACCCACGTCCTCAAAGCTCTCTGTAGCATCTGCGCCTGCTTGCTCCAACAGCACCTCCTCTCCTCCTGGATGCTGAAATCACAAATACAACTACATGAAAACTACAAACTTCAAATATTTCACTAATTTCGTATAACTTCAGTGACCGGACATGTCATGTAACCTATTCCACGTTGCGCAACGTCTGGCTTGGTGACCTCCATTAACCCCACTGACTAGCTGCTGCTAGGCTACTTGGGGAGACTTTAGTGAAGCCTAAGTGATCAAATGTGTATTTCACTACCACTGGGCTACTTGTGTACGGTTACAAGGTATCCTGTGCGGGTAAACTAGAATAGAATTGTTTCAAATGCTAACACAAGGGCACTATTCATAAATCCCATTCACTTAGACTGGCTAGTCCAGCTCCATGTGGTCGAGGTCTAATTCCTGGAATCCGCATGGGAGACATCCAGACTGGGTTTAGCCTCCAGCAAGTAGACGGGGCCCCTTCAGCTTGAGAGCCACGCTAGCAGATCCTCACCTCCTCTAGGAAACTTGTGATGTCGTACACCTTTTCGTGGATGATGAGCCAGGTCTCCTTAGACGTGTTGTGTGCTCGGATGTCTTCTAGTGTGTAGTATTTTACACCGCTGTCTGAAGACGGCTTCTCGGCCGCAGAAGAGACGTCGTCCGCTGGGTCGATAGTGTTACCGTTCATTTCCTCGCCCATTTCTGAAGTAATATTTAGCGACCACCCTTCTTTCCGTGGATTTCGCGTTGGTTTCCTTAGGTTGTCAACTCGTCAACGTTTCAAAGTCTCTCGGGCTTTACGAGAAATAATTCATTTACATTTCACTTTCCCAGTGTAGCAATGCTAAACAGTTGAAGGCTAACTTAAGCTATTCCGTAACCATAGGTTCATCCCATCAACCAGCCTGTAGTACCATTATCAGCAGACCGGCAACGTTGACCAATGACAATGGTCTGGGAAAATCTACCAATGAACGCGAGTTTACTTTGACAAGCAGCCAATGAAATAGCCCGTTTTATAACCTGACCAATCACACGACGATCACGAGACGTCGTGTAGTTCTAGATCGTTCTGTTGCGCGCGTACTGTGCATAGATGCCAGATGCCATTGATATGCTGTGTTTGGGCCCCACACAACTATAGTACAAACTACTTGTTTGTAGTTGAACTACAGGGTACAACTTGACATCGCAAATAAAGCGAACCTTGTCTTGTTTGTTACATTAACAGTCGATTTGTGCAAATGTAGGTTGCATGAGTTACTGTGTGCTGCAAGGTGACGATTGGGGACAGTGGAGCGTTCTTAAAATGTTCCTGTGATGTAGAGGAGCTCACCCTGTCTTGGTGTTTAGAGCTTGGTGTTCAGTCATTCTTCAGTATCCATTCGTGCTGCCGTTCAGAGGCATTACTGCATGAACAAGTGTAGCATTCAGATGTGCTCAACAATGGGATTGATTGAAGCTACTGTGTTCTTGTAACAAGGAAAACACACTGTTCTCCTTATTCAATTCTGGCCACAGTACAAATACCCAGAATACCCAGAGTTACAGAGCTGTTGTGCAGCAGTATGTTAGTCACGTCCGTCCTGTATTACAGCACACTCATCCAGTAGGTCTAGAGGAGGTCCTCCCTGGTCCCACTGTGCCCACACCCCAAACTGGCCCAGTTGGACCTGCAGGACAAGCCTCTGTTGGATAAAGGCAGAGGAGACAAACTACACTGATGACACACACACTTTCATTGTAAAGCTTGTTCATGGAAGTTGCTTTGGCGTCTGCTAAATGAATGAATGTAAATGTACTTAGAAGCCAGACACACAGTGTTCTGTCCTGTCCTGCAGGTATGTGGTCACCAGGCCATCCATCCTTTACACTAGAGCCACCAGCTCACTCAGCCTCAAACCCCAACCTCACCTCAAACAACCCCACCTCACATCACCCCTCCCTCCCTCCCAGTACATTTCACAGTTGCACAGTTAATTGCAATTCTCCTCCGCATCATATCAGGTCCTGTATGTGTGTCAGATCTGTCTCAGAGTTAGAAGAAGGCGGTACGAGACGAACGCGTTCCACGATCAACAAACGCACACCACATTATCCTAGTAGGTATTACTGGTCACCCACTCACAATCTGTGTTTATCTTAAGCTGCCATTTTATGGCACAATACAAACACAGTAAAACAAATACTTGAATAGAACATATGCCCGCTTTCTTGCAGGCACTTCCCTGCTGAGAGGAGCAGTGATTGAAATAAAAGCTTTGCCGCCCACATCCTCAACAAGAGCTCTTAGAGGAAAGCACGGAAAACAACAGAGGTCACAGAACAGCAACCACTGATTTGCTAATCATAATCAGGTTTAGTGCATAACGTGAAACAGCATTGCACCTGCATTATGCATAAGTGTTTTATAATTAGAACACAATTACAAGAGAGAGGGATATGATGTGTACATTTCAGCTGTTAGCGTAGCCATAATAGCTTGTTTTTTTAATCTCCTGCAGCCAGCAGAAATATTTGAATGGCTGAAATAAAAGTGTACAGCTTTGCAACAGGCACAGCATTGCACATGTCTTGTAGTAAGACAGCAAAATCAACAAGCCAATTAGACACCGGTGTAACTAATAAGAACGAACACTAGATGGCATTACAACATCAAGCTGAGAAACACACCCATTTCTATCATGATCTATTGCGGGGAGTGAAACTCATATACCCACATCATCTTTATCATTGATTTATTCACACATTATTCAGATTTCCTCTGGAAAATTCAAAGCAGCGTGTCTCCTGTGGAGATTCAGCCCTGCAAGGTTAGAGAGAACACAGTGTGTTGCTCTCACACTTGGTGGGAGAGACATTAGGCTCCAAACTAAAACAACAACAACCAAACAAGATGTGCATGTGTGTGTAAATTGTGCGTTTTTGAGAGTGTTTCTTGCCGGTCGTAAAAATATATACATCTACTGATTGATAAATGGAAATGTGTTTGAGGCTGTAATGCTACCACTAGAATTCACAGTCACAATCTTATTTGTCAATTGTCAGCATTGTGATTGAGAGCAGGGAGGTATAGGTTATCTATTCTCATTCTGACCCTTGTTGTGGAGCTTGCAGTGTGGTATTACAAACAATGATGATAAATAATGTACAGCTCGTAGAGGATGAGGAGGATGATTATCAGTACTTTGAATGTGCAAACATTTTAGGTTTGCATGTCAATACATTATCTGGCTGGGATTAGCAGACTTGAAGGTAAATATGGGACCAGGACTAGAAGTAGCAAGGCATGTGGGACTGGTCTAATATTGGATTTAAATGATCATTTGATCTGTTCCATGGCCACTAGTATGACTGTGCATGGTGGAGCATAAAAAGGACTGGAGCTAAAAAGTGGATTATGGTTCAGAGAAGATGAAGCCATCAGACAAGCATGGAGTCAGATGTCAGTTCTGTGAGCGGTCTTCCTCAGAAACCTGTCTGCTTACTAACAACATGTTGCTATCCTTGACCAACCTGCAGTATTGTTTCATAAAATCTTAGAGTTGTTTTAGGTTCCAGCCATTGACAACTCAATAGACGTTTCCCTCGTAAACCGACTTTAGCTGTTTATCAAGTTAAACTGTGTCTGCTGGTGGTTAACAGATATGGACTTGTCAATAAGCTACAGTCTTCTGTGCAAACAGAGTCACAACTAATGTCAGAAAAGAAGGGAAATTACAATGCAAGCTCATAACAATGAAATCAATAGTTTCCCAAGCTGAAATGAAATTACCCTGAGGTATTTCTTGGTAGGCATTGTCTAATAAACCCTGATAGATTGCAACTGTAAACAGCGGCAACGCAATTACACTCACTTAGGACTAGGACTAATGAGTTGAGGTGCATGTATAAGCAGGCGTGTGAATGTTTACCATTCACCATCTCATGCGAGGTGTTGTTTCTGTTCCATGCTTGAGGCTTTCCTCAGTTCAGTCAAGCTCCACAACCAATTCAGCATTAATCATTTGTGGAGTTAAAAGATACTGTTCTGCCTGGAAGAAATGAAAGACTACAATTCTACAAGAAAAATTTGGTAAAATGTTATGTGGTCAATGTTGGTTCGTTTGGCCATTAAACGAACTGATAATGGATGGTAGCACAATATAAGACTCACAGCAACAGGGGGAGTATCATCCATAGATTGCCTGGTTCAATATGAGAGCTTTATTGCTTAGAGCCATCACCAGCGGACACATTTTCACTAGATGGAGGATCGCAATTTTCTTTGTGCGTAGGACTGTTCCTTGTAGACTTGTGAATTATAAATGCAATCCTAACCCTAACATTGTGGTATAGGAGTATTAACACATGTCATGTGTTTGATGGGTTTAGCTAAAGTCAGTTGTTGCATATACTTTCACCAAGTGGTAATTCTATCGAAACCTACATAATCTGAAATTTCACAGAATTTCTTCGCCAAATCTGAAAATTAGAGCAAATATGTATTCCCAAATATGTTATTAAAATTAAGTGTTGAACCAATCATGACATCATCATCTCTCTGACCGGACATCATGTGTAATTGAATGGCCAAAACAGAAGTTGTATTTACAGTTGAATACGAAGCTAAATCCAACATATATAGGTCCAAATACTGTCTGAAGCAACTGTATGCATAGACCAACGAGCCAAAACCAGATGATCACCAGCTTTCAACGTTGGTCTCCATAACAGCGCTGACCCTCATTTACACTACGAGATCCCTGAAAAAATCCTGTGGTATCCAGCACTAAGACATTAGCAGCAAATGCTATGTAGTCTCGCTTTGGATAAAAGCGTCTGCTGAATAAATACATGTAAATGGAGTCTTATAAATTGCAAGCTGGAGCCATTATAGATTAGCCTAGATCAGGGGTGGACAATTACGGTCCTTGAGGACCGCTGTCCTGAAGGTTTTAGATGTCTCCCTGCTCTAGAACACCTGATTCAAATGAAGGGTCATTATCAGGCTTCCACAGAGCTTGATAACAACCTGTTCATTTGAATCAGGTGTGCTAGACCAGGGAAACATCTAAAACCTTCATGACAGCAGCCCTTGAGGACCGGAATTGCCCACCCCCTGGCCTAGATTATCCAACACGTCCCACAGATATTCAGACATCTTCTCGAACAATTTGTGCAATGTGGCTGGGTACATTGTACTGCTGAAAGAGGCCACTGTAAACTGTGAATCATTTCGCATTTTGACAGCATTATCACGTTTACATTCAACACTGCACTACACCAATTCTCAGGTAAATTTTAAAGATTAAACAAGCTTAATTGCTACTAAGGGACACAAAATGAACCAATAAACCACCCCCACACATCACCATTACCAGAAAAAAAGAAGAAACCTTTATGAACTCATATACCCACATCATTTATATAATGTATTTATTCACACATTATTCAGATTTCCTCTAATGCGTTCAGAAGAGCATGTCTCCTGTGAAGCATCAGCCCTGAAATACCTCAGTTGTGATGGTGATCTGCCACCAACACACGTCACATTCAGTCACTGAAATCCCCTTTACCCCCCATTCAAGGCAATACCTAACAGCGACCAATGTTAACAATGGACATAGAGGGTCTTCAGTCCTTTACGAGCAGAGGTCGGTGGATTTCGGTTTCAATTAGATTCCAGCAGGTTTACTGGTCCACCAAACCCTTCTCCCTTAGTTCCGTTCTACTGCTCGGATTGTTGTTCTTTGCCGATGGTGTTTTGTACTTAAATGCAGAGGTGGTGCTTAAGGATCTTAGTAGTTTCAAATAATCTGTTTGCGCGAAGAATACAATAGTATACAATACCTGCTGACACAATAAGACTTGCCGTATCATGCTGGAGAATATATTGGTGGCCAGATCTTTCTTTGACAATACGTAACCCATTACTGAATCTTCCATTGAACCACTGATCTGACCACCTTGTTAAACAAGGCAGTTGTTCATGTGCTGTTTCAGGACATCGTCATGAAGTCTGTGCCATCACTATGAAGGTCACCTCCCCTCCATCCACACTGCTCCCTCCCCAGGAGGAACCACACTGCTCCCTCACCTGGGGGACCCACACTGCTTACTCCCTCCCCAGGAGGAACCACACTGCTCCCTCCCCAGGAGGACCCACACTGCTTGCTCCCTCCCCAGGAGGAACCACACTGCTCCCTCCCCAGGAGGACCCACACTGCTTGCTCCCTCCCCAGGAGGAACCACACTGCTCCCTCCCCAGGATGATCCACACTGCTTGCTCCCTCCCCAGGAGGACCCACACTGCTCCCCAGCCCTCTTGTCTGAAGATGATCAAACAGGAAGAGTGGGGTTGCCAGTGTTTGCATTCAGTGTGTCTTGGTTCACAATTTTCCTTTTGCAATCATGTGTGACATCATACATCTCTCTGACAGCATTTTGAGCAACAAAAATTATATTGTAAGGCAAAATACTTTATTATATATATATTTATATGATGAAAGTACAGGAGACTATTTTGACATTACATTTTTGAATACAATAAAATGCAATTTATATACAATTTGTCAAGTTTATTTACAAAAACTTTATTTAATCCATTTTCATAATTTAGGTAAAAGTGGTATTTACATATTTATTTTTCACTTACCAATAGAGATTTAGATGGTATGCATTTGCCTATATCCAAGCACTGCAGCGTAAACAGAATCATGGGAGGCTAAAATTAATAAAAACTATTGGTTATCTACAGACTGTCAATGATTTCAGTTTCACAAATGTAAAGACCACAGTTTCATAACGGTACCAATCTTCAGATCAAGCTCAAGTAACAGTTTCTTGCTATCAACTACAGACCCACAAACGATCACCTTTATCATAACATTCGTAACATTTCAAAACTGTGAACAGGACATAGGACATGGGACATGGGACATGACTCAAAATTGTATCAAATCAATAAGAAAAAACAAAAATACCTGTGACTCTCGCTGGTCTTATGAAAAAAACAAAGTCAAAGAGAGGAAAAGGGTAACGCCCACAGACTAGCCTACAGTGACATTTCTACTCTGTATCTTAATTACCTTTTTTCGAACACACTGAAATGCTACACCCTAAAGGTTAACAGAGAGGCAGCTATATGCCAAGCCTTTGAGAAAGATGAGAAGACCAAAGTCCATCAACATAAACAATTATCTAGTGAAGTTCACAATTTAAATCGAATTGCTTGATGTTAAAATACAAATTTAAGCTCATGAAGTCAGGCTTACATCAAACAGCTCAAGTGTGCAATCCATGATTGGGGACAGAATTAAGTAAAAATGTCAACAACATGTAAAACACTGTTGATATGGCAAGATGACTTACAGTTGGATGGGGGCATTGGCTATGGTCTATTGACATTGAATAATCAACTAAAAATAACTAAAATGTGGTTTAAGAGGTCGATCAGTGTTCTGGAACCCTGAAGACACTTACAGGTGTCTGAAAAATGTAAAAAAATAAAGAAAAAAAACCTGAACTAAAACATGTACAAAGCCATACTTGCATAAACGATCGTTGTTAAAGTAGATGTGACGACACTGACAAGTTGAAATCTCATTTTAAAAGAAAGCTTTAGGATTATACTGATGAAAAATGACGGGAGGATGTTTGGAAGCTCTAACTTACACTAGCAGCACTGTGGTGGGGGTCAGCATGTGGCAGGTAGCTCACCAGAGGCATGATGGGAGACGCTACCTCCTGAGACGTTCCTACGACTGGCCTCAGATGTGGGTGTCATCAGACACCGTGATCAGGGTGCAGGTGGAGGACATGCTGGCCGAGCGCTCGTTGAGACTGTTGTTGTTGTTCCAGACTTTTGACACAAACTGCACCTGTGCGCTGACCCTGCATCCGAGGGCCCCGGCTGCCCCAGGGCAGAGGGACAGCGACAGCCTCTCGAAGAGGAGACGGAACTTCCTGCGGAAGCTGCGGTTGATCCAGAAGTACAAGATGCAGTTGAAAAATCCGTTGGAGGTTGGCAGCCAGACCACCACAAACTCAATCCACTCTGATACACCATGGCCTGAGATAGCTGTTGGAGAGACATGCGTTAATGAGGTTTGCATTATAAGCCTGTCAAGTGTTTAAAAACAGCAAATATTTAAACATGCATTTGGATAATGCACATAAGTTGCATGTTTTAAGTGCACTTAATACATTATGATCACGTTTTATTTGCACCCTACCACTTCCTACCATTGTATATCATGGCTGCCATGCATGGGGTCCAGCAGATGTAGTACACAGTCATCAGAGGCACAAGCACTCTGGAAGCCACGTCGGGTCTGTTCCTACGACCCATTTCACGTTTTCTTAATTTCAACCTCTGTTTCTTGGCTGCCAACCAAAGTCTCAAATTCGCATAGGTCATGATGATCGAACAAGGGAAAAATATAAAACACGTCAGGCTCAGAGAATACCCCACGTTAGTGGAGTACAACGGATTGCAGACCAGCGACGCCGTGGAGAAATGGACCTCGATGATCCCGTCCGGGAAGGAGATGGGCAGGAGTAAAACGGGAGGAAAACACCAGGCGAAGGCGATCAGGGCCACGGTTTTCCTCCTCGTCATCAGCGAGGAGTACTTCAGCGGGTAGAACACAGCGATGTACCTCTCCAGGCTGATGGTGGCCAGGGTGTACATGCAGGTGGAGTACACTGTGGCGTTGCAGAAGGCCACCACATGGCACAGTGCATCCGGGCCTTGGGTGTAGTTCTTCATCAGACTCACCCACAGGTTCAAGGGCATGACGATCAGCCCGAACGCGGAATCCGCACCCGTCAGCGACAGCAGAAAATACCTCGAGTTCCTCGACCATCCGGACACAGATGTGGCTATAACCAGCAGAACGGCGATATTCCCCAAAGTGATCAGAACCCCTAGAACGGATATGACGCTCATCTTGATGGGCCAATGTGCGCGTTCAAGGCGCATAGACTCTGCGATTGTTAGATTGACATCTGCAAACAGCGAATGATTTTGCGCTGCAAACATTGTTCTTCACATTGAATCTAAATGCACGCTACAAATGATGGCAAATGGTTTGCATTGCGGTGATAAGCAAGGCAACCAACGACAGAGAGCCCTGACTTGGGTAGATTTGACATGATGAGGTCGGGAGGTTAACCACCATACTGGACGTAAGTAGCACAGCTGCGGCATTAGATGACAGTCACGTGTGCACCACAGCTTATTTGGATACAATGATTGTGGCATATTTCCCCCAACAGGCGTAAGTTGTTTTGATCTGTGCAATGATTACTTTCCATTGTGCTTCTTTGCGTTCTACCAAAATCATTAAGACCCAGTTTCATTGTGTGTCTTTTTTTAATCCTCAACTAGGCCCACTGGTCATTTAGGGGCAACACAATGATAGATGGCACATAGTATTCATGTGACATCTTGAGGTGCAAAGACTCACTTATATATTCAGCTGAGGGACACCTGGGATCATGTGGAGAAGAGCAGCATGGGGAGGAAGAGGAAGAGAGGATATGAAACCAGTCCCCTCCCAGAAAGCCCTGCGCTGGACACCACAGGGATTTGCTCATTAAGACAGTGACAAGTGCATATATCAAAGACATATCCCAGGCAGGTTTGCACAGTGGGATCTAACCATGGCTGGCTGAGTGGCACAGCATGGTGGCTCAGTAGGGCACTGAGCATAACGACGGCTCTGCCAACTTATCCGTGCAATCTGGAGGATCAGCTAGTTCCTCAAGATATGGCTCCCTAGCAAACGCTGGACCACCAAGCTGTTGAAGCAACGTCCGTTCTCAGATAATCTCGGTTTTGAATGTGCTTCATATCCATGTCTGCAGCCATATATGGTGGCATTGTCTTGGTGGTATGAAGTCATCCGTACTTCATAGAAAGCCTTAGAAAGCCGGTGCCCACTGATTTGATGTTCAATTAGGCTAATGCTTGCACAATGAATCAGGTTGTTGGAGCGAGTAAGCTGAATATGAAGAACAAATTAGGACAGATACAGGCGTGGGATTTAAAAGCAGCGCATATAGGTGAAATTGTCCATTTAGAAGAAAGAAAAAACGATTGAAAAGCTTATTTGAGGAGCTTCCTGCTGGAGTTTAGAAGGGGAAATTATGTGTTATGTTGAAGGGCACTGCTCGGCTATACAGTAGAGCCATAGTGCCAGGCTTGGCCGGAGATGGGAAGGCCATTTAAGTATTTTACCTCCTGTATCTGTTGAATATCATGGGTGAGCAAAAGGAGGTTGGTGTGCATCTCTGTTCACCATTACTGCTTGCAGCTTTGAGATAATAAATGTCCCTTTTTTGAATGGGATTTTTCTGCTGCCTTCCAATTGATTTCTCTTGATTTAGTCAGATTGCACCAAACCTGTGCGGTTTGATGGTGATTGGCAAACCTTTGTTTTAGTGAAGATGTAGCACAGCTGAACAAAGGAAATTTAAGTTTTATAAGAGAGGCTGGAGAGTATAATGTGTGCCAAAATTAGTTTGTGATTAGGAATACATTAACTTGGTGGATGGCCATGAATTTGTATTATGTGGTGCCTACTAAGTAGGTTAAATGAGCATCGCTATTTGATGCTTGTTATTTCTGGCTAGTGAATGTAGCAGGTATTGAATGTTAAATAAATCCAGGCTAATGTCTCCTGTTGTCAGCTCTCAACTGATTTCAAATGGCTCTTTAACAGTCAGTGTATAGTGGGATTAAAACCCAGGGACATTTACAGACAGTGACTACCCTTGTGCTGTGAGGGTCATAAGTCTTGGTGTCTAAACGTGAAACAATAGTTACTCTGAGCAATCCTTCGCCAGTCTGAATTTCATTTTGCCTTTACTAACCAATTATCGGCTTGGCTGAATTCCTGTTTATGCAAGGGAGGCCTATTTATTAAATTGAACTAATTTCTTTGCTTTTTTTTGTTTTATGTCAACTTATTATGGCTCATGTGACAGATTAAATAAATTGGCTGTAATGAAGACATAGTGAGTCTGCTACAGTATGTGTGTGTACAGCCTTGTGTGTGTCCTTGCTATGTTTATGCAAAATGATTTTTAGCTAGCGCATACTCTTCAGGTCTTCTAATCTCCGGTGTCAGGAAGCAGAAATCTTTTTTGTGTGCGTGTCTGTTACAGTGAATGGACTGTGGGTGGGTGGACTGCTTTGTCCAGCAGCGTACATGTAGGAGGCCAATCGATTGTGGACGAGTGGGCGGCGCTGCCATCTCTGTGAGTTTCCACAAGTGGATGGTGACACATGAGTGAGGCTGTGTGGAGATACTAGCGCAGGTTGAAGGGTGGAGGTGAGAGCCATTCTGCTGCCATTTTTCTCTCTCTGCCATGTGATAAAGAACAGACAGCACTGAGCTCTGGCTGTCAGTCTGTAGCAGATAAAATGACTCAAAACCCTGCTGCCACGATAGTGTGTTAAAAGACGGGAACACACAAGTGTTACTCTCTATGGGTTTATACAGACAGAAGGTAAAGCTAAATGCCTTTTTCCCCCCAGTTTACCTCAAGTTTACACACATCCTCTTTGACGTCTTGCGTATGAATGAACACACAGACTAGAAGGGAAGAGTATTTTAATAAAAACAGTTGAGGGGGTCTTCTTTCACGAGAGGAATTCAAAGAGGATTACATTTACTGTAAGTGTGACTCTGTCATACAATAGTTCCCTCACAAACGGTCAGATGGCATCTCATTAAAGGAACCTGCCAGTCTTGTGTTCAGCTAGATTGGTTATGACACCAATTGGTTATCCTCCACAGCGCTGTGCCCACCCTTTCTCTAACAATGCACTTATGAATGTGACTGTTTTAGAGTCCCACCAACACAATTTATTGAGCAGAATGACGTGGTAAGAATGGAATAATCATCCTCTGTTTACTATGGTCATTTCCAATGGAAATTTCCGAGCAATCGTATCATGACTGACTGTGTCCACCAACATCATGTTTTCAATTTCACAGAATCAACAATTGAGCTGCTGTGTGGGTAATAGTAATTCAAGCAATAGCTAGATGAAAATCAATATACCAATAAAACAAATGTTTTTTTCTTCTCCAGAATCCTATCAATTCAATTCCTGTAAGACTGTTGAAGTGTTCTCTCTCTGCTGAGTCTACAAAAAATGAAAATAAACCGTTGAAATCTTATGACTGAATTCAATAGTGAGTCATGTAACCTTTATCCACAGCCTGCAGTATGACAGTCCATAAGGTTTTCAGGTGGTAATGACTCGCAGTGCGATCTACCTGTATTTCAAAATAAGCAGGTCACATTTTTGAGTGTAGCGTTTGGCCCAAAGTGAGAGAACTCGACCATCATCAACCCTGGATGGCTCAGTCATTTTAGATGTGACCTATGTTGCTGAAATGACATGGAATATTACACTTACAGAATATTATATACTACATAACGGATTTTCTTCCATTTCATGCTCCCAACAGCAAGTGTAATTCAATGGAATGCGAGTCACTTCTCTGGTTGGTGTAGATGTAGTATGAATGATGTGGATGACAACCTATCTGGTTCTCTACCTCTCATTCCCTTGATGTTGTGCTCCGGCTCATATTGACCCAGTTACACAACATACTTATGTCACTGTGCCTCCGCCTCTCACCCTTAGACGAGAATACCAATACAGAGGCTAGAGTTTCACTCTTATGCAAGAACTTCTCCCTTCAAAAAGAGCTTGAAACGGCATGAGCTATTGACTTTCATTAAATGCCTTCTCCATTTCTGCTGTTTTTCAATGGCCCAACATTGATTTGAACCCTCACCTCTCCTCTCTGTTCCGGGGGGAGCAGAGCCTCAGCATAATGGGAGTCTTCAGTTGCTTCTCCCCCATAGACTTAACTCCCTGAGTGGGGAGTAAGCAGGGAGGATGGGGGGTGGGAAGGGGAGGGGGTGTTGTTGCTGTGGGCTGCTGTTGTCAGGGATGGAGTTTTCCAAAAAGGAAGGTTATGTTGGTAAATGGAGTCAATAAGCTCTTTTGGCACCTTGCTGTGGATGGCAACTATGCAGCTATGCAAAAATGGCCACGTAAATAAATGAAATGGATGAATACATAAAAGAGTGGTGATGGTAATCAGTTTTTCCCAGAGCCTGCAGGTCTTCCTCATTAAAGTTTTATAACCAATCATGAAAAGGCATGGGAGATGAGAGCAATAGGAACCAAGCCACATCTTTAACAGAACAACCTATTTTACACTTAAAAGATCAAAGTTTGTAAAAATGTATACCGTATATTCACCAGAAATTATAAATGAAAGATCCCCTTCATATATCATGTCGCCGAAAAAAAGTTTAACTCGATAAACTTTGCTGTGGTAGAAAGGTTTAAAGTAGACAGAAAGATCCGGCTGGGGCCTGCGACCGTCATGGAGTGATTGGCTGATGAGTAACTGAGACTGTGGTTGCTGGAGATCCCTTAAACCGTGGCCGCTCTCTCTGAGAGCGAGGCTTGGTCGCAGCTGTGACTTCCCCACAAACTTGGGAGACAGACTGAAGGATGGAAAATGAATAACGGAAAGAAAACCTGGCAATACATGTCAAGTGGACCAACATGGAACAACAGCTGGCAAGAAGCAATTTCAGTCAATTGCAAATCGTTGTTGGCTTATTGTATTGTTGTGTTAATAAATATCTGATCACATAAAATGTGTTGCATAAAACTGCAACGCATCAACATCAATAAGAGTAGAGTGACTTGAAGCATGGCATTTAAACAGTTATATCAATCTTTATTTTCTTCGTATCAAGGAAAGTAGGAAGCCAAGTCGATAGCTAGCTGCTAGCAAGCTATCCGCTAATATGCTAGCTATCAATTTGGTTCCACGCAAATGTAAAAATATAGTAATAAACGTATTTCAAATATTACAGAAATGCGTTGGTTATATTGAAAAGGCACTTGTGCCAACACTATTTAGGGCCAAGTGGTTGTAGGTCAAATACATAGATCTGTTGTCAAACAGGGAACCATGGCAACGTCACTTCAGGCCGATGACGCACTGTAGTTTATCTGAGTCATAAAAAAAAAAAAAAAAAAAAATATATATATATATATATATATATATATATATATAAGTATCTGAGTCAGTGTGTGCATGCTGTCACAATGAATGGCGTGTTCAAAACCCAGCGTTCCAAAGAGAGGCTATAAATGTTCGTTTCATGGGATTTCGAAGTTATTTGTTTGTGTTTAGTGACAAAAGCGGTCGATATGTTTTGACCCTCCTACTGTTAATGTCTGTCCTTTTTTCTACAGGGTGGGTAGTGAGTGGTACCAGTGATGGGATTAAAATGTAAGTCACCCTGTATTGTTTTTCTGTATTTGGTGCATATCTTCCAGTCGATGTGCCAACCTTCTCTTATATGTGCAAAATGGCAATATCAAGAGAATTATAGATGATATCAGCTCAGGTTCTTGGAATAAGAAATAAAATAAAATCTCAAGCTAGCTGTGGTCTGTCTCATCACTCTACCTACCTCTACTCATTCACACCATCAACAACAATCAGAACTATTATGAAAAATTGAAAGTGTGATAGAAATTGCCGGCCAATTTTCTTCCCTTTTGAATGTTCCGGTTATTCCCACAAGCCTATTTGAGCCATACTGTAGCTGGTGGTATTTTTGTGCACTTGAGTGAAATTGAACAGAAGTTTGACATTGTGACTCCAAAGCGTGTGTAAATATACACAAAAAGCATCCCAGATTTAGGGTTAGGGTTAGGGTTAGCGGTTAAGGCGTTGGGCTCGTGATCGGAAGGTTGCAAGTTCGATTCCCGAATGTCGCTCTGGATAAGAGCGTCTGCTAAATGACTCAGTGTAAATGTAAATTAGAAGCTTGGACATGTTCCAAAGTCTACCTGAGTTTTATCTGCATGGACAACATCTGACAGTCACTTTCTGAAAGCAAATGGTCCTCAGACCAGCGGCAGACACACACACACACACACACACACACTATCACACACACACTATCACCCCTAATGGCATACATTGTATGGAATCTGTCACTGAGAGGTTTCAAATATAATCAGTTTGCTAATATAATCAGAGGCTTCATCTTGTAACTATCTCTTGTGAAATATGCAATGCATGTCTTTGCCCTAAAGGCCGCCATTAATTATCCATCTGCATGACTGTCAGAGCATGGAGGTAAGCTGTCCAGCGTGCTTCCTGTTTTACAAAGAAGACAGGTGGCTGAGTCCAGAGCCAGACAGGAGAGCAGATAACTAAATGCTGTCTTGGCCCTGTCAAGCACCAAAGACCCTCCTGTGACAGGTAAAAATAGGTACAGTACCCACAAACAGGCAGTATTAGCATTGTATAGAATTACCTGAGACAGTGCATACACAAATATAGGCAACTGCAACATGCTGTTGTGAATTGACGGGATACGAGAAATTGAATGAAGCCTAAATGACTTCTTTTCATTGTCTTCTCTGCCTGTTCTGGGTTTGTATTTTTGCTCTACAATAGGATCCTATTCTGGAGAAAATAGCAGACTATTTTTTACTTAATAATCTAGATAACAGATTATTTGAAAGCTGGAAATGTGAAATATCTTGTGGACATTTTTTCGTTATGTTCTCTCTTGCAGAAGATATCTATAAATCGTATGATTAGGTATATGGTCATCGTGTGGACAATGCAGCTATCTATGGGCCCAATTGGTTTGCTCTTAAGTTTAGGATGTTGGAGCAGAATCCAATTTCCTCTTCTGCAGGATCGTATATGATTTACGAGTTAACTGGGTTCTTCATTTAATCTCTCATCCAGCTCACTCTCAGTGTGTGTGTGTGTGTGTGTGTGTGTGCATGTGTGCACGCACGTATGCACGTATATTTGTGCGCGTGTGTGTGGCAGTCATTACAGCAAAAAAAAAATTTGCGACTCCAATTTTGACAAAAAAATCCCCTACATCCCAGCTCATGATGGTCGCCATCTTATCTGCACCCTTTCTTTCCCTGTGAGGGCTGTGGGCTTTCACAAGATAACAAGGCCATTTGGATAGGCACCTTGACACATTCAATAAACCCTGGGATTTAATCTGAAATCTACTGCAAACATTGTCAATACTGGGCAAGACCATTCCACACAGCAAGAGAAGGAATCCATTTGATGTACTCAACTGGTGGTTGTAATAAAAATGTTTTTACAAAATGTACTAAAACTCAAAAAGACAAATTACATGGGCATGATCGTATTTTTGAATCTTCTGAAGTGTATTTGACTAACGTGAAGGTCATATAACAGGTGATGCTAACAGTGTCACTTGTGGTCAGTTGTATCAATTACACCTATACCCCCTAGCCAGATTTACGGGAGCATTTCAAAGGTGAATAATGATCTGAGGTAAACCCTCTTAAAGGTTTTTTAAGGTAATTACCATGAATAAGTGATGAGGGTTAAACTCTCAAATGACGGTATAGGACGAGGAGAACTTTGTATTGATAGGAGTTAAGCACCCTTTGTCCTCCAAAAGTATAACAGGCCTAAAGAGAAAGATCACTTCAATACCCGTGAAAAAGGTGATGGTATTGTTCATGAACTTGGTGAGGGGACCCCACAGCAGAGGCTTGTCACACAAATGAAGCATGTTCTTGCATGTATCAGGCATAGTAAAGTCATTGTTTACTATAACGTTGTGTGTAAGATTTTGTATTTCAGCTAATTTCCAGCAAATTGTTTGCTAAGTTCATTTATACAGAACTACATTTCATATTCTACAAATACACACACAACATACACATACCCTTCAATACACACACACACACACACACACACACACACACACACACACACACACACACACACGCACTCCCACTGACTGATGGAACATTACTGACATTACAGACTTTGTCTGTCAGCTTTGAGCACCCAGCTGAAAGCGAGGCCGTTACACTGAAGTTTATCTGATGTTCTGTAGACCACAGAGAAAGATCAAAAGGAAAAATCACCGTGACACTCTCACAACTTTTAATCTCTGTGCCCAGGAGTTCTGTGGAGCCAGATAATGAGCTGCTATTAACAGGCTCTACCTGCCCGAACACACAGTGTCTTCCATGCCAACAGGAAATAGATTTCTGCTCATACAGATGGAATCTCTGAAGAAGAAAAAAAAAGGAATGTATTTACCTGTTTTTCAACCTCTCAGAAACCAGACTTGCATAAACAACTCAAGCCACCAACATCATTTTAGGCTCTAAGGCTGAGACACAGTTGCCAGATTTGCCTAATTATCTGATGGTGTGTCCTTTGTTGTTGTCAAGACTGGCAAATTAGTTGCCAAGAAGGACAATTTAAAATTCAGAAAGCAGCCAATGGATTTTGTTTTAGTTCCAGATTATTATTTATATTATATTGTCAGTGGTGGCTTCATGATAATGTTAATTTTGCACTTCATTAATGATGTGTCCCTGGGTTCAGTTGAAACCTTGCCAATCGGAGAGCAACAATTATCAGAAAAGAATTGTGTTTACCATGAAATAGAACTCACAGCCAAGGAAAGATGATGAGAGAACAGATAAAAAATGTGACAACACACCAAACTGGATGACATCCATTGAAAATGTGTGATAGATGTTAGAAAAGTATGGCTTTCCTCTGTGAAACCTTACAGATTCATAAGACAGGACATCATATTTTCCAATAGGGGCTTAACATTTAAACGTCACCTTTAATTCACTTGTAAAACTTTAATATCCTACCATTAAAAATCTGAATGATGGTAAGGGCATTTTGGCCACATAAAAAGACATAAAAAGTCCTCTGGGCCTCTTAAAATGTCTAATGCTAATGGTGGCAGGGTGTGCTCCTTCCATCCAGACCTTTCAGGCTGGGGCCAGCTTAATCCTTCCTTCCCTTCAACACCTCCGGCCCGTACCGTGTGATCCAGAATGGGGCTGTGTGTCTGTGAGTGCCCCTCTGAACCAGGGGAGAGCCAGGTGTGGGCTGAGCATCCATGATTCACTAGCAGAGCTTGCATCCTCTTTTAAACGCTCCCCCATCCATGTGAATTTCCTGTCAAATGGTTTCTTTCTTCACAAGAATACTTGAACACACCCCGAATCAGCACGGCCACTAAGTCTTCTCATCTCTAAAAGGAGCGTGTCAGAACGAATTGCCAAACACCAGGGGGGGAAGAAAAGCAACTAGCAACACAGTGAATATGTCATGAGAAAATGTTAGTGATGTCAGCTAGACCTGGACACTGTGACAGTGGTTCCCTAGTGGAAAAAGAGCAGAAAATGACCAAAAGTGTCACAATCTCAGATCTGTCATGTGAGAGCTTGAACGAGCCTGAGGGGACAGACTAGATGAGCAGGCTACTGTGATCACCTAACTTCCTTCCCTCTGCTCTGCTACTTAACATACATCCACACCATCAGGCAAACCAGCCTGTGCCTCAGGGAGTATTATCAATACCTGGATGATTACTATAATACCCTGTCACTGCTGTCCTTCATGACGTTCACATGCGTGGATCCATCTGCAGGGTGAATGTATTTAGGTAAAGGCTTGTTTTTGTACAGCGGCACGCTGTTGAGAGGGAGAGCGGAAAAGAGAGATAATTGGATCCTCATCCAGGGCTTTTGTTCCACTTTGATGATCAGCATATTCATAGGACTTCCTGTAATGGAACAGTAGAGAGCCACTATTCACTATACCCTCTGCAGAGGATACTTGGAGGGACCTTGAAGGGAAAATGGCAGACTTTCCCAGTACGTATTCCAACAGTGTTACTTTACTATACTGCTTATCTGTCAGCTGCATCTTTAAGAGGTGCTTGTACCTGTTCAGTCTGTCGAACTCTAACTATCTGACTTGATAGTTTGGTAGTTTCTACCCATATATAATAAATTCCCTGTGAAGTGTTGAGTAGAAAATGGATCCTAATTAAAATTCACCTTACAATGCCATTCTACTTGAAAATAGCTGGAATATTTAAATGACTTATAATGAAGTACTTGTGTGGGCAGAATTGAATACGGAGCTCACCATAATCTAAGTGGCCTTGTTAATCAATGTCTGTAGCGCAAGAGAATGAAACAGGGAACGGTAACAACATCACTCCTCCTTTTCCTCACTCACACTGTCTCTTCTTTCTGACTCCTCTTTCTTCATCCTTCCTATTATCTCTTCCTCTCTCCCTCCCCTCAATCTCTCTCTCCTTCTTCCTCCCTCTCTCTCCCCTACCATCCCATGTCTCTCTCTCTCTCTCTCCTTTTTCCTCGCTCTCTCTCCCTCTCCCCCCCTCTCTCTCTTGCTCTCTCTCCTTTTCCCTCCCCCTCTCCCCCAATCTCTCTCTCCCCCTCTCTCTCCCCCCCCTCTCCCTCTCCACCTCTCACTCTCTCCCTCCCTCTCCCTCTCATGCCTGCTCTGGTTCTACACCTACTCTTGTTCGGCTTTGCTGCTGTTGATCTTTGTCGAAGCCTGTGTTTGTAGAAGGATCCCACTGGGGTTCAGCTCTGTTGAGCATGTAATACTGAAGCACTGTTCACATTCAGTCCATCTTACAGACCAGGAGATGGAGAGGACGGCTGCCTATGAGCTGCAGTCTTGTGTTGTGTAAATACTTTCGTGGAGTATAAGGACATGATCTCTCTCGTGGCTTGACTGCTCACATTATTGACACCGGCGGTAGTGAGAATCTCTTGCACCGACGCTGATATTCTAATTGACTTGTCTTGTTAAATAACTTCTTTAGATTTCCTTCCCTTGTAATGCTCAATATTTACAATGTCTGTGCATGGGAAAGGGGGTGGTTTGAGTGCGGTTACCCTGACAAAAGTCAGCGGAACTGTTGAAGAGGGACTGTGACAGGTGGGTTGGAGAATAAAAATGGCTGAGGAGAGGAGGGCAGGAGAGGAAAGGAGAGGAGAAGAGAGGAAAGGAGAGGAGAGAGAGGTGTTATTGTGTCAGCTTGACAACACTCAGGGGATCCTGGGAAACAAAGGAGCTGACAAGTTTAGCACAGCGGAAGGCTGAGCCTCCATATCCCTCTGCAATTGAGTTCAACGGGAACCCCTTCACAGCTTGTGTGTTTATGCGTGTGTGCGAACACACATTCAGTCGACTACCTTTTGTTGAATTTTTTCCCCTACCTACCTACCTCCCTCCCACCCCACCTTCTGTTCCACCCCCTTTTATCCTTTATTTTGACAGAAGCTTCTGAGTAACTCTTTATTTTTCTACCACTCTCTTCTTCCTTATTCCCTGTCTGTCTGTGTCTGATGGGTCTCTAGAGGGTGAGGAAACACTTGAGACCGCTGAACATGTTTGTTCTTCAACGAGAGGAGGATGTTGGTTGAACTGCCCCATTTATGGTTGATGGTGGTACACAGCGATTTGCACCACCAACTAGCATCTGACTAGTCACAGAGGCACTGAAGATGTACATATGCCGATACCAAGTCTGGCTAATGATCACCACTGTATGTTTTGAAAAATCTCCACTTGCTGTGAATTTAGAGAGGGGGTGGGTCTCCTTTAAGTCTCCCTCTTGTCCTTGGAGACGGGAGGGGAAGGCTGGGGGAAGGGGCTGTAAATCCCCGTCCTTATCTGACAACCTCACAACCTCGGCTGCAGTTCTGGAGCAGCAGCCTTTTTCAAGGTGTTGGAACGCAGGAGCCACTAGCACGATTCAGTTTAAAATGCAAACCAAAAAAAATCAAAAATTGCGACTTGAGAGTAAGTAAGAGAGAGAAGAAATCACTGTGGTCAGTGAGATGGAAACAACCGTCTGCCCTTGTCTACGCCCTGACCTGTCCAGCAGTCTCAAAGGAACATCGTCTGGATCAGGTCAGAACTCCTGTGGCTGAGAGAATCTTGCCGAGGCTTCAAACCCTGCTCCTCCTTCTCCACCTGGACCTGCCCCCTGCTCGGAGGCTTTGAACCTGACCGCAAACCCCCTCTCCGCACCACCCCATCTCCCCATCCCCTCTTCTCCTTTCTCCCACCTTCTTCTCCATCCTCCGTGTGTCAGGATCTCCACATCCCCCCCCCCCCCCCCAACATCCCCATCGTGGCTCGTCTACGACGCTCCCTCCTGCCAGACGTCTAACCCTCTCCACCACCTCAACAAGTCTGTCGCTCAGCCAGTCGTGCGAGAGCGACCCCCCACCCCCCCATCCATTTAGGGTGGTGTTCACATGTTCACACTCCTTTCACACCCAGTGACGTGTCTGTATGTATGTATGTCTGTCTTCCCCTGGTCTCCTTGTTAGAGCTGTCTCAGATGGTCTGTGGCGCCCGAGAGGTCCTGTTTACATCGCTGGAGACTTGAGGAGGAAATGTTCCCAGTCCTTGTTTCTAGACGCTGGGTTCATAACAAGTGGTTTGTGTCAGCGTTCCTGGCGTTGAACACTAGCTTTTTATCTCTCACTGTGATTGTTTTGTCCCCTGTGACTGGTACATCAACACTGTTTCTGCCAAAGAGAATATGAAAGAAAAATAGCTTTTTATGCATAATTTACTCATACAATCTGCATGATGTTTTCAAAATCAGTCGGTAGCCGTAGAAGAATAAAATACGTTTTTCAAATAGGCAGAAAGGTCCCAGTGTCTTCCTCTTTCGACCTTGACGGGCTAAATCGTCAGGTTTCAGCTTCCAGCGACTTTCCTTTCCCATTCAACTCATCGTAAAAGTCGTTTCCAATAAAGCTGGTCACCTGAACGTTCTTCCTCATCAAGGTTAAAAGGACACAGGTCTCTTTCCCTGCATTAGAGATGTCTGCCTGTGTGTCATCTCCACTCACTCAGGGACGATCCCAGCAGACGGGTGACCCCCCCCGGGAGCAGCCGCAGACCTCCAGGTGACAAACCTGCCAGATGACCTGGGAGAGAACCGCATCATTAGACCAGCTGGCTTCCTCTCAGAGTGCAGGGGAGGAAGCCCTTCCTGGATCTCTACTCACTGACTTTGGATCCAAACATCCAGGCTCTCCTGGCTGGGTAATAAGGACTCTGGAAGGATGGAGGTGGGAGGGGAAGACCCTGGGTCCGGTCAGTGTGGTGTCATATGTTAGTTCTGTAGGACTGATCAGTACAGTGTACTGCTGTCACTCTGAAGCCCCATTTCTAATGAAGAAACTCACATGGAAGAACAGATTGTGTTTGCATGCTATCTCATCTTTTGTTCAAAATGTGCATATTAAGCATCTTGATTCCTCCACACACAAAGTCAATGATGGATCCCAGCTGAATGTGTTTTGTTTTCAGAACCTGGGCCATGTAAGGGGGACACTTTAAGGCTCAAATGCATTTATAATTTTTTTTTTTAAACAGCACACCCCCAAATTCTGACATTTAACGTTGGCTGTTTCTATTTGTTTGCTGATAGAGATCAGCTCAGAGAGCTTGTCTGTCTGCAGGTGGCAGATGGAATGAATGGAAGAGATAAAGAGAGAGAGAGAGAGAGAGAGAGAGAGAGAGAGAGAGAGAGAAGAGAGAGAGCCCTGTTTGCCACAGAGCAAGGGCTGACAAGAATAATATAATATTGGTGCAATATTGAAAAACACAGATACAGATAGACGGAATCCCAACCCCCATAGAAATACAGGAGTTCTTTATCCGATCAGCCTGCATCACTGTTAATAATGGACACACAACAGCATCAACGCTGGCTTGGCTGACCATGCACAAAAAGGGGCTCAAAGGTCTTCACTTAAGTCTTTTCAGTAGCCAGGGATATTGACGAACAGGTGAAATACACAGACACACACACACTCACACACATTGACAAAGACAGACACTACATTTTTCTTTAGTTGCAGTGCCAGTGTCAGTATCATAAACCACAGAGGTTACAGATAGTCCACAGATTCTCTTCAGGACTGTTGTTCCAAACCTTCAACTCCATATACCCTGACCATTCTCTGCTAATTATTACTGTTATGGATTCTACTGAGGAGGGCAATACTTATAATTTAATGTAGTTATTTCCATGAACCAACATAAAAGCCAGACATCTGTGTTTATTGCCATGGGCATTTAACAGTTTCTAATATCTAATATCTAGAATATTCTTTGTGCTTAGTCTGATGGATTAGCAACACTGTAACCTTGAGAACCACAAACATCCGGTGTCCTTGAACGTGTGTGTGTACATGTGCCCGCCCGTGCATGCAAATCTGATATGCAAATGAATGTGATTTTATTTTTATGCGCATTCCTTATTGTGCGCTCTTTCTGTTGCATCTATTAAACTCCCTCAGCTGAACTTCAACCTCCAGTAAGCACTGTCAATCTGCCAAAAGGCAACGCATCTAAATTGGATACGTTATTGCGAAATTTC
Organism: Neosalanx taihuensis; assembly: GCA_030340665.1. Classification (NCBI taxonomy): domain Eukaryota; kingdom Metazoa; phylum Chordata; class Actinopteri; order Osmeriformes; family Salangidae; genus Neosalanx; species Neosalanx taihuensis. The sequence goes on from CM059295.1 coordinate 11,381,668, forward strand.
TACTGCAGCATTCTGAGGCAGCAGCATCTCTTGCATCGGAATGGGCTTCTCTTTTTTTTGGATGGCACGTTGATGTTGAGAAACAAAGATCCATCAAGGAGACAAGCAGGTGATGTCATTGGAACCAACGTACCAGGAGGTGACCGAATGGGTTTGGACATTCGCAAGTGATCTAGTATCCTCCCATCCCCCCACACAGCATACAGGTGCTGATGGTAGATAGAGTGTTAACACTCAGAATTGAATTTACCATTTCCTTCGAATGCATGGACCAAGGAACATCTCCATACTGGTGACCTTTACAGTCGGAAGAATAGGCTGTGATTGGCAGGTTTGGCCAGCAAATCACGAACCTATTGTTTGGCTGCTAGTCCGTCCACAACAGCCAGCGGCATGGTCTGTTTCTGAGACTAGTCCAGCAAGTACAGGAAACCTCAAGCACAAAACATTTCACTCACATGAAATAGCACGACAGCATACTGTAAGGTGTTCATTCTTTTCAGAGCTTTGAAATAGTGTGTATTTAAAAATAGACATTGAGACTTCGCCTAAAGGGCACAGTCACGTTGAAATTCATCAGAGTGCTACCTCATGTTGGTGGTCTGTACAGAACCTCACTCTGACAATATCAGATCATTGAGCCATCATGTCCATCATCAGTTCAAGAGAAAGCAATCATTGTGTGCCGGGCGTGCTATTATATGTGAGTGAAACATTGTGTGCCCAGCTCTCTCCCTCAAGGGGTGGCCTTGGATAACCTCACTCTCACTGCTTCCCAGAAGGCTATCCCTTCCAATTAGTGCCATATGGGGTCGGAACACAGGCCCAGCCCTGCTCTCAGGTGAATTATCCAGCTCCCTTTCCATTCAAACACACCGCACTGGGTTTCTTTTTTAAATCTCCATGAAGGCACCTTCTGTTTGTGCTTCTGTCAGGAAAGGCAGTCCTATCTTGCCAGATCGTTATAGCCATAGAGAGCAGAGGTGAGGGTCAGGATACAGAACACTCAGGAGAGGGGGGGGGGGGGGGGGATGGGGGATGTACCTAGATCCCACTAATCTGAGATACATTCCAGAAGAGCGAGAGATAGATAGATAAATCGATAGATGGATAGACATATAAAAAGACAGATAGATAGATGGATAATAATACCTCATTTAGCAGATGCTTTAGATAGATAGATAAATAGATAGATGGGAGGTGGTAGAAGAGAGAGAGAGAGATGGGAGGTGGTAGAGAGAGAGAGGTGGTAGGAGGAGGGAGAGCGAGGGAAATATGGGAGGTGGTAGAGGGGGGGAGAGAGATAAAGTAACCAAGTGTAAATAGGTTTACAAATGGTCAGAGGAAACGAAACCAATTAATAAATCCCCATGGAACATTAGATGTGTCGGTGGCCCAGACTCCCAAACTGCTTTGAAGCAGCAGCGGGCCTAATGGACACTTGTGTAAAGCACAGTAGACAATAAGTCCTCACTAAAACTACGAGGATAATCGCTCAAGAAGACTGAGAGTGCTGTCATCATCTAACACCGTCATTCCAGAGAGCTTTTTGCATATCAGACTCATTTACCACTGCTTTCCTTGGCGTTTTTTGATGGCAGCATGTTAGTGCTATGCTATCACTGTTTATTTGGAGTCTGTGGCAAATGGTGTCAGCATGTTGAAGATGTATCATGGCTTCTGTGTATGATAGCTCAGCTGGGAAAGCAATTTTCTTGTCATTCATGCGAAGTCGCAGGGTGCAGACGCCACTGAAAATCCCTCTCCAAAAAATGACGTTCAGATGTATTAGAGTCTGTGACTTAAAGCGTGTTTGCTTGAATGTGAAATATAATTTACTTATGGAACATTTTAGCCAGAACGGGCAAATCATATCAGCCTGTTCTATGGGTCGTGTGACTGAAAAATGTGCCCAAGTCGATAATGTTTCAACTTCGGACGGGGCTGCTTTGTGGAGGAGACCACATCAATGACTGAAATTGTAGAGACAATATCCACATCCAGCTAAATCTAGTCTGCCTCCTATCCATTCGATTTTCCAGAAGGAGATACTGTATGTTGGATGGAGAAAATACTGCCTAAGTGGATTCTCTTGAGTTTTTCTGTGCTTTAACTCTGTTATTGGTTATAATGGTATTTTGAGGTAGGGGTTAAGAGGTTTGGGCTTTGGGTTACCGTACATCACAGCACCCCAAATTTAGCAATTCTCTCTTAAATTCAAGTGCTTTTCTGTAGAAAGAGGAGGTGGAATGAGCTGTGTGTGTGTTCTATGTGTAAGGGAGTAAAAAGGTTTGGCTTCTAATGACCCAATTTGCAACCATCAGCCAACAGTTGTGTGAGTGTGTTTTTAGTCGTTTATCAGACGCTCTTATCCAGAGCAACTTACATCAAGTAGAGGGACATTCCCCCTGAGGTAACTAGGGCACGACCAGGATCCAAACCCGCAATGTTCTGATTACTAGCTCGAATCCCGAACCATTCAGCCACCTGACTCCCATTCTATGTGTGTGTGTGTGTTTTTTCTAGGTAACACATACACTATTCTATGTGTGTGTGTTACCCTAGTCTGCCCACAGTGATGAAGTAATACTGTTCCACCAAACAGCTTTTCTAAACAGTCTCTTTCCCTTGGTCATCTGCTTTTTCGACACCTGTTCTTCAAACAGCAAACAAAGACCCTGGTGTCATGGTTCCTTGTATCAAGCACAGTTAATGCTTTTGCTTGGAGGTGCCACATAATGTGCTATACTACATGCGGACAGACAGTTCCACATTTGCCACTGCATGTCCTGGGAGCGTGTGTGCCAGATATTCATCCAGGGAGATTGAGATCGGATAAGGTAGAGATGGTTGGCTGGAAAATTCAAATCAGTCCTACCTTTGCGCACGAACATCTGGCAGACGTTGATACGTCGACCGTTATTGACAACATATATGAATCAGTAGCCTGGTAAATATTTTCCCCATCAATCAGAAACCCTGCTCCTCCTCTCAGTCCACTTCTCCCTTGTGATCTCCCGTCCTCTTATTCCAATGGTTTCTTAATCTCTCGCACATTTTTAATGAAGAAATAATTAGCCGCCGACTAAATCAAATGTGTGATGGGCCGCTGTAACGGCTGCATATTTTCCACGCGGTTAAAGCTCTAGAAATAGCTACATCAGCTGCTTGGAATATTAGATTACAGAATGAAGGGAAGAAGATTGAAGTGGATGTGGCATTGCCTAATGTTGTATTCCTTAACCGGTTATGGACATCATCAGAAACAGAAATGGTTGTACACATATATAAGAGGAGTTAGTAGTGTCTTAACACCCATGTGACCAGTTTGGTTTTAAGAGTCACGATTCTTGTCGACCTTCAGGAGGAACAGAGAAAAGCAGCCCCAGTTATGGAATTCTGAATTCAAACTGGTAACATGCTATTGACAGTGGGAAAGTCGAACACAGTAATAGTCTTATTGGCCGATAAAGGACAGAGTAGTATAGGCTTTTTCAGCCATGACAGGCACTTGGTGTCTAACTGTTGAATACCATATACCATCACTGATATTTTACTACTAGAGGATCAATGCTATCGATCCTCCACAGGTCCACAGCAGTGTGGTGGAGATCAGATGTGGAGTCAGTTCAATGTGCATCTTCCTGTGTGCCTGCGTCACTGGTATCACTGTCTCTGCTATGCTGACCACAAGAATGCAGAGTACGTATCCCCTTTTAGTGGTCCAAGTCCAGGCTAATGTGGAGGCAGAGTCTAATTGTTATTCTGGTGACTCCTTCTGTTTACTTGTCCAGGAGCACCTGGATTGGGAACACATTCAGACCAGCTAAAAGCCTGTGAGTGAAAAGACTGTTTCCAGTTGACCAGTGGGAGTGCCTTTCTGGATGGCTTCATGGTAGCAACTGAAAACTTCTCATTTACATTGAATCATTTAGCAGATGCTTTTATCCAAAGTGACTCATAACAAGGACAGGGACATTTTCCCTGAGACAAGTAGGGTGAAGTGCCTTGCCCAAGGACACAACATCACATAGCCACAGCCAGGGTTCGATCTCACAACCTTCCGATCATGAGGCCAACGCCTTAACCCGTTGAGCCATCTGATCTCCCTCATTTGGAGTGAGAGCTATTGTGATTGTCCTGGTTAGAGAACTGGGTATGTCATCTGGTCATTATGCAGTTCGGTTACTCCAACTCTTGAGTGAAGAAGCTTTGAAGATGGGAGATGCTTCCAAACACGGGTGGGTTTGGGGGCAGGTTCGGGAGGAGTCCTGGGAGGAATCCTGTGCATCCAGCCACACCATCATATCAACACACCCTACACAACAACACCACTAATCGCGGTGGTGGGTCAAATTGGCAAATTGAATTCCTAATCATCCTGGTGCCTGAGTAAAGTGCGTAAGCGTGGCTAGTGAATAACCACGGATCTGTGTGTGTAATTGCGTATATGGAATGGCATGAATACTGAGAACGAAGTGGATGCAATTATGGTAAATAATGCCGGAAATACAGTCAGATGTTGACACCTGCCCTGTTTTAAAAATTGAAAATGTGTTGTGCAGCTGTCACTTGAACAAGACTGGGTTTACTGTGATAAGGTAGCAGGGGGAGAGAAAGCTACAATGGAACAGCAGGACAGTGTGCGTGGCCCTGAGTGCGTGTGTGAAGGTTGTGTTGTTGACAGGAAGGTTGTGTAGGGTCAGGGACAGGGGCACAGTTATGGCAAGCCAGCCAGCTGGGGACCACGGTTCAAAATCACATGCAGAGGAAATAAGTGGACATGAGTTCTGGTGATTGTACAGCTTTGCTTTTCCACTTTGGATGGAAATGTGCCTTTTATCTCACTCTGGAAAGTTTCTCAAACAGAATATTCCAAAAATGTGTCAAAAAAAAAAAAATACCAACATGAAGGATTAGCTCAGCATCTATAGATTGATCCTCATGGTCTGTTAAGTTTTTCATTTGCTTAACAAGAGTATCTTGTTGCCCCAGATCAATATCAACCTTGTTTGTCCTCTTGATGAAGGCCAACAGGCTGAAACTTGTTGGGGCTCAGTAGTTCCATTTAGACATGCCCTAGCCTAATAAAGGCATTTTAAACAATAAAAGAGTGCCCTAGGTTTTTTTGTATTTCTAAACAAACTCCATGAATTGAACAGCAAACCTTGTCAATTGAATAAATCCATGTCTGTTTAATAAAAGGTTCAGAAGAGTGAAGGATGTGTTGTCGGTTAGTTACATGCCTCTAAGGGATGTCCTTTGGACCTTAGTGGTTACGCTGAGTGGCTTACGAGAACTAGGGTCAATCAAAAGGGTTAATAGACGACACAATTTGCTTTTCAGTGTGAATGACAATGAGCAATTATTTAATAACTATAGTAACAACGCTGTATGAATGTTGTGTATTGTGTAGAAGATATTAAAATCATTGCACAAATAATTTCTATTTTGGACATGATGTTCATCTTTGTTTTCATGTTACTAACATGAACGATAATAGGATATCTGGTTGTACATCATCTCAAAGGTTTTTGCCTTCATAATGGGCAAAAAGACCAGGACTTAATAAAATAAAGTCAATTCATCACACACAGAGATAAGAAACTTTTGAGGGCAATTTTAATTGGTTTTGTAATTTCATTACTTATTCAAAAGAAACACGGAGAATGTGTTTCAACACTTTAGCACTTACTCATGAGTTGTTCATCCTTCTTTGTAATGCAAAGCTAGCTGGAGGAAAAACGATGCCCTCCATTTGTCTACTCACATGGGTGCATGAGTTTTGAACTAGATAAAGAAATTGTTGCTATGATTAGTACACAGAAAATGCTCCAAAGATTAACCTCTGCATCTTTTATTCCCTAGAAAACCAGCAAGCAAACCAAATTTGTTTCCAAACAAATTATATTATTTTAGGCATCTATCTTTCACGAGGAGCTGTCTGAATGAATAAGGTGGCTGCAGGATGGACAGAGAGAAAAAAGGCAGGTGGAATGTAATTAGAACACCTAGAACTCAGTCCAGACTAATCCTCCTTTAATCCTGCCAGGGTGACTGTTAGAATTGACACTGTAGCAGGAATCATAACCTGGATCATTGCCTACTGGACAATTCTACATTCTTAGTTTAACACCTGGAGGATTCCACCATTTCATCAATAAATTAGCCTTTTACAAAGACCGAATAGGTCTTTGACAGTGTGGAAATGCAGCCAAATGCAGGACCCTAGTGAAGGTGAAGCGGCGTCTAATTGGCCCCTGAGTGCATTTGAAGTCCTCCTATCTAGGGATGCTGTGATAACCAGCCTCCACAGCCATCAGACGGAGCGCTGTTAAGACCTGCCTCACCAACCTCTTTAATAGGCCTAATTACATACCCTGAACCCAGCCTTTGGATTAAAACACCAATACTTTGAACTTGTAAGATAAAAGTAACCTTTCATACTGCTTATCTGGAGAACCTACATTAAAATGTCTGTCCTATCTTTCTTCCCAACTGGCTCATCTGAGCATAGGAAAGGTTTTTATTTCATTTTTTTGGGGGGTGAAAGACAAGGTCAAAGATTTACGAATAGAGTGTTCTGATGCACCACAGAGAAACATGGACAGAGAAACATATACTTCATAGTTTTATAATCCCACTTACCTAAATGATGCGCATCACTATGATATGCCATATGGATTTAAACACTTGGATGTCACAAAGGACTTCACATTATACATGATAATAGGAACTGTATGGTGGATACGATCTGAACTATTCTCAATTAGAAATATTCTTACAGTTACAAAAGATGCCTATTTCATGGACACAGTGTTGCTTTCTCAGGGATAGTTGGGTGTCATATCTACATAAACAGTGAACCACTGCAGGCATTAACGTTTGAGCTTTTTATATAATGATTGTGCTTTAAAAAATAGCATACTGTACACATAAAAATCCATTACAAATTTTAATTAAAATGAAAACAAGTTACCAAGGTCACACACACTGCTCTTTCAAGTTTACATTTTAATTACAAAACATCAAATTAAGAAAGAAAAGCATTGGTTCAATCATTCCCTTTCTGGATGTTACGGATGGTTGATAGTGGTTGTATTTACACAGTCTGTGTTCAGGCATAAGCAGACACGAGCTGGTCTGATGACACCAGGATGACATGCAGTCACCTTTAACTTCACCACCGCCTCAGAAAGCACGTACCGCATGTTCAACTCATGCCCGCGCATTTCAAGGTTCCTGTCAATGTCATGTCTTTAGCATGAGCTCCGAACGGTCTCCTCTGAAAGTCAGCCGCACGTCACAGCCACAGAGAAACCTTGGGGATTCGTAGCTGGGGGAATATACTTATACTGAGATGAACACCCGATCTTCTGGAAAATGTTTAAAAGAGCCTGGACTGACAGGAAGTGGAGATGCATGGTGCTCTGCTCTTCAGTATCAACGAAGGATTCAAATGGGGAAGGCATCTTTGTGCTCTAGTTTACTGCATGGACGTGTGTGCGTGCCTGTGTGTGTGTGTGTGTGTGTGTGTGTGTGTGGGGGGGGGGGGCGGGGGGGTAGTGGAGTTGTGCAGAAAGAAAGTTAAGAGAGAGAGAAAAAGCTCGTGAGCGTCCTGTGCACGCGTGTGTGACAACTGAGGCAGTACGATTTGACATTGCCTAACAGCGCCTAATGGTTTTCGATGTCTATTTCGCTCCACTTAGATATGAAGTATGCTGATCTATCTCCTGTTGTAATGGATGGTCCCTGCACATCTCTGTCGATTCATTTCACATTCCTCCCAGAAGCTTTCCAACAGAAACAATGTGCCATAGAACCAGTGGCAGTCACGAGTTGGTACTTTAAGCCAGCAGCTCGTGTGTTTTGATACGTATGCACCGTAGTTACATTGGTGGTTTGAATGACAAATCGAAAACTGAATATGTCTTGCGAGAAAGATTTATTTGTATTCCCGCAGCCAAGATGCAATCTCAGAAAGTCTATCGTTCAACGGGTGAGGAGTGTGTGAATGTGTGTGTGTGTGTGTGTATCCACATGATTGTTAGACTACAGAGAGGGTGAGTGCCAGTGTGTCTAAGGGATGTGAGAAGATGCGGCTGGAAGAATATCAAAAGTAGATGTTCTGTTCCCAGGAGGGGGAAGGAAGAGACGGCTACTTTCAGCTCCCACCTTCCATTTCCAATACATTATCTTCTCATTAGAGCTTACTGCAGTCACATAAACATCTAGGTATCAACTGCCTGTCTGCCTGCCTGCCTGCCTGCCTGTCTGTCTGTCTGTATGCTGACCTGCTTGAAGGAACTTAACAGGCCTTTCCTGTAGTAAAGTCAGTGTTATCCAATATTCAGTTTCCTAGTAAACCGCATCTTGTGTCCGTCACGAATAAGTTGTTAATTTGATTGCATCCATGTTTAGCAGTGCTGATCGGTGTTTAATAGAGGCCATTAATCACAGGGTGAAGCGCTAAGGGAGGCTGTTGGAATGAATGTTTTTCAATCCAGCAGAACAAATACGTATATCAATATATGCATGGAGATGGATATTCGTGTGTTGTGTTGTTGTGTGGTTGTGTTCTCTGCATTTCTGAGTACAAGAGATGGAAATAGATGAACAACTAGGGATTCACTTTCAGTCGATTCTTCATCCAGTAGCCTGGAGCACACAGCTTAGCCGATGAAGCTTCTGGAAGTTCTTTGGCCTTGATGTCGCTGAGGAATACAATCAAGGCATCTTGATTTCCCCCCCCCAGCACACTCTAAAGACAAACTTTTCTCTGTTCAGGGCCAAGACCACCACACTCAAACCCTTCACCGCACTCTCTCCTGCCGGCGTCTACATCCCTGGTTTTCCCACAACACAGACCCAAGACTCCTGACAAGCCACAGTCACCATGGAAACAGCGGTTATTCAGCGCTCTCCACACAATAGCCCGTTGAATGAAAGGAAGGGGCTGACGGTATTCGAGAGCAGTCCTAACCCCGGCTAGTCCATCCAGTGATGCGACAGGCCCAGGGGGAGACGGCGTATCCACTGTATCCCAAACATGCACCGACACAAGGGAAATCACACAGGAACCACAGTACCATCGCACCCGGGGCTGCGTTCCCGCCCTCTCTAAATACCATTCCAATCTCTGTTGAACTATACAAGGCAATACATTTCATAGAAAACATGATAGAAGTCATATACGGAAGGGTTGTTTTACACTGTGCGCACATCAAATAAAAAAAAGACAGAGAGAAAAATATTGCGTTTGAGAGAAGTGGTTTTGAGAGAAGGTTTCAAATGGGGTCAATTTGGGGGTTACGACTGAAGAGTCAAGCGGTGTGCAGTTAAATGTCTGGGTTTATTGACTTAAATGCAAGAGAAAGACCATCCACTACATAACGTTTTTGTGTAAAGGCAGGCTTGCATATCAGCATATCGTACGTACTCCATAAGAATTGACTGTACAACACATCTTCACAACAGAAGTAGGCATGCAAATACATTTCCTTCTCAGAAATAAGATTTAGTTCAAAACACAGTGAGGGCCAGCTGGATTTACTTTTCTCTGGACTGCGCAGAATAAAAAATAAATAATAATACTTCCAAGGATGTGCGTCACTTGATAGTCGTCTGAAAGCAGGTATTTTTCCACTTATATACATCTGAATGAAAAACATCTTTCCCACACTGACCCAATCAATAGTAAATATATAGCAGTGGAAGCCAGACTTGGTCAGCTGACTGCATATATACGTTGTGTGACCTGCTAAGTTTTTCTGGTGTACTCATGCATTGCTCATTGAACATCTTATTGTAGGCCATATATCATTTAAAAGTGTTTCACAGATGAACAATCTGAAGTAATTGATGACTTCAGATCGGGCTTAATCACTCACATCAACACACAACATCAGAAAATACTGTGCTTTGGTCCAACAAACATGAACATATACGTAAAAAATAAACAATAATCATCCGAAATAAAGTAAAACACTTCAATCAATATCCACTGACTGATGTCAAAACTGAATTCTCTCCAGCGGATCATTGGCAAATGTTGTGCATCCATTTCTCCTCATCCTTCTCATGTTACACATGGATGGTGCCCGGCAGAGCAGAGATCAAAGCCCACCTGGGATCATCTACATTCAGCTGATCGAGCTCCAGCTCTGAGCCGGCCGAATCAATGGTCCTCGGATTGAGGTCCACAGTCACCCCCTCGCCGCTCTGCTCTTCAAAGGCGCTCAGAGAGATTCACCGCTGCAGAGCGCTGGGGGGTAGTCTAAAGCTCTCCTGCTGCTCTACAGCAGCGGGGTGAAAGGGGTGGAAGAGACCTAGCATCAGGGACTGAAGTGACAAGCTCAAGCAAACCTATTTTCTGGAGGGGAGTGTATTCAGTGGGGTAGGTTGGCAGACATTCGCATCACTTGCTTTAGTGCAGGACGGGAGATCAAGGCTAAATCATTCGCAGGGGAGCTGCAACCAACTTCACAGGTGCTAGCAGGTCTTGTGAAACTGTCTGTGTCTCTACGCTACCATGGCCAGACGCTAATTGAATGACCCCATTCATTCTAAATGGCCTCCTGTGTCATATACTCCTGTCATCAGCTTTCAACCTTTTTAACTGCTTGTCTTTGTGGCTGTCTGCATAACCTGTCCGCATAACAGGTAAACACATTGTGGTGACTTGTGTTGCATCAGATCGTACAAACTAAATACCTGAATTGCATCAGTGAGATTACTGCATGGATGTTTTTTTTTTTTTTTTTTAATTCTACACAATCGTCCGGTCTTTAACAAATGTAATAAGTTACTGTCTCTTTACAAAAAGACAAACCGTATTCCAGAGAAAGGGAGATAGAATAAACAATAGAATTTTAAAAAAAAGTGATTCAAACAGCGACGTCTTGTGAAAACTACTCTTGATAAGGAGAAGGACTAAACTTTAACTTTAAAGAAGTTAATAGAAAACCATGCTATTCAAGTCAGAATACAGAACTCACAGGATTCTTCACAGATCAGAGGATTAGGAGACAAGCAAGGTGCAGGACTAACTCCTGTCACTCAAAATTTTGTGTTGCTTGTTCCTTGTAATGTGCAGTGAATGTACTGGTCGTGAGTGTGTCTCTGGGTTGGGTAGTGTCCACAAAGTCTATTCTGCGGTCGTGTCTCTATGGTGTCTAAGTCATTGAGCAGAGCTGTATGCTGACGACGGTTGTCTAAACATGCCTGTTGGAACATTTAAAGGGAACTGCTCTTTATCTGGATAGGCACACTGTCACATCTATTGTGTATCAGTAAAACAGGTTATGGATGTTGTTATTTTATTATATCATTTCCATCTCTGGAAAACCTAATCTAAATGTTCCCTCATAATACGATTTTTCATACAGGCGTCACGAACGGCCTGACAGGAAATGTAAAAATGGTCGATTACAATGTATGGCACATTGCTTTAATTTCCTTTCCTTTAAAGGATTTTTTTGTTGATCATATTGTGTTCATTGTGGTCATGTCGACTTTATCAAGACATTAAAATCCACATTCATGTTAATATGGACCACAGTATGGTTCCTCAACACACAACAACAAAAAGATTATTTGGGGGGTAATCATTCAGTTGGCAGGCTGAAACTGACAGAGAGGAAGTGAAAGAGATATAGAGACAGCAGGGGAAAAGGCTGAGGGTCTCGAACCGTTTGGACAGGCAGAGAGACAAACCGCTGGGACGAAAGGAGTCAGGATGATTGTGACGCTGGAACACTGTGGAAAATCTGGATGGATTTGCCTGCATGCGGCTGCAAACAGCAGAATGAACATCAGAGCAGACCAGGCCACCAGCTCTCATGCTCAACATCCAGATAAAGCCTAAGCCAGAGAGAGAGACACGATCGCAGCTGAGATATAATAATGAACGCCAATCCCACTGTGCAAATGTCCAGTCTGTGGGTAAACTATCAAAACGATCCAAATAGCAGAAGAAAAGAATGATGTTAACACTGGTATCAATGATCAATGTTCATGTTCGACTCAGCCAGCCACTATCTGTCTGCTGGTCTTGGGTGTGGACAGGCCTTGATCCCCAGGGGCGTGTTGACGGTTATTCTGTGGGGCTGTTGGCGATGGAGGTGGGGGAGTCGCTGGTGGGACACATAGGGGAGATGGCCTTGTGGCTGTAGTACTCCACCACCTGTTTGGGTACTTCAGCCAGGACACACTTTGCCAGGGCAGCGGGCGAGGCCTGTGACAAAAAGGAGCACAGCTGGAGTCTAGACATCGAGACACCTAGCTAGACCCACAGGTTTAAAGTAATCAATTCGCCTGAATGGCAGAGGAAATCCACGGAACCTTGGGACTAATTGTTTTTTAATGGAAGCAAAAGAGGGATTGATGGTAAAATGTGTTTTCTGTTGTTTTGAGCAGCAGCCACATGGAAAGAGGGCGTGTTGAGGAGTGCAGATGAATACATCAAGGGGCTTTTTGAATTGAGCATTTTTCTCCCAGTCAGTTTTCTGAATGAATGAAAAATGCTGGCTAGACTTGAACTCGAAATCTGTGTAGCTTCTGGTTCCAAAGCCCATCTGTAATCTTGGCTGAAGCAGCCTTGGTGCCTGAACCACTTAGAAGCCATTTAGGGCTAACGTTATTACAGAAGGGACTTTGGAGGTCATACTGTGATATTTAATGGATGTCATTAGCGCCACAATAACCAAACAATATTTTTCTCTTCTGAGACGGTAGTCAACTTTTTGTTGTCGTGTCTTAGTGGAAACATGAGAGAGCTTCACAACAGGGTGTGTATGAAAGAGGGAGGGGGTGGGGGGGCACTGACCGTTTTGAAGTCTCTGAAGGGCACAAACTGCACTATGTCCCTGAGGACCGGCTCTCCTTTGGGGGAGCGCAGGACTCCATCGTCCCCATCCAGGATCTGCATGTCTGTGAAGTCGGCGTTGCCAACGCCGACGATGATGATGGACAGGGGCTGGTAGGAGGCGCGCACGATGGCCTCGCGCGTGTCCGCCATGTCTGTCACCACGCCGTCCGTGAGGATCAGAAGGATGTGGTAGCGCTGGGAGAGGCAAAGACTCGCTGTTATTCATTACACATCTCAACTAACCTTGGCTTGTCTGTTGGTACAGTCAGGTCCATAAATATTTGGACATTGACACAATTTTCATCATTTTGGCTGTATACCACCACAATGGATTTGAAATTAAACAATCAAGATAAGCTTTAAGTGCAGACTTTCAGCTTTAATTTCAGGGTATTTACATCCAAATCAGGTGAACGGTGTAGGAATTACAACACATTTTATATGTGCCCCCCCCCCCCTTTTTAAGGGACCAAAAATAATTGGACAAACTAACATAATCATAAATCTAATTGTCACTTTTAATACCTGGTTGCAAATCCTTTGCAGTCAATGACAGCCTGAAGTCTGGAACCCATAGACATCACCCGACGCTGGGTTTCATCCCTGGTGATGCTCTGCCAGGCCTCTACTGCAACTGTCTTCAGTTCCTGCTTGTTCTTGGGGCATTTTCCCTTCAGTTTTGTCTTTAGCAAGTGAAATGCATGCTCAATTCGATTTAGGTCAGGTGATTGACTTAGCCATTGCAGAACATTCCACTTCTTTGCCTTAAGAAACTCTTTGGTTGCTTTCGCAGTATGCTTCGGGTCATTGTCCATCTGCACTGTGAAGCACCGTCCTATGAGTTTTGAAGCATTTGGCTGAATCTGAGCAGATAATATTGCCCAAAACACTTCAGAATTCATCCTACTGCTTTTGTCAGCATCATCAGCATCATCATCATCATCATCATCATCATCATCAGCATCATCAGCATCATCGATAAATACAAGGGAACCAGTTCCATTGGCAGCCATACATGCCCACGCCATAACACTACCTCCACCATGCTTCACTGACGAGGTGGTATGCGTTGGATCATGAGCAGTTCCTTCCCTTCTCCATACTCTTCTCTTCCCATCATTCTGGTACAAGTTGATCTTGGTCTCATCTGTCCATATGTTGTTCCAGAACTGTACAGGCTCTTTTAGAAGTTTTTTGGCAAACTAATCTAGTCTTCCTGTTTTTGAGACTCACCAATGGTTTACATCTTGTGGTGAACCCTCTGTATTTACTGAAGTCTTCTCTTAATTGTTGACTTTGACACAGATACGCCTACCTCCTGGAGAGTGTTCTTGATCTGGCCAACTGTTGTGTAGGGGTTCTTCTTCACCAGGGAAATAATTCTTCTGTCATCCACCACAGTTGTTTTCCGTGGTCTTCCGGGTCTTTTGGAGTTACTGATCCCACCAGTGCGTTCTTTCTTTTTAAGAATGTACCAAACAGTTGATTTGGCCACACCTAATGTTTTTGCTATCTCTCTGATTTTTTATTTTGATTTTTCAGCCTAACGATGGCTTGCTTCACTGATGGTGACAGCTCTTTGGACTTCATATTAAGAGTTGACAGCAACAGATTCCAAACACAAATACCATACTTGAAATTAACTCTAGACCTTTTATCTGCTCCTTGTCAATTAAATAATGAACTCCCTTTATGAGGGAATAACATACACCTGGCCATGGAAGAGCTGAGCAGCCAATTGTCCAATTACTTTTGGTCCCTTAAATAGGGGGGCGGCACATATAAAATGTGTTGTAATTCCTACACCATTCACCTTATTTGGATGTAAACACCCTGAAATTAAAGCTGAAAGGGTTATGTTATGTTTTATTTCAAATCCATTGTAGTGGTATACAGAGCCAAAATGATGAAAATTGTGTCAATGTCCAAATATTTATGGACCTGACTGTACGTTACTGAGCCAACTCTTATTCATGAACTGGAATTGATAGCATAGCTTTCCCTTGGATCATTTACCATTTACAAGTATAGAAATTCAATAGGAGTTTAACTGCACTCACAGAATAAGCCTTAATCAGCGGATTTTAATAGGGATCCAAATGTGTATTACCAGTTGATATTCTCATTTCTGAGGCTATTGCATAGTGGGGCTTGGTGGGGCTTTGGCCAGCATGCCCAGTCTGCAATTTTAAACCCATGTCCTGACTGCTCAGCACATTGATCCATTTGGGTTTGTTCACTGAGTGCAGTCTGGTGGTTAAAACCGAATAAGAAGGATCAGCGCAAGGAAGAATTCAGAGCAGAATGGTCCAGGAGAGGAGCAGTCAGCCACAGGAACGTATTTGCATACAGAGACCTTGGGCCTGTTTTTATTTGAATTTTTATTGGCTCTTTTCTTGGTGCATTATGTTGAATCATTTGAGCTGTACTCACACAAATGATCTTCGGAAATCTGTTGTGGTCTGATCTCTGATTTCCAACGCATGGACCTGGCTAGTTTTGCGGTTAACAGCGTTAGTGCCTACAAGCCCCATTAATGGCAGCTTAGTCAGGGTAATCCCATTGGAGGAAAAGCAGTAGTAGCAGTACGAGCGCACGTCGCTGCATGAGAGCGATCGAAGGTGTGAGATACCACTCACAGAGGCGTCTTTGATGGTCTCCTCCCCTGCGGACAGCTTAGCTATCCTGTTGATGATGGGGGACACATTGGTGGGCCCGTATAGCTGGATCTTAGGGAGACAGCTCTGATACGCCTCCACTACCCCCTGGATCTCTGAAAGGCAACACACACGTACACACCCACGCACACACTGAAACACTTAGCTGTGCTGTTAACATATGAAAGTGTCAGAAGGGGGGGGGGCCAGGAGGGGTTTTGGGCGTCAGATAGCTCAACGGTTAAGGCGTTGGCCTCATGATCGGAAGGTTGTGAGATCGAGCCCTGCCTGTGGCTATATGACGTTGTGTACTTGGGCAAGGCACTTCACCCTACTTGCTTCAGGGAGAATGTCCCTGTACTTACTGTAAGTCGCTTTGGATAAAAGCGTCTGCTAAATGAATAAATGTAAATGTAAATATCAAAGCAGAACTTGAGCAGTAACTGGAAATGATTGAAGCATTGTGTGGGCTTATTATGGATGATTACTAGTGTTGGTTTTGATAAATGGGAAAATTACAAACACAAGATCGACTGTTCTACCTTCACATTCATCGTCTTCTGGGTTGAAATTGATGGCAAAGTCATGAGAAACCTGTGGTGGGAAACAAAACGCATGTGGTACTAGATCAGAAAGGACGCTGGAAAGTCTCATGCAATCAAACTTCTACAGGACAGTTTAAGGACCATCTTTACCACCAGGTCAACCATCTATAGAATGGTTCACAGGATTAACCTGGAATATGACCTCATTACACAACACACAAGAAATAATTTTTCACGTGTTAGAATTGTTGTCTTGACTGGGTCAGAAATATATGTTTTGATCAAATGCGTGTGTGTGTGTGCTAACAATTTGAGACCAGATGGATGTTTGTGTCACATTCAGTCCATTTGGTCTGTTTGAGTGTGAGCTTGTGTGTGTGTGTGTGTGTGTGTGTGTGTGTGTGTGTGTGTGTGTGTGTGTGTGTGTGTGTGTGTGTGTGCGTGCTACACTTCAAACATTCTCTGCGGGAGGCTAGTTAAAATGAATATGAGCTTCTGGATTCCAAGTTCCAAGCAGCTTAAACAAGCGCTCTACTTTTGGCCAGTAAAATCTTCTGAAAAGTCTTCACTAATGGCTTTCCGTCAGTATTTTGGAGATAGACTGTCTGGATTAGTCTGAAGAACATTATTCTCTCCCAGACAGGTTGGTATTTTCAGAAAAGGGTGTTTGTGAATAAAAAACAACCTCAATTATGAGTTTGAAATATGAGATTTTGACAGTGTGACGAATGGAGTCATAAAATAGGTCAGAGCGATCGGGCTGTTCAAGACTTAGAATCCAGGCAAAAGCAAATACCATGGCTAGATAAGAGCCTGCATGAATGCAGCTCTGCATATGAAAGCATGGTCACGGACAGAACGAGAGGCAGACAGAAAGAGAGAAAGAGGCTGGAAGGTAAACAAGGTTCAAAAGAAAGATAACACCTACTTCATAATTAGGTGGAATTCTGGCACCAAATCCCAAGGCAGAAAATCTTTTGTCACTGTAAGGTAAATAAATCATTAGTTCTTGTTGCAACTAAAATATGGAAATCCTTTTAATTAAGTGATGAAACAGTCGACACAGGAGAAATCGATCTACCTTTAGTTTACTCTCCTATTCTACAAACAGCATGGCAGGGACTTCATCAAGTCATTGTTTGCTATTCTGACAACTGCAACATCTACTGAGAGATTTTTACATCAAAAGGGTGCGCTTCAGTCACAATTTGGCCCTAAGAGTTGTGTCATCACAGTTGATGGATTCCTCCCGTTTTCCCTCCGCATCATTTGAACGAGCTGATGTGAAAGGTTCTCCTCCCCTGACAGAGTGGAGTGGGGGGGCGCAGAGCTACAGAGATTAAAGCTGCAACAGCGGGAGGGGGCGCAAGACACAGGACACAGTAGGACAGAAGCAGTGCCTGCTGGGAACTACCGGAAGGCGCACATTTGATCACACGGCATGCTGGGAGGCTTGCAGAAAAGAGGAGAAGACGGGGGAAAAAGGATGAGAACATGGGGAGTTCTCAGGAGCAGAGTCATACGGAGAGGGAGAGGTGGAACCATTCATGTCTTGGATAAAACGCATGGTCTAAGTGTATAAAGCGTCAATGGAACAAAGCAGAACAAAATCAAGTTGATTAATGAGCTGTGTCCTTCTTCCGGTGATGGGGAATCGTCTCTGTCACACTCCAGTCTGAGGCAGCGTGCGAGTGAACGTGGCCTCTCGCAGCTTGTTTACCATGGCAATAGTGCTCCCTAGCCTGAAGCCACGTCTCACATATCCTCGCATCATGTTGTCACGGGATCGAGAGAAACAAATCCTCCAGCACCGCACTATCGAAAAGAACATCTTTATGACAGCATCTTAGTTTCAAATGTCACCATTTGAAATGAGCTGTTTAATTCATTTACCGCTGGGAAGGAGAGGGTAAGACAGAGGACATGGTCTAACCCACGGGCGACTGTAACGTATGGTAACGAGCATTAAATTGAGGGTGGCTTCTGCTCGGTAGAGCCGTCTAAATGGTTTTCACTCTCTTGACAAAAGCTGATAAACAGCTCACCGGGGACATTACCAAGACGCTAGACGATCACAACACTCTGATCTGTCACTGTCACTGTTCCCCCTCCTGCTCCTGTAGGAGGAGTGATTAGCTATGTGTAGAGCATGGCCATGTCTGTTTAAGGCCTTCTCTGAAAGCCACGCCCTCTGGCCTAGCTTCACAGATGAGGTCCCACATCCCAGTTGTGAGAGAAGGATGCTCCGTGTTGTAGCGGCCAGCGTCCTGTTTGCCCCCCGCTGGGCAGAGGCTGCTGTCATCTGACAGTCACAGCTTCCTCACAGCTGCTCACTGCTCCCCAGTCAGATGCACCCATTTATAAAGTCACACACGAGCCTCAGGAGCGCTGGATGACATGCTCATTTGATCAATCCTAGCAAATTACTAAGCCTCCACCCTTGTGCAAACAGAGACACCCACAGCAACACAGAGGGATATTCAAGCACACACACACACACACAAATATGTACTAGTACAATATGTGATGAATTGCAAGGTTTGGAGAACATGCTTTCAATTCCACAATCCCGGAAAGGAAAGCTGGGAAAAACATGGTTCAATTAAACTAGACTATACTTATCATTTATCTCTGTCTTTCAACCCGCTAGTCGACTTTCAGTGGATGCTCTCCTTTTTCAACCCTCACCTCTGAGTTTATCATCTCCGAGGGGGAGGAGAGTGCAGATCCAATGCAGGAGACAGAGGAGACAGCAGGGTAGCTGTCCTCCTCACCCTCCCCTCTGCTTTGAGATTCTGTAAATGGCTAATCCTACTTTTAATGAATCCCAGCACACAGGGAGAAGAAGGAAAAAGGACAGGAATAACTCGTGGAAGCTCCGGAGGAGGACCTGAGCACAGTTATCTAAGACACATTAAAGCCTCCAAAAAACTCTTAGACAGCCACTCACAAATGGGTGAACAAAATACCCAAGAGGGTATTGTATCTGGGCTGTTTCTGGTGTGTGTTTGTGTGTGTATGTGTTTGTGTGTGTGTGAGGGGGGGTCAAAAGCTAAAGGCACCGTAGCTATGGTTTCAGATGTGTTTCTGTTATCTTGGATCTTGCCGCTCTATCATGTCAACAGTTTTCTTTATCACAACAAAAAAGCTCATTTTCGTTCATCAGCCTAATGATTTCACACCATAGTCCATCAACCTGACAAGCTGCTTCTACTTTTTTCTGCGAGGACAAAGACACTGAAATCAAATCCTTTTTCTTTATTTTTTTCAAGAGAATATCTTTCAAAATAATAATAACCACTAGCCTGAGGTGGATCACAACACTCCACAATCCTCATTACTTTCATTGCTCTGAGAGAATAATGATCTTCTTGATAATGGACCTAATAAAACACTGGTAACCATCTTGGAGAAAAAGAGATCAACTTTCAATCTGTCCTTCAGTACTTGTCTACAATTTTATGGATTTTCCATTCTGTGGATCTGGTCTACAGTCTCTGATGAGTCAATTCATATTGGCCTTTGTGTACAGCATACTGAGTCTGTCGTTCAACACAAAAAACTACGTTTCACAGATCTTCTTGCTCTGGCAGAATATGGCAGAGGTACAGAGTCTGAGAAATCAGATGTGCAGCTGTGTTGGCTGCTGTTTCCACGGCTGCTAACAAGGGAGCCACTCTTACCTCCCTCTCAACACAGATCACCCAGGGGTCAAGCTAAAATCTCACTTGACCGATTCAATTGCGTTCCAAATACAAACCGCCTCCACCGTGCCTCCTCAGAGACAAAGAAGCCCAGCTCCTACTCCAGCTCCCCTGGCGGATCACATCACCAGATGTTCTAGAACATGTCAAACACCTGACTAAAAAAGGTCATCCCCTTACATAGCTGTCCACCTCAAGGCTCGTGTAAACATGAGCACATAATGCAGCCCAATCATTCCACGGCATGTCTGTCTCCTTTGTGAGAGAAGGCCAGCCTTTTTTCTGTCATTCAGGTCGGTGCTGCTTGTGCTGTTATCTCCTCTGCGCCGTAATTAGACAAACACTGTTGCCTTCGCATTCAATAGGCGGATACGAGTAGCATGAGTCACTGTGTTAATGCTCATTTGGCATTGTGCCTGCAGACAAGAGGATTTGTCCACCAAAATAGACCAAATTAGAAATAATTGCCTGCTAATGAATCAGTTCCGGCAAACTCCCATAAACCTGGTGTTTATCAAACTAATACTGAAACTCTCATTCTAGAAACGTACGAATCTAATGGCACATCTGACGGCGTTCCGTTCACTTCCAATACACACACCGATCATCCCCACTTGGTTGAACACCAACCCACAAATCCCTTCCTCTGCATCAGCCTGGTCCTCTGCACAAGGGAGACTCCTCTCCCTTTCGTCAGGGTTCAGGAGCCTCCAGCAGCTTGGAAGGAGGAGGACTGGGCAGGATTCTAGCAGCTTCTTCCAGACTCCAGCCCTCCATCCAGGGTACAGTTGGCACCAGCACACAGCGTGCCCATTATAGCAGCAGAACCAGTCAAAGAAACGGCAGCAGAATCTGGGATCTGAGGAGAGCTCAGAAACAGACTCCACCGCCTGCAGAGCAACACAGATTTCCCCAGAGTCGTCTTCTGAATAGCTGCTTTGGCCAATTTGCTTGCTGAAAATGCATTCATTATTTCAGTGACATACCAGGCTTCAGTACAGGTTTTGGCAGAGGCTATGAGAGTTACAGGTGCCCCATTAATTAAATTGTTCTAATGGATAATGAAATGCTTGTCCAATTCGACAGTAAATAGAATAGTATTTCCTAGATGCCCCGGCTTAAAAAAAAGAGATTTTTCAACTACATCAGACGCTTCTGAGCTGAAACCTGATCAGAGAAAGCATCTGAATCTTATTATGTTCTATTCGGCCACTCTACAGTTCCTGTCAGTCACATCCCAGGCAGAGAACATGTTGACGAGGAGCCAAATGTTCTTTCTTTACTGGAGGCATCCTCAAAAATGGAATGTGAAGAGCGGTTCTATTTCCCTTCAGAGGATGGGAGTTCCCGCTATCAGTCTGACTGACCTGTCATAGTCCTGACAGATCTCCCCAACAGCAATCAGGGCCTTCAGGTACTCGTTGGGCTGGTAGGGGTTGATGTAATGCAGGGAACAGCTGTTCCTGGGGTCTCCATTAGAGGCCGTGAAGTCGATGGCCACCTAAAAGAAGGACAAAGTCCCATGACAGATAAAACAATCACTGAAACAAAATCCACTGTTTTCTGGACTGATCATCTGGTTCGCATTCCGTGGCATTCTTCCAGAGGAACATTGTAATAAATCTGTTAATAACAGTGTGTCTTAAGCGACCGTTAGTGGAGACTTAGCGATAGCGCATAAAATCGGGAATGACAGTTTTGCTATTATGTCCTCGGGCTCAATTGCGTAACCGCTAACGAAACAGAGCCCTAAATACCTTGTAAAAATATAAAAAACTATGTTATGCAAATGAGGATGGCAGAAGGCGTTCATTTCTTTGCACATATGTTAATTCTTTGGGCAATCCAGAGAGCCAGAATACTGTAATGCAGGATACACAGAGGCCACAACACAGAGGCCAAAACACTGGAAGGGGTAGAGAAACAAGATATTCCTCTTTCCCTGCTTTAATCTCATAAACCAGAAACAAATCATACAAATAACAATGAAACAACCCAACAGGGTGAGGTAACATCCAATACACGTTCTACATCTATGAATCAGGCCCACTGCGTTCTGCTTTACGTGCTGCAGCGATCACACGTCAAATACTGTCTGTCTCTACACCCACAGACAACCCAGGAATCGAAACAATGAAGATCAGTTTTCAAACACAGTATTTCGAGTTATTAATATTCATTACTGCTGCAGTAATCTGGGGAGGCAGTGCGAGGGAGCGGGAGGGAGAGGGGATTCAGCTCCGTGGAGGCCAGAGCAGGGCCAGAGTTGAATTCATTACAAGGAGCAGCCTCCAGCTAGAGAACGATCAGCATTCGTAGAAAATCCTCCTCTGAATAACATTGCGGTCATCAGTCAGCGCGCATTTCACTGGTGAAAAGCACTCGGAATGCAATGAAATGTTTCACATTTGGAGAACATAAAGTTTAATCAGTAACCTGCTCTGAATACCACATACAGCGTGGCAACTTGAATGAAAACAAGCTGGTGCAATATCCCATCATGCACTGTATCGGACTGTAAAGTGAGTATGTCATGGCTGTTTAGATTGGTCTTTGGAGCTTACTGTGAAGTGGATCTGGCATCCTCCCATGATGTAATCCAGGAAAGAATACACTCTGTGAAGCTGAGGGGGGAACAAGAGAAAAGGTGATGAGCGCACCGTTAGAAAAGCCAAAGTTGAAATGTTCACAAATATCCAACGGTGTCCTACTATACTGACTACAGTGTGTCGATGTTCATGTTAAGGCATAGAGAGGTTTGTAGCGTTCATTTGCCTACGTTTTGCGTTTACCTTGAGATCACTGAGGATGACCACGCCCGAGTTTTTGTAATTCTTCTTCTTGAGTTTGTACTTCGGATTTATGCAATCCCACGTTACCTTCGGAAAAGATTGAGATGTATTTGGTGGCACATTACTGATAGCTGAACCTGACTGTACACACGTGTTTCTCTCTGCTCTCACCTTACTTCCACTCCCAATTTTCTGCATTTCTCGGAAGGTGGCGTAGAACTCGCCGATAAAATCATGTTTACCTCTGGAGTCGTAGTCCCAGACTAGACACTACAGGAGACATGATACAAAAGAAAATAGTAATATGGTATAATAATAATCATAATAACTATATTATGATGTTAAATGTATAGCTTGTGACTAGCTGGCCCCAGTCCAGGTTGTATCCCGCCTAAGGCCTGAAAGTAACTGGGATAGGCTCCAGTCACCCGTGTCCCCTAACGGGAATAAGCAGCACTGCTAATAAGCGGCAGATAAACTAATGAATAATTTAATGTCCAATGTTAGAAATGATGAAAATCCGTTTTTACATTCGTAGACCTCGAGACCATTATTTTAGCGTGATTGTTAAAGAAGAAGCCTTTGTTCATTGCCCTTGCACTTCCTGTGAACTGACCTTGAGCTTCCTGTCTTCGTCACAGCTGCACAGGGAGATGAGGGACACTTTAAAGGGTTCCCACACTGGATTCAGGTTGTTTTTGATCACCTGATTAGGAGGCAAAAAGTCAAAAAGAAAGAACAGAACCTGGACTTGAAGAACAACTGAGAGGAAAGGAGGGAGAATGAAGAAGTAGAACGTGTTCCTCACTGACCTCCGTTCTGTGAACCAGCTGTTCCGTACCGTCGTCGTTGATACGATAGATTTCCAAAAAGGGGTCCGACTTGCTGAAGAGATCCTGGGGAAGATAAAAGGGAATACATTTCGTTTAACGAACCCACCCACTGTGTCTTTAACATGCGTCATGTTATTGAATAAACTCAGATCCCCTAGAGCCGGGCCACACAGGTGGACATCCTCTTCCAGGAGTTAATGAAGTCATCACAGAACCACATTTGATACAGCTTGTCCCTTGTGTCCTAGCTGGCGAGCATTTGCTCACCACCGTGACAAATCAAATTACAGAAAGGGTGTAAAGCAGCCATTCGACACAGCGTCTCCAGTTAAGGCTTTGAGGGAAGAACAGTCCCTGCTATAGGAGGCCAATTGATTCCTAGAACTAGGTGTGTGTTTATGAGAGAAAACAGACATTTCAGCAGAAGAGTACAGGGCGTAGAATTACACTATCTAATGTCCCCATTTCTCGCTGCATTAGCCTCATACATCTCCGCGGGGATAGGACGAAGAAAGGGAGGTAGCCCCATCTCGTTGTCACGACAACCGCTCGCCAGTGTGGCGTCATCGGAGACTGACGCGCAAGCGAGAAGCACACGTGTGTCAGCGTTGAATCCCTGTCCGGCGAGTCACAGCAACGTTACCTGTTACCGCAGTCAGCGAAGACACAACTGACCCTAACCCTAACCCTAACCCCATAGAGGTCCAACACAGATGACAACGCTTAACTAAGGTGAAAATACGTCATTCCAAAAAACGTGTGGGTCGTCTGAACGGTTTTTCCTTGTCTTGCCATCTACTGTTGTCTGTGTTAAATCAACGATGACGTTGGGGTGTGTGATCAGCATGGATCTTCTGGAACAGGCAGTGTTCATGGGCTGGGTGGAAGAGATAATGGCTCCGTCTCTATTAGAATCATATCTCTTAGTGTAATGGGATCCTCAAAGTCATTGAAACGGACAGATCCCATCGACAGATTGTCGCCCGGCAATTAATCTGCCTGAACATGTCGCCATCCTCCATATCCATCCTCCTCCTCAGTGAGTTTCTCTGTCTCTCTCTCTGTGTGTCTCTCTCTCTCTCTGTATCTCTGTCTGTCTCTCTCCCTCTCTTTCTCTCTCCCTGTCTCTCTCTCTGTCTCTCTGTCTCACTCCCTCTCTCTCTCTCTCTCTCTTTCTCTGTCTCTCTCTCTTTCTCTGTCTCTCTCTGTCTCTATTTCTCTTTCTCTTGGTCTGTCTCTATCATATACTCACACAGGCATCTGGAAATTGATCGTTAAAGCTCTCACATACTGCAATAGCAATTATGACATGTCCACCTCTACACGATGCAGACTAATTTGCATTACTAACAAACATCATATAAAGGCGTGTGTGAATGGCCATCTTTACTGCAGTGTGGAATTCTTCATCATTACGCTTCGTAAAGGTTGGGTTTACATGCAACATGCCTTTGGCAGGGTTTGAAAATTGTCAACCTAATCAAGGCATTCCAAAGGATTGTCGTCATCTATGCTCAGATGAATGCTGACTGCAGTACTGCAGTACTGAGTCCACATAATCTGCAGAACCTTTTCATTTTTTCATTTGCTGCCTGCCCCCCCCCCCCCCCCCCTACAATATTAGGAGTCGCAGGGTGGTGGAGACGCTTGCATAATGTGTTTAGTGGCACGTCCCCGGAGAGCACAGATAGACATAAATCAGTGATTGTGGATGTCAGAAAACTGTTGCTACCTTGTCGACAAAGATTTGAAGCTTTTGCCTTGAGCTGTGTGTGGGTGATTCCGTTAATGCAGGTGCCTAAACTGCAGCTCCCTAAACCGAAAATCTGGAATTACATTCAGAGCCATGTAAATGTTCCAGTCAACAAATGCCATCCTTTTTGCTGTCTGTCTGCGATGCTGTCCCAAGGCTCTTTAGTGTACTGACTTCTTCTAAAAGCCTGCTGTCCTTGCCCACTCCACCGCCACAGCTCCATATTCGAATGATTTCTTCCTTTTTTGGCAAGAGGGCACAATCTCCGAATTGAGAAGGACAGGTCGATTGTGTCTTTTGGATGTTTCTATTCAGCCTGTCTGAGGAAAACTACTTGAAATGCAGACGTGTAGAAATGCCAGACCCAGCTGAAAAGATAGTGGTGGGGAGAGCAAAAATCTGCTTTTCGCAGATGATCATGAGTTATGCCCAAGGCAGGGAAAGAGAGAGAGAGAGAGGCAGGGAGAAAACGGAGAAGACCAAAAGAGGGAGATGGAGAGAATGTGAAAAGAGAGAAAGAAACAGAGGGAGAGAGTCAGAGGGAGAAGTGAGGGAGTGGGAGGAGGAGTGGAGGCGTTTGGGTACGGTTTGCTGCAGCTGTGAGAGGAATAGACACCTGAGGACTGTTGGGTCCAGTGGTGTGGGATGCTGCATGTGGTGGGACTGTTTGAACTGGATATTACAGCACAACCATCGCACACACACACACACACACTTAAATACTGCCAACAAACGGTGCCTGATAATCACAGGTAAAACCGGCTCATCAAATCATCATTATGATCCTCCCCATTTTACTGAAAATGGCTTTTCAGTTCTAAGATGATCAAATTAGTCTTACCTTATCATCTAATTTCTTGGCACAGAAGAATAACTCAACATATCCATTGTTGCCGGAGATTTCTTCTGCGTGCACCTAAAAAAGAGGGAATGTTATTTTTAGGTGGCATTTTGCACCCATTCGCTCATGCTTTTATGTTTGACTGTCAATCAGTCTGGCAGGTACACAGAAAACTTAAAGTCAACTGTAGAGAAACATGTTGAGAACCGGTGAAAGGAGCTATTCTCGTACCCCAAAAGTTCAACTAAAACGCCCTCAAGCTCCGTAAAGCTGGGTGTTGTGATTGTCATGTAAGTCAGCTCTGCTCCGGAACAACCCAGAAGGTGTGGCTGTGTGGGAGTCCGGTGCCACTCACCTCTATCCTGCAGGGAGAGCTGCATGCTTCTGATGTCCTGACTGTAATTACCTACTTGTGTACCTCAACCATTGTGTTACAAGCTAATGGCTCGTCACACCATCCTCCATCCATACCTACCAAACCATTATTTCCCCTCCACATGGCAGTGTCTCTACTCTCCTACCCTATCCACAACATAACCTTACAAATGTTTCGACCAAGCCAGAGGAAAATACACAATGCACCTTGTGAATGGGCCGCACCAAGAGTATGTTCCCTGTTGCCCATCATAACACATCTCACAGACAAGGCACCATAGGTCATCAGCCAGCCAGACAGCTCTGCTTTCACAGTTTCTTCCGGAACAGGCCAATGTTACGTTATCACCCAATCGCTGCTTTCAGCTGCTATCACGGGCTTTCATCCTATTAACTGTCGTTGTGTCAAGAATTAAAAGATCACCATCTGTACTTCACCCGTCTCTCGGACCGTCATACCAAGCCCTGCTCAGTCCGGACGCTTCCGAAGGCGAAACATGAGGAGGTGGTTAGAGTAAAATCAATAGAGATCGCTATCAACACTCTGTGGGGGAGTTTCTAAATCACCTGCTTGGGCCGTTGGAAACAGTCTAGCTATTTTCTTCTCCTCTGAGTGAGGGGAGGGTAGTACGGTGTCAGGAGAAGACTCTGGTGCCAGGCGTACTCAACAGCACACAAGACAAGCTCTTCCACCTTCTACAGTTTATCTTGATTGACTTCTAAACACTCCAGCCTCTGGGCTGAAAGTTGGTCCTGTCAATAGTCTAAACATGATGCACCCAGACAGCATTCTTCAACATGGCTGTTTTTGTGTCAAAAATTCCTGAGTTCTGCTACTGTCTGGAATCAGCGGTTATTGTGTTCTACTGGCTGCTCTACTTTAATTAGTTTAATTGATTGAGACAATTTATTGCACTTGTTTCTGGCTTTCACTGTAGAAGGGAGCAGGAGGATCAATAGCATGACGTATAGAGTCCACCTACGGTGATGGTGGACTTGCCGGCGTATTTCCCGTATTTCAAGAACAAAGGCTTCACCATCTTCTTGTGGGCCACAATCTGTGGGAACGGAGGAGACAAATGAGAGAGTGGAGGAACAGCGTGCGGACCTGGAAGGGATCAGCATCATTAGAGCCAGGTACTCTGAACCCTTTTATCACCATGAAACACTGGGAGCCTTTCATGCCCTTGTTCTGTTCACACAGTGTCCAGGGTGATGGACTTATACAGGGGTTTGACTTATACTCACAGCTAATTGGACAGAAAGAGCTGGAGGCATTATGGGCTGTACCTGGCCGAGAGTGCACTCCACCCCTCCCAGGAAGTCGTCATCGCGGGTCCCGATGCTGTGAGTGCCGTGGATGTCGTACACCTCAAACCGGAGCTTCTGCACCTCTTCAAAGTAGTAGTCCAGAGTGAACACCTTGGCAAAGACCGGGTGCAGGTTGCTTTTGATCACCTCCGTTCTGTCCAGCTGTGGAAGGAGAACGTGTTGCATTCAGTCAGATGACACTAGGTTACAGAAGAAAAAACAATCTGATGGCCTTCCTGGGTACTTGATGTTTCCTAGCTGTTTTTAACTTTGCTATCATGCCATGAGCTGTAGACCATTTGCAATGCTAATCAATGGGATGGGGGAATGAATGCATGCATGAGAGCAGGGATGAGAGCATGAGACCCATCTGCTGTGGGACACCTGCCACTGTTTACATGATGGTTTGTTTTGCATTGGAGTTGATACTCCAGATCTCAGGAAAATCTTTCCACATCGTGCAAACAGAGGGGTGGTGCCAGTGCCTGTGGGTCAGGGTAAACACAGCTGAGGCATGTGTGTCATCTGATCATCATCCACCTGTCGGGGGACACCATGCCACGGTGATCACTTGGCATCTCTCTTTGGTGGAGAGGAGAGAATATCTGTGTTGCATTTGCATTTAGTCATTTAGCAGAAGCTCTTATCCAGAGCAACTTACAGTAAGTACAGGGCCATTCCTCCTGAGGTAAGTAGGGTGAAGTGCCTTGCCCAAGGACACAACGTCATGTTGCCTTAGCCAGGAATCGAACTGACTGACTTTTTGATCACTAGTCCGACATCCTAATCACTCAGCCACCTGACATTAGACTGCGTTGGTGGCCATCCGGCAAAAGTCAGTGCCTAGATCATTATACACCACTGCTAAACTTAGGACAAGGTACTCATTCTGAAGAGAACCAACTCATCGTCAAACCACAACTGCTTTGTGAAGATGTTATCAATAAATTAAAAGAAGCTTTTAATGCTGTACAGGGGGTTGAGAGCATCGACAGACTCCCAATTCCAATTCACTTTCTTTCATCGCAAAAGTAAAGCAAAGGATTTCAAACGAGAAGCGCGGCACCGGAAAGAAAGAAAAAACACTATGGAGATTATTCTTGCCAAAGGCTACTGTCAATCTAAATGCTCAAAGAAATCTGGAAGGCCACACTTTCATGGTGGAGGGACAACGCACATTTTAACCACATTTCCATCATCAGAGAAAAGAACGAGAAAACCGTCCGTCCCACTTTTATCTTCTGTTTCATCTGGACAGTGAGTACTGCAGGGATGAGTCAGGTAATCCATCAAGCAGCCTCGCTGCACTCTGAGCTGTTACTGTGGAGCCCCAAAAATCATGAAGAATGAATCAATCAGTCCGGTTAGATGACTACTCTCTGCAAATGTGGCTGTCATGGAAACCTCCCAGCTTCCATACACTGTGCATACAATGCTCCTGTACACATGGGCCACGCCACATACTGTAGATCATTCATGTATTCAAGGCTTAATGTTCCTGCTTTGACTCAAGCTGTTGGCCTGCATTAGATCACCATACACTGACACATACGCACCCATACATTGTATGCACTCATACACTGACAATGAAACATAAGTGGTATCACACACACGCCTGCTCCAAAGGACATTCGGACTAATTCGAATTTCTGTCAGCCACATAATGAAATCGGTACTGAAAGTGTAAGGCAATACACCTACAGTAGTATTGCACATCTCACCACTTCTGACAGTTGATACCCCACATGAAAACGTCAGATCTTACAAGTTTTTGACATAGTTTTAACCAATACGAACCATAGCTGTTGAGCCCTAAACGACTCACAATTCTTAAATTTCAGCTATTTGACACAATATTTGATCACATCCTCTGTTTCTGCTAACTCAATTAAGGAAATGATCTTAACAGCATGTTAGAAAGTCACCCTTCCTCACAGTTCCAATGTTTAACAAAGTGGCCATTCCTCAGAAGGGTGTATGAGTCATTCCTAGTTTGCCTCGCTTTCTCAAGAGGATTCTGCGCTCTGAAACGCCCCTATCTGGGGTGACAGCGCCGTCCTGTTATTCAGTAATGACCTGGCGAACATCACAAGGAGTGGATCGGTTCTCCTGAGATCGCAGCCAAGACGTGCTTTTATTAGGCTGCCTGCTGCCTTCTCGTCCTTCTCCTCTCACTGTCTCTCTCCCTCGCTCTGTCTGCGCCATCTGGATGAACAGATTTGTGAACGCTGGTGAGTTTGGTTTATGTTAGGAAAGAGAGCTGCAGAAGACGAGGTGTGCTGTGGTGCCAACAGGGCATGTCTAGAAGGAGGAGAGTGACGTAGGGAAGGTCTCTGAGTAACACCGGTCCTTTCTAATAGGGCTTTGTGACTGTGGCTCTATGAGAGAGCTCATTAGTAACAGAGAATTGAAAAATCGAACTAATTTCAATAAAGGGCTTTTCAGTGACTAACATTCAGAAACTGCAGTCCGGTTGAACAAGAGAGTGCAGGACTTCGAAAGGTGGTAGAAAGTTTGGAGAGTGAAAATGGTTCATGGTTGTCTTGGAGCCACTCTTATAAGGTATCAAAACGCAACATTTGATTTTCATCAGGAGGAGATAGGGGCCAAGGACATGGGGGCCAGAGAGATGGGGATCAGGGAGATGTGGATCAGGGAGATGGGGGGATCAGGGAGATGGGGGGCCAGGGAGATGGCCTGTCAGCTGTAAGGGTTGGACTGTGGCTCTTCTGGTAGTAGTAAATCAAACTATGCTAACAAATAGCATGCAAGAAATGCATGACCACTCTCATGAACGATCTACAGTAAAATCCAGTCCTAACTACTTAAATCCATCTGAGCAAACAATTAAGTCTGATGGACACAGGCTGAAGAGAGGGGGAGAGAAAGAGAGGGGGGAAACAAGATGCAAACTGGCATGTAGCTAATTAAGATTTTGCACACAGGGGACTCGTTAAAATGCAGTTTCTGTAAAAGTATGCAACACAAGAAGTAAAGGACTCCCTTCAAGAAACAGCTTCCTTATGGGTGGTATTCACTTACAGGTTGGAAGTACAACCATTAGAAACTGTAGAAGGTCTAAAAATATCTTGCTCGTAGACCAAGGCCTCGGTCTAACTCTCTCTCTCGCTTTCGCTCTCCTCTCACTCGCTCTCTCTAGCTCTAGGGTTATCAATCAGTCAGGCAGAAAACCGACTCTTATCCTTTAAGCATGCACTGTATGCCATACAGTATCAAGCTGGACAGCCATGCAAAAAATAAACAGTTGACAGATGTCCCTTTGACACGTTAATACTTCTATTTTCACAGAAGTTCCAGTAAATGTGCTCTAGATAAATCTAAGATACATCCTCCTAGAGTTCAAGTTAGAAATGAAATCTTGTGAAAGAAAAGGATCGCACCTGATCAACATGAGGTCTTCCTCTGTATTCTACTATCCTTCTTCAAAACGACACTCATTCTCATGTCGTTAATGGCATTAGTTGATCTGAATTGTTAAACCAGCATGGTATTTTTTTATTGTACAATAAAATGAGGAGATACTCAGACACTACGTATCAGTCTGAGCTGCCAGCAGCAGCAATGGGGCCCTGTTCACATTACAAACCACAACACATAGACCAGTGTCATTCTCCACACCGGAGCCAAGCAACATCATTGTCAAAGCTCTTTTTCATGGCACCTTGTCCGACACCCCTATGAACAATATAATGGGTTTCAACAAATGTTATTACTGCTACAATCTGGCAGCGTCACATTTAATCATAATCTCTTATTTCCCTAGGGGAGGTAAGACTATGGGCAAGGCATAACTGCAATTTACTGTGTACAATACAGCTGACAGCTTGCATGGTTGCATGTCATTTACTCAGCCCTCTTGCCCAAGTCACTTTGTTAACATCCTGTATGGCTTAATTAACAGAGTAATGAGAGACGTACAGCCACTGCCTCACAAGCATGTTCTGTGGGGGCCATGGGAATGGAGGACTTACTTTTACTGTCATCTGCAATAGAACTGAGTTCTGCGAGAATTCCTGAGGGACAGTCCAACTGGCTGCTTTAGTAAATCAGTAATATCCTGCGGAACTCACTGTGTGTGCTTTCCTGGAAGAAGACTCTGTATAAATATACAAGGGTATGTTGGGATATCATTGCGCAAATCTGTATTTGTTTCAGGTACTTGTGCTCTATAAACTGGACTCCATTAAAAAAACGACTTGGGACCGAAGCAATTCCAGTCAATGTGAATCAGATATGCCACTCCTCCAAGGTTCTACTGTGTTCCCAGTGTTTGGGTACATGGCACAGCTGCCTGGATAATAGCTGGCAGAATTCACATTTTATCCTTCCTGACGTTTTCACACTGTTCACTTAAATCTATCTCCTCTGTCTTCAGCCACCACAAAGCCTGACTCATGTAACACCTCTGTCCCACCCCCTCCCAAAATGAGACTCATCTTGGGAAAGGAAGGTTGACCCCCGCCTCCCCCCACTGTGCTTTCCCTCTGCTGCTAGATGTCTCTCTTTCAAGCTCTCTGTCCATCCTGACGTAGCAGAACACCTCCTGGTTCAAACACGCCCCCAGAACTCAGTGTCACTGCTCACTTGTGTCGCTCATTTCGGAATAATGGAATGTTCCAACTGTGCTTTGGGTTCTTAGTCATACTAACGGTGCACAGCGTGCCATCAATTACCAAACGATTTAGCTCTGTGAAATAAAACTTTCAAATCACTCACCTCAGTCCACTGGCCTTGAGTCTGCACCATGAGGATGACACAGGGATCGGACTTGTTGAGTGTGTCACGGTCCAGCAGAGCTTTGCAGGAGACACGCAGCTCCACCTTTGACACGCAGGCCACAGGGCCACCGAGGCCAGCTACTGGGGAGAGGGTCTCCTGGATGTCGTTCATCCTGGACCCAAAGAGGGGGCAGCCACTGAGGGGCAGGCAGCTGTGGCTGAGTGCAGTTGAGGTGGGACTATTGGGGTGTGGTTGATGAGTCTAAGCCAAGAAAGGCACTGGATATACGATATACATTTAGGACTATATCCTTGGATGTTTTTGAATTGTCACCCACATAGGTTGTATTTTGGAAACTAGTGGAGCGCACTAAAAGCTCTCTCTGTCTCTCTCTCTCTCTCTCTCTCTCTCAGGAGAACTCTTTCTCTCAAAGCTTCTACCAGAAGATGACTACCATTTAATCTCTGTAGCAATGACAGAGAGGAAGGAAATGCGTTCAAGCTCTTATTAGATCAGGAGAGCTGCAAAAAGTATGAAGTAGCCAATAGTGCAGAGATTTTAGTCAACAGTTCATCAAGAATTGCTGAGCGACCTTCCGTTTGGAGTCCACAGCGAAATCTATACACAAGGATTCTGAAAAAAATGATTCAACATTAAAACTCAAACCAACCATACAATTCGCCCCCATCCTACCCAATCTAGAAAGAAACGACGATAATCCCAAATATCCCACATGCTGACACGCTCAAAGTTCTGCTTAATTTGTTTGGGAAGTGTTGTGATGTGTGGGAATACCCGATCAATCCAAAACACGGAATTAGTGAAATTACTGCTGATGAAATGAAACAGCATGTCTTATATTATTATCACGGTACTTCAGCACCACAGTCAAAGGACAGCAGTTCCCACTGGCTTCATTCTCATCACTTTACACACCAAAAAACATATCCTACCCAGATATTAAGTTTGATATCATACAAAAAAATATTTTGCCCTCAAATAACCTGAACACTACGTTGTCACATGTATATACTTTCATCCTCGAAGACAGAGGACAATAGGTTTAAACTTTTCATATTGCGTGTTTACTGAACCAAATTCAATTATTAGTTCAAGAACTATCACATTACCTAACATTACTCTTAGTCCTACTTTTTTAAACCTTAAATCCAAACATCACACGATTAAAAACAAACGCGATAGTTATCAACCGAGGGGGAAATTAACGAGCCTACATCAATTAAACATGCCTAATGAGATGTTGTTCAACAAACATCTTACAAACAGTTGCAGCTTTTCTCCTACCTGTGATCCCTTGGATTGACTCTTGTTGTTTAAATTTTTTTCCTTTACTACACACACTGCTTGATTTTCAGAAACTCGAGAGGAAGGAGAGGAGGGAAGGAGAGGAAGAGGTGTACGACAGTGAAAGAAGGGAGTGGATCTGCCAATAGTGCTCATGGTCCAAATAATGCGCTAGAGGGAGACCTTACAACTAACCATCACTATAGACAGCTAAGGGAAAATATATGCAATACATTCCAAATTAATTTATAAGATTTAGTCTATGCCATGTACCCTCACAAATGATAAAGTTTCAACTGTCAACTAAATCAGACAAATTGGTAGTCAGACACCACCAGAGGCGCTTAACCAAAAACAAAACATAAAGTCTACTGTCAGAATATCTCAGAGTAAAAATTAATGCTATTTTCTCACACACTAGTGTTCAGTTGGTTAGGGAAATATGCAGTTTTGAACTCCAAATGCAGAGATGAATTGCATCATGGATGGTAGAGAAGAGGTGCCATCAGAGGACAGCCAGT
The DNA here is from genome assembly GCA_030340665.1 of Neosalanx taihuensis. Taxonomy (NCBI): domain Eukaryota; kingdom Metazoa; phylum Chordata; class Actinopteri; order Osmeriformes; family Salangidae; genus Neosalanx; species Neosalanx taihuensis. The sequence goes on from CM059295.1 coordinate 11,415,913, forward strand.
CCCCATCAGGGGGGTTTACGTGGTGCATCCTTAGGAGATTACAATACTAGGCTTGGCTTTTTCCACGTTTTTAAAACCATTTGATTAACACCTACATGCTCTAACAGATTAGCAGTCCTGTTCATTTCAAACCATTTGCAGCCCACCTACAGATACATCACTGAAGTGAAACCCACTGTAATTTGCAAGATATTGTATAATGTTCAAAGCTTGGCTTCTGAAAACTGACTGCTCTCACATAAGGGATATTTTTATCCAACAAAGCACTTAATGTAGTAGATGATCTGTGACCTGTGCCAATGAGGCATGTGCTCAGATTATTGTCAGTTTTGGATCTATCTTATGCATCCGCTACAAGGCAGGGCACACATTTGGTTTCATCATATGCACAATTTAAGGTTCTTCAGGTTCCATTAAGCAGGCTACAATGTTGATTTTGAGAGGACCCTGCTAATTCAACTAATCCCTCCTCTAGGGGTGGCCAGTCAAGGAGCACTTCACCACTGCTTAATGGGCTCTGCACCTAAGAAAACCTATGGATGGCAGAATGGCAATCAACATTGAGGAAAGAGAGGTTCTTGTTGCTATGCTTTGGTAAAATAGTTTGCCTAGTAATTATTTGCTTTACTGAGTTTGTTTTCCACTGATAATCATCTCATCAACAAGCTCAGTAGCGGGGAACAAGCTACCATCTCCCCAAAGGCTCCAGCTTGTCTTCTTGGATGGATCATTTAGCAATGATCTTGCTCTGACCTACAATAAACCTTGGGTTTGTACTGCCGGATTGGTGCAGTGTTCTTCATGTACTCAGAATAAGTACATCTGTAAGAGCCCAGCAAGCATCGCACGCAAACGAACGCTTTTTCTTTCAAGCCTTTCCCCTCCTCTGTGGGAATTCAGAGTGGAAAAACCACATGGCTCAGGGCCATCCACCTGAGCACCATCTCTCTTCAGCTTTTAACTACAGCCATCTGCTTCTGCTGTGTCAATACAAATCCTCTCCGGTGCTTCAGTGTATTTATATGTACATAATCACAGCTCTATTTGCTGTCTAGTTATTTTACTACTTTAGCTTCATGGCACAAACAATGCTTTTGTGTACCTGAAACACATTGGACGTTAGCAGCCCAGCACTGCCATATATATCCCAACAGAGCCATCTGAACATATGGGAAATATTATCATTGTCGCTGTATTGAAACGCAAGACCTATGATGATTAATCTTAATCCAGCACAAACTAATAAAACAATAAAAAGTAAAAATGTATTTTTGTTCCGGTCCAAGGTGATGTCTGAAATAAAGACTCTTGAACGCTTGCATAACATTCCCTCCCTCCATCTTCTTGTCTGACAACTGACTTTGTAGCCCACATATCAAGATGATGTCATTAAAGCATATTACGGTTCTCATTGCTGAATTGGCAACAAACTGCCATTGTCATCACATAGGCCCTGAATCTTTTAGTATGATTTAAATTCAGTCTTGCTGTCACATGAACCTGAAGAAATGACAAACAAGTTAACTTTCATGTTTCCCTTTTCTGCAGTTTCTCAGGCATTGCAAGGGAGTGTACTTGTACAAGAGCCTTGCAGATGGGTCTTTCAAGAAGCAAGCTGCTACCACCTAGTGGTTATCCCTGCAAAGTACCAGAACGGTACTTAATTTCACATGACACAGTGAAAATTAACAGTTTAAAACAAAAGTGCCCAACAGCCATTTTTGTACAGATTTTATTTGTATTTTTGCAAGTTCCATAGAAACTAACGCTTGGCTCATTTCTTCTTATCCACATCCTGCTCAGCTGCCTCCTTGGCTCTCTTGGCACGGATGCCAAACAGACGAGCGTTAGAGCGCGCCATGCGCAGGCTGGCGAAAGCCTTGAAGTTCTTCTCATCCTCGGAAATCACCCTGGCCTTCTCCTTCTTGATAATCTGAAGATGAGATAGCATAACAACATTCAACAACCAACTCTTCACCTTCAATTCTGAGAAACAAAAAAATGATGCGTTTCAAACATGTCTGGTAATTGATTGATACGTACATTTCTGATGGGCATGACAGCACCAGTGAGCTGGGTGGCCATCTTGAGTTCTTCCTCCTGGGATAAAGGAACATATCCAGACAGGTTAGGAAGAGCCGAACGCTGATCATCAACATGTGTTCCACATGTTTGTTTCAACATTGTTTGTGTCAGATGACACTTCAATGCCATAATGGTTCAAGCATATGGAAGTCAACTTGTTATGTGCATGAAACTGTAGTAAGTATGACGCACATTCAAAATGCAAATCGTCAGCTACAAGTGTATAAATAAAGAGTCAAGTGTGTGATACAGAATAATCTAGGGCAGTCATCAGATAAAAGGGTTCAAAGAGAATCATCAAGAGAGTACAGAGATTCCGGAGAATTTGTCATCATTTGACTGCGGAGGTGCATACAAAACCTGTACCATCATACAAAACAATGCACTGAAGACAGGGACAGGTCCCAAAGCTAAAGTCAAGGCATCATGCCCTAAATCAGGGGTGTGCAAATCTGGTCCGAGAGCCGCTGAAGGTTATAGATGATTCCCTGCTAAAGCACAACTTATTCAAATGAATGGTCATTAGGCTTCCACAGAGCTTGATAAAATCCTATTCATTTGAATCAGGTGTGCTAGACCAGGGAAACCTCTAAAACCTTCAGGACTGTGGCTCTCGAGGACCAGGGTTGCCTACCCCTGTGCTACACTGACAGGCTCAGTCAGTCACTAGACCAGTGGTCTTCAACCCTGGTCCTCAGGACCCACTGTCCTGCATGTTTTGGATGTTTCCCCCTTCCCACACACCTGATTCTAATGCATGATCGTTAACCAGGATTCTTCAGAGCTAGATAACGACCCATGCATTAGAATCAGGTGTGTTGGAGCAGGGAAACATCTAAAACATGCAGGACAGTGGGTCCTGAGGACCAGGGTTGAAGACCACTGCACTAGACACTCACAGTGCTGTCTCCCTTCTTGGGTGCGGAGGGCTTCCTGGGGAAGAGGATGAGCTTAGAGCGGTACTCCTTCAGGCGCTGCACGTTGGCCTGCAGAGACTCTGCGGATCTGTTACGGCGGCGAGAGTCTACAGCGATGCCAATGGTACGTGCTGTTTTCTTGTGGATACCTGCAGCCTGGGACACAGCCATAGAACATACATTGGCACAGAGACATTTATGTCACCAGAGAAATCCTAAATACATTTTACACCTGGAATTGTGTTGTCCATAGCAGCCAAACAGTCATCAGAAAAAAGGGTTCAAATGATATCATCAAGGGGGTACAGCGATTCCGGAGAAGTTGTCATCATTTGACTGCTGATCATGCAAACCCTGAGTGTCCGTCTTAACGGAACCCACCAATTCGAAAGTGGAAATACCACAGGCCCTTTAACTTCCAAACCCATAACCGAAGGGATCTAAAGTGATGCTTTTTACCTTGAGCTCCTCCAGGGTGAAGCCACGTCCAGCGCGCACCTTTGTGTGATACCGGATAGTGGGACACCGGACTTGCGGTCTGAGGGGTCCGGCTACAGGGCGAGGAGCAATGCGACGTGCCTTAGCCTGACGGGCCTTCTGCCTGAAATACAGGGATACTGCTGTAAACACAACCACGTTCAGCATCTCACTCAAAGCCGGTAGTGATCAACTGCATTTTCACTAGTCCCAAGAAACGTGTAGCGTTAGCTAAACTGAATAGGAACCGTCACATCATCACTCCAACGATTACATTACTTGACTCCAACCATCACATCCTCATCATTCTGTATCTTAACCTACCTGCGGAGTTTCCTTGCGGGCTGGTTGAACCAGGTGCGCACCCTTTTCTGCCAGTCTTTATGGAAGTGGGGGTTCAAGAGCATTCCATTCCGGCTGGGAGCCATGTTTACCTACTTCCCTGGAAACACACATAAGATGACGAATATTAAAAACATGTCTACGTCCAACGAAAACACACTTATGCCAAGTTATAAGGCAAATCTCAGCAGGCCAACTTCACCTGGAGCCTGTTTATTCAACACGTGAAACATCCAATGACATGCTGGCGCTAAGAAAAGCGGCTATAGGGTCCTTCACAATAGTTGTAAACTTACGTGTCAATAGAACAACATTTCACTGTTACACGTACATCACATAATGGGTTTGACTTCTTCCTCATTTCCCCCCCAAAATTCTATTTTATATTAATTCTCCGTATTCAGAGACAATTGTCAAACCAAAAGGGTTGCATGCACGTCTAACCCTGACACAATCCATTCCCATCCATCAACACGAAAATATCCTGATTTACTTCACCGACCGGAATAATATGTATATTTCCATAGTACCAGACTGTTACTCTTTCACGGCTATACAGAAAACCAAATGAACATTGTACAGTTTTCAAGGATGTAAGACGATTTTATTAGCAACGTACGAAGATTAAATTGACATACCGTACGGGGCGGAAAATGGCCGAAAAGAAAAAGGAAGTCTACTGCCAGTGCATTGTGGGATATATAGATGTTAGCCAATCGTAGACCTGAGCAAGATTGTCAACCGGAAGTGTATAATATATTGAAAGAACGTTCAGACTCATGCTAAAACCTTTTTCCCCAAAAAAATATTGTACATAAAAATTAAGAACTTTCCAAATGATAACAGTCTAATGTGAGACAAGACCCTTCCCTCCCCCCTTCCCATGTGTAGTGCACACTTACACAAATGAGAAAGCTATTGAGTTCAAAACTTCATTCATAAATACAACACAAGATGGCACTGAAGTTCTAATCCACCTACAAAGTATTCAGTCAGCATGGTGTTTGTTCATCCACCTTTGAGTTTTGATTTCTATTCATCAAATCAGCATTAAATTGCTGACAAAATACCTCACTTTAAGACAAATAATAACAGGGACATTTTATTTGTATTTATAATAATTTATATATTTATCATCATTATCATCCACCTCCTACGACTTTTTAAATATAATTTAATCAGTAGGCCTATTATCTCAGGCAGACTTTCGTTCTACAGAGCAAAAATACTTCAGCATAATCAGACCCAAGATAACTAGGCTCAGTCGGCTACATCAATACAGCGTTACTGCTATTCCATTAATCATTGATCAACCCGCCCCTGTACTTCACCTCTCCTTTAATCTGAGGGCAAAAGTCTGGGTGAATCAAGTTGTGAAAGGCAACTTCCTGTCATCAGCTTTTGTGTTTTATCAGTAATTTGTACTTTAGTTTTATCCAGGCAGTATTTCACTATTGTTTAGAATATTTTGTCAAGTGTAGTGAAACAATATTGCTAAATATTTCTTTAGAACAGGATAGACTCGCTTTCTGATTAGAAACAATTCGAAATTATTCATGCCAGTGTCCATTTTAGAAACAATCATGAAAACAGTGATGAGCAAAAACAGACATGGACGATATTCAAAATATAAGTTGTAATTTATTGCATCTGACTTAATCTTTTACAATCACTTTCCACCTTCTAGCCACATCTCTGTAGCTAGTATTTCAGTCAATGTAAAGCACCCAAACACAAGCCCTTATTGTCTTGTTGACGGGGCTTGGGATGAAAAAGCCCTGTAAATTGTCTCATGGATTCACTTCTAACCACCTTCGGGTTGTTAATTTGAGACATTACAATTTTGGTTACCTTGGTGATATCTTGTTCATGAAACCATGACTGTATCAAAATAAATATAATGTCCTAAACGACCTCCCAAAAACCAGGATTTTACAGTCAAACCAGATTTGATTAGTAAGCCAGTACTCTAATTGTGATACATAACACAAACTGGTCACATCTTTCTACTCAAGTGATTTGATGAATTTATCATAGGATGCTTCATCCATCAGGCCATCAAGTTCTCCAGGGTTTTCAATGGTCATCTTAATCAACCAGCCTGGAAGAAGAAGAATGACTGTTATGTTAATGATTTAAACCCTGATTGTGTACGATGTTAAGAGACATTAATACATTTCTACAGCAGCGATACAAACAAAACGTGCTTGAACTCTTGCATAAGGTATTATCTTACCTCCTTCATAGCAGGCTTTGTTCACTAGCCCTGGGTTGTCAGACAGCTCCGTGTTGATCTCAGTCACCTCTCCAGTTAGGGGAGAGTAAAGCTCACTAGCAGCCTTAACACTTTCAAGAGCCCCAAACTCCTCTGCAACACAATAAAGAATAGTTCACAACCTTCATCCTTAGCAACTTAATGCTGTAACTGGAGTCTTCGTGCAGGAGAGAATCTACAAAAGACTCACCCAATTGTTCAAGTTTTTGGCCAACCTCAGGGAGTCCACAGTAGACCACATCACCTAATGCTTCCTGAAATGGAGGTATTAATTATATTTCATTTGAACATTTAAATAATTATTATAACGCATTCATGTCGTGTTCATCTGGTTTGCTCACCATTCCATTCTAAACAACCAATATGACTTCCAATCTGGCCTTTCATTTTCATTTAATAGACATCTAATGAAATGCACCATGGAAGATTCAAGGCTCGTTATCTGAGACTAGTTATAGCTTGTGATATAGTTAATCATTTCCCTAAACAATTCATTGTAAAATGAGTGCTTGTAAGATTTGTCTATTGCCTGGTAAAGACAAAGGTTTAAAATAACCTCAAAAGACCATAAAAGAAGGACGGAATTAAGTAGGCCAGCCTGAGGACTGTTATTAGCACACCTTCAACATAATTACTGATTTACATATGAACAACCTACCTGAGCAAAACTGCTGATGCCAACTGTACCAACACTCCCCTCTACTCGTACCCACTCATGCTTGTCAGTGAATTTCAGGGCTGCAGGAAGGAAAGAGACACTAACATTAGTGACAATTATTAGGGAAATCCTTCTCTTGTGTGTGTGTTGGGAGAGGTCAGGTCAATGGCAGGGGGAAGGTCAATGGCAGACCTAAGTTATGGAACAGGGAAAGAAAGTAGCCTAACTAACTAATCAACAATTTCAAACCAAACACAGATCTTGAAATAGACTGTCCAAAGGACATTTTAACGCACTATGGACCAGAGCTAAAGACTATTGTGCAACTCAGCAAAACCCATTCAAAAAACAGCAAGACATACATTACCTGCCATTCAAAGTCTTAAGACATCAGCCCATCGTTAAACAAAATGTGAAATGTATTCACACACAGCCACTTTTAAGTGGTAAAACCTAAGTTAAAATGATCTTAATTATATAATAAATGCAATTAGTGTGTTGTGCATGCTTCCATGAAAATGGGATTTCACACTCTCATTAAACATATCTATGTATTCTGCCTACTCTTATCGACTTTGCAATATATATTTTCTAAATGTCATGAAACCTTTGACTAAACCCTAAAATGTGGGTGAAACAATTCTGTCATGTTTCAGATACTCTTGAGGGCAAATAAAATGCCTCAACAGTTTTCAATGCTAGCATCAGATCATGCAGAAAAATACAGGTTTGAACCAGATTGTGAACTGTGCAAGATGCTGAGGCATCTGGACAGTCTGAACAACAGGAGAGAGCCTGTTAGTGCACTCCTCTCCTCACTCCAAGATCACATCAGAGCTTTGTAGAGTAACAATTACATGACTGGAATAACATTTTAGGACAGTGATTTTATAACTATTTTAGATAAATAGTTAATAAATCATTGCATTTGCTATAGTACTAATTATTAAGGCAAATATAAAGCAATGCTGCTGACAACATTTTATGCTTCTTGCATGACTTTCCTAGTCCTTCTCTATGAGATAATGTGGAACACGAGACATGAGTGCAGCATATCAAACTCTCGCTGTAGAGATGCACATGTTTTGTGGCCTGGCGATAATAAGGTGCTCATGACCCAAGACCAGAATCAATGCAATCTTGAGTCTGAAAAACGTTTTTTCCCGTCTTCAACAGTTATCAAAACAAATGAGTATAGACCCTTTATCAATAACATTCCAACCACATTCCAACCTAACGTGTAGTGCAACACCACATTGTTAAGCATTTGCGTGTTCAGCCACATCATGCACCTTAAAGTCTAAACTTTTCTGTTGCAGGATTGCCACATTTTACATTTCTAGGGACTTGGTGCCAGTTTAACCCCACAATGAGTCGCTATTGAACCGTGGGAAAGTGACCAAAACGGAGTGCAATCATGCACACCCAGAAATTTGTAACCATAAGCTCCACTGGTTACATTAGTTGGTGAGTTTTCCATCTGGTACAACGCTGCAACAAAACAATTACCTGCGGACAGGCGCGAGGCTGAGCTCAATGTCCGTGGAATGTCGTTTCTCCATAGCAGTCGATTTGCAGTTAACTGTGCTGGCCGGGAGAGATGAGGCAGTTTTGGAGAAAAGTTCGCAGAAATGCACCGGAGGAGGGCCACTCTCATCGCCATCTTCACAGAGTATTGTCGTGCAAAAGCCTACACACACGCACTTGACCGCGAGACCAGAGGGGCGCGCGTCAGCCCGCTGCACGCTCACGAGGCAAAGGCTGGAAGTTGGACCACTGTCCGTAGGGCGATAAAGTGATCAGACAAGGAAAGCATGCACGCTGCAGAGGAGAGCAATAATCAAGACGAGCTCATGCATTTGTTGATAAATGATCTGGTTGTATGGTAGTTTACTTTTTGTGTGTCTGTGGCTAGAGCTACACAATGCTTAGTGTCAAAGAATGCAAAACAGTCAAATGTTAAATGAATGGCTATGACAAAATGGCTCGCACAAAGTTGATTGGCCACAGTTAATGGTATTTTATTGGGTTTTACACATGCTGGAACACTTGAAGAAACTCAAAAGCAGACAGTGGTGCATGTAACCAGTTCGTAATTATGACAAGAAAAGCTTTAAAAATTTCCTTTATTCCCTCATGTATGCAAAACAGCACCGGCTCAAAACAGACATTGAAAGTGGAAAACCGTTTACGCCACACTAACGACCAATCTGAAAGTTTTCCCTGGCCTGTCTGAAGACAAACAGGAGTGTTTGCCTGAGCGAAGGCTGTCAGACAGAGGTGCCCTCAGTGGGTGGGGCGCTCTTGTTGTCGTCCGGCTTCATGGCAGGGAACAGCAGTACCTCCTGTGAACAGCAGGTGGTTATATTTATGCACACATCACAGAGATGAACTGTAAGCCCGGGGTATAGATCTTAATGAGGACAACAGAGTTGGGTTGTGTTTTAGAGTCTACTAACTACATCATTAAGAGACCACACCTGCAAAATGTTCTTTCCCATGATGCACTTGACATACTGTTATTCTTAGACATACATTGTTATTCTTCAACTCAATGGCACTGAAATACTGTTTTTTTTTTACTTCTGGACCTCGATTAAGTGCTGACTATAAGCAATATTGGTTAGTTGTTTAAGAAAAAGACGTCTAAACTGATCAAATATATCCAAACTGATGAAAGGTAAGTTGTCTAGTAGTACAGAGCCTTGATACCTTGATATTGTTGGAGTCAGTGAGGAACATGGTGAGGCGATCGATGCCCATCCCCCAGCCAGCGGTAGGAGGGAGACCGTATTCCAAAGCTGTGCAGAAATTCTCATCGATGAACATGGCTTCGTCATCTCCTTCTGCCTTAGCCTAGAAACACCAGAAATGACATGTCACCGGCTTACACGCTGCATCCGCTGAGCTAAAAAACAACAGCCATGTTTTTCCCGCTTGTCCCGCTGACCTTGCCCTGCTGCTCAAAGAGCTCTCTCTGGCGGATGGGGTCGTTCAGCTCAGTGTAAGCGTTACAGATCTCCTTCTTCATCACAAAGAGCTCAAAGCGCTCGGTCAGGCCCTTCTCTGACCTGTGCCTGTATGGGGAGAGATGAGCCACATGACGAAGGTGTCAGTTGATACTGATAACTATGGCAAATGACAACCCAATTCCCCCAGCTACCCTCGCAGGAATTATGTAGGAAAGGCAGCTAGCTCACCATTTGGCCAAGGGGCTCATTATCTGGGGGTGGTCACAGATGAATGTGGGGCTGATGCATGTTACTTCCAGAAAATCTCCGACCAGCTGCAAGGGGGCACAAGCCACGGTGGGGGTAAGTCATGTAATCTTGTACAATACAGCTGTACATTTGTCTTAAATCACTTTAATCTGTACATACCCTGTATATTCTGATTATACTGTTCATACTGTGTATATTGTGAGTATACTATTATATTCTGTTGTAATAACTGTTTTGCACTTCTGGTTGGATGCTAACTGTATTTCGTTACCCTGTACTCGTACCTGTGTAATGACATTAAAGTTGAATCTAATCTAATCTAATGTGGTCACAAACATACAAGAGGACGTAGATGAAAAGAGCACCTTGTCGAGGAGGCGAGCAGTGGTCCTGGGTGCAGGACACTCCACTCCTCTCTGGGCACAAAGCTCATCGAAGAATTTCCGGGTCTCTGTAGGAGCACACGACAGTGGGGTACACCGTAAATTGCGGGTGCCGGTCAGCGTGAAAGTGTTACATTTACATTAAATGTATTCATTTAGCACATGCTTTTATCTAAAGCGACTTCCAAGTGGTCCAACACATTAAAAGGTGTTTCTTACCATTGCTGTCGTAGGTGTCTGGGGCAGGAAACTTCACACCCATCTCTTTCTCCAGGTCTTTGGTCATGCTGACTCTTCTGAAGGGAGGGGTGAAGTCGATCTCATAGGCCTGTCCCTCCGGACCCTCTGGGTGGTAGGTCACCTTGTAGCCTCCAGTGATGTGCTTCACCATTCCTGAGGAGAACAGAGCAAATCAAATGGGTGATGCACTTGCTGATAGGTTGCTTTTATGAAAGTGCAAACAAAAAGGGTGTGTTCATAGAAGGGGCGTATCTTTTATTTTAGAGTAGCAGTGTTCAAAATGTGGGTGGCCCCACCCATGTACAATAAACATATGCCCCTGGTTTATACATGCATGTAAAACCAGAAGACTAGTATCACTTAAACTACCTGAAAGAAGATTTTCTGTAATATCCATCAAGTCATGGTAATCTGCATAAGCCATGTAGAATTCACAAGTGGTGAACTCGGGGTTGTGCGTGAGGTCAATCCCCTCATTTCTGAACTGACGACCCACTTCATAAACTCGGTCAATCCCACCGACCACAAGCATCTGGGAAAAGATCAGAAGTATGCGCCTTCAGAACAACCAATTAAAGGCTGGGCTTGGTGACTGGTGATGGGAATGGGAAGGTCCCCGTCCCACCTTGTGGTAGAGCTCAGGAGCAATCCTCATGTAGAGGTTCATGTCCAGGTCGTTGTGATAGGTGACAAAAGGACGGGCCACAGCACCACCTGGGATCAAGTTCATCATGGGTGTCTCAATCTGAGAGAGAAAATCACAGCGATTGTTTGTACCAGGGCAATCCAACCCTGCTACACACCTAACCTTCTCTGGAACAGTAATGCCGTTGCTTTGTCATTGAAAAAAATTATCCATATTTGTTTATTAGTTAGTTTGTATGGTTTAAAAGAAGCTGAAGCATTACACTTGGACATCTTGCTACCATTCCCTGGAGCTTAAATCAGAAGGTTTAGATTTCTAATGCCCCTGAAATTGCCACCCTGTTCACCTCTAGGAAACCCAGCTGGTCCAGGAAGCTTCGGAGGTAGGAAATGATCTTGGAGCGCGTTATAAATTTCTGCCTCACAGAGTCATTGAGGATCAGATCTAGGTAACGCTGACGGAATCGGGTTTCCTGGGGGAACAAATGACAAATGAGCAGAACACTCCAGCGCCTCCAATCGAACATGACAGCCTAATCCGTTTCCTTTTGCACCATGTGAAGGTTGTTAGGATTCGTTGCTTACCTTATCTTTGAGGCCGAAGTGCAGATGGGGAAGCATGTGCAAGCAAGGTGACAGCAGGGTCATCTCTATGGGAATGATGCTCAGCTCCCCCTTTTTAGTCTTCCCAGGGTTCCCACGGACTCCAATGATGTCACCGCGACGCAGCTTGTTGTTGATTCGCACAAACTCCTCCTCTGATTTGTAGTTCCTGCAGCACAGAGGGACAGATTGGATGCGCCCTAATTGAGGAACATCACCATTTTAATGCAGTAAGACCCTCTAATTAAGCATCCACTTTACTACCTGTTGTTTGCCATGACCTGAAGCTTCACTCCTTCCCCTCTCAGGTCATAGAACAGTAACTTGGCTCCAGACGCCCGCTTGGCATGGACACGGCCTGTCAACAACGTATGATTAAAAATGTTTATACTTCATTTGAACTGTTAACCCATTTTACTATTTTGTTAATATTAAACCTATTTACATATTAGTTGTACCTGACAAACTGAGAACAACATCTGTTAGCTGGTCTCCTGGCTGTAGATGGTTGTATTTCTCTATAAACTCTGTGAGCGACAGATCTACATGGAACTTGTGTGGGTAGGGGTCCTCTTCTGTGCCCTTCAGAGCCTGAATGGCTTGTGTGCGGATCTTGTAGTATTGCTATATAGACATAGAAATAAACTGGTTGTCATTTAAAAGCTCCTCATTCCTGCAAGCTTTATTTCCTTAGCATGTCCATCCTGCAGGAGCCAGAAGACCGGCAGGTCCTTAAAACTCACGTTAGGATCCAGGGTCTCTTCATCTTCCGCAAAGGCATTTTGATCTCCTGTGTCATTGGTGTCTTTAAGCTGCTGTTGATGCTGCTCTTTGACTTTAGCCTCTTTCTCAGCAGCCTTCTTGTCTGCTTTCATCCGCCTCTTCAGCTCACTGACAAAATAAACACAGATAATAAACATTAGAGCATCAGAGGAACTAAAACCACTATTATTGGTTTGGGGAAAGACAAATCTAAACTACGACCATGCAAACCACACGTACAACAGAAAGGGACTCTTGTTATTTTGATGACAAAAGGTTGGTTGTTTTCTCATTGAAATGGAAAAGCCACCAACCTTTTGTCACCTCGCCAGCGATTCCCCTGAATTAAAGTTGGGACTGTTGCTGAACAGGGGAGAGCCAACCTTATCCCCTGTGCCCTGACCCTGAGGGCTTGGCACACCTGCTGCCTGGCAGCCCTGACCACTGTCAGCATGCCGAAACAGGCTGATCTACTGACCTACACCATTCAATGACCAGACCTGGAGAGACAGACACACAGACTGAGAAAAGCTGTCTTTGGGGTCCACATCTTAGGATGACTACAAAGTCTACAGCACAGATGTAAGATGGCTTTTGATAGCAGAGCATTATGCATGTGTCAGAGGATCACAGGCATCAGAGGATCACTAAATAAGTAGTTATTATTTCCGATTTAGCCTACTGACAAGTCGACAGAAGCACACGTCGTGGTAGTTAGCAGCATCACAACGAAACTGGAAGAGCATAAGTCGCAACTACAACTTAGCCAACGCCATTTGGAACCAATTGACTATTCATTGTGGTCTTTGTAGTTTGAAAATGCTAAGATTGTACCTGGTGGAGCGCAAATTACATTGAAGAAAACTACAAGCACCATGAGCGCTAAACGCAACTGAACAGAACATTCCACTGGAACTTGTAGGCGTATCGCCATATGGAGCGTCCGTTTCTCACATGGTTTCTTTTAACTGATGTGACTGTATGTATGCAACAATATCATGTAATTCTTAAGTATTTATACGTACGTTACAAATACGTCTCAATACAGCAATACACCATCGCAAATGACTACATAAATGGCTATGCTCATGTGGGACACTATAACCTTACTTTTTGCTGAGTTTCTCTCCGTCCGCCGCTGCGCCATCAGCCATCTTGACTGTGCTGCTAAATGACGACGTCAACGTTATTACGCACCACGCACGCCTGATTTTGGAAGACGTTATAGTTCCTCGTAAAGGCGGTTTGCCGTCTTGACACTACATCAGAGTACTGCTCCCCTCTACTGACGGTATATCAAACTACAGCAACAGTACTGCTTAGATGAGTAGGTTACTGTAAAGTTTTATTCAAGACGGCTTTCCTCTAACAGGTTATGAGCAGTTATATGGTCAAGCTGTGTGCATGTATTTTCATGTGTGATTATTGATACTTGTTTGTTGATTACCATCAAATTACTTCATGGCTAGGAATATCGTATTTGTTTGGAACAAAATATGATTAGTGATTTCGCTTGGGCATTATTTTTCTTATTACCAGACTTTCTACACTCAGGCCACCAGGGGTCATAGAAAGAATGGTAACACTGTAGCCCTTGAAGCCCATTCCTGGGGAATGCCTAGGTAGGATTTTAGCTACCTACTATCTATTTTAACTTCAATATTTGCAAAAACATGTATTTTAATTCCAGGTGAACATTTTCCACATTGACCTTTGTCAAAAGGTTGCATTCTGATCAGTGTTGACAATGTACTGGAGATAAGATGGTAATATTTTTAAATGAATAAAGAACCCACAAAAATATATAATCTATCTTTATTAATATAGATAGCAGCAGGTTTACAGAAATATTACTGAAAGAGTATACAAATGCCCAACAAAGCAAAAATACATTTATATCGATTTAATTTCTCAAAGGTGATATTTGATGGTTGTTCACATGGATACTAGAAACCCATTGATGATCTGCATTCCCCTCACAAAACTTCATAACATATATGCTCCAACAACAAATCCACTAAATACAGAAAAATAATATATACACACACCTTTCTTGAGAACAAAGCAGACTTTAACATTAAATCAAGACAGGATAAGACACAGATCAGTTTGTGAAAGGACAAGCGGATGACATTTAAAAAGGAAATAGAAATTGTTTGGATTGTAATCTGTGTTTGTCTGAAGTGACAAAATCCCAATAATCAAAATCCTTCTTGGTACCAAACAGGACTAGAACATTATTAATTAAGATGCATAAATAATTAATAGAATTAAAACAACTATTTTAGTTTCCCCTTTGTAATACAGTATCTAGAGTGACTATATATATATAAAATATATATATAGCCCATTAAAAAAGTAACAGATTTACATCTACATTGAGTCAAACTGCATAGCAGTTCGAGACAAAATTTCAACTGCACTGACATTGTATGACAAATTTTTTTTTTTATCTATGTCAAAATAAAAATCTGATGTACAAATAAATTGCACAACACTATTATATATATATATTTCTGGTCACTGATTTCTTGTGGCATTTTTAGGGCTATCAATACACATTAGTTTATGGCTTGCAAGATCCTAGGAATAATAACAGGCAACAATGGTAAAATTATAATCAGGTACCTACTATAAATGGCTGTCAAGGCACAAGTATACACCTTTAATTTAGTCCTTGCACTAGATATTTCTATCGAATGTTGTCTGTACTTAGTGTTGTTATTCATCACTGGTTTGCCTGTAGGTGCATATACAGCCAAGATGGTTTCCCAAATGCTTTGGTTTTCCTTGAGCTGAAAGATACAAGTTCACCCATGCTAAAGTTAACAATTTATCTAAACAATTTTACTTAATACTTTAGAGGGATTTAATAAATATATAGCTTTTACTGTAAAAGTACACTGTTAATACGAAATACCCCAGCCTGTTCTTCAATTGTCTTGCTTCATGTTTTGGAGTTTTGGAGGAAGCTTTAAATCGAGAATATTTGTTTCTCTGTTTGCTTATGTTTGAAAAGATGTCTGTGTATTACAACACACACGCCATTCTATTTACTGTAGTGTTTAAAGTATCACATTTTCACATCAAGATCACATATAGAACGTTAACAACAGGTCATATATTTAGTTGGATAGACACCCTTTAAAAAAAAAATGGTTTAGTCACAAATGGCTTTTTTCTTTACTTTTATTTTATGTATGGCTTTACTGCACTGGCATAGCTGGATTTAAGAGGCTGTATTTTGTCAAGAGGTTGATTGTGTCATAAATGTGGATTAAGTGTTGCACTAAATAATAGGAAGGGTTTGATTCTTTAAGTGGCATGTTTAAGAAAGCATGCTTCTTAAAGTCAATATTGTCATATTTTTATCTGGCCAAAATGAAGAAAAAAAAATCCAATGTACAGGAATGTACATGCTACTATTAGGTTGCCTTGTAAATCTTAACTTCTAAAATCCCCAAATTCATTTGACAGAAGTTTGAAAGGATATACAGGACAGATACATCACCCAAAAGGAGAAACAAATACATAGAAGAGCTAAATTACATAGCAATTACAAACTAAAAGCAGTCATTTGTTGCACTCTTTGGGGAACACATGTAGACATATCTACCACACAAATACATTTGCTATATTTTAGGGTTTTTTTAAAACATTTTGTAGAGATACAAACTACACCAGTAAAAAAGTTACGATAAAATATCTGTAAATCCTATAAAAATTCACATAAATAGACATAACTACTGGAAACGATAACTACAATTTCACAAGAGTTGAAGAAAGCCAATCACAGACAGCTCTTTTCTCCAAACCAGGTTTAGAATTAATTCTTCAAGTCGGCCCCCTTACATATCTAAACAAGCTTAGCTCAAGCTCGTGGATAGGGAATTGGAGAACACCAAAGGCCCAACCAATCACATTACTAAATGGATATTCACCACACTCTATTTTTTAAAAAAAGCTGCTTTTTTTTGTAAATAAAAGGAAATGCTGAGATAAGAGGAAAGCTTGAGGAGAGAATGATGAAGGCACTCTGTTGAGCTAATCATCCCCATAGATCAGCCCCTTGTGCACACATACACAGATACAGATCAGAAAACAATAGACAACTTCACCATGGCTGACCACAACACTAAAATGTGATGCAAATTTCCAGTTTGGCAGCAGTACATTGTATTTGACCAACTACATTGCAATGAGGTGGATTTAAAACAACGACTACTCCTGTCTACTTTCTCACTGTCACGGTGAGTCACAAATGACTTTTCGGAGAACGGCCATCTTTACAGCCATAAAACTGGCCATTCACCAAGTAAAGGTGCTCCCTCAGTTGACAACTGGGGTCCTCTGTAAGCAAGAATGTCTTTTTTAAACAGTTTTTACAGTTAAGATCATTTCCCCCAATATATAATTCCTGCATGTAGCACCATGGCAAGAGAAACCGACCACTGGATAAAAGCAAAGAACGGCTGCCTTTCTGTAACATGGCACCATTCTTCAAAGCCATGTCCACACTGACACAGGCGGGAAATCTTCCTCCTTTCTGATCTGTGTACAGATGCCAGTCCAGTTCCTGCGTGCCACATGTGAGCAAATACATCTGCCGTGTTAAAGAACTGCGATACAACACAATATCTACAGTTATGACATCAAACACGTACATCCAACAAAAAAACTGGGCATTCCGGGAAAAGGATGTTATTGGTACAACACTACAGTTGGTATGAATTAATTAAAAGCTGAATTCTTTTTAATAAGGATTTCCACTCTACCAGAAAGTGGTAGTAGTTCTATGCTGTAATAATCACACATGTAGGAATGGGTGGATTAAAAGGTAGGTGAGTGGCTGCCAAGGAATATAATATAAAATTAAACCAAAAGCTACAATCTTAATGAGTAACTGGTCTCAATGGAAAAGCATCATAAAGTGCTGAGGGAACAAGTGTAAAATACATTTACACTGTCTTCTTTTGATAAGCTGTATGTAGTTGTTTTCCTAAATACTCAAAAATATTCCAAAATGCTCCAAAATACAAAATGGGAAATCAACAAGGAACCCACAGTCTAGTCCTTGAGAATAAAGTATTTTGTGCTAGCTTCCACCATCTGTATAAAACAATGTTTCAAAGTGCGTTACTTAAAACGGATTTAGAGTTAACTAAACATTCCTATGTGGGAGATGTCTCATTCACAGTTGGAAGTGATTGACTCACAACAACTAACTATTAATTATACTGGTGTATTGTCACCACAAAGCTATATCATCTAGCCATTTA
Organism: Neosalanx taihuensis; assembly: GCA_030340665.1. Classification (NCBI taxonomy): domain Eukaryota; kingdom Metazoa; phylum Chordata; class Actinopteri; order Osmeriformes; family Salangidae; genus Neosalanx; species Neosalanx taihuensis. The sequence continues at coordinate 11,433,800 of CM059295.1, forward strand.
TTTCCCCTCTCAACCCAGGTCCAAGGAGACAAAGATGTTAAAGTGAGACCACTTCACGAAGACTTCATTCAGAATATATCTTACAGCTGGGAAAGCCCACTATAGAGTTCAGTCTATTACTCCCACTAACCACACAAACTACATTTGTGCTCAAACTACAACCTTTCTTCGTCACACACCAAACAACAAAAACACAAATGAGGATTTACAAGGGACCCATTGCCATTGCAGGCCTAATAGGAACGAGTGAGGTTGTTGCCCTGCTCCTGAAGACTAACTAGCAGGTCGTCTATCTTCTCCATGTTCTGAGATGCGCTCATGCTGCTCTGCATGCTCCTGGACTCAGACATGGACTGATCGAGCAGGGATTGGATCTGGGCATCACTCTCTCTCTGGTCCTGGCCAGACTGACTGATGGCAATAATCTGATCCGACAGGGTGTTTCCTGGTGTGTTTATCAGTTGACCACACTCTGTGAAAAGAAAGACACAAATTAAGTGAAAATGTAAGTTTAAAAAAATATGTACATTGCATTTAATTTGAGTGGGATCTTTACCATTCTGGATGCCAAAGAGGAAGAGGCCAGACGGCTGAGCTTGGCTGGGCTGACTAAGGTTCCCGCCAACAGCAGCCTGAAACATGGAGCCTTGTTGCTGTACCGGGGAGGAGGTGGTAGTCTGCAGGCCGGTCACACCATTCTGCGTGGTGAAGATGGCCGTCGGAGGGAGATCTTGGTTGGTCATGCCCCCCTGCAGGGTGGCCATGTTGGACTGGGGCATGAAGAGGGTGACTGGCTGCTCAGGGCCTCTGTTGGAGCTGGGGACGAGCTGCATCGGCTGCTGCTCCTGGAACAAGCCTGGCTGTCGAGGCTCCTGCGCGTTCCCCACTACAGAACTCTGGTTCTGGAAGGCCATGGGCTCAGAGCCCTCCTGCTGGCTGACGGTCACCATGCTGGCCTGGGAGAAGAGTATGGAGGGGTTTGGGGAGTCCTGAGAGGCCAGGTTGCTGCTGCTCATGGGGGGCATCTGGGCCTGGCTGAACAAGAGACTGGAGGGCTGCTCTGGGGGGGAGAGGGGATTGCTGCAGAATAGAAGCCCAGCCTGCTGCAGCTGGCTGGGCGAGAGAGTGTTCCCAGGAGGATGAGGGGAGATGTTCTGGAACATGGAGCCCTGCTGAGGGGGTTGCGGCTGGGCTTGAGGTTGCGAGGTCTGCTGCTGCTCCATGGGAGTCCCCTGCTGGATGGGCGAGAGCTGACTCTGAGACTGGAACACTGACTGGGGCTCGGCGGCAGAGGTCTGCAGGGCGCTGAGGAAGGCCAGCTGCTGCTGCTGCTGGCTGCCCCCAGCGCTAAGCTGAGCAGGCATAGTGCTCTGTGGGAGGAACAGGCCCGGGGCGGATGGAGGCTGCTCTGGAGAGAGGCTGGTCCCACTCAGTACTGTCAGGGTGTTCTGGAAGAGGGCTGCTTGGACCTGCTCCTGGGTGGGGGAGGTTTTCTGGGTGTGGAATAGCGTCCCCTGTGGATCCTGCGCCTCAGTCAGGGTACTGGGGTTGTGAAACAGGGGTGGGGAGGGGTGTGAAGGAGTCTGTTGGAGAAAGTTGGTCTGAATGGAGAGGAGCTCATTGGCTTGTTGAAATAGTGCCGCTTGCTGTTGCTGCTTCTGCTGCTGCTGTTGTTGTTGCTGAGCCTGCTGAAAGAGGGATCCGTGATTCTGCACTAGACCCTGAGGAGAACCCTGCTGCTCCGAGGACTCATCTCGAGACCCTCCCTGGAACATGCCGCACTGCATGGGGATCTGAGACTGGAACAGCTGGAGGTTCTCCAGGACCTGCTGCTGCTGCTGCAGTTGCTGCTGCTGCTGAATCTGATGCTGTTGAATTTGTTGCTGCTGTTGTATTTGCTGCTGTTGTTGTTGCATCTGTTGCTGCTGCTGTATTTGCTGTTGCTGTTGTATTTGTTGTTGTTGATGTTGTTGTATTTGCTGTTGCTGCTGTATTTGTTGATGCTGTTGTATTTGTTGTTGTTGTTGTATCTGTTGCTGCTGCTGCTGTTGGAGCTGCTGCTGTCGTTGCTGCTGCTTGGCCATGGAGGTCTCTGACTGCAGCGGCAGGCTGCAGAAGCCCTTGGCCTGCAGTTGTCGGACCGCCTGCTCCAGCTGGGCCACCTCGTCGGGGGGGAGGAGGGAGAGCTGGTGCTGCTGGGGGGCTGGATCTCCGCACAGGCGGCCCAAGGCCCCAGCACTGCTGCCTGACCTGCCCTGCTGCAGCAGAGGGTCTGCGGGCACAGGGAAGGAGCTGGCCGGTGCAATGTCCTGTTTCTGGATGGTGCTCAGCGCCTCTCCGCTGGAGAAAACCGCTGCTTGGGAACTGTCGGGGTCTCCTGTAGGCCGGAGCAGGGAGTTGGAGAACGGGCTGCTTTTGGCTGTTAGACTAGAACTCATGTCCAGGGTTTGCTGGGCCGGACACAACACATCAGATGTCTGCTGAGAAGACAGAACAGGTGTTAACGCTGACAGCTGGAAAAAAAAAAACTATAAGGCCAAACAAATGATTTATATTAAAAAAAACCTTGATGAGGACTGGAATAACTGTCACCTTGAAAACTGCTGCTGGTTGGATGTTGCTAGAAACCTCCATTGGAGTGACGTCCTCTCTCTTCACTAAAGGCAACATCGAGGGCATCAAGGCACTGTCAATAACTGTGGGAGGGGAACATTCATTCATTTAATTTATTCATTTAGCCGATGCTTTTAGAAGCATTGTGAAAGAAAAATGTCAGAGCGCAGAAGATGCTGCGTACATGCCTACACGTGACGCACTTTGTACAATCAATTTCAGGATTTGCAATACAAATGGTCTACCTTTCATTCGTTCGTCATAAGGGCATGGTTTGACTGGAGAAGAAACCTCTCTCTTCACAGACACGTCCACACTTATCCCTGCTAGAACAAACACAGACCAAATGGGCGGGATGAGCGCATACAATACAATACAGTATATTATAACCGTGTAAGTATTCCAAATATTTATACAGTTGGCCCAAAAAATCTAATCAGTCTTCTTTTCATGTTCTGAAGCAACTGTTTTGTTTTCAACTCTTCAGTTGTAGAGTTTAAGTCTTTAACTGATCAACAGTAACTGCAGTTTGAGCGGAGCAAAGGAACGGTTGTTATGTACAGGATTCAAACAGGCTTAATATACATATGAAAGGGTCCAGTGGTTTTCTAGGTAGATGATTAACACTTCCATGTTTTGTTTCACAGTTTTAGTTCCCTTGTCTCTCCCTTCCGGCTACCTCACTGGCAGTCCTTGCAAAGGTCCTCAAAGGACTGGCAAGCAACTAGAAGTGATGAAAGACAATAAAACGGGGGCAAACCCTGCCCTGTTCCTGACTGGATATGGTTTCCTGGTCTAAAGATCAAAAAGATCACACAAAGCACGTTTACAAAAAAACTTGTTCTCTCTCTAAATGGGATTTCGTCCCTAGACTTTCAGAGCTCTGCTGCCAATGGGCTGACTGACCTGGGTCTGGAGTATAGGTGAAGGACTGAACATCGTGAGATCTTCCAGCATTGGTCATCACGTAAATCCCCACGCACACAGCAGAGGAGATGCTGGGGTTCTGGTATGGAGGAACCTTCACTATCAAGTGATTCTGAGGAGAAAGTACATAAAGACAGTCATCATTCAGAGTGTAAAAACAGGTTCACACTGGCCTATTGTCAATAACAACAGCATGTAGGTGTGTCATCAAATATTTGAGCTAAGCAAAACCTTAACAGACATTTACAGAAGTACATTTGCCACAATATAGCCAAGAGGAAAGATTTGACTGACGTGTGTATGATATTTCAGCTGAATTCGATGACACAGACACGCCTAATTTGTGTCTGACTTGTTCAGACATGAAACGCGGTCAAGCTGCATTTTTTGATACGATAACATGCCTGATAAGGCAGAGTGATGAAGGTTGATGACGAACACATTTGACAGAAGCTTTGATTACCTAACGAGCTCCCAAGGGTAAAGGTTTAGAGTGGGACTGTTGAGACACCCTCATCGTGACCAACGAGGCTCGAAGGAATTAGGTCAGAAAACAATGAGGCCACTCAGATCCTTAAGTGAGCAGCAATTTAATATGATTAAATCTAAACACCCAACAAATCTCTGCTGACCCCTTGTATCTAATCACCTCATTAGTCACTGTCATTAATCATCAGGGACCAAAACCTGCCAGGGTACTGACCTGATGAAACAGCTCCATGTCTATTTCAGCCTCCGCCTTCCAAGACTTGTCATCTGGAAGTAAAACATATTCAGGGTCAACAATACCGCAGGATTAGTCAAGGCACTGATGACAGAACAAGATTAGAAAATTCACCTGATACATTCTCCTGGAATATGACTTTGGTGTCTTTGAGGAAGTTCTTGCCGATGATGAACACCTCTTCCCCGCCCCTGACAGAACAGCTGTGGAGCGACTTTTTCAGGATCTCAGGCACCCCAGCAGGCTGGGCTGTTGGACACACACACACACACACACACACACACACACACACACACACACACACACACACACACACACACACACACACACACAAAGACAAGCCTTTCAGACAAGCTCAGGCACTGGTTCACCGAGCCGTCTATCCTCCCACATCACAGGGGTCCAGAGCTGCTGGCATTCAGAGAAGAGCAGGATGCCAGGAGAGAAGCTTAAACCATTTGCTCCAGACTACCTTGTGATTTCCTGGAAGCCACATGGCTAATCTCTGGGAAAGGTAACTGTGGTTTAATTGCTCTGCTGGGAAAATAGGGGTCCAATAAAACAGAGTGTGTGGTGTATCCTTTCCCATGTGCACAATTTCTGATCAGTAACCAAACTTGAATTTACATTTTAGTCATTTAGCAGACGCTCTTTTCCAGAGTGACTTACAGCAAGTACAGGGCCATTCCCCCCTGGCAAGTTGGGGAAAGTGCCTTGCCCAAGGACACAACGTCATGTTGACACAGCTGAACTTTCCGATTAATAGCCTGACTTCCTTACCGCTCAGGCACCTGACTTACCAATATGTCCAGAATAAATCAAGAGTAGTTGGATTTGACCCTTGCAGACCCACTATCTCACAGGCTTTAGAAGAGTCGACATAACCAAGGCCTGACTCCTCCCACTTCACCTTTTCCCCATATCCAGCTTTCACAGGGCTCCCTCAACTGCCCCTCCCACCCCCATACCTCCGCTCACCACAGACAGAGGCAGACGCCACTGAAGATCCTTACTTTATATTTTCTGGCCAGATATTACCCTGGTCGGATTGCACTCCGGTTCTCTGTTAACAATGAAAGTACACGGTTCTCCTAATCCAACCAGCTAAGAAACTCTTACACCCCAAAGCTGTCTTTCCTGTTTTATATAAAAACATTTCTGCAACCAGCCACACCCCATACCCACAAGCAGGAACACATTTTCAGGGGAGTCTTGAAATATTACGTTCATCCCAGAAAAATATCCTTCTGGGTTTTAATCCTTACTTATGGTATGCTCGATTACCGGTATAAGGATTCCATCGGAATCCTGACATTTCCTTCCTGACATTTGTCAGGAAGATATTTAGTTTACAGCAGCGGTTTAAACTTTTTTTTTTTTTTTGTCAGGTCTCCCTTTGATAACATGTTTGTTTTTCTCCAGGCCTTCCCTACACCCATTTCCCTGTATTTGATCATGTTTATTGCATTACTGGTGTAGAATTAGTTCAGAACCATTGATATAATATCTCTCACTGATTGCCATTGAAAAGGTTGGTGCAAAAGTTAACCCTGGGAAACTAGTGACAGGGGGATGCTAGTGGTGGATAAGAGACTCACTGCAGAGGATGGGAGAGGACGAGGTCTGCAGTGTCATCATGGTCCCGTCAGGTCGGGGGATGTTGACTCGGAACACCAGCCGGGCACGGGTGCTCTTCTTCTTGGAGCCGGCCACCCCGATGCGGGCCTCCACGTCAGCGTTGCGGAGCTTTAGTATCCCCACACAGTCCACCCTGTACACACACGCACACACACGCACGCACGCACACACACACACACACACACACACACACACACACACACACGTCAGCCTCACAGGCTTCCTGACCTGACCAGCCTACATCCACAGCTTCAAAACGACTGACTCCATGTTCTTCCAGCAAACGATCACAGACAGCTAGTGGTCAGGTACGTACGCTAGGGTCATGCTGTTGCTGGGCTCCAGGGACACTTCTATGACCGTGGTGCCTTCGATGTCCACCTCCTTGCAGGCTGTGGTGTTGCGGCCCGTGACGCGGCACGCCTGGTAGAAGCCGTGGGGCTTGACGCGGCCCGTGTCGTTAGCCACAAACACCTGCAGCAGGACAGGCTCGTTCACCCCCTCCAACTGGGGGGAGAGGAGGGAAAACAACACATGCTCACATGGGAGAAGACTTTTGGTTCGTCAAAACATTGAGTTGTTCAGTCTGTGCACTCATGTCTTTTTAAAGAGGTGTTGCGTCAGACAGTAATGCAAGATATGTGACACTATGCAATCCTGCCTGTTCAAATGAATCTGAGAATAAAGCCATTCAACAGGCCGCAAACAAATTGTGGATATAAAGACATAACGAAGAAGTGCAAACAACAAAAGCGATTGTTTGCCTGGTAATCATTTTAAGTAAATAAGGCAATTGGCCCTCCTGAATGAAATTCATGCTGGAGTCAATATTTTCCTTTGTACAAGTGTTTGACATCTCACAAGATGTCAATTTGACTAGCTGTTAATAAAAACCTCGGTCTAACTAAATGACCTAGTTGCGGTACCTCTAAACTACACCTCTACAAAGCATCTGACGACATCAATCAATTACAGAACTTATTCACGGTTTACTCAATAGGGGGGGTGTTTTGCAACAAAGGTCCAGTTGACCCTGCTGTTTGCTTAGGGATAGATAAGGTTAACAATGGGCTTAGTAAAAATACCGATCCCTGTGTATGGGGCAGTATGTGCAAACGTGACATTGGGCTGGCAGTGACCCCAATGTTACCTGACCCTACCTTGATGGTGGGGAAGCCCTGCTGGGTGCGGTCCTTGACGGAGCCCCTGCTGCCCTCCGTCAGGTAGCGAGCGCGGTGCTGGGTCTCTGGCTGCACCAGGATCTTCAGCTCTTTCCCCTCACTCTTCTGAGGGTACTGGCACGACAGGATGCCTCCTTTCTGGAGGGGCGTCTGGGGCCCGTCCGCTGAGCTGAGGAAAAGAAACAAAAAAACAAAAACAGCGTTTTAGAAAAAGACAGCGGCTGCTTTACATTATTCCAACACGGATTGGACTTGCATGCATGCGTGTCGCTGCAAGTGTCGAAGTGTTCATCTCAATAACGTTTTCTCCTTGCTCAAGTTGTAAATTATGGGAATCTCATTGCACAACATTGTCCCCGACCCTGTAATATTCCTCCTTAACCCTAACACATCCAACCCCACTGCTCCAGTGCCATGCTAGGACACCCAGTCGGAGGCCTGACCAGCAGTGTTGCTGACCTCCTGTAGTGGACACTCACTAATGTTTACCCACTCGTTTTGTGGTCTTCTTTCATCTAAGCATACATAACCGGCCCCTCTGCTGACACTACACTATATCGGTTGAAGAGACCTTGACATGACTTGTGTGTGCGAGGACGTCTTAAGTGTTTGAGTAATGGAGTGTCTGTGTGTGTGAGAAGCACGGACAGTAGTTGAGCTAGAGCAAAAAAGGTCAAACTTTCTATAGTTGCCATAGTTTCCCCTGGGTACACTCAGCAATGCAGAACTCGGAGAACTGCGATCAAGCGAGCGGAGTCCATCTGAAGATTTCGGAGCACGTTCAGACTTACGTGTTTAGTCAAAGGGGCTGTGCTTTTTCACTGCTTTTTTAATGAGGCTCAGTGTGATTCACAGTTCCTCACACTTATTCTGGCTACGGACTTTACTGTGAAAACTAACTGAAGGGTTCGTTGAGTGTTGGGTCGTTTAGTTAGTGTCTGAATCATCTCTGCATTGGTTGTTTAGTGAAGTCAGCTATCAATGATATATGAGTCAGTGCTGTTAAACGACATACAGTATTTGTATACACACTTTATCTACAGAATAGCTTCAAATAGAAAACTGAAATGTTGCCACACTGTCAGAGGTTGCAGTTCTGGAGGTGTAGATGATCATCAACAGGGAAGTCAATCTGCTGACGCGGGGAAAGAACCATTCTTCGTGAAAAGTCTACAAGGTACGTTATCGCTTTCAACATGAGATGCATGAACACCACCCACCTTCCTTTGGGGCTGGGCTTGCTGTCCGGGCCCAGCTGCGAGAGGACAAAGTGTGGCCCTTTGGCACTGTCAGCATCAAACACGTCCATGCTGGCCTCCTCGGCCGGGGCGTGCTTCGGGCCGGGCCGCTGGCGGGGGGTGCGCTTGCGGGACTTGCGGGGGACCTCGGTGTTGTCGTTGTAGGAGCTGGAGCTGACGATGCTGAAGTTTGAGGCCGAGTCGTCCATCCAGATGCTGCTGCTCTGCTCCGAGTCCTGCAGCACCTCCTCCTGGCACGACATGCGGCTGTCATCAAACAAGTCCTCCGGCGGCGGCGAGATGTTCAGAACCGTCCGCCGCTTGGAGGGCGTCATCTGGTGATGCTGCTGGGCCTCCTGGGACGCTGGCCCTCTCGCTCCTCCTCCTCCTCCACTGATGGGTCCAGCCCCGCCTCCCTTCTCGCTGCCAGCCCTGCTGCCCCCGGTGCTCCGGCCGCCGCTCGCTCCACCCTCGGTGCCCAACATCTCCGTCACCCCTCGGCTGCAACCGGCTTCCTCGGGGGAGGCGCCACGGGTGTGAGAGGAGGCGTCCTCGGCGCCGGAGGTGGTGGAGAGCACGGTGGAGCTGGAAGAGGTGGGAAAAGCACTGCGGAGGCTTCCCATGGTCAGAGCAGAGGAGCTGGTGGTGGCATCTACAGTGTATACAATTGGAAAGTCAATAAAGGCATCTCCGCCAGCATTGGCTAGCAGTCCCATTCAAGCAGCGAAATTTGTGCATAATTGTTTCATCTCTTTTCGTTTTTTTGCTTGTTCTTTTCTTTGTTTGTCCAATTATAATTTTTATTGAATTTTTTTTCTTTCTTTTTTGCATCATGATGTGTGTGCATGTATGATGTGTGTGTACTGAATGCGTGTGCACATTTGGGTGTCATGAGTGAAAAAGTGGTGAAAAGTAAGCGCTTGAAAAGTAATCTCAATGTAGAAAGTAAAATAAAGTATTCATAGGTCTTTGCATGAAAGCACTCGATAAAATGTGAAATAAACAGATACAAAATGTGCAGTGAGACAGTTCTTAGCATTCTGTTGATTTCACCAAGTCATCATTAACACGAAAAGCTATATGTATCGAGATGCTGAAAATAATATTTACAATTATCTGTTTGTGTAGGATGATGCCTGCCAATTGGGTCTTTTTTTTGCCATACAGGTTCAAATAATTTAGTTGGGACTGAACGTAGCCACGGAGACAAGATAAACAAGCTTCTGACCTATGAAGCAGAGAACTGCAGACCATTTTATATGCAGACACTCCCTGCTTCAGAGGGAACTTCCTGGAATAAAAATGAAACAGCAAATGAGCAATAAAAGCTGAACATTAAAATGGATATATAATATATTTCATATATATTTCAAAAAGCGCTCCTTGTGAAAATGGAACTTTGTTCAAAGATCGACAATTGTATTTTTTGTCATCGGTTCAATGAGGCCAAATGGCAAAGGGCATCAAATGTGTGTGAAGTGTATGGCAAAGGTGAAGTGTGACACACAGGTGTGTGTGTGCGTGTGTGCGAAGCGTATGGCACAGGTGAAGTGCGACACACAGGTGTGTGTGAAATGTACGGCACAGGTGAAGTGTGACAGGATGAGGTCAAATGAAAAAGGCTGAAGGAGCTTAAGAACTCTGTGTGGCTAATGTACTTTCTCACACAAATTCAGATGGGCACAAGAATTGTGTTGGTGGAAAAAGAACATTTTAGAACGTAATGATCTTTTAAAATCTGATAACCTGCTTTGATGTGGATTAAGGAGTGATTGGCATGAGTTCAGAAAGTCTCTTGACTGGAAGAGCATAGAGTATTAATTATACTGTAGTAGTTATGGTCTCAGACAAAGGTCTGGGACTCCAGATGAGATTATCAGTATTCAATCAGGAAGCTGACTCAGAACAGGCCAATCAGAAGATAGGTAGATCTGTTTGTTAGACGAAGGTCCTTGTGTTGTATCTGTCGGCCAACAGGCATACAATGTAAAAGATTGATGTCTCGTCAGAGGAATGCCTGTGACGCAATCAGCATGTCAACGCTTTGAATTGTCTTGGAACAATCTGTGCCCATTCAACGTTCCTCCCACATGTCCGCTCACTTTCCCCGTTCCGAATGCTATGTAGGAGGAAGATACACATCAGCTGCAGCCTTACAAACTAGTTTGCTTTGAAATGGATAGCTTTAGCATGATGTTGAGACTTTTTTAGGGGGGGGGGGGGGGGGTCCCCAGTTGAGTCCTACTGTTATATGCTTATTGGTTGCGACACTGAGGTGACCTATAAGGTATCTAATGACAAGAGAAGGAAGATGGGGGGGGGACAGTCTACTGCTCTGCTTTAAAGAATTCCAATGCGTAAAGAAACAGCAGCAACAACCAGCTGCTTTGTTGAATTGGGGCAAACTGAAAATGTATTTTGTCCAACGCCGACACAAACACCCAAAATAATACCTGAATCCACTTTGGATCACCGATTTAAACATGCAAGCTTAAACCTGATTTTTTAAAGTTACAGGTATATAAAATTGGATTCTTTTCAAGACAAATGGTTGTGTTTGTGGACAGTAATTCACATTGAAATTATATGATCGTTACCGAGCCCACATACAAATCCCACATTTGGAAGGATGCCGCTGAACTAGTTCCATTTTCACATGTAGTTTAATAAGATAAGTAAGCAATGGAGAATAAATCTGAACTGGAATATGATTACATGACAACATCATTTTTAATAAACAGGGCGGAAGAGGGGGATTATTGTTCAGATGAATCTAAATTTGTGGCGTTCCGTTTGGAACACTGAGATCCACAGTTATCTGCAGCCACTTTGAACACTTGGTTGCACACCAAGAACTAGGGGTTCAACCTGTGTTTAAGCCACTGGACCCACTGGTTCTCAACCTAAGAAAACAAGTACTGTGTTGTTGAAGGTCGTATATTTATATATAAAAAAATAAAAAGAACATTTAGCTCACAACAGGACCCATTCAGACAGTTCACATGTGTTTAAACAGTTCACATGTCTTTAAAACGTCTTATCAGGGCAGGTTACATAAACATTAGATATGAAAAGGTAAAGCCCTGCTTCTTGGTGCAAACGTGGTTTTACAGCTTTAAACAGAAACGAAAGTAACAGAAGCTCCCCCAAAAAATCTTGACAAAAACAAGCCTCCTCCAACAAGCTTGGTAAAGGTTGATTGCTCTATGCTAGGTCCCTCCTGACTTTTTTATAGTGCCTAAAAGCTTTCTGTAGACTACTGTACATTGGTAAATATGCCTGAGTAAATCGTCCCATCAGTGCCTTGTGTACATTTCAAACAACTGCCTTTTTATACCCTGCTGTCTCTTTCCAGGGGGGAGGGGAGACCCATCTATTTTTTCTCTCTCTAAAACAAGTCGACCTTAAATTGAGTCTGACAAAAAAAAGAGAAGCAAGCAGCTATGGAACTGGACAAAAATACAACGCAGAGCAGGTTTTGGCCCGGCGGCTGGGGAGCAAAGAGGGTGTTTTTCTGGAGTCTCTCCCCCTCTGGAGCAGCCCCAGTCTAAACACGGGAGGATGTTTGTTTGTTTAGAATGTAGCCAAGCTCACTAGAGGAGGGCAACCAGACACCTGAGAGCAGAAGAGGACTGTGTCTCCTTAACCTGGGAGTAAAGAACTGTCAGGAAGTCTGAATTATCACTGGAGAATGTAGACTGACCACAGCGAGACGCCTTAATCAGGGACACATGTTTAATACCACCAAACCCCCCGTCAAACTTCTGAGAGAAATCTTTACTGTAGGCCATCCTCACATGAGGTAATGTTTCACTGTTAAGTCTGTTTGCTCTACTCTAAATGAGAAAACAGATACGACCAAGTAAGGTAATAGGCCTGTTTATGAGCTTGTATCCTCCACTAAGAACTTGAAACATTCAACGTTAAAGTATCCAGCAGGTGTGTTATTTATTATTGATATTATCACCCCCCCAAACAGTAAAGTTCACTCGATCATCTTAAAAGAGGCCAGTACAAGGTGGTGGCGGGGGGCTTAATCAATAGAAGGAGACAGCTGGACAGTAAGGCAGCTGTAGGTGGTTGGCTTGAAAGGCTGAGATTCAGGGGCTTGTTTGAAACCTGAGTATTCAGCTGCTCTCGTGGTAACTAATATACTGGTTAACGAAATGCATTGCAATTTAATATTCAATGGAAGGAACGTTGAGGACAAAAGGTAGAAAGGGTCAGGATTGGTCTGCGGTTTGCTTGTTTCCATGAAGTTGCCTGAATGCATGGTACTGTTGTTGAACAAGATATTACCCAAAAATACAGAGCTGAAATTATGTTTACATTTAGCTTCTTATTGTTATATAAACCTCAAAATGGCTGCACATGACCAATGCCACGTGTACATCCTATTTAAATACCAAGTATGAATTTTGGCATGGGGTTCAAGGTGACGATTGGACATTTTAATTGAATAAATTCAAATAAATAAATTTAAATTAATAGGAAGACAATGTTACCACTGGATCATAATGGCAGGACATTACTGATTCACCAATAAACTCATGTCTCCACCAACAGGGAACATTTCAAGGAAAACCGGGGCAATTGTGAAGTAATTTAAAAATATGTCTTCACGTAGAACAGACAAACACAATCAGACAAGTCATTAGTAGCAAACAAACTTGCATCAGGTCAACAACAAAATGACTGGCTTTGGCGACAACAGTAATGCCGAAACTTTGTGAAAATGTTAACGACACAATAGCAAGACATGATGGGGGGGGATAAAAAGATCCAGCAAATAAAATCTTTTTCTAGAGCGCCGCACTGTGTGGCATCTGGAACAGATCTACAGCTTAGCTGCATCAACATTTGACAGCTGAGAAAAGGAAACGATTTTGACGGCATGTACGACCTCAAGGTTGGAAGCAGGGCACGGAGCCCTGTTTGATCTCCAGTGGCATCAGGGGCTGCAGCTGTGACTGTTACTGGTGAGGGGGATCAACTGGGATTAAAGCAGCAGGTACAGTAGGCAGTGGAAGATGGGGAGGTAGGAATGGGCGATCACTAGCATGCGCTAACACAAGGGAAGACAACCCTGGTCCTCGAGAGCCACTGTCCTGAAGGTTTTAGATGTTTCCCTGCTCCACCACACCTGATTCTAATGAATGGGTCGTTATCGAGCTCTGTGGAAGCCTCATAATGACCCATTCATTTGAATCAGGTGTGCTAGAGCAGGGAAACATCTAAAACCTTCAGGACAGTGGCTGTTGAGGACCAGGGGTTCCTACCCCTGCGCTTACCTGACCAAGCTTATCCCAGTACTGCCCTGCCCTATCCAAGATGCCATGCACAGCCTAGTCTGTCAAACCTAGCCTAGCCTAGCCTAGACCATCCTAGCCCAGCGTAGCATAGCTTAGCTCAGAACAATACAGGTGCAAAGGCTGAAACATCATATCCACAGAGAGAAAGCTACGAATGAAAATCAGGCAGGGAAAGAAGTTCAGAAGTAATAGATCCTGTCCTGAACTTTGAATTGTGGATAAAGGACACAACATTTGATTCATTTGAGATTTTCTTGTTTTTTTTAAAGAAGAAATTTCAGAGGTGGTCAGAAAATGCAGGCCAATTTGCAGTGAAAGCTGTGGTCCCGAACTGAATGTAAACTGAGAAATACTTCACCTTCTCCCGCCTCGCCTGAGAGAGTAGTGAGGCACTGATGTCCACCAGGCAACAGAGTCCTCATTCTACTGAAACTCACTATAAGCCTAGACACTTTAATCAGGGGAAGAGCGTAAAAAGATATAGAACCAAAGTTAACTGCATTTGTAATTTCGGAGAAGTTACTTTGTCATGAAACAAATGTAAAAAAAAGGTGTTATTTGTCTTCCTTTGAACGAGATCAGTGTTGTGTTGTGTGCGTAAATATAAAAACAACAGCAGAGATTTTCTTCAAGTTTTGCTGTGAGCCCCTAGATCCCCTGGAGCCAGTGTATCCTGCTGGGAACAGCTCTCCGGAGAAACCTAAGGCTTTTCTAAACCTGTTAGTATTGCTGACATCTCTGCCGTGGTTCCTGTCTCTAGCTGTTGCGTAGATACTGGTGTTTGCATATAACCGGGCAATGCCTTTTTACATTTTATTTCCAGGCAAACCAATCCACTATTGATCCTGGAGGGGGCTGTGTCTGCAGCTCTCCAACCTCCAGCAGGTATTGCGTCAGGCTGCTCACAGTAAAAAAAAAAAAGAGAGACACTTCATAAACAAGTGTCAGTTACTGTGTCAAAGGTGGAAATCCCCCCCTCCCCGTCCCCTCGCAACCTGATCAACAGAAACGGTTCACCGCCACCCTCCCAGAGCTGTGGTTTCCAGTTTTCAAAGAGGAGGGTGACACGGAGCCTGGCGTCAGAGTGCAGGGTGAGGCACGGGCCCTCAGGACACTGCCGGGAGAGGGGCGATATGGCCTCTGAGCTCCATTCTGCAGCAGCCTCCTGCCCGGTTCTCGCTGCATGCGAGGGGACGCACCGTACATTGCGGCTGGCTGGCAGGCCGTCCTCAATGTGAGCAGGTGTACGTTTACAGGTCTGTGTGCGGCCGTGGAGGCTACCTACTCGTCCCTACTGTGGTTGAACCAGGTCTTGCAGGTAGCCTGCGGAAGGGTGGACTCCGGGAAACCGGACAGACCACCCTTTACTAGCACTGCTCACTGTTACCTTGGGAGGGTAACAGGGAGGTTGGAAGGAAGAGGAGGGGCTTACCTGAGGCAAGGGCAGCTGAAGGGGGAGGCCCCGCCTCTCCGCCGCTTTTCTGACTCATGGCTGCTGGGTTGTGCTGAGTAGACGACGGCAGCTGCAACTCCCTGGGGAGAAGGTCATACACAGACTCTGCAGAAAGACAGAAGGAATGGTCAGCTTGTTTGACAACACTGTAGAAGAGGTCTGCGATATTTCGGACAGCAGTATGAGACCATCTCGCTTCTCCTGTACTACAAATTGAGAGGGGTATTCAGCTAGGAGGCTTTATTAAGGTGGCCAAACACGCCATTGGCTGGTGACCCTTTACCAACACTGGGCATTGTCCTTGCTGGCCGCCTGTCTGGAAAATGTCCTGCCTTGGTTTATTTATGTCCAACAACAAGAGACAGCGGCGGGAATCTCATTCCAGATTCCTGCCATGTCTCCATGGCCTCACAGCCACCCACGAAACCACCACCATACCCTTCTTTGCCAGCTTGGGTCCTGGTCAAGCTGGCTGGCTGGCCAGCAGGGTTCAGCCCCAGCCCCCTCTCCCCTCCCCTCCTCTTCAGGATGGCAGGGAGCTATTTTAGGGCAACAAGAGCACAATGCCCTCCAGCTATGTTTAGTATGCTGATGAGCCTCTCTTGAAACCAGAAGTACTGAGTGGCTGGAGTGCGGGAGGTGACTTGATGCACCAACCAGACTGGAGGGTCCCTCTTATGGTAAACAATCGACAACGACACATGTGACATGGAGGCACAAGGCCAGACTCTTCAAGCCAGTCCCTGTCCCTGCGTACCCCCTTTTGATATCCAACGCGTTCCAATGACAGAGAGCTCTTCTTCTCTTCATGAATGTGCGTGACATACGATCTGAACAGGCCATCTCAGGGTATCCAGTACAGTCATGTAAACTTAAAAAAGGCAGAGGAATGGCCTGAGGAGGTCTTTTCTAGAGACAATTCTCCATGACAATCTGAGAAGGTAACCAGGCCCACTATTTGTCCAAAAGCTTGAGGGAAACTGAAATAATAATCCTAGAATAATGAATCCTATAACATGCCCTATAAGATCTATAACATGGTCTATAAGGACTATAGCATGGCCTACAATGCCCATAACGTTTACATATTTAGCAGACACTTTTAACCAAAGCGACTTACAGCAAGTACAGGGACATTCTCTGTGAGACAATTAGGGTGAAGTGCCTTCCCCAAGGACACAACATCATGTACCCAGAGCCGGGAATCAAACTCACAACCTTCCGATCATGAGCCCAACCCCTTAACCGCTAAGCCACCTGAATCCCAACATGGCCTATAAGCACTATAACATAGCCTGTTAGGTCAATAACGTGGCCTATAAGGACCATAACATGGCAGACAACATTTAACTCCCTCTTTTTTTTTCCTCCCCCCTCCCACCCCCGATTCTCTCTCCCTCTGACTCTCCCATCCCATAGGGCAGACCAGGAGCTCACAAGTCTTGGGTCAACAGCATGACAACAGTTTTACTGTCCGCCTAGATTCATCATCCAAATATTATGGTATGAACTTCCAGCGGCCATTACAGTTGCCTGACTCTGTGCCAACTGCCAGCTTTAATTACTTGCAGCCGAGTCTCAGGGTTTGGTGTGCGTATCGGATACTTAACTCTCCCATTGTTTGCACTGCCCGCCTACTAGACAGGCAGGCCAGGGAGAGATTGAAACGAGGCTCTGTGGCCCCACAGCGCTGCTCTATCAGTACAGAGGAGCACACTGGTTCCCACACTAGAGGGCTAGAGGACGGGGCACAACAAACGCCCACGCCTCCATAAACCACACGCAGCTGGCAGCCAATGTGGACCAAAAAAAAAAGACAAGAACCACCTATGAAGTTATTTGACTATCTGCATGTTGGTGTCTCTCTGCATATCCCCAACTAATTTGCATGACTTTCTGTCTGTGAGTGCGCGGGTGTGATAGCGTCTTTGTCCCTTCATCCAGCCGACCATGCTGTTCCGTGTCCAGCAGTTTTTCCTGGGCAGACTGAGTGAGCACACATGCAGGCCCATGTGCTCCTGCCTCGGCCCCTCCAGTAAACAGATTGCAGACCGCACTGAAAATATGTACTCTGCTCTGGGAGCTGCACTGCTTGAATCAGTGGCTGGCCTGTTCAAAGGGTTTTCCACAGGACCAGGTCTTTATGTGAAAATTCCTATTCTGCTGCACGCAGAGCACAGAGCCTGCTTTTCAGGTGGCAAATTAGGCCTTGAACCGTTTTCCTTTTGCACACAAAATAAACAAATACGGTTTACATCTATATGTCCGTCATTTGTTGCCAGCAATTTCATGCATTGCATTTATCACACGTATTTCATAAACTGACTGTAGCTCTTTGATAATTTGCTGTCCTGAGAAAATTTGGTGACTGGGAGACTAAAGCTACATTTGGTCTTATCTCCTTCCTCTTAGGCCCAAACATCAGACATGCAGGGAGTTCATTTAAATGAACTTGACTGTACAGTTCAAGCTGTGTGGTGGGAGTTTTCTGAAAGAAGATTAACCACACATAGTGCCAAATCATGTCTACAGAGTCAACACATGGTTAAATATCTGCTGTATACCGTGAGCTCTGTTTGTGCTTAACTCTGAGGTGAATAAAGAGAGAGAACTCGCCTTGTGAAAGGCTAGACTTTCACTCCCATTCATTTCCCTCACATTCCTGCTGCTTGCTCTTACTAGCCCTGGCACCTGGGGCGTGGCACTATTTTTTGGCTCAGTGACTGTTAACCCCCCCGCCCCATGCCCCCCTACCGCCCCCTCCTACGCTCCCCCTTCCCTCCACTCTGATCTTGTTGACCGTGAACAGGAACCCTCTTCTCGAATTGAACTTACATCCCACAAGTTGAAGTATTTGCCACGAGGCCTCTATCAATTACCAAAAGTGTCAAAAAACAGCCAGAGACAAGATCTGTGAGGACAGCATGACAACCAAGCAAAGGGACAGAGTCAGGACTCGGCTCACCTCAACAGAGCTTATCTGATGGGCAAGCCAGGCCGAGAGCAACCCACTGAGGGGCCTGGCACCTGCAGCAAGCTATTTACAACACTCCTGATCTGTTTACGACCCAGTCCACATGAGGGCTGCCTCTGACTCCATAGCAACAAGGAGCAAGGGGGCACTCTGCATGATAGCTCACTACTCTCAGGATAAAGGGTGGAGAAGGGAGAGAGGAAAGCAAACAAACACCAGAATAACTCAGTTTTTTTTCCTTCTACTTCTTTTTCCATTCAAACGCCAAAATAGAGAAGTGCATGTTACAGGGGGGTAGATGTTTCAACAACCGACTGATAGTTACACATGTGTTCTGGTTAACCACGGTTAACAAAGAGTTTAAAAAAGTTATGGACTCACAATTATGGCTATAATCTGCACAAACTTTAACAACTCACAGTCGGAACCATCCCAAAACATGAAGGTGACTGATTACTGCTCACACGCTGAGAAACAACAAACAAAAATGAGATGTCAAATGTATTTAGAACACTTCGATGGAACATTCCCCAGTCTGTATGGTGACATGGTGTATACAGAACAGTTAACAAAGATCCAAGTGTGAAGAGCAACGTTACTCCCTCCCCTTCCCCTCAGTTCCTTGCTCCAGGGAGACTGATTGAGCTGTGGAACTGACAACCATTAGCAGGTCCAGGCCTGCTGTCAGGGGAAGTTAAACACCCCTGGTGTTGTCACCCCTACGTTTTCCACCAGGTTGATGAGCAGGGGGTGTGGGGGGGTGTGTGAAAGCTCAGCTGTCAGGCAGCAGAGCATCAGCATGGTAAATGTGTTACAGTGACGCCATCCAATCTCCTCGCTCGTCAGAGCCTGCTGCCCAAATACAGCCAGAACCGGCAGGGAAGAGGGGGGGGGTCAACCTGCAAACCTCATAACCAGCTCTTCTCCAGCTGGGGGAGGTTGTAGGCGTCGAGAACTGAGAAGTGATTGTTTACACAACGAGAGGGTTGCTAAAACCAATGACTTGCTGAACCAGTGTGCATCAGATGTCGACAACCACAGAGTCATAACAATAACACCTGGTATTGGTTCCCATGTGATTGTATTCCCAGATTATAGGGAGATCCACCAGATCCTAGAGTCAGCCACTTCAATCCCAAAACCAGGACAGGAAACCATCCATCATAATAATCCGGTGTGCCGATGCGTATAAAAATGAATTTCCCTCTACCTTACCTGGCAACCATATCTCCCATTGTCTGGGCTTAACCCTAATCAGTCACTTTAAAGCAATAGAGCAGCTCATGTGTTCTTCTCAGCGGCTCCATATTTTATGGGAAGCATAAACTCCTGTCACCTAAACACCATTCGTGTCCTTCAAGCCTCTCCAATATACATGTTTAATGACAGGCCTTGTAGTGGAATCTAATCTATGACCTTCTCTGGGGTCTACTCCATAAAAATGCCTCAATTTTCAAATCAAGCAGTGACGGGATCACCCCCAATCTCTCTCTTCATACATAAAAACAGGATGAAGATGGAAGAAGTTGTACAAATCAAAAGTGAATCGTTAATGTAACAGACAACTCTGAACACCGTCTACATTCGCCACAATTTTAGAACCGAAGAGAAAGCGAACGAGAGAATGACAATTGTACCCACTATGTAGACCGATCTTAAATCACCCAGGCTGCAGGATTCCAGTCAGTCTGATGTTCTATAAGCAGATCAGAGTCTCTCAGATAAGTGAAAGGATTTTGCAGTTTGAAGGTGGGATTCTGAGAATCAAGATCCTTATCACCCACTGTTTCACTGAGAACGTGAAGCTTTTATTAATGTTTGCCACTTGGCTGTGAATCTTCGTTCACCCACAGGTATCATCCAGGGCTCGGAGGTCAAGGATTTATGGCTCTGTGTGTCCTAACCATAATCCCGTGACGACCAGAGACCACCTCCAGAAACGGGATTACCCTCAAATACGCCCACGGTCCTGCTCCTTGGCCCTGTAGGTACTGTACAACCAGGCCTTTAAACAAAATGTGTTCATGTCATGTGAGTCATGTGGCGCCAGTCAGTTAGGGTGTCGGGTTAGTAATCAGAAAATACCTGGTTGAAACCCCTGCTCTGTCAACATGACGTTGTTTCCTAGGGCAAGGCAGTTCACCCTACTTGCCTCAGGGGGAACGTCTCTGTACTTGCTGAATGTCACTCTGGATAAGAGCGTCTGCTAAACGACTAAATGTAAATGTTCATTCTTTCCGTGGGCAAAAGAGGAAGGGCAGCCGACTCGGACCGGGAGTCTCTTATGTGACATGTTTACCACAGGGTTAAAGAGGATGAGGGGGTGAAACAGACAGTGGGCTCAGATGAAACCTCAGAAAGCTGTGGAATTCAAGCTATTTACACAGGCCTGCCTTGTGCACACACACTCACACACCCACAAAGACACAGGCTTACACATGGACACACACAGCATGTGAGCAACCACACACACACACACACACACACACACACACACACACACACACACACACACACAGTAAAGTATGAGAGACAATGCAGTGTTTAACACCAGGCTTGGAGTGTGTGTCTGTAAGGGGACTCAATCAGGTGACTGGCTGCCCCATTCATAGCG
This sequence comes from Neosalanx taihuensis, assembly GCA_030340665.1. Classification (NCBI taxonomy): domain Eukaryota; kingdom Metazoa; phylum Chordata; class Actinopteri; order Osmeriformes; family Salangidae; genus Neosalanx; species Neosalanx taihuensis. The sequence continues at coordinate 11,454,474 of CM059295.1, forward strand.
AAATAAACCCCCGGACTGCCATCCTCTCCCTCCACCCCCTTTAGCACAGGGACACTGCTTCACGTTCACAATGAACTTAGTGTGCCCGCACCAAGGCATTGCTCCAACCAGCGGGGAAACAGCGTTGAGGCAACAGGGAGACTTGTGGTCACGCCGCACGCACAAACACACTCACAACATGACATCACCACACACTCTAGTCACAGCTTCTAGTCAGTAAACCTTGCTCAACCGCCGCAGGAAAAGAAGAAGAAAAAAAACAAGAACCATATACATTAGTCCGACTGAGGCTGAGACTTAGTAATGAACTAGGTTCAATGTCTAGATGTTTGCGAGGGTAAGACTACTTAAGAGAACCAATCAAAAGAGATTAGCATGACATAAGTAAATGATCATGAAGAAAACCACCAAAGATTGTAGGCTGCATAATAATTTGCATGAATGTACCAGCACAATTGGAAATTTGGTCAAAACAATGAGGAATTGCTCAATATAAAGGTTTATTTAATTAAAGTACTTTTAATTTCAGATTTCAAATGTGATCTGATTAACAATCCACAACCGCTAGGAAAACTTCACCACCAGTTGCATCACAGGCACTGCTCTATGATTCTATAAGTCTGTGTGCATCAATGACATCTTCCTCAACGACTGTACCACAGACACTGCTCTAGCTACAATTGATGTATTTCACCACTTCATCCCACCATCTATCTATAGTTTCAAGAGACTCTATGTGTGTTTCACTGACAACTTTAACACTGACATCACGGGCACTGTGCATTAGTCTCTTGAATGTGTGTGAATGATTGATGAACAATGGTATGTGGTTGAGGCTCCATCCGTGCCCACTGTGTTTACACAGTAAAACTATGAAATATCCTCAACAATTTACCCAGCAGCCCATGAAATCCACAGTCAAACATCATCTACAGTGAGCTATGGGGAGGTGGGGGAAGGGGGCATCCATCCACAAAGCTCCAGGGGAGTTAAGAGCCAACTTCCAAAAATAGCCTTTGGGGTCACAAGGCTCCAGACTCCAAACCACTTCCTCTCAAAGTTGGACATGAGCGCTTGTTGACTCTTACGATAACATATGTGGGAACAGATAAATATTTGACATCAACATACTGTTGTTCAGGCATGAGTTCACACAGTGAATTCTGTGGGTTTCGGGGGGGCAGCTGTCCATTAGCTTGTCGAGCACAACTAACTGTGCTTGCAAACAGACACGCCGCCTCGACCGACGACCTCCCACTCCACTCCCAGTGCCTGGTGTCTGGTGTGTGTTGGGGTGTTGTTGGACCTGGAGCAGGCCAAGCTGGAGACGCCCTTCAGCCTCTCCTCTGGGACCAGACCAAGCAACCTTCAGTAACGGCAAAGACGATTTTGCTCACAATCCAATTAAGGGTTTTAGGATGTCTGGTCCTTAATTAGTCACAACAAAGGAGGAAGAATAAGTGCATTGGCAAAGCTCAGCAAGCAGACAACAGGAAAAACAGACTGGCCGTTGGTGGTAACATTAGCTCATTTTTTGCGACATCCTGAGAATACCCCCACAATCACACGTCCTGGTTCAGAATAAGATCCTTTATTTATCTCATCTCACGCAAATAAAAACCATACAAATACAATGGATTTGCAATGGCAAGAAGCAAAGAAATAGGACAACCTGAAACTGACATGTGTTCTGCTTCGACTGAGAAGTACAGGTTACAGTTAGTCATTTAGCAGATCCATGACTTACAAGATGACTTACAGCAAGTATAGGGACATTCCCCCAAGGCAAGTATGGTAAAGTGCCTTGCCCAAGGACGAAACGTCATCTGCCGGGAATCAAACCAGCAACATTCTGATTACTAGTTCGATTTCCTAACCGCTCAGCCACCTGACTCCCTAGTCAGTAACAGGTGACTTGCGAAGACACACCGGATTGCAGGAAATTGAAATTGCGCAACCATTATGGTGCACTGGAATGTCTGCCCGCCCACCCCCCCCCCCCCCCCCCCCCTTTACAGACATTAGACACAGCATTGCTTGAGCCCTTCAAATACCTTCCGCACATAATCTACTGTCGGGAAATAGCTGTGACACAAGACAGATGCGTGGGTGGAACAATGGTAGACGCAGAGCAAGAGGACATTGTCAGCTTTAACAGGAATCCCCAACTCTTGTGATGCGGATCAGGACTTCCCAGCATCCAGAAGGGGCTGGAGAGTGGAAGGTTATCTAAAAAAAACATCTCCAGCCAGGGGACAGCAGATCGTGACGGTGACCATCGGATGGACAGTGTAACTTAGCTCCAGCCGCAGAATCGCTCTTTGATGAGGGCCTGGCAGTGAGCAAGGGAGAAGCAGTAAGGCCATCCTGAAACCTAACCATGTCTCAATCTCCTACTGGAAACGCTTTTAGCAGTCAGAATTTACACCTCTAAATATTTTACATCTTAGTTAAAGGAGAGGAAAAACAAAAGGATGTCTGACGCTCTGGGTGTGAGATCAGGGAGCCTTATTGGACGCATAGTGGGCAGAGTCAGAGTGGGAGGAGGGTGAACTCAACAATACGGAACCTTTACTAATATTGTGACCAGGGGGAAAGACCAGGTAATTTAACTCGTCATCTGACACTCTTCCTGGGCCGTTGTAGTTTCTAACAAAGTCGCCAAGCAGACATGAGAGCCGGGCCCTAAGCCAGTCGCTCCTGAAACACCTCTGAAACGCGAGCCCTTTGTAATCAATTAAGAGTCACATGAGACCACAGACTGCACGTTACCAAAATCACATTTGGCATTTAACAAATACTGATAAAAGCCGAGCCAGAGAACACAATGAACATGGAACTAGCATTGACATTGTTGGCTTGAAGAGAACCCTGAGGCACCTTGAGCCCATTCACCATTGCAACATTCACACAACACCTGTTTGGTTTGAGGACAAGATTAGTGATAGGAACAACAGGCCTCCACTCCAAGAGTGTGTTGATGTTCCAATCAGGATGTGTTGCTAGGGGTTCTGAAGGTTAAACTACTCATGGAGACTAAACAAAGTCACAAGTATGCAGTAAACACACAAGGACGTAGTAGTCCAACCTGGGGCTGATTAGTGTTTTAACTGCAGGTTGGTTAGCGTTAACCATTACCCTTTGATAAGTTTGAAAAGGAAGTTGTGAAGGCAAGCTGATACTACTTTCAGACGTATAGCCTTGCTGCTTGGGTTGCACTGTAAAATAGATTTAAAGATACATCAGTTAGGTAACCGAGTTCACCTCAAACCTGTTTTAAAGTACTGCGAATTGACGAGCCTGGAATGGAGGTCCAAGGCTATTCGGATCCAATTTCACAGCTCAAAACAAGTCTGCACACTTTTTGCACTTGGCTGCTCATGTCATAGTTCCAGAGCATTGACAGCAGGGCTCCAGTCATTAACATGATCGTATGATCACGTCACCGCAGAAACAGTGGTGAAAAACCTGTTTGGCGATCTACTCCATTCCATTTCCATAACGATGATACAACATCGAGCAGAACTCAACTACAGAGAGATGAAGCAAGCTATAATTAACTGAACATGCATTTAAAACCAGACTAAGCCTGATTGAAGTGTCTAAGAGGCTACTTTATAAATTAACAAATATTACGTGCCACTGGGTGGCATCAAAAGACCAGTTCCTCTTGGGTTTTAAATGTCTTCCAGATAACATCCATACCAACACACGTCACTTGATACATCCATCAGGAATGCGCTGAATTCTCACTTGCAAGTTGATCCACGCTTTAAGGCCAGCGTGCAGTGCTGACCAGCCCACACGCAGACACTGAAACGTGGGGTGGCTCCACAAGCATGGATGAGTTAAACATGGACTAGGCTGCTGGCTGGCTGCTTTTGTCTGGAGTAGTAGCAGTACTACGGTAGCATGCAAGATTTAAACACCTGTTATAGGATCCAAAGAAATCTGATTTGGCATTCCTGGGCATGAGCTCTGGTCATTAATGAAACTGTATGTTATGCCAAAGCAGAGCAGGAGAGACGCTGAAAACCTGCCTCTGGGTACTTCAGCTGGTCATATTAAATATAAACACAGCGGGGGGAAATTAAGTTGGCTGAAGCCGAACCAACATCAAATTGGTGGACGCTGGACATGGTGGTTTTGAAAGAGTGTCTGAATGAAGTTTGATGTTAGATAACGCAGAGAGTGGCTCCATTTAAAATGCATTACAACCGGAATCAGAGAGGTGTCTGTTTTCCATGGAGGAGAAGCAATGGGATGCTTGGTGGGGCAAATATAGCAAGCCCTTCCAACAGTGTCTATAGTCAATCACAAAGACACAAACTAAACAGAAGCTAACCAATGCAGGTGGATTGATCATCCAGATTAGTCCTGCCAGTCTGCCATCTACCCACGTGTGGATTTCTGGACCTCTTTCACACAGAATCCCTGTTGGATTAGTTATAATATTTTGCCAGTGTAACAACTATATCATATGATCCCAACTCCCCATGACAACTTCTCTATTCTAACCTGCCTGGCTTCCAGGGCTTATTATAAGCACATATCTGGCTACACTTTCTAGTCTTGGAAGATCAAAATGATGAATGGGGAGAAGGCTTTCCCACAAATGTGTACGAGCAGCACACTGTCACCATAGCCAGGCAAGAGTAGGAGGCTATGAAAGTGGGCAGCATGGAGCTTTGATTATAACGATCAACTGTGTGAAAGTGGAGGTCTGGATTGTTAGGTTTTAAGGTTAAAAGGACAGTAATCCTTCCTACTTTCTCTGAAGGCGCAGGCCTGCTGCTGAACATGATGATTGTACAGTGGGTACAGGAGCTCTGTTACAACAGGCATGTCATGATCAACAGCCTAATGAAAGCAGAAGACTGGCCCAACCAAAGGCCTTTCCCCAAACATTCTGTTCCCCATCCAGTCATCTGTGTTTTTTTTGTTTTGTTTTCAGCCTTTCATCTTACATCATCCGAGATCTATGAACGTCCGACGCAATTAGATATTTTTAAGCACACACTGTCAGGTTTGTTTAACATAACAGAGTCAATATTAATAGAGTGCAAACCCAGGTTTACACACAGAAAACAGTGCACTCCTCCTATGTTGGTTAATGATTGACTATGAGCAGGCATGGGTCAGGCTGGAGAGGTTAGATAGATCCTTAGACGAGGTTAAGATCTATGGTCCAGAGTCTGTCCCAAGGTTGACCGAAGCCATCTGACAACAAAAGGGACTTAAATCATTCTAGGAATGACACACTGTTGGTTGACTTCTGACAGCACTGGATCTCTTCTGCACCCTCAAGTGTAGCTGAATGAAGGTGGGCAACTTAAAGAAGGCCCTTTCTACATTTCCACTGGCCTTACTGATAGTTCAGTTACAGCTTCCTGTGCATGTAATATCCCTATTAAGAGCTTTATTATTTTATGGGATTCTCATCGTTATGGTTGAGGATGTGAGCAGTCATTTGATTGGCTCTGGCTGCATCACTGGGTTTTCATGGCAGTTGTGCCAGGGGCTCATTAGACACTCCCATCTAGGACATCTCTAAACCAGGTGGAACATCAAACACTGCCCAGGTCTCAAATCATCATCCAACAATGAACCTAGAGCCAAACTCAAGTTGGAATTAAATGATGTAAACAGCCTTGAGCATACTGAACGTCAGAGCTTTCCTGCAGTCATTCATTCCATTTGTCAAACCTTCTATCAACACTGGCACATCTGTGACAATGTCTGCCTACCTTTCCCTAATATGGCGTAGCCTATTTGCTAACAGTAGGCTGCACTTGGAATGGTCTTCATTTACATTTAGTCATTTAGCAGATACTCATATCCAGAGCGACTTACAGCAAGTACAGGGACATTCCCCCTTAGGCAAGTAGGGTGCCTTGTCCACTGATGATAGGAAACTGTTGGCCCACTCCGAGGGTTCCATTAGGGCAGCTCTGCTCTACACTGCTACACAGAGAAAAGTGCCCTCTACATACCTTGATTTTAGATTAAGTCTAACCATGTTTATTCAGCTATATAAGGCCATTCTATGCAGCCTGTCTCTTAGCATAGAAACTGCAGTTTAGAATCAGTCAAGTAGAAAATGAGCGGATTAAGAGACACCCACTTACCTCAATTTCAGCCTGTTGGAAGTCAAAACTATACAAATGCTGCTGTTTTATATTGAGAAGACCATTCAAGAGGCTAGGAATCAAAACAGCTGAATGAACAGCAAATATAGGGATTCCTCAAATCAGGCACTGATCTGAAATGTAGCAAGTGAAATTTTCCCCACAATAGACTGATCATTATTGCACAGCCTAGATGTGACTTGATGTGGATACCCCCCACCAAAGTAGTACTAAACTGTTTATAAGCACTGCCTGGATATTGCACACAGGATATTGAATACATAGTTTTTAGATATGGGGTTAGGGGGTTATGTTTTCATAAAGATGGCATCTTCCATAAACATTTCCCTTCTTAAAGCAGATTTGAGAGCTCAGTGATTCCCATCATCAAATCAAGTCAACTTTTCCTGAGGAGGTTCATGTATTCAGGCCTACATGTTACACTTCGGTGTTTGTGTTGCAGGTACTTAAAAAAAGCAATCATTTCCCTTGAAACTATTTTGTCTTCTATGAGGACATTAATTGGTAAATTGATTGCATTTAGACATCAGATAAGCAGACTAAGTAAAACTTTGCATTCTTACAAATGTTTGTTTTCACAGATAATTGTGGACATTCATGCCAAGCTGTAGGTAAACAACTCCAATTCATGCCATGGGAACACCAAAGGCAAGGTTTCTAACAATAAAACCATCTACTTTGTGTATTACAACACTAACTTGTAAACAGTATAACTGTAAACGTTTAACTTTATGAAACACTTCACCCTGCTGGCCTCGGTTGAAGGTCCCTTTAAAAGCTGCAAATGACTACATGTAAATGTAAATATGGGATCTGTAACTACGTACTGGACAACCAAACTCTCACTTGTCCTCTATGTTTTTAATGTGAAACTTTTATGATGATTTTATTGTCTGTAAAGCGACTTTGACCTTGAAAAGCGCTATATAAATACATATTTAAAATGTATTATTATAATTTGTACTATTATTATTATTAGTCGGTTTACAGTGGAGCTTCCCACAAATACACAAACACCAACTTATATCCATGAGTGAACAAGTACAAGCACAATAAACACATAAGGACAGTCACATTTTAGCACCCCAAAAAATCAAAGTATTACCTTTGGAATATAAGGATTTGGGGGAATTCAGGTCGAGGTCCGCGCTGAAAATGGATATGAAATCAGAGGGCATCGCAATGCCTCGGACACCCTCGGATATGAAGCGTCGCTAAGAGACCAGCAGCAGATCAAGTGTTATAGTGAAGTATAGTATAGTAGGTAGGAAAGTGTTGGAAATCTAGTCAAAACGACAGTATACATTCGTATGTTACAAATGGCTTGTTAACTTCACTAAGCACGTACACACGCCTGTCTACTGAACACCGTTATGCCTGCTGACAAGTGTTACGTCCTTTTTTTCTTCCTCCAGCACCACGCCTCCTACAGTGACGCAAACATGGACGACGAACACACGAGGAAAAAAAAGAAAAAAAAAGAATAAAATAACGAGACGACAAAAAAACGAGACGAGAAAAATGTTTTACTAATAAAAATGGTCACGTGATTGAGAAAACTAAGCTAAGCCGTCCTATTGGAGCCACCTAACGTAAAAGTGGACAGAACATTTGTATCGAAAAATGTGTGAGCACAAGTCAAACCAAGCATAGTCCTTTCACTGTTGATATTATCCACTTAGGGATGTACCTGATGAGATCTACCTTTTTTCCGGGTAGAGTGGGACATCGTTGCGAGATTATATCCTATAGTAGCAGACCTACCTGTCACTCACCACAGTCCAGATCAGATTCCATTTCAATCCAATCCAACTTTATTTCTATTGCACTTTAAAACAACACAGTTGACCGGAGTGCAGTACATAACAATATTAGTAAAAACGCAACAAATAGACACACACTATACACTGTAAAAGACAACACAATGTTAGTAAAAACCGCAACAAATAGAGACACACTGTACTGTTATTCCTGGACTACTCTAGTTATAATGAACAACAAGTTATTTTCAGATGTCCTAAAACATCAACACACGTGTTTTTACAACACACGCCAAATGAAAATATGCTTTCAACTTTATAACCCTGCATGTCCTTGGAATTATTCCTTTGATTTGCTGATAACACTCCCACCTGCCTGTACCTTTCATTCCATTATTTGTTACACTTCAACTCGCAGTATACTATTTATTTGTCTCCTGATCTTCAGAATGAGTTTGTTAGGCATCATGCATACTCATTCCTAGGAGGCAGATGGTAAATTAGGATTTGCCATGGTCAGATAATATGAATTCTGACGTGACTTCATGCTTCAACTGTGAAAGAAAAACTTAATTAAAGAAGCGCTGGGATCGTAAAGTAGCCGACCATTATGTACAAATAAAAAAATTAAGACTCAGAAATGGAAGTCGATTCCATTCAAAGCAATTTACCTATTACCAAAATGTATTTTTTAAACACACTTAAGAAAAAGACAATCAAATTTACCTATTACCAAAATGTATTTTTTAAACACACTTAAGAAAAAGACAATCAAATACAAAGTACAATTTTTCCAAGCCTGTTTACGGCCCTCTAGTGGCGTTGGACGTAGGATAAATAGAAATGGAAGCGCATCACTTTAACGTTAATTATCATAAATAATGATAACTGAACAATGCTTGTATTAAGGTTGCCGATTTCCTCAAATTACAAGTACTTGTCATTGATGTCACTGATAAAATCGGATGTTTAGAATTGGTTTCTTAAATTGCAAAACTGCAGCGCAACACGTCCCGTCTGATGCATGAAAGTCACGTGGTTAATGACGCACAAATCCTTCGACAGAAACACTGACAGTGGCTAAGCTAGTCAAGTCGCGTTGCTCCTAGCAAATCTTGGTTTTTCTCTCTCAAAATTTGTAAACTTTTACGATCAACATGCCTGATTTGGCTGTAGAAAACGTCGTTGTCCATCCTTTAGTTCTTTTAAGTGTGGTAGACCACTTTAACAGGTGAGATGTGCTGAATGCTCCTATGAACGTGAAAATTTGTGGACTCATTGTCTGAAGCTCCATTGGACTGGAGCGCATCACGATAGCTAACATTACAGAGCATCTTAAAGTTTATAACTTTTAGTCGTCTAGTCTTTGAATGCTCTTATAGTTTCTCCCTTGGCACTTAATGGTTCTTATGATGTATGTTTTGTAACCTAGATACCAGCTATGTTGGGGTCTATCAAGTTGTTATGCTCAGTAACTGAAGCTCTTTTGTAAAAGCTTCTCTCTTGTAAGTTGCTTTGGATAAAAGCGTCTCTGCTAAATGAATACATGTATATGTAGTCTTGCCAGCGATTTGCCGTCATGATTCACATTTTCATATCTCATCCCTCGCTTGTTTACATCGTGTAAACCTGTTTCTCCATTTGTTTTGTTCTTGAACAGGATCGGTAAGATTGGCAGCCAGAAGAGGGTTGTGGGTGTTCTTCTAGGCTCATGGCACAAGAAGGTTCTTGATGTGTCAAACAGCTTTGCAGGTTTGCATTTGCAGCTCTTAGATGTGTTTTGATTTCATATGTGTTTAGGTTCTCAAAAGATTCCACTTTAATAACGTCTTATTATTGCACATCCTTGCAGTGCCATTTGACGAGGATGACAAAGACGATTCTGTTTGGTTCCTGGATCACGACTACTTGGAAAACATGTACGGAATGTTTAAGAAAGTTAACGGTAAGGGCTATTCAAATATATTATACTTAAAATTATTATTATTTCCCTTTCATTGGAATGATCTTCTTGTTTCTTGATTATCATCAGAAGCATCTAGATACAATCTGCTTATACAGAATAATATTTTAATTGTGTGGTTCTCATTGCTATTTCAGCAAGGGAAAGAATAGTTGGATGGTATCACACCGGCCCAAAACTACATAAAAATGACATCGCCATCAATGAACTAGTAAAGCAGTACTGTACAAACTCTGTAAGTAATCTTTTTTGTTGTTGTTGCTTGCACAATGTCAATAGTTTGACGTATTGCATGTTAATCTTTGCTTTTGTCATTTCCAGGTCCTAGTCATCATTGATGTAAAACCCAAAGACTTGGGTCTACCAACAGAGGCCTACATATCTGTGGAGGAAGTACATGATGTATGGTTTGAATCATCACAGAAGTGGCTGTAGAGTTGATGGCCTTTTACTGTATTCCTATAGTTTGGTTGTCCAAACGCTGTAAAAAAATGTAAAAATGCTTTATCTGTTTACTAACTACTTTACGTGTTCTCAGGATGGCACACCGACATCTAAGACATTTGAACACGTGACCAGTGAAATAGGTGCTGAGGAGGCGGAGGAAGTGGGTGTCGAGCATTTACTTCGGTAACACTCATCCTCAACAAGTGTTTAAATTACAGTCTCCTCAAACACTTTGCTGAATATAATGACTACAAGGCCAAAGTGTACATTATTTTAGTGTAATTCTTCTTCTCTGTGCACAGGGACATCAAGGATACCACTGTTGGCACGCTGTCTCAGCGGATCACTAACCAGGTCCACGGCTTAAAGGGACTTAACTGCAAGTTACTGGATATCAAAAGTTACCTTGAGAAAGTGACCACGGGCAAGTTACCCATCAACCACCAGATCATCTACCATCTGCAGGATGTCTTCAACCTGCTACCAGATGTCAATCTGCAGGAGTTCATCAAGGCCTTCTACCTCAAGACGAACGACCAAATGCTGGTGGTCTACCTTGCCTCCCTCATCCGCTCTGTGGTGGCCCTACACAACCTCATCAACAACAAGATTGCCAACCGTGATGCAGAAAGGAAGGAGGGTCAGGAGAAAGAGGACAGCAAGAAGGAAAAGAAAGAGGACAAGGAAAAAGATAAAGAGAAGGAGAAGGCCGAGGCCAAGAAAGATGACAAAAAGGAGAAGAAATGAGCACGCACTGCCTGTTTGGACTGATCTAACAATGTTGTTTATGGTGGAGATTACATTTGTATTCGTTTACCCTTTTTGTTTTTGTATACAGTACACTGTATTCTTATTTTGAAAAAGAAGAGCCCTCATATTTTATTTGAAAAATTAAAGACGGAATGGAATATATATATTTGTCTGGTGGTGACTCTTTTCTAAGTACAATTGAAGACTGATCTCAAGTTATACATTTGCAACCAATAATCTCTAAAAGCAGGTGGATTAAACATTGGTAAAAAAAAAAACAGGAAGAAATTTCACTATCAATTCATCCTATATATGGATACTTAGATTTGGATAAATGTATTAAACATGTTTAAGGTCTATAAAGAGATATTAAAGGGTTCTTTGTTGGTGGCAGAGGCAGTAGGTCTTTCTCCAAGGTTTTTATGTTGGCACTTGATCCCAAACAAACCACAGAGCTTCATCAGCATCAGATCCACGGTCTCCTCCTCGTCAGAAGGCTGGAGAACCAACAAGATTCTGAAGGCAAGTCACTTTTTACACAGTTATACTATACATTGGTGATATGTTTAGTTAACTACCTTGTGATGTTTCTGCTCTTCACTGAAAGCCACCAGGATGACTGAGATGAAAAGGTTCAGCACCACAAAGGTCATGAACACGATGCAGGTACCAATAAGGAATCCACCCAACACTGGATTATAATCCATAATCTGGATTACAAAAAAAACTGTTCAAACCACCAACAGAAGAAAGTCATCACAAACATCTCAGTAATAGCTGTGATTAATCTACTTAACCAACCTCATCATAGTTGAAGATGCCTAGCTGCAAGCTGACCATGTTACGAGCAGCTTCCATGACGGTTTTATATGATGATAGCCTCCATCCGTAGATCAAATTAAACTGGAAAGAAAAATCAATCAGTTCAGATATGAATTGAGTATCCAGTATCCTTATGGACAACTTAATGTACACAACCAAAGTCACCCATACAACGATGGAGTAGGCGAGAGTCATGATGGTGATGACCACCAGGAAGCCTGAGATGTCAGTCCAGGCCCTCTGCAGTGTGGCTGTGATCATGTGCAGCTTGGAGTTGAGTCTCATCAAATGCCAGAGCTTGACTGTTGCCAGCAGCACCAGGAAGGCTATCAGATAGCCCAGCACAGCATCAGCGTTCGCTGTGCCATGGAAACTGGCAAACCTGCGAGGAAGTGAGAAGAGGGAGTTTCTACATGCCTAAAACATACGTATGGGATTATAGTTGTCCTCATAGCAGATCATAGATCAAAGAATGGGATCATAGGTCTAAGATTCTTACTCATCTTTGTGGTCATGGTAGTAGGCCATGTCCCTGTTCCCCAGCAGAGTCCTCTTGATAAAGACAGACAGAGCGCTCCAGCTCAGGATGATGATAGCCAGTTCCACCAGGTTAAATTTGCTCCTAAAGTAACCCCACTTGTGCTGCTTCATAAGTTTGCCCTGTTAGAAGACCAGAGAAGAGGTCTGCTACTGTACCACAGCAGTACATAAAAAAAAAACAAAAGTACATCGTCAATATTAGCTTGTGCTTCAGTCGCTCACCTGAACAAACATATAATACAGAATGAAGAGAAAGTAGATGACCTCAGAGGCCATAACAAAGATGTGAAGACCACCAGTAGACTGGTAAAGACGGACACTCTGCAGCTCACTGCGGAACTGGAACGCCCCTGAAAGATGATGTACAGTTAACCTTAGTTGTTGTGAAAACCATTAGGCCATGTGAAAACCACACAGTCACTCACCTACGGCAGTGGTTTCCAGCATGAGAGTGACAATGCAGAAGAGGTTGACATTGGCATTATACACAGTAAATTCTATGAAGACTGCCCGGGTGTACATGTCAATCCAGGTGCTGTCAAACAGGTACTGAATGGTTCTGTGGAAACAAAGATATAGGATGAATTCACACCTCATGGTTGTCTTTACGCTTAACATAGAATAGTACAATATTACTACTAACCTGCTGGCATTGTATGAGTCTGGGCCCAGTTCCTCCACGAAGCCACCTCCTCTGTAGAGAACCAAACTGCCCCAGACAGGATATGACCTCAGTCGGGCCTGGCTCTGGTATTTCCATGGGCTGCGAAGACTCACTGGGGAACTGACCCCCACAGAGCGGTTCCAGCCCGGCCCATAGGAGCCCATGTCCTCCACCTCCCATGAGTAGGGAGCATGACAATCCGGCACAGACTGGCGCATGGAGCGGGGAACACGGCACGAGTTCTTCTGTACCCTCACCTGGCGAAGACGGGCATTACCCACCAGCTTGGAGTTTCCATCTGTGATGAAACCTATTCCAGACCAGAGAATTGTGCTCAGGACACCGCTCTGTAACCATATGGCATTGGCCTTAGCTTTTCAGTTGAATAGTTGACTTTATCAGAGAAAATGTTACCTGGATATTCTCCAAACAGGTTGTTTACTAGAGAGGTGTTTGCCCAGGTGAATACATCTCCAGGACTCATGTTGTCTGAAATCCCTTGGCTGAAGCTCTGCTGGATGTGTCGAGTCAAGAAGTAAGCGTTGGGATCCCTCTGACCATACGCCACCAGGAGTAACATCCACATGAACCCCATGTAGGCTTGAAACAAAAACATAGTTTGTCTTCAAGGGGTCTTTCTCCACAGAAATAGATGGAACAGCAATATCTACTAAAATAGGTCCCACTTGGTCCCACTCACTTAAAATCTCCCTGATGAGGGCAAAGACCTTCTGTTCTTTCATCATGTTGTTCCTCATTTGCTCAATGACACTTGGGGGAGGGGGTTGGTAGAAGCTGCATGTGCTGTCCCTCCTGGCTGCCCACATCGCACCAGCCTCATCTGGGGGTAGAACATGTCTTGTTTTGGACCTCTTTGTTGCAGTACTCAGATACTGTACTGCATTGTTGATTAAACAAAAGGACAAGGTTAAACCCAAAGGTTAAGTACCTGGGTTTCTAAGAATTCCATCAACCTTAGGATCACCATATTCTTCCTGATCAACTTTCTTTAGCACAAGAGCAAAGAAGACAGCAAATCCCAGCACCTGTTTTGAAGAAATGCACATGGAACAACCCTATCATATAGAAGCAGGTAGATATAATGCAAAACGTAATTATGACCTAAATTGATGTGACTGACCTTAAGAGGTTGTGTGATCAAGAGACTCTCAAAGAAGGACACAACCATAGAGATGAGCCAGCTGATGGAACGCTCCTTCCCATAATCCAGCCCATAAATCATAGTGTAGAATCCTGACACACCGCTAGTGGCTAGCACCAGTATCCAGCCCACAAACACAAACCACCATGGCAGCCCTCCTTGACAGCACTTCCTCTTTATGGTGTCCTCGTCAAGGCTCTCTGCTGGGCTGATGCTGCGAGCTGGTTGGTCTCCTCCTAGGCTGGAGGAAGAAAGCTGGGACTCCAGCAATGCCTTCATGCCCTGGACCTGCTGCAAAGCCCGCTGATAGCTGTGAGGGTTAGGGAAGCGAGAGGGTCCCAGTAGACTCAACTCCTTCTCAACATGGCAGAGTTGTCTGTAAAGATACTGACTGTTGCTGCTTCGTTTCTGGCTCTTGTCGACAGTTTCCTCAGGGCTCCCACACAAGCTGCTGTCTAGTGTCACAAGGAACATCCTTGGGCTTTAACACTGATCAAAACCACTAAACACAGAGTCAATTATTTACTATTCATGAGTGATGTTCAGGTGTCTCCAATCACAAGCAGGGGAAAGGCATTCCAATTATTATAATAATACCTCATTTAGCAGACACTCTTATCCAAAGCGACTTACATTTAAGTACAGGGACATTCCCCCTAAGGCAAGTAGGGTGAGGTTGCCCAAGGACACAACATCACATAGCCACAGCCAAAGTTCAAACTCAAAACCTTTCAATCACAAGGCCAACACCTTAACCCGGTGAGCCATCTGCCTCCCTGCGATTAAAGACTCTGGTCATATACATACCTTGAAGATCGACTGAACCTAAAGACAGAAGAAGTAGAACTCTCCACCTGCACGGTTCTGCTGTTTGATAATGTCCTCCACCAGAGAGAGCAGAATGTTGATGTCAGCCTGTCTACCAGATCCCAGCTCCAACTCCAGGCGAGGTATGGGGCTCTTCATGGCCTTGGAGAGAGACCGGGCTATCCTCTTGATGTCCTAATAAAATACAGAAATGTGCTCTCTGAAGAAACCATTCAGACTGACGGAAGGGTGACAGAATCATCCAGACAACTCTACCTTGATGACAGTATCTGGTGTGATGTCTTTGCGTTCCGTCTGTGGAGAAGGAGGCTGTGATGGAGACACACGGCCAGTCTTCCCCTGCTTGGAGGCCTCTGTCTTGGGTTGACCAGGTTTCTTCTCTCTGGGACGAGTGTTTCTGAAGATACTCACAATCAGCAGATTGATGGGGAACATGATGATAGAACTTTGAACTCCAATCATCACTTGTTGCCAGGTGAACTCAATATGACCTTCAGAGATACAGTAAAAGAGAAGGTTAATCACTTCAGACATGTTAATCAAGTCCAGACATGTTGTGGAGCACCAATTCTGTGGTAAATATCTTACCCAGGTCCATTGTTTGTTCAGAAGGATCAGTTGGGATGCCATAGAACATGATGTTGGTTAACATGGTACAAAGCAGCAGAGAAAAACAGCATGATACTCGCTGCACACATGTGAAGGTGCTGTTTGGAGGACGGCTGATCACAGAGAACCAGATGTGACCATCACAAAAGTCCTTGGCAGTCTTCATGAAGAACAGGTTACTGAAAAGATGCAGTTTGCAATCAATGTTTTTGAAGACATTATGAAGACCACATATTAGGTTATAGGGTTCTTAGAACTATTACAGAAAGGTCAATTTAATCTCACCTAAATCTCTTCAGATCTAGTTCAGTGGCAACAGGGAAGGATCTATCCAGAAGGCAGTCTCCCATATCGATGGCAAGCCAGGAGTTACAGAGGAAGTGCCACTTCTGCCCAGTTTGTAAATCCTGAATCATGACTTTATTTACGTACCTGCAGGAAAATAGGATTTCATCTGAACATCTGGAAAACATTTGCATGACATACATTCACTTAATTCAAACGACTATTTCTATTATTATAATTATAATTATTATAATTGCTTTTGTTGTTGTTATATTATAAACACCATAAGAGAATGTTTTAATTGTGTCTTAATTTCTCATTCAACAGAATGTTTCCTTTCCTCTCTGTACCAGCTAGGGTGTTCTCCAGAGTTGTCGTGCCACATCCTGATGCTCTGCAGTTCCCCCAGGGAGAAGGGGGTGGTCAACAAGAAGGTGTCTACTGCACCCCTCTCAAACACAGGTTTGTCAGGGTCAGTGAGATGGTGGGGCTCACTCTCCCCATCTGTGCCCAGCAGAGTTATGGTTACCTGGAAAGGGGAAACACGTTACCCAGAGATAGCTGGAGTTGTGGTTCCCTGTGTCTGGTGGGAGCTGGATTGTGAAGCTGTCTGACCTGAGCTGAGGTGGAGGCACCACGTCGATGTCCTGTGCTGATGTTCAGAATGTACCCATATTCAGCCAAAGGGTCGTTGTCCTTCAATACTGTTACTTTTACCTGAACACAGTTTGTGTTATCTTACACACATACAAACACTGAACAAGTCACAAAAATACAGTAGTTTTTCTAATTTATGGATATTTTTCATGGCCAAAGTGTTTTTTGAGAGCTACCTTGACAGCATCATTGATGTCTTTTCTTCGTGCCCACACAACCACCAGGAGATAAGCTAGAAAGATGGCGCCCACAAAGCACACAACCACTGGATTTTTAGTGAAGGTGGAGAAGAGCTCTGCGGTACGAGACACATCCACAACGTTGGGCATGACGAAGAAAGAGCTTCCAAAGAAGGTCAGATGGTTACATAAGCACTGAGTGACAAATGGGGTGGTGAGAGGGCCAACCTGGGAAGACCAGAGCCGGATCAGTCATCAGACCAATACTGCTTAGATTGTGTGTTTCTCATCAGGTGTGATGTACTTACCCTGCAGCCAGCTTCACTCCAAGCTGATTCAGACTCATTCCAGTACTTGCATTGGGCAGCGATGGAGGTGACAGACACGCTGGCATTTACTGATTTAACCCCTGCCTCCACAATGGGTTGCACCACAAGGTAGTGCTCCCCAACATGTCTTCCTCTATCACCGGGAGCCAGCACCCATATGTACCTCTCCTCTAAGATACACAGGAGGACAAGATCAAAACCATTAATTGTTTCCAGAGGGATACGAGGGACACAAAACTATGATTCTATCCAGTGCCAACAAAGTAGAATACACTGGTAACAAGCTATTAAGATGATTTTACACATATTGTACCTTGTTTGCTACCCTGATGTGGCATCTTAGTTTTAGCAATATAATCTGCTATTGTGAGGTAGTTCTTATCACCCAGGAACAGGTTGAAAGTCAAGTCCTTTGATGGCTCCATTCTCAGCACCAGAGTCACATCAGATGAAGAAACATTGATCTTCATAGTGCTGTAGTTACTCAGGTTCAAGATTGTACTGTTCACCTGTTCTCCATCCAGCCTGGGCAATAATATCTGGGATTTCAAGGGAAGTATTTGACAAGCAAGTGAGCTTTGTACCCATTTCTATGATATTTTAGGTAGAGGTTTCCCTTCTTCATGAATAGTAAAAAAAAGAAGAGGTTGTTGATTTTCTCTTTATGTATACAATAAGGTAAATGCGGTATATTTCAATCAATGTGTTGAACAATTCCCTTATGATGACATGTTGTATTGCTCTGACCTCTATCTCCTCAGCCAAATTCTCTATGGGAATGACTGAGCCATTTTCTTTGCTGATAGACATTGAGCCGACAACACCACTGATGTTTCCTTCTTGACTCCAAGTGAATGGATTGTTTGCCAAACTCATCATCTGAAGGTCAGTAATTAAAAAGACACATGGAGAATAACATTTGCAGCAGGGAAAACTTCCCTCCAGGTCCTTCCCTTTCTCTCACAGTCTTACCCGCAAATCCAGCGGTTTCTCCGGAGCAAGAACGCCAGCAGGCAGGGAAGGAAAGGAGAAGCTGGAGGAGGTGTTTTTTGGATCGGCGATAGACTGTATATGAAGGGTTTCAGGTAACGCTCTGGAAAGAGACAGAATGAAAGTTATGACTACAGGTGGCTGTATTTACCCTTCCTATGGAGACACTTCCCATACCTTTTAACAAAGACACTGATCTTAGCAGTGCGTATAATGGTCGGCCCCTCGTTGACCTTTTTTCCAATCAACAATACGCTCTGTATATAGTCCAAACTATTGAGAATATAGTCCGAGATGGTTTTCTGTGAAAGGCAGGTTTGGTATTTAGGAAGTGCAGTAGCAAATTCTACTATTAAAGTTACCAAGGTCAAATCGGAGAAGAAAGAAACGTTGCTTACATTTGAAGAGAACTCTAAAAGGTTGCTGGCCACCTGTACTATTGCAGTTGCAGCTTTCAACACATCATCCGCTTCACCTTCCTGACTGATGTTCATGGTGAGAAGGGAGGAGCTGAGGTCTGCCACCAGAGAACCTGCCTGTTTCTGCAGCACACACATAACGCAACTCACAAATTAGTGAGAACAGTTCGTCAGTTCATTTCTCATCCAGAGTGACTTACAGAACATACAGGGATATTCCCCCCAAGGCACGTAGGGTGAAGTGCCTTGCCCAAGGACACAATGTCATGTCAGGAAACAAACTTGCGACCTTCCGATCACTACTCTGACACCCTAACCACTCAGTCACGTGAGCCACTATGGTTCACGAGGTCAAAGTGATAAAGTGACTGCTTTGTATACATTTAATGTGTGGCTGGTGCGTTTAGTTTTTGTGCAAGCAGGCATATTTTGTTCAGGCGTACCTGGGCTTTGGTGGTGAGCTCACTGCCAATTATTGTGAGTCCTGAAACTGCTCTGGCTGTCACCTGCGCACTCCGCGGAGTCCTGCAGGGGACTACCTTCGCCTCTTCAGTAATTATGGTCAGCATCTGCTCTCTTAGCTTGGCAGAGAGATGTCTTTGTTAAATAGACTTCGTAAAAGACCTGTTACCTAACATGGAAATGTTTTTCCATGTTGTAATAGGGACAACAGCAGAAATTGTGTTGAACTCAACTTGGAACCAACCGAGTGTGCTATGATATAATCATTTTTCCCCACCATTCGTTGCATCATGTTTCACCATAACACAAAATCCTACCTTTTCCCTGTCTTCCCTCTGGTCCTCATCATTGTTTTTGTTGAGCATGTCAGACACAGACTGGAACATCTGTCCCAGGTTCTCTCCAGACAGCAGCCCCTGCTCCTGCAGCTGGGCTACAGAATCCACCACTGCAGACTGGAGCTCCTGCACTGTGGAGCTGGAGTTGGCCGGACGCACCTGCTCACAAGACCACCAGAACAGTACTGATGAATCCACACGTGAATGTAGTAAAGCTGGAATGGGCATCAAAGATAGACCTGAGGAAGAAGGATTACATAGTAGTTGATGACAAACCTCAGTTGTGATGACAGTGTTATTTTTGGTCTTTGTGATCTTGTCTGTGACTGTAGCAACTATCGATAGTTTGTAGTTACTGATGCTTTCGGCAACGGGGAGGTAGAGAGAGTTGACTTGGCTTACATCACTACAGCGTAGGTACATATCTGGGACATGGATGGAAGGTGCTCTTTAAATCAAAGGCCTGATTTCTTTTATCTTAGTGAGAAGGTCCCCTGGATGAGACCCTGGATGTCAAATTGAGATACTTACCACTGTCAGTTTGGAAACAGTACTGACAATCCGTGCAAGAGGCTTGTGTGCAGGTGATATTGAAAGCAGTAAGAACTGTGCCCTTAGAAGGGAAAATGCCACACCCAAAAGAGATGGAGTTGCTCACAATTACAGGGGAAGTGGTGGTTACAGGGGAGGTTGTGATGGGTACAGGGGAGGTTGTAATGGGTACAGGGGAGGTTGTGATGGGTACAGGGGAGGTTGTGATGGGTACAGGGGAGGTTGTGTAGGTTATAGGGGAGGTTGTGTAGGTTACAGGGGAGGTTGTGTAGGTTACAGGGGAGGTTGTGTAGGTTACAGGGGAGGTTGTATAGGTTACAGGGGAGGTTGTGTAGGTTACGGGGGAGGGTGTGTAGGTTACAGGGGAGGTTGTATAGGTTACAGGATAGGTTGTGTAGGTTACAGGAGAGGGTGATTGTAGTATCTGGACGGTGAACTTGGTGAAGCCAGGTGTTATGTTATCTGAGATGGAACAAGATACAACTGTCAAAAATAGTCATGAATACTAGATAATAATAATAATAATAATAATAATAATAATAATAATAATAATAATAATAATAATAATAATAATAATAATAATAATAATAATAATAATACAATGAATACTTTTAACTTACTGTATTAAAAACAATACCCACCATAAGCTACAATTATAATATTTTCAGATAAGGCCTGGGCACGTTTGAGATTATTACTCATCAAATTGTATTTATTTCCACCATAAATATTCAGTATCAGAGGTTTTGTCCGTGCATTTTCATGGCAGTCTTTGATGGGTACCTGAAAGAAGAGTCACATGTGTTACTTTGCTGTTCTTCATGTGGTAAATTAAACAAGGTTAATCTCAGACTTACCGGTACATTTAAGTCACTATAAGGTCTGAAATCCTCAATACTCCAGACCACTGTGGGACAACTGGTGCATTCCAGTCCCACTAACACATTTGTGTTTACATCAACCAGGCCGCAATTGCTAAGACAACTGAAAAATTGCAATACAAACAGTGAAAGTGCCAATCACATCTTTAGGGATGCCTCTGAAAGTTTGAAGTTAGAACTCTTTACCCAACATACATGATTTTGACTCCTGAGTATGGCGGTGGTGTGACGGTAATGCATTTAGAATCCTGATCCGGCTGCCCTTTACCATTATTGTTCCGTTCAGTGCATGTATAATTAAAATAAGAGAATGGATCTGGTAGACAGCTTGGCGGAATGGTCAAACTCTGCATCGTAACATCTGGTGGATTACATTTACAAGAGGTCTCTGTAGGAAACAAACATGAAAAAGACCACAATTAACCGTGACTTTTTTCTGTTGAAGGAATACACATCTCTATACAAATACTGTAAACAAATGACTGTCTTAAGTGATAGATCAATTTACATTCACTTATATTTTGGGGGAGACTAAGCTAAACCTGAACCTTTGTGAAAGGTTGTGTTGAGAATAATTGTTTTCTTACCGCATTGCCACAAATACTTCTTATTTACATTGGCGCCAGTTAAACCAAGTGTGACAGTGATGTTGTAGACATCATTGGATGGACTGGCAGTAATATATATGAAGGGCCTGGGAATTATAACATGTTCCTTCTTCAGAAGGCAGGAATAGAAATATTAATAGAAATGTAAGATATTCATTAGTCACAACAGTTTGTTCAACACTTGATTTTATTACCGTAAGGACTTGTACAAATGTATGTAATGTAAGAATATATAAATTCAGCAATACATGATTTTACACATCTTTACAGTTTTCACAATCTAAGTTAGCCATTCATGAAGAAAAACTTTATTGTAATAATATTTGGCATACTGTGACTCAGTAACTCGGAAACTCATTGAGAAATGCAGAGCTGTCAACCAGAGACTAAGTTAAGTTAGTTTTAACTAGTTAGTTTTACCTTGAGCCTTGAAACCCTTTTGTGTGTGTCCCTTTTGGGTGAGGGGTGTACAGTGTGACCCTCTTTGCAGTGGTACTCCACAGACAGGTAGCTTCCATGTCCAGGACAGGGGTCGCCCAAAGAGGCCACATCTACAGTAGTTTGGCACACCTGCAGCCCATCACAATCTCCTGAAATGAGATTGTAGTTTGAAATGTTTTCTAATCGATGAGTAAATCAGTTAAACTGTCATATTAATTGTAGATGACTTACACAAACTAGCTTTTGGAATAAAAATTGAAATAAATAATAGCACAGAGTAATGTTCATTAGTATCATACAACCTATATATGTTTGCCATTCATAGATTCAACACAGCTTAAGCGAAAAGCCTAAATGCTTTGGTCAATATTTGTGAGTGTGTTTGAATTCGATCAATTTACACCAAAGCCAGTATTTATCTAGTTGTTGTCTCTCAACCTGCTATTATCATCTCTGTGGTTATCAGCACTTTCTGTCGAACACAAATACATCTTTTGTGGTGCTTTGTCAACATCGCTTGCATAAGTGCAATTCAATTTCATGGTGGGCACATCTTTCTAAGCTCTTTCTTGGAGCTGTGTTTGTTTTACAATATTTACAGTTCTGCTCAGAGGTTTCTGAATACAACAGGTTTTACAAAACTAAATGTACAACAGTCAGCTTTGTAATAGATGGTATGATGTTTGCATCAGGAGACTTGATGTCTGAAAGATCTGAAAGCTATACGACTCTTTGCTCTTATGTCTTTGCATAATGAACATAGCATCTACAGAGTTCGTATGCTTTGATGAACATCGACATTAATAGTGGTAAAAAAAGCATGTGAATGTTGTAAAGTTAAGCATGGCTAAGATACAAGTGGATGAAATGTATCGTCTTTCCACAGTCATTATTCACATGATCACACTATTTCAGCAAGAATAGAAAATGCATGAAATACCTGTTACTGAATCCACAACATCCATCCAGCTGCACTCCTCCTGCGTGGATGTGAGTGACGGATTGGGGCTCGAACGGCAGTAATGAGCTGTTTTACGACCGTAGAAGCTGTCATCAACCTCTATCACTTGACCAGAACCACACTGCAGCCTGGCATTGTGGTGAGCACATGCAATAGTGCGACCGGACACTGTCAAATAAAAATTAATGGGATTCAGACATATTACTTCACTCTCTCTATCTCATACTGTCCACACACAAACAAACCAAAAAAAATACCAACCAAACTCGCAGACAAAGGTGAACTCCTGGCTGCAGTTGGCTGTGGCCTCCCACTGGAAGCCTGAGTTTCTGAGGACGTGAGCACAGCCAGCCCCTGGAGATGGACTGCTCACAAAGTTAGAGTAGCTGATATCTGAGCCATCCAGCCAAGACAGGGGCCCTGAAGAAAGTAGATGACAACACAAAGAATAGTGTTCCTCTCTACATGACCCAAGTCATTTGGTGGCATATAAAGTATGTTTCATCTACAAATAAACCATGGTGCATCCACTTACCTTCAGCAGCAGAATCCAGAATGAGGTTTGAAGAGGTTGGGGCGAGCCCCAGCCACCAGTCTGTCTCAGACTCCAGGTGTTTCTGAAGAAACTGCTGAGTTTCCTCATTCTTTATGAACGCCAAGTGTCCTCCACCTCGCTCACACCAACCCTGAGCACTGAAGAACGAACGCCGGAGAACTACAAACTCATAACAGGAGCTATCAAAGCCCTGCTGGTATTCAGGGCAGGAGAGAGCCTCAGTGTCCTCCTCAGCAACACATGAACAGAGAAGCAAGAGAATACTCAGTAGCAGCTGGGTGAGAAAGACACTCTCCATCTTGTCCGTCTCCTGGACTGTGAGCGATCTCTGGAGGTGTACTTTATTTAAGGGAGTGACATCCTCCAAGCCTTTCAGAACGACCTATTCGGCCTCTAACAATGGATCAGCAGGCTGAGTGCTTTGGTGTTGTGTCCACCAATCATATATTGTCTCTCACGCTCTGAGCTACACGTATGCTTCAACAGATCTGTTTGGGTGAAAGACTTACAGTGTGCGATTTGTGGAAATACTACTTAGAGCTCCAAAATACTTAATGAATCATACTCATACACATGTTTATTTCCACAGATTACCACGGATGATAAATATAGTTTGATACATAGCATGTAACCACATTTAAACATTTATATAAATAAATAAAAACTGTAATACAGCAATACATTTGGATTGTCTAAATACTGGATACAGTCTCCTTTTACAAGTATGCATACATGCAATGTCAAGAGACAAAACACGAACAAGATCTGAAATTTCAATGCAGAACAGCAGGAATAACTTTTGGAGCTACAAGTCACATACAAGTGTTTGCTTAAAGTGCTACTCCTACAGCATGAAACACAAGCTTGAGTCTGAAAAGTTGAATCTGCATCTATGTGGAAATAGTGCAGGGTCCTTTGTGTGCATTTCTCTCTTCTTTCTTGTACTTGATCCCAAACAAACTGCAGAGCTTCATCAGCATCAGGTCCACGATCTCCTCCTCTTCGGAAGGCTGGAGAATAGTTATAGTGTAGTTAGTAATAGTATAGTATATAGTAATAGTTAATAGTGTCAGTTGGAATATGCATAAATTGGCCCTTAGTCCAGTCTCTCAGTACATATTTCGGTACATTTTAATCTACCTTGTGATGTTTCTGCTCTTCACTGAAAGCCACAAGGATGACTGAGATGAAAAGGTTCAGCACCACAAAGGTCATGAAGACAATGCAGGAACCAATGAGGAATGCACCCAACACTGGAGTATAATCCAGAACCTGGATTGCAGGAGGAAATACAAAATTGACCAATCGCAAAAATGCCATTTGACTAATATATGGGTGTAAGTGAACTATTGTATCTCTCACTAACCTCCTCATAGTTGAAAATTCCCAGCTGCAGGCTGACCATTGTCTGAGCAGAATCCATGAGGGTCTTGTAAGAGTACAGTTTCCCACCATACATCAGATTGCACTGTAAAAAGGGAAGATACGATTCAGCAAGTCTCAAAATGTGACATCCAGGTCTGAAAATGGATGAAAATGTGTAAGTAAGAGGAGATGTACTTTAACACCACTAGCATAGTAATGTGGAGGTGTTCTTACAGCAATTGAGTAGGCGAGAGTCATGATGGTGATGACCACCAGGAAGCCTGAGATGTCAGTCCAGGCCCTCTGCAGTGTGGCTGTGATCATGTGCAGCTTGGAGTTGAGTCTCATCAAATGCCAGAGCTTGACTGTTGCCAGCAGCACCAGGAAGGCTATCAGATAGCCCAGCACAGCATCGGCGTTCGCTGTGCCATGGAAACTGGCAAACCTGCGAGGAAGTGAGAAGAGGGAGTTTCTACATGCCTAAAACATACGTATGGGATTATAGTTGTCCTCATAGCAGATCATAGATCAAAGAATGGGATCATAGGTCTAAGATTCTTACTCATCTTTGTGGTTATGGTAGTAGGCCATGTCCCTGTTCCCCAGCAGAGTCCTCTTGATAAAGACAGACAGAGCACTCCAGCTCAGGATGATGATAGCCAGTTCCACCAGGTTAAATTTGCTCCTAAAGTAACCCCACTTGTGCTGCTTCATAAGTTTGCCCTGTTAGAAGACCAGAGAAGAGGTCCACTACTGTACCACAGCAGTACAAACAAAATCCTGGAAGTATATTGTTCACATTAAATTGTGCTTCAGTCGCTCACCTGAACAAACATATAATACAGAATGAAGAGAAAGTAGATGACCTCAGAGGCCATAACAAAGATGTGAAGACCACCAGTAGACTGGTAAAGACGGACACTCTGCAGCTCACTGCGGAACTGGAACGCCCCTGAAAGATGACGTACAGTTAACCTTAGTTGTTGTGAAAACCATTAGGCCATGTGAAAACCACACAGTCACTCACCTACGGCAGTGGTCTCCAGCATGAGAGTGACAATACAGAAGAGGTTGACATTGGCATTATACACAGTAAATTCTATGAAGACTGCCCGGGTGTACATGTCAATCCAGGTGCTGTCAAACAGGTACTGAATGGTTCTGTGGAAACAAAGATATAGGATGAATTCAAACCTCATGGTTGTCTTCACGCTTAACATGTAATAGTACAATATTACCACTAACCTGCTGGCATTGTACAAGTCTGGGCCCAGTTCCTCCACAAAGCCACCTCCTCTGTAGAGAACCAAACTGCCCCAGACAGGATATGACCTCAGTCGGGCCTGGCTCTGGTACTTCCATGGGCTGCGAAGACTCACTGGGGAACTGACCCCCACAGAGCGGTTCCAGCCCGGCCCATAGGAGCCCATGTCCTCCACCTCCAATGAGTAGGGAGCATGACAATCCGGCACAGACTGGCGCATGGAGCGGGGAACACGGCACGAGTTCTTCTGTACCCTCACCTGGCGAAGACGGGCATTACCCACCAGCTTGGAGTTTCCATCTGTGATGAAACCTATTCCAGACCAGAGAATTGTGCTCAGGACACCGCTCTGTAACCATATGGCATTGGCCTTAGCTTTTCAGTTGAATAGTTGACTTTATCAGAGAAAATGTTACCTGGATATTCTCCAAACAGGTTGTTTACTAGAGAGGTGTTTGCCCAGGTGAATACATCTCCAGGACTCATGTTGTCTGAAATCCCTTGGCTGAAGCTCTGCTGGATGTGTCGAGTCAAGAAGTAAGCGTTGGGATCCCTCTGACCATACGCCACCAGGAGTAACATCCACATGAACCCCATGTAGGCTTGAAACAAAAACATAGTTTGTCTTCAAGGGGTCTTTCTCCACAGAAATAGATGGAACAGCAATATCTACTAAAATAGGTCCCACTTGGTCCCACTCACTTAAAATCTCCCTGATGAGGGCAAAGACCTTCTGTTCTTTCATCATGTTGTTCCTCATTTGCTCAATGTCACTTGGGGGAGGGGGTTGGTAGAAGCTGCATGTGCTGTCCCTCCTGGCTGCCCACATCGCACCAGCCTCATCTGGGGGTAGAACATGTCTTGTTTTGGACCTCTTTGTTGCAGTACTCAGATACTGTACTGCATTGTTGATTAAACAAAAGGACAAGGTTAAACCCAAAGGTTAAGTACCTGGGTTTCTAAGAATTCCATCGACCTTAGGATCACCATATTCTTCCTGATCAACTTTCTTTAGCACAAGAGCAAAGAAGACAGCAAATCCCAGCACCTGTTTTGAAGAAATGCACATTGAACAACCCTATCATATAGAAGCAGGTAGATATAGTGTAATATTGTGGTGTCCAATCCCAGTCCTTGAGGGCAACTATCCTGCAGGTTTAAGATGTTTCCCTGCTCTAGCACTCCTGAACGATCAGGCTGACCAGTTCATGACCAGTTCATTAGAATCAGGTGTGCTAGAGCAGGGACACATCTTATACATGCAGGATAGTTGCCCTCGAGGACTGGGATTGGATACCTACATCATTATGACCTATACTGATGTGACTGACCTTAAGAGGTTGTGTGATAAAGAGGCTCTCAAAGAAGGACACAACCATAGAGATGAGCCAGTTGATGGAACGCTCCTTCCCGTAATGTAGCCCATACAGCATAGTGAAGAATCCTGACACACCGCTAGTGGCTAGCACCAGTATCCAGGCCACAAACACAAACCACCATGGCAGCCCTCCTTGACAGCACTTCCTCTTCATGGTGTCCTCGTCAAGGCTCTCTGATGGGCTGATGCTGCGAGCTGGTTGGTCTCCTCCTAGGCTGGAGGAAGAGAGCTGGGACTCCAGCAATGCCTTCATGCCCTGGACCTGCTGCAAAGCCCGCTGATAGCTGTGAGGGTTAGGGAAGCGAGAGGGTCCCAGAAGACTCAACTCCTTCTCAACATGGCGGAGTTGTCTGTAAAGATACTGACTGTTGCTGCTCCGTTTCTGGCTCTTGTCGACAGTTTCCTCAGGGCTCCCACACAAGCTGCTGTCTGGTGTCACAAGGAACATCCTTGGGCTTTAACACTGATCAAAACCACTAAACACAGAGTCAATCATTTACTATTCATGAGTGATGTTCAGGTGTCTCGAATCACAAGCAGGGGAAAGGCATTCCAATGAAAGATTCTGGTCATATACATACCTTGAAGATCGACTGAACCTAAAGACAGAAGAAGAGATCCTTCTCTCTTACAGGCATCAGTGTAGAACTCTCCACCTGCACGGTTCTGCTGTTTGATAATGTCCTCCACCAGAGAGAGCAGAATGTTGATGTCAGCCTGTCTACCAGATCCCAGCTCCAACTCCAGGCGAGGTATGGGGCTCTTCATGGCCTTGGAGAGAGACCGGGCTATCCTCTTGATGTCCTAATAAAATACAGAAATGTGCTCTCTGTAGAAACCATTCAGACAGACAGAAGGGTGACAGAATCATCCAGACAACTCTACCTTGATGACAGTATCTGGTGTGATGTCTTTGCGTTCCGTCTGTGGAGAAGGAGGCTGTGATGGAGACACACGGCCAGTCTTCCCCTGCTTGGAGGCCTCTGTCTTGGGTTGACCAGGTTTCTTCTCTCTGGGACGAGTGTTTCTGAAGATACTCACAATCAGCAGATTGATGGGGAACATGATGATAGAACTTTGAACTCCAATCATCACTTGTTGCCAGGTGAACTCAATATGACCTTCAGAGATACAGTAAAAGAGAAGGTTAATCACTTCAGACATGTTAATCAAGTCCAGACATGTTGTGGAGCACCAATTCTGTGGTAAATATCTTACCCAGGTCCATTGTTTGTTCAGAAGGATCAGTTGGGATGCCATAGAACATGATGTTGGTTAACATGGTGCAAAGCAGCAGAGAAAAACAGCATGATACTCGCTGCACACATGTGAAGGTGCTGTTTGGAGGACGGCTGATCACAGAGAACCAGATGTGACCATCACGGAAGTCCTTGGCGGTCTTCATGAAGAACAGGTTACTGAAAAGATGCAGTTTGCAATCAATGTTTTTGAAGACATAATGAAGACCGCATATTAGGTTATAGGGTTCTTAGAACTATTACAGAAAAGTCCATTTAATCTCACCTAAATCTCTTCAGATCTAGTTCAGTGGCAACAGGGAAGGATCTATCCAGAAGGCAGTCTCCCATATCGATGGCAAGCCAGGAGTTACAGAGGAAGTGCCACTTCTGCCCAGTTTGTAAATCCTGAATCATGACTTTATTTACGTACCTGCAGGAAAATAGGATTTCATCTGAACATCTGGAAAACATTTGCATGACATACATTCACTTCATTCAAATGACTATTTCTATTATCATCATTATTACTGTTGTTGTTTTTTTTCTATATTGTAATACACCATAAGAGGATGTTTTAAATGATTGTCTTAATGTCATTCAACAGAATGTTTCCTTTCCTCTCTGTACCAGCTAGGGTGTTCTCCAGAGTTGTCGTGCCACATCCTGATGCTCTGCAGTTCCCCCAGGGAGAAGGGGGTGGTCAACAAGAAGGTGTCTACTGCACCCCTCTCAAACACAGGTTTGTCAGGGTCAGTGAGATGGTGGGGCTCACTCTCCCCATCTGTGCCCAGCAGAGTTACGGTTACCTGGACAGGGGAAACAGGTTACCCAGAGATAGCTGGAGTTGTGGTTCCCTGTGTCTGGTGGGAGCTGGATTGTGAAGCTGTCTGACCTGAGCTGAGGTGGAGGCACCACGTCGATGTCCTGTGCTGATGTTCAGCATGTAGCCATAATCAGCCAAAGGGTCGTTGTCCTCCAATAACGTTACCTTTACCTGAACATAGTTTGAGTTATCGTACACACATACAAACACTGAAAAAGTAACAAAAATATATCTTCTTTTTTTTGAGAGAGAGAGCTACCTTGACAGCATCATTGATGTCTTTTCTCCGTGCCCACACAACCACCAGGAGATAAACTAGAAAAATGGCGCCCACAAAGCACACAACCACTGGATTTTCAGTGAAGGTGGAGAAGAGCTCTGCGGTACGAGACACATCCACAACGTTGGGCATGACGAAGAAAGAGCTTCCAAAGAAGGTCAGGTGGTTACATAAGCACTGAGTGACAAATGGGGTGGTGAGAGGGCCAACCTGGGAAGACCAGAGCCGGATCAGTCATCAGACCAATACTGCTTAGATTGTGTGTTTCTCATCAGGTGTGATGTACTTACCCTGCAGCCAGCTTCACTCCAAGCTGATTCAGACTCATTCCAGTACTTGCATTGGGCAGCGATGGAGGTGACAGACACGCTGGCATTTACTGATTTAACCCCTGCCTCCACAATGGGTTGCACCACAAGGTAGTGCTCCCCAACATGTCTTCCTCTATCACCGGGAGCCAGCACCCATACATACCTCTCCTCTGCACCCAAAACACCACAAGAAACAAGCAAATCATACATAATAAGCATGTCTTATTGTATGTAATACAATTCAACATTATGATCTCAAATGTTTTCTGTCATGAGCAGGTGCATCACCTTGTTTAGTGCCATTGTTTGGCATCTGAGTTTTAGCAACATTATCTGCTGTTGTGGGGTAGTTCTTATCACCCAGGAACAATTTAAAAGTCAAGTCCTCTGATGGCTCCATTCTCAGCACCAGAGTCACATCAGGTGAAGGAACATTGATCTTCAGAGTGCTGTAGTTACTCAGGTTCAAGATTGTAATGTCCACCTGTTCTACATCCAGCCTGGGCAATAATATCTGCGAAGCAACAGAGATTATTACATTACATTGATCCTAGCAAATAGGCAAACAACAGAGCAGTAGGTTGGAGTTAATGTCTAATCTGACCTCTATCTCATGAGTCAGATTCTCAATGGGGATGACTGAGCCGTTTTCTCTACTGAGAGAAACAGAGCCCACAGCACCGCTGATGTCAGCCTCTTTACTCCAAGAAAATGGATTCCTTTCAAAGCTCATCATCTAGTCAGAAGGGAGACGGTGGGTTAATAAAGAGAATAACCACACGTGAACACACAACCCGAAATGTGGATGTCTTACCCGCACATCCACTGGTTCCTCCAGAGAAAGTACGTCAGCAGGCAGCGGCGGGAAGGAGAAACTGGGAGAGGTTTTCTTCGGAACAAGGATGGACTGCATCTGAAGGGTCTCTGGTGACACTCTGAAAAGAGACAGAGTGCAAGGTATAACCATAGACAAAAAAACATTGTGAGTTTGCTCTCTTCCACCACTCCCTTACCTGTTGACAAACAAACTGATTTTTTCCACGCTGACAATGGCCGGTCCCTGGTCAGTCATTTTCCCATTCAACAATGCACTCTGCACATTGTCCATTCCATCAAGAATAAAATTTGAAATCTTTTTCTGCAAATGACAAAACAATTTCGTGAGCTGACTAAGGACCATAAGTAGTAAAAGCACTGTGGTACCGTTGACACTTGGCTTACACAACCATTCTGTCACTCTTACATTAGAGGAGACTTTTAAAATGTTGCTGGCCGCCTCCACTATGGGAGTGGCGGCATTCACCACCTGGTCACCCCCAGTTTCCTGACTGATGTTCATAGACAGAAGAGAGGAGCTGAGATCTGCCACCAGCGAACTAGCCTTTTCCTGGAAGACACACGTTTATGACATGTTATGAGTGATGACATGAATAACTGCTATCATAAGTCTATAGCTGTGGTAAGTTATGTTCTGGGTGTACCTGAGCAGCCGGAGTCAGCTCCTCAGGCTTCTTGGTCAGCCCCACCACGGCTCCTGCAGTTACCTGCACCTCTTGGGTGGAGTTACTTGGGGAGTTCTGCAGCACTTCATTCATACTGGTTAGCATCTGCTCTCGGAGCTGGAATGAAGAAACAGTGAAATACTACCTTAGATATCCTTCCAGTAATCCAATAAACCGTGTTGGAGGATACCACATAGAAGGAATATTGCAATCACACAAATCTGCCCTCAGCTGGCCTGGTTAATGTCTTCTAGGCAGGCAAAGTAGACGGTAGAGTCCTTTTTCACCTACCTTCTTCCTAGCATCCGTTTGCTGTGCACTGCCCCCACCGTTGTTCAGCATGTCAGACACTGACTGGAACATCTGTCCCAGGTTCTCTCCAGACAGCAGCCCCTGCTCCTGCAGCTGGGCTACAGAGTCCACCACTGCAGACTGGAGCTCCTGCACTGTTGAGCTGGAGTTGGCCGGACGCACCTGCACGGAGGACCACCAGAAAAGCTTGAAACTTCTGAAGGTGAGATGTGTGTCTAAGCATTTTACGTACATAACACTTTCCATGCTTGTTGACAAAGGACAAACCTGTGTGGCGATGGAAGTGCTTGTCTTCGTGAACCCGTTTTTGACTGTTGCCACCACAGACAGACTGTAATGGTTGCTTTCATCCCCCAAAGGAAGGTAGAGGGACTTCACTTCATTTGCAGAACTGCAGCGAAGATGAGTTCCTGTAATATGAGGAATAGTGACGTTCCAAGCCTGATGCAACATGAGCATCAGCACCAAGGCTTTGACCACACAATACATTGTACAGACCTTTGTTTGTCGTGAAGCAGAACAGGCAATTGCCTGAGGAACAGAAAGAGGAGGCGGTGCAGTTGATGTCGAATGGATCTAGGACAGTGCCATTTTGTGGAGAGATGGTACATGAAGGGGGCGTGGGAGAGGTGGTAGACTGGGTTCTGGCAGGCTTGGTGGTACTGGCAGGAGCAGGAGTGGTTACGCCGGCTATTTGTATAATGTATTTGGCAAAGCCGGGTGTTGTCTCACCTATGAAATGGTTACAGTCGAAGATGTACCTCTCAATACTGGGAACATAATTGCCTCACAACATTACAAATATCAAAATGGCTTTTCGTTTTTTACTCACCATAAGCGATAACAATGAGATCTTGAAACTTGCTCTTTGCCATCAGCAGATATTTTTCGGCCACTCTGTAGTCATTGCCACCAACTTTTTTCTCAATCAGTGGTTTTCTCCCTGTACTGGTGTAGCATTCTTTCAGGTCACCCTGGAGGACAAAGTTTCAAGAATCAGACGTCAAGAGTATCTTCATCCCGCATGGCCATTATTCTGTGACACCAAACATGACAAGCAGTATACCTGCATTCCCTCTTTCATACAGTATTATAGAAAATTGTTCATGTTCGCGTATAAGCTCATTCATTCAGGTTCTATGCTCTACTTTTGAGTCTACCTGTGCTTCATGTGTTCTCGTAAACTCAGACTTACAGTCAAAGGTTCTGGGTCCTCAATATTCCAAACCACTTTCGGGCAGCTCCCAACACAGTCCAATTTTAGTTTTACATCCCTTGATGTGTCACATTCGCTGCAACTGTGAATGCAAATGTGAGGCCAAAGCATTATTATCATGGGTGTTCTTAAATCTTTATAAAGGAAAACAAACTAGCCAAACATTCTGAACATTTGAACATCAACTATTGATCATTAGAGATGTTGTTAAACACACAACTGCTCATTTTTGTTGAGCTTTGTAAAATTAGTTATGAGGAGGAATTGATTCAAGGTTATCGTACCTGATGCTGATATTGACAAACTCCTTCGGAGTTACCGATATACATCTGGATGCTGAAGTTAGGATGGACCAGTTGTTAAAGAACGACTTCTGCTTCACTTGAAAAGTGTATTCACTGAACGTAAACACATCGGGAAGGCATGTTTTATCGATGACAAAACTGCTCTCCTTGTTCATGTTCGTTGTGTCATTGCATTTGCAATTTATCTCTGTAGAGCAAAGACGATACTTTTAGAAAACAAATGCCTTAGCCCAGGCCCTGAAAGGACTGTTACATAATCTTCAATGCGAAATCTGTTTTAAAAAGGCATATGCTTTTATAAAGAAACTTTTTAATGCTGTAGGACCAGTCGAACTTACTGCATGACCATTCAAATTTGTTCCACCTTCCACTGGCCAGCCCAAACAGACCAGTTACTGCCATTGTCACGCTGTCACTGTAGTCAACAAGGATATCTGGAGTTGAAGTTATCCTTAAGGAATAAGCTCTAGGCTTTTTGACATGCCCTGTCTGAAGTAAAAAAAAAAAGTTGTATTATTTTGAACAAATAATAATCTCACCAAAATGTGTGAACTTTTTTGGACATTAATTCATGTACATTACAAATAGATATTAATATATGCATTTAGATGATTACAAACATCAAAATAAAACATTCTGCTTGTTAATTAAACATACCGTGTTTTCATGATCAGATAAAAAGTCTAACAGGTTGTTGCAGGCACCTGTGACGTTCAACAAATTCACTTCCACCTCCATGTCTGAGAAGACATTCCAGGCTTTGACTGTTATCTGCAAACTTCCTGGAAAAAGTGGCAAAAATGTCATTACTTGGTAATTTTCAGTGCTTTGCAGATCAGTCCATTACAATGGATTGATTCACATTCTAGATTATGCTTATCTGTATTACATACACTTGTGATATTCCTTTCTATATTTATTTTTGAGACTACCTTTTACTGTTGGGGTGATGTTGTAAACCTGTAGACTGATGTTGTGCATGTGTCTGGTCTCAGAGAAAGTCTTGTTGTCTCCAGTCACAGAGAACAGGAGCTGTACTGGAGCTCCTCGCTCCAGAGAGACACTGATGGAGAGGTCAGAGTCTGGACACTGACCCTCCTCTAGCAGCAAGGAGGCCTGCAAGCCCTCCACTGGCTGCAGCAAGCACACCTGCAGCTCTGTGGACACTGCAGGGGTCGTGACCCCATTGTATGCCTTCAGGCTTAGCTGGTGGCAGCCAGATCCAAGCTGTTCCTGAACCTCTGGACCCACTGTAATGTTGTGGGAAATGATTCCTCTGACCACAGATGAGTTAGACACCAACAAGTCCCCCCTCTGGATACTATACGTCACATTTGTACCTGTTGACAGAAATGTTGGAACATTTTCAATATCTAGTCTCTGATAATTTTTTTATTCTACATAATGTTGATGTATTGTAATTATATTTTCTAGTTTGCAGAAGTGGGCATCCTGTGATGTTACAAAGACCCTGCCCATGATGTTACAAAGATCCTGCCCATGGTGTTGCTTACCCATTTAAATTGCTCATCTTAAAATGGTGTTTGCTTGTGTGTCACATATACAACACATTTAGGTCTGATATCTTAGGGTGATAGTAATACCCACCAGTTTCTACTTCCACCTGGATTAGCAATAGGCTCCCATAGTGAGCTTTGCAGTTGGCTCCATCTGTTGAGTGGTTTTGGCTATAGCATTTGATGACTCCAAACTCTCCGACAGGTTCCTGAATGGTGATGGTTTTCTGAACTGTGACATGCCATTCACTGGTGCTGCACTCCACCAAAACCAAATAGACACCTGGATGGCTGTATTTATGAACCACACTGCTCTCTAACCTTATGGGAAAAATACACAGTAGAACCATTTATTTTCACATATGTTTGTGTGTGTTTTTTTTTATGTAGCTAGACTGAGATCTTGAAGCTTTGCAACAAACTGCTCTCTAACTTGTGAGGGAACACAACGTACAAACGCGATTAAGGTATTTTGAAAAGCTACAACTAACAGCTAAAATGTAGCAGACAATGAACTGACAGTAATTACTCACTCCTTCGGAGTGTAGGGATCAACAGTGTGTCCATCCCCAGCCTTCAAGGAGCAGCTGAGATTGCCCTGGAATGGGTGGAGGAGCCACTTCACTGTAAAAGTCACGTCCTCAAAGACGGCTGCCAGCTTACTCATTAATAGGGTCAGACCTGTGAGAGACAAAGTTTGCAAGATAAAATGCTTAGGATCATGTAGCAGTTAAAAGCAAACTTTAAACATACAATGTAAGAAAAAGTTATTTGACTTAAATTGAGATTTGGCATTGTTCAAACACAGTCCTGTTTTACATCACATGGGTGTGGGACATCATTGAGTTATATCAGCCATCGGATAAGAGGCTGAAGGATCATTTTATCATGTGCAAAGATACACGTAGACATACAGCTTACACTCTAGTATATCATAACAGCAGTCCAGCTTAAAGGGAAAGGGTAGAGAGAGAGAGAGAGAGAGAGAGAGAGAGAGAGAAAAAGAGGGATAGTCTGACCCTCTTTGCAGTGGTACTCCACAGACAGGTAGCTTCCAAGTCCAGGACAGGGGTCACCAAATGAGGCCACATCTACAGTAGCCTGGCACACCTGCAGCCCATCACAATCTCCTGAAATGACATTATCATGTGATAATATTGACTGGGATGAAGATAACATTGGGATGAAGATAACAACAATAATTATATTAGTCGATGAAGCACAAGGTAGTTAAATAATCTAAAAACGTGTATATATATATTTATGTTATTCTAATAATTAATGCCTTTTCAATGGGTAGTTTATTCATTCTACCAGTGTATCAACAGATCCTCTATATAACAATGATGTTATTCTGTGTAGCACAAACAGCTTTTGTTGGTTTTGGAAACACTTTAAATGTAGCTCTAATGTAATATGTTTGGTTTTGTAGGTTCATTTGTACCTGGGGCATATTGATCTTCAGTCAAATGTTCTTTAGTATATGATTACGTTAAAAAGAAATTATGTCAAACCTGGTTTGTATTGAGATGTATAGTGAAAGCAAATTTGGGACTAAAGTATATAATCTTAAGTATGAGATCTTAAAAAAAAAATACCTGTTACTGAATCCACAACATCCATCCAGCTGCATTCCTCCTGGGTGGATGTGAGTGACGGATTGGGGCTCGAACGGCAGTAATGAGCTGTTTTACGACCGTAGAAGCTGTCATCAACCTCTATCACTTGACCAGAACCACAATGCAGTGTGGCATTGTGGTGAGCACATGCAATAGTGCGACCGGACTCTGTCAAATTAAAATAAATGGGATTCAATCATTATACGTCACTCTGTCCCATACTTTCGCGCACACAAACAAACCAAAAAATACCAACCAAACTCGCAGACAAAGGTGAACTCCTGGCTGCAGTTGGCTGTGGCCTCCCACTGGAAGCCTGAGTTTCTGAGGACGTGAGCACAGCCAGCTCCTGGAGATGGACTGCTCACAAAGTTAGAGTAGCTGACATCTGAGCCATCCAGCCAAGACAGGGGCCCTGAGGAGGGAAAACACAACAAACTTGAATAATAAAACATCTAATCTTTTGTTACCAAAAGATCCATTCATATCTAACTATCCTTATCTGACACTCGTTACATCCCTTTGGAATATGTGAATAGTGGGGTTGTTTATACAGACACAATGGTTGTGCTCTAATGAGTGCAAGTGAATGGCTGATAAGGACTGGTGTTTTGTATGCGCTATTAAAAGAGCCTGTGTAAATCAGCTGTCTGGACAGCTGGCCTTTGGAAGGCTCCAGTGATTGAGAAGTTTTACACACAAGGTGGTTGCTGCTAAAGAGAGATATCAAGATGAGAGTGTCTCCTAGCAATAGGACATGACCATATGCTAAATCTCTCAGCAGCGTGGCCATCTGACCTGGAAGATAGTGACCAAGACAACCACTTAATCATACTAGAACCTATGAATATTAAGACCTCTGAATATTAAAAGTTATAGTGTTCTGTCAATCAACACATTTAATAATAACATTTAAGCATATTTTGGACTTGTACCTGTGTAATGACAATAAAGTTGAATCTAATCTAATCTAATATTTAACATAAACCTGTCACACAACATTGTAAATTTACACATTATACTTTCTAAAATAGCTAAACATGTCCTGGAAAATGGTTCCCATAAAAATGCCATCCAATGCCTACGGGCAATACGGGCATTTGGATTGTCCACTTACCGTCAGCAGCAGAATCCAGAGTGAGGTTTGCGGAGGCCGGGGCGAGCCCCAGCCACCAGTCTGTCTCAGACTCCAGGTGCTTCTGAAGGAACTGCTGGGTTTCCTCATTCTGGATGAACGCCAAGTGTCCTCCACCTCGCTCACACCAACCCTGAGCACTGAAGAACGAACGCCGGAGAACTACAAACTCATAACAGGAGCTATCAAAGCCCTGCTGGTATTCAGGGCAGGAGAGAGCCTCAGTGTCCTCCTCAGCAACACATGAACAGAGAAGCAAGAGAATACTCAGCAACAGCTGGGTGAGAAAGACACTCTCCATATTGTCCATAACCTGGACTGTGAGCGACCTGGAAGGGGTACTTTATTTAAAGGGGACTGACGTCAGCGTCTCTGACATCCTTCAGCCTTTTGGAATGGCCCTCAGTGAGATGTGTGACTGTCTGAGTTTCTTTGTTAGGGTCCCTCCAGATGCATTGCATATCCTGGTAGATAAACAACACAAGCCTCTGCTGAATGGGCTTCAAGCCCTTTTGGTCAACAAACCATTCCTCTCTAGGTAACCATCTGCATGAACCAGCACCTCACATAGAACCTCACATCCTGCAGAAAGAGATAAGCTTTATAATTAGGCACACAGAGATTCATGGACATTCAATGGCTAAACACATCAGTCAGGGCTTGTGCTTTGTGTTGCCACGTGGATGATGTTATTCAATCACCTTTTTTTATGCAGGGTCAGCACAAAATGATCTCAGATATTTGTTGCACCCGTATGGATATCTTCTCAATGTTAAACATTCCTCTGCTTTCTGTACTATTGACCCTGACAACTGCAACGTAACTACGGTTAATCATTGATGGTTTAATCACACCTTATAAACCATAACTTATCTAACCAATTATATCTTACACAACCCTCAACCCTTACAACAAATGTATATGGAAACAAAGGTGGGGAAGCAACGAAGTAAAACTATACCACAACATTTTGGAACACAGTGTTTAGCTACTACAGCAGCACCTAAGGTTGACTGTGATAAAACATGCAGGCTATATTTGCAAAGAACGGAACTGAAACGCCTGTTCCTATCAAGGCAGAAATCAAAGGTAGGCAGAACCTCCTTTGTATGGTGTATTTGTATTTCGTTTTTAATGTCAATTTGAATTTTATAAAGTGATTAGTTTGCTTATGCCTGTGTCAATATTATTATTAACTAACCGACATGTTTCATTTGAAAATTTATTTACGATTGTATTGTGATTACATGCTTTAAAACTTTGCGTCTGATCATTGATAAGTTCTCCTTATTAAGTTATACAGGCCCTGTCAATCAAAATGAACAAAAAACTACAAAGTATATTTTTTTGTTACTCTGTTTTCTTACTTAAGTAGTTAATTTTTGTTGTTTGTATAATATTTTCCCCGCAGGCTGCTGGGTTCAAGATACCAAATAAAAAATGCATTATAATTATAATATATTTGATATCCTGTGTCTAATGTGATGTATTTTACAGGTGCTGTTCCTGAGTGGCTACAAGGGACTTTGCTGCGTAATGGACCCGGCAAGTTCACAGTGGGGGATACGGCCTACAACCATTGGTTTGATGGCATGGCCTTAATTCACAGCTTCACCTTCAAAGATGGTAAGAGGAACACTTGACACAATGCATCAAGAAACGTAATACTTGAACCTCTAGCTGACAGAAAGGTTTCAATGTGTTTTGAAGGTGAGGTCTATTACAGGAGTAAGTTCCTAAACAGTGAAACTTACAAGAAGAACACAGAAGCCAACCGGATCATTGTTTCAGAATTTGGAACGATGATCTATCCAGACCCTTGTAAAAACATATTTTCAAGGTATTCAAAGCTCGCTGCCACATTGTGTCTTTGATCTTGTCCATTGCATTCCACATGGGACGTGCGTTTTTCCAAACCATTATCTTGTCTTTCTTGGTCAGAACATTCAGCCACCTTTGCAACATCATCCCTGACTTCACAGATAACAACTTAATAAACATAATTAGGTATGGTAAAGATTACTATGCCTCATCAGAAGTTAACTACATCAATCAAATTGATCCCATGACCTTAGAAACAGTTGGAAGGGTAAGTTCAAATCTAAACAACTAACCTAAGGAAATTGTGTTATTATATTATACAATGTACACCACTAATCTCATATAAAGTGCCATCTGGCATGACTGGATTTAACTGTTGATCTTTTGTTGTATTCTTCTACATCTGGGCCTCAGACCAACTATAGGAACCACATAGCTCTGAATCTGGCCACAGCACACCCTCACTATGACGACGAGGGCAACACGTACAACATGGGCACTGCTCTCATGAGTTTTGGCAGACCCAAGTACGTCATCTTTAAGGTCCCCGCAAATCCTTCAGGTACTAAGACAGGACAACAATAACATGACTTTTCAATGTAACAATAGTATTGCTGGTGTTTTTTTGCATCCTGGGATTCAACGTTGATAGCAATATTGATAGACATAGATGTTGAATGGTTGTTCAGTCATTGAAATAATTATGTTATGATATAATCATTCATTTTACCATACATGGCCCCTGCCCCTCCAGATAACAAGAAGAAGAAGCCTGCTTTGAGCAAGGTGGAACAGGTGTGCTCCATCCCCTTCCGCTCCACCCTGTTCCCCAGCTACTTCCACAGCTTCGGCATGACGCAGAACTACATCATCTTCATCGAGCAGCCTTTCAAGCTGGACATTCTCCGCCTGGCAACAGCTTACTTCAGATCGGTCAACTGGGGAAGCTGCCTCAAATTTGACAAAAAAGACATTGTATGGACCCTTCCTTTTTCTTCAATTTTCTACATTCTCATCAAATAATAATAATACAACCCTTTGTGCTTCTTGATCTTGTCATAATCTCGCTAGTATGGCAAACGTGACTGACACGCTCATCTCTCTGCTGGCACTCTAGACGCTGATCCACCTGGTCGACAGGAATACGGGCAAGATCATGTCCACCAAATTCTACACCGACGCACTGATGGTGTTCCACCATGTCAACGCCTACGAGGATGAGGGACACGTGGTGTTTGACATGATCACCTACGAAGAAAGCAACATCTACGAGATGTTCTACATTCAGAACATGACACAGGACACCAGCCAGTTCATTGAGAACAACAAGAACCTCTCCCGACCCATTGTTCAGAGATTTGTTCTGCCTTTGAACGTGCAAAAGGTACAGAACAATCGTTCTGCTTTGTCCTGGAACCTGTCCTTTGTCCTTTGTCTTATTGGATACATGTATGATGTTAAAGGGTTCATTAAATTGTTGGAGTCAGGTGGCTGAGCGGTTAAGGTGTTGGGCTACTGATTGGAAGGTTGTGAGTCGGATTCCTGGCTGTGGCATCATTACATTTTGTCCTTGGGCAAGGCACTTCACACTACTTGCTTCGGGGGAAAAGTTCCTGTACTTGCTATGAGTCGCTCTGGATAAGAGCGTCTGCTAAACGACTAAATGTAAATATAATGTAATCCTATAAAAGGGACCTGAATGTGAGGATAACTGGTTGAATTTATGTTCCAGGACACTCCTACGGGAACTAACCTGGTGACACTTCAAGATACAACTGCCACCGCAGTAGTCCAGAATGACGGCTCTATCTACTGTAGTTCTGACACACTGTTTGAAGGTAGGACATCACTTTCATATATATATATATAGAGAGAGAGAATATGTATAAATAAATATATGAATGATATAAATATATATAAATGATATATATATATAATATATATATAAATGATAATACATCACCTCACAGTCAATATGAAAAATGAATAAATGTAAATATCTAATCTGTGCACATACTATCCATTAGGTTTGGAGTTACCCGGGATCAATTACAAATTCAACGCCAAGAAGTACCGATACTTCTATGGGTCAAGGGTGGAGTGGACTCCAGAGCCTAATATGGTCACTCACACTTGTTTTTAACAACAAAAATGCAACTATATGAATGGAACATGTTATTTCTTTTATCCGTTTTTGGTTTACTACTCTGCTAAATGTTGTGATGATGGGTACACAGATCGTAAAGGTGGACACTGTGACCAGGAAGCATCTGCTTTGGACAGACGACAACTGCTACCCTTCAGAGCCTGTATTTGTGGCTTCACCCGGAGCTGTGGAGGAGGATGATGGTAAAGTCAACTCCTTTGTAATCCTTCTGGTATTAGTAATACAGTTGCTGTTTACAGTTAGATATGGAATGTGTAATGTCATGGTTTTTGTTTTTCAGGTGTGATTTTGTCCTCGGTTGTCTCATCCGATCCAAAGATATCCTCCTTCATGCTTGTACTTGACGCGAAAACCTTTGAAGAAAAAGCTCGAGCCTCCGTTAATTCCAGTGTTCACATAGACTTGCATGGGCTCTTCATCCCTGCTCAAGACTGATCAACATGAACAGCAGGGGGCAAGATTGCACTATAGAAAACCTCAGATACAGCTAGTTCTCTGGGGTTTGTCCTCAACATTGATGCTAGTTTACAAGAAATACACAAATAAAATGTTA
Organism: Neosalanx taihuensis; assembly: GCA_030340665.1. Lineage (NCBI taxonomy): Eukaryota > Metazoa > Chordata > Actinopteri > Osmeriformes > Salangidae > Neosalanx > Neosalanx taihuensis. The sequence continues at coordinate 11,496,635 of CM059295.1, forward strand.
TCATACTATTGGACATACTGTATCCAAATGAAGAAGTAATCCATTCATTTACCAGATACCCTCAATGTCTACATAATCATAATGTGTGTTTCTTTATCGTTCTTGTTTATTCTAAATAAAAATAGTAATTGGGTGATAGATCATGATAGTGACAACTAATGGAGAAACAGGGATAAGAATTCATTGCATTTGTGTCGTACTAAATATGTAGAACTAAGTAGTTTTCCCATTGACATGTAAACTTGTTCTTATTCCCCATGGTATATTTTATACCAGATTGCCTGGGGGTGGAGGGATCAACAAAATTGATCTGGGTCAAAAAGTTATTGTACTAGAGCGCAAATTGATATATGGCTAATGCTAAGATTCCATGACTTTCCTATCAATATTGCTTATCTTAATTATGCTGTTTAATCTCTTACAGAATTAAGATAAGATCATCTTATCGTCTTGCAGTGGGGAAATTGCAGGATAAAACAAAGATGATTTCATAATTTCACTTCAAGATGCATTTCACATAAAGCAAAACATAGTTAATGATAATAAAAGGAAAGCTCTGAGGTCATTAATATTAATCTTGCCACTTCAGAATTTACCTCTACCATACCTGCTCACAGAAAAGGATATAGGAATATAGCCATCTCTCAAAGCAGCTAGCATGAAAAATGCACTGTTAAAGCCCAATAGTTAACATTTTCAGAAAAGATAAGTTTACTTGATGCTTCTGCAAATAGACACATGAAGGTGATTTCACTTTTTTTAACGTTGTAAGTAATAAATGTTTTTGCTTGAAACGAGACCAAATTGTGAATGTGACTTTTTATCGACTTCATTCATATTATGAATAAACAAAACTGGATGGAATGTCAAAGCACATGCATATGTGCACTTATCAAGAAGATGCATATAATATGCAATAAAACGTCTTACCGTCATGTATTTTATATGCTAAACATAAGGTTTCATAATCTTGACAACATGGATAGATGCATAGGTTTGGGTGTTGCATAATAAAGCCTGGTTGTTATTCAATTGAATCTCAATAACCATAGTTTAATAACCACTAATTGCCCAGATACACAACACATAACCGTACAAAGGTAATTGGTTGAGAATAATCCGGTACAAAGATGGCATGGGATGCAAAATAATACAATTACATTTATAAGAAGTGTCCTGGCAGCATTAGTATTGAGTTCAGGTCACGATGACACTGAGTTAGTCTATTTAGGTTAATGAGAACTTTCACCAATAAGCCATAAACAAGCGAGAGCAATGAAGATGACGCAGATAAGATAACGGAAAATGTTAATCTTTTTAATCTTTTAAATGTTATTATAGGTTAGTCTACTTTAACTTTGGGGGAGTGGTTTTCTATGTACTTTATATAGGCTAACGCTTTTCGCCAACACGTGCTGTCTTAAACCATCATCATGTCTTACGACTATTCGAAAAACAAAGAAGAACATCCAGACCCGGTGAAGACGGATCTCAAAGGTGTTGTAATTTTACATCCAAAAACTGTATTCTCAACCAACCATTGGCTACTGTTTGGGTGTTTTATGTTCTGCTGATCCGGATCCGGCGTTTTGGACATTAACTGATCAGACACTTCATTGTTATTGTAGGTAATATCCCCAACTGGCTACAGGGAACGTTACTTCGCAATGGACCGGGACTGTTTTCTCTCGGAGAAACTGCTTATAACCACTGGTTTGACGGGATGGCCCTGATGCACAGCTTCACCTTCAAAGATGGTATGATGTTAAAATGGATCTGTCTCTTTAAAGTGAGCTAACACAAAACTAAAATACACTAAATGTAATACTGACATTGGAGGCGCATTGGCAAACTTGTATATGTATTTGAAAGAGGCCAGATGCACCTGTTCAACATTTAGTTCAAGTGTGAAGACATTAAACCTGAATAAGATTAATCGGACAGAATAAAATTGCATCTCGAATCAAAGATGCATCTGAACTTTCCTAATTGCTGGCATAACATTTTTTTAAGGAGAAATTATTTACCGAAGCAGATATTTACAAGGGGACACGTACAAGGACAACATTGCAGCCAAAAGGATAGTTGTCTCTGAGATGGGGACTATGGCCTATCCAGATCCAAGAAAAAACTTCATTTCAAGGTAGGTTTGCTTGTGTTGATAGTGTTAAGCACATATGGTTCACATTGAATCCAATCATCGAATCTAATATATTCCCAAAAGACACACTCAGAATGTCAAATGTAAATGGATGCCCGGTACAGTGAACATGTGTCTTTATCTAATTTTCCAGAGCCATCACCTTTCTCAATCACACTGTCCCAGATTTCACTGATAACTGTGGAAACAACTTTTTAAGATATGGGAAGGATTATTATGCTACCTCTGAAACAAACTACATCCGCAAGATTGACCCTGTAACATTAGAAACCCTAGACAAGGTAACTCAAAGTCAAGCTATAGAAGTTCTCATGAAGAACATGTTTTGTAAAGAATATTTAAAGAAAGTGCTATGTTTTTTGTGTTTGTGTACTGTGTTTTTTTAATTGAGGTGGATTACTTGAAGTACCTACCTGTGAATCTGGTGACATCTCACCCTCATTATGATAAAGATGGAAACACCTACAACATGGGGACTACTATTGCTGACAAGGGCAAAACTAAATACATCATATTCAAGGTTCCAGCCAGCTGCGAGAAAGGTATGTTTTAAAAACATTGCCCATTATGACCCTGCATACTCTCCTTAAAAGTTGGACTTTGGCTTCCCCCTTCATAATGATCGGTCACTTATTAATTGTGATTCTCAAGACCTTATTGAACTTGTGAGACAGCAGACAAGGATAGTAGTATACATTGACTCTATGCTGAAAGATAAAATGTTACTTGACAAGGTGAGCAAACCCGATGGTTGAGCAATCTTTTCAAGTTCTTTGCAACAACAGAGCTGGGTTGAGGTGTAGTATTCCTCTTACTATACCACTGACCTGCCCACAACTACAGTGCCATGTTAAAATACATTGCTTTATATATAAATGATGTAATTTTTCTCATTTCAATGAAGCACATCTTTCAATCTTCCCTGCTAGATGCCAAAGCAACACCTGCCCTGAAGAAAGTGGAGGTGTTGAGCACCATTCCTTGCCGTTCCCTCATCACCCCAAGCTACTACCACAGCTTTGGCATGACTGACAATTACTTCATCTTCATTGAACAGCCATTGAAACTGGATATATTCAAGATGGCTACTGCATACATGAGAGGGATCAACTGGGCCAGCTGTATGAAATACTCCCCAGAGGAAAATGTATGGGTTTCTGGACTGTACTTGATATATCCAGTCACTAGATGTTACACTACACTAATGTTTCTGAAATTAATGTTACAGCATGTGGTTTATTCACTGGACATGTATTTGTTTTGTGTTCTGTCATTGAACAGACTTTACTTCACCTGATAGACAGGAAGACTGGCAAAGAGGTGGGAACAAAGTACTACACAGGTGCCATGGTGGTCTACCACCATGTGAACGCCTTCGAGGAGGATGGTCACGTTGTCTGTGATGTCATTGCCCATGAAGATAACACTTTATACGATATGTTTTATCTAAGCAAAATTAACGATGAATCATCTGGGTCTGGAAGGAAGCTTCCAACCTACAGAAGATTTGCTCTTCCAATAGAGTGTGACAAGGTACAGTGTAATAATGGGAAAATAATTCATGAGAATCTCTGTCCAGGTCTTGTCTTATCAATGATTTACATAACCTTTATCATGAGGTTGAAGTTCAAATATATTTTGAGTTGTGAAATACAATGCATGTTCTTACTGAAGATAAACAGGGCCCTCGGAACGTTCAAAACAAAAAAGTTTCAGTTGAAATGACCGAGGCACCATTTGTTTAACACTTCCCAGATCAGGCAAAATAATCAAAGGAAATCTATAGATGAGTGGTCAAAGTAGATTAAAATACAAAGAAAACATTGTCTAGGAGTGTGTCGACACTTTCAACAGTATTTTCCTACTTCCCTTTCCTCTGGTCCTCTGGTTTCAATCATGAAGGGTGTTGAGGTTGGTGAAGATTTAGTGAAACTCAAGTATACGACAGCCAGCGCTGTTAAACAGAAAGAAGGCAAGCTTCTCTGCCAACCAGAGGTGCTTTGTCAAGGTAAGGCCAACTCAGGTGTTTGGTCAAAAAACATACAGTGCACAGGTGTATCTTTGTAAGAGGTTCTAAATGTACTGAAACCTGTTTTAACAGGGGTGGAAAATCCCAGACTGAACTATGACATCAACGGGAAGAAGCACAGATTTGCCTACTTGACTTGTGTGGAGATGGTTGCAACATCAAAAAAGGTATAAAGATGTCTTTGTGATTACGTTCAATATCCTGCTTCTCGTCCAACATGCTAATCACCGCTGTCATTGTAGATAATGAAGTTTGACGTTGAGACAAAGAGCATGATTGAGTGGGCGGAGGACAAGTGCTGGCCTTCAGAACCTGTGTTCATTCCCAGGCCCAATGGAGAGTCAGAAGATGATGGTAGGACATAATAACTGACAACTGAACATTTGTACTAGTCATTTGATCAAGTGTAGGTTGCTAATTTTTAGACTCACCTTGCTGGCTGACCACATTTTATTTAAAATGTAAGTTATGCTGTTTGTTTTGGGAGAATATTCCTTTTCTCTCTACTCCTTTCCAATCTACCTATCTTTGTTTTCAGGTGTGGTCTTGGTGTCAGTCATCAACTCTAACCCAGGACAGTCGGACTTTCTCCTGGTGCTTGATGCTAAATCATTCAAGGAGATTGCTCGAGCATATGTGAATGCAGAGCTCCACATGGATATGCATGGGTATTTCATTCCCCAAGAAGACTAGCCTTGCATTTTTGTCCATGTTTCTACTTGAGATAATCGGTGCAGTAGAGATCAGTAATCAAAATTGCACCTTAAACTAGTCTAAACAAACTATGTTTGAGATGAACATTAAGGAAGTCTTGACCAGACATGAATTTCACTCCAAACCCCCTCTGACATTATTTTCATAAAATGTTGTGTACATGCTACCTTTATATTAAAAGGATCCAAATGATTTTATAACAATGATTAGCCAGCCAACACACCACATTTACAGTTAGTGATCATCACAACATTATCTCCTGGCATTGTACCAGCCTTTTATAGCGAACGTTGCCATTTGATAGCATGAACAACTTTGCCACAACATCATATACTGGTTGGAGATGGTCTGCTCTGAAATGACAGCTAACAGATTGGTTTACATTTTGCAAGTGACACTTAGGCCTATGTAACTGACATGAATTTCAGTCACGCACAATATCAAATGTTGCTTTGGAAACGATTATTAATTGTTGTGGTATTATATCAATTGTCTTGAATATCTTTATACATTGTCATCTGTGGACTGATTCCAGATAATACCAGCCATTACTGTGGATTTATAACAAATATTTTTTGCACACGATTGCATACTTAAACATTAAATAATGTGTTTATTTTGTGTGATAACACATCTATCGGCTAAATAGGACGTAACGGTATTTTGCAGCCTATGAATGACCATTGTAATAAAATGATTGTTGCACACATTGTTCTGTTATTTATCTGTCTGTATTATAATGTGATATCGTTCTTGTTATAACTATGTTTATCAAGTTAAAACAAGTTATTTTCACGTTATTAGGATATACAGAAGTATAATTTTAAAACAAGAAACATATTTATCAAATCTTTTACATATTGATTGAGTGTTTTTTGAGCACATTCCCACAAAAGGTGCTTTTCCAGGCGGATGCATCTGGGGGCAAAACACCAAATCTGAGCCATGATTAGGCCCAACCATTTTGACTACTTCAGATGGGTATGCAGAAGGCAATCTGAAAGTAACAAGCGGTTAGGTCTCAAGACCAAGGAACTATTGAAAATCAAAACAGTGAAAAACATTGTCAATCCATGAGAACTGATTGAAATGTGGATCTCACGGTGAATGCGTGAGACTTGAAAGTCCTGTATTGAATAGGCCCAGGTTATATTTCTACACATATGATCATCAGCTGCCTTCTAAGGGTATTTCCCTGTGTTATTGGCCTGTGGGCACTTTATTTCAATGTATAACCAAAATAAGTCCCGCCACACCCCACAAGAGGTCACTAGTGCAACATATGAACACGTCACTTATATGCGACACTGACGTAATCTTGTTTAGACTCAGGGCATGACTTCTAGTGGAAGCTGAGCAGTTGTCAGACCTTCGTTTTCAGACGTGTCTCTTCAGTTGCAGGATTAGTCGGAATAATGAAGTCCATCTCTAGATTTATTCTACAAAATCAAGTAATTACATTATACATTTATATTAACTAGTACGAATCAGATTGTAATGCTTGTTATTAGCTCAAGAGCAAGCTAGAGAGGTACAGTACTGTAACTGCCTTTAGAATCATCCAGCAAGATATTTCAGAATGGAAGTACAGAAATATACAGAAATATTATGAGATCTTTCTGGACTAGTACACCTTCTCCCACTGCACACATACAAACCCTGTTTTTGAGTTGTAACTTTGTTATTGCAATGATTTGTGCCCCAGAATGTCTTCATAACCAGACAGCTGCTGAGGAACCTCTCCTCGCAGACAGAGGGTGAGGTGCGGATCGTACAAATACTGAAAGAAAAGTTTCCATCCGCCTCATCTCTTAAAGTTGTGGATATATCAGGTATTGTATACAGCATTTGAACTCGCATCCAAAATAAAACCCATTTTGAATTAGGTGTCATTACGTTGTTCTGTCTACTGTTTTGATCCAGGTGGATGTGGTGCTATGTATGAGATCCATATAGAGTCCAGTGAGTTTAAAGGCAAGAGGACAGTACAGCAACACCAACTAGTCAACCAGGTTAGTAATCAGGTTTAGCTTGTTGTGCAAAAAGGCATGAACCAAATGAACGACTGGGCTGTTTTTTTGCACAGCTGTGTTTTATTTGTAAATAATAGTGTCTCTTTTATATTGTCTGAATAAAATGTTATCGCCTCATTCACAGGCACTGAAGAATGAAATCCAAGGAATGCACGGGCTACGAATATTTACTGAGGTTCCCCAAGACTAAATCCTAATCTGCCATGGATCATTTTTACCATGTTATGTTGGATTAATTTAAATACACTCTGATCATGTAATAACTCTACCAACCTTACATGTAGCCAACTGTGTCTTCAGACAACAGGCTTCAGACTTTTATGTGAATTATTATATTGAACTGTGACTGACATGTGTGAATGTAAAATCCATAATTTCAGTAGTTGGACGGGAAACTTGTGAAATCTGTGTGAGTGTATGATTATCCTGCTATGCCTGTCAATAGGACTACAACGGAAAAAGCCAGATGCACAAGGATACAGGTTCTTTAGTCAAATATTTCTGAATTTGAGGGAGTCCACCTGTAGCTTAAACAGTTAGACCTTCCCTTGATGGAATTGTGGAGTGATTCTACTAAACAATAGATATACAGTAATACCTCTATGCAAAGTGAATCCTGCCGTTAGTTTGTTAGCGTGATGTAGTTTTTCATTCAACCTAACCCCCACATTCCCTTCCTCTATTTATTGGGTCACGCCTCCTTGTAAACCAAAATTACAATATAAATATTCTCCAAATATTTGAGATGTCTCGTTACTTTGTATTTTATCTTGGCTATTTCTAAATGGAGGGGCCATAACCTAGACTACATCCCAATACCCATACCATAGCCTAGGCCTATATAGTATGCCAGGTTAGGGTTAATTTCAATAGCCTCTACTTGTAATATTCACCAGCAGATGGGGAACTTCCTCTTCCTTGTGTGTAGACACATAAGGCTACCCATTAAAAAAACAATTTTAAAGGAAATAGCCCATATAATATTATAGGTAAATGTGACATTGAGCAGCAATTCATCTTATCCGAATTAGGCTTGTTATTAAGAACATGACGTGCTCATCACATAATCATAGCACATGTCAGGTCAACAAACACATTATTGAATTAATGAATAACTATTGGCAGATATGAAGAGTATGTGTCTTAGTTGATTCAAGTACACGCCAAAGGGCACTGTCGTTGTTGGGTACAGACCATCTGATCATTTTGCATCACTGTTTGCTGCTTGACAGTCACCAGGGAACAGGAACAGAATAGAGGCAGCAGCTACTGCGTATTGTGAACTTACCCCGGTGGAAGGAGGCTGCATCTCCTCCTCTTGCCTATGAAGCCCACCGAAATGGCTAAAGAAGGAGCGGAGATGATGATGGAGGAGACGGAGCACATGATAGAGAAGAATGGGGCCAAAGAAGCAGAACATATAGTATCTTCTGCAGGTGCCAAAGAAATGAGAGCCGTGATTTTGGCCGGTTTCGGCGGTCTGAACAAACTCCGGGTGACGAAGAAGGCGATGCCCGAACCCGAAGAGGGAGAGGTGAAGATTCGTGTCAAAGCATGGTAACTGATTTAATTGAATAATTACTAATTCTGGTACCGCTCACATGAGCAACATGCTGATTTTGTGCAGGTGGGCTACTCCGTTGAGTTTACAGTCAGGTTATTTCAAATCAAGAAGATAGTTGTAGTGATTTATAGCCTCGTTTAGTTTGAACTTCAATAAGCAATTAGGCAATATGAAAAGCAAAAGCAGAATTGATAAAAGTAACAGAAGTCTCTGAGCCGCGTTTTTGTTGTTTTCTTTCAGTGGCTAACATTATTAGTAGCCATTATGGCAACAAAAGCCAATAGGCTACAATGAATGCAAAAAGTAACCTATGTCTTTTAAGTATCAATCATTTTAAAATTGTATGGTTCGTGAAGCATATTGGCCTTGAGAATGCAGCATAACTAGACTTTTCTGGAATCACACTAAACATTTTCTAGATGCATATTTGATTAACCACTTAATGAGATCACTGTGGGGAAAAAAATCCACACCCAGCATAATTTATTTTGCTAAATCTATGATAAATGCAATGTTGCAGTGGTTTGAACTTCCTGGACCTGATGGTACGACAGGGAAATATTGACAATCCTCCTAAAACTCCACTGGTGCCAGGTTTTGAATGTTCTGGAATAGTGGAGACAATGGGGGAAAACACTAAGGGATTTGAGGTAAGTCAAAGAGTACTGTGGTAAATCATACTACGTGGAGCCTATTTTAATCATGATAATTCATCACCTGAAATTTTTCACCTGCTATTTTTGACATCCGTAAACAGTATATTGTATGTTTAGAATAACAATGAAGCATCGTCATCTGACTTTTTCATCTTAGCATGCCTTTGCTATATATCATATTTGAACACTCCTTTTCCTGTGCCTAGATAGGGGACAGGGTGATGGCTTTTGTGAACTACAATGCTTGGGCAGAGGTGGTCTGCACTCCTTTAAATTGCGTCTACAAGATCCCTGATGAGATGACTTTCCCTGAGGCAGCAGCCTTCTCCATAAACTTTGTGGCTGCCTATATGATGTTGTTCGAGGTCGCCAATCTCCGAGATGGCATGTCTGTATTGGTCCATTCAGCAGGCGGGGGCGTGGTAAGTCAGCATCTCAGTGAAGGTGGGTGGGGAGAGAGAGAGAGAGAGAGAGAGAGAGAGAGAGAGAGAGAGAGAGAGAGAGGCAGAGAGACAGAGAGAGGGAAGTGCAGAGAGAGAGAGAGAGGGGGGGGGTGGCGGCAGAGAGACAGAAAAAGAGCTTGTCTTGGAAATCATATCACTGATGTGTTACTATAGATACTAACAGTGGCATATTTAGCTTTTGAGCTAAGGGACTGTGACTGTTATCACAAAGATCACATCTTGTGTCATGTTGATTTAGCTTTTATTAATGCTCGTAAAAAATTACAATGAATTTATTTCAGAGCTTTTAGAATTGCACACAAAAAGGTGTTTTATCGATAACGTGACATCGCTTTCAGTAGCCCCACTGTCACTTTGAATACCAGATCTATACCTCACTCAGTTTCTAGACATACTGCAAATTTTAAAGGTGGTCTGTAACTTCTGAATTGTGGCTGATATGCTACATACGATGCAAAGCCGAGGTAAAGGACCTTAAGGATCTGTGGTTGTATGTGAAATATGAGATGATCTATGGACAGGTATCTGGATTAGCCTCTTCAGGTGTAAACAGCCTCTGTGGCCTCCCAGCGACTTGCAGTGATAGTCTGTTTGTTTTTCAGGGTCAAGCAGTGGCTCAGCTGTGTTCCACCGTACCCAACGTCACTGTGTTTGGAACCGCCTCATCTTTCAAACATGACGCCATCAAAGACTCGGTGACTCACCTCTTTGACAGAAACCTGGATTATGTACAAGAGGTTAAAAAGTATGAATTTGTTTTATTTAAAAAAAAGAAAGAAAAATCAATATTTTTGCCTTGTGGACTAAGATACCACAATAGGGATTTGCTAACCTTAAGAAATTAAGTTGGTTGGTTAGAACAGGGATGAATATTAGTGGTAATTGGGTTTCTAAGGCAATCAAATGGTCTAAGATATGAGTGGGTATTATAGGTGAATATTTTTGTGATGTAGACACGATGATTTGTTGCTATACTATGACAGTAATAATGTGATAACGTGGCACACAGCGTATGTAGTGCTCAGTGGTGATGCAGATGTTACCCAATGCCTTATTTGGACTTGTGTGGCTGCAGTCCCCATGGCAACAAACAGCTTGTCTCCACGAGCAACAGCATTGTGTGAGGTAGAGCACCCAGAGCTCAAGCCTGATCAACCTGCAACAGGGTGGGCTTAGGGGAAGTAGAAAAATGGACAAATCAAGTAAGAGCTGAGATGCATTGCAAATTCCAAAATGATACAGGAGATTGTGTCAGATTTAAAGATCAGATACAACTAAACGTTTAGACATTTTCACAAAAAGATTCAAAAAGATTACATTTGGTTTTAACATGCTTCTAAAACAATGTAATCCAGAGGATTGCTTCCTCCACTTATGTAAGCCATTTCCGAAGTAAACCTCTTAGTGAGGTCCAATCTGTCTTAAATGTGCCACCATTCGGAACAGTGATAGTGTGCTGTGAGGTGAGTCATCCAGCCAGTGACCGTCGAGTCCTTAATCAAAGGATTAGACGTGTTCTGAACGAGGGTCTACAAATGATTCTTTTATCAACAACAATTGCTGTTGGACACTCGAGTCTGGCTATTCCATCTATTGAATAGTGTTTCCTCTTAGGTGGATAATCCTTAATTCTCCTTTTGGAAAGTACTGTTTTAGAACATATCACAATGGTGATGAATTTAGGGATATCAGAAGGGCACATTAATAATCCTTTCATCTCTCTGGCTCCCACATTCCTCCCAGGATCAAGAGTAAAGCAAAATTAAATTGGTCTCTGGGCCTGCTTTTACAATAGGCAAGCCCAAGGGCATCACAAGACTGCTGAGTAGTTTAGCCAAGCAGGCAGCCGTGGGGCCACCAAGCAGAAAGTAAGGCATTAGGACCCTCTTGATCAGGCGGGAGAATGCCTTGATTACCACATGCCTTTCATTCTTACATGTTTGTACCTCTAAATGAGTGCTGCCATGCACACACTGCCTTAGATCTTCGAGGATCTTTCCTTCATTCACTGTTCATTCATTTTCTCTTGGTTTATGGTATTTGAGAGGGCATCTTAATGAACACTTTTTCTCATGTATTTTCTGCCTGCTCATGAGGCCTGTGATTGAGCTTGGCTCTAATTGGGAAACAAGGAGCATCTCATTGAATTTCCTGTGTCTTTTAGGATCTCTCCAGAGGGGGTGGACATCGTCCTAGACTGCCTGTGTGGTGAAAACACTGGGAAAGGCCTGAGCCTACTTAAGCCCCTGGGAACATACATACTGTATGGTGGGTGATGTGTGTACTTGTTACATGATCTGATAATTAACGGTAGCTGTGGTATTTACATTCTGAATGTCCTATACACACATATGTCTATGGTATGCAATACAATTGTTCTGTGTTTTTGTGTGGGACATACTTGACGTAAAGTGACGTACAGTATATTTTATACAGTACCTCTCAAATTAACCATTTCGGTCTTGAGGCAGCAAATACATTTAAAGAACACTACATATTCATGTTTAGCTAATTACCTGAAATTGTTCTGACCTGATTTGAATATGAAATTTACTCAAGTTTGTCAGACCTTTTGCTTCTGAATGTGCACAGAATGTATACTATTTTATTATCTGCATGTAACAATTCACTAGCGGGTGAATGATTGTGAACCTGCTGATCTCATTCGACACCGAAGGAAATGGAAAAATAATTTTAATTTAGAAATAATTGAAATAAATTCAGCCATGTGAAGACCAGACACACCGCCTTCCTATCTGAACAGGCTTAATCACGGAAATCTGCTCAACCCTGAGACAACGTAGTATTAGAGTTACAGTGTCAATGAAATATTCAAAATTGTAATACAAATCCTGCTGTGTGAATCAATTATTGGCATTATTTTTGGTGGAGTGAACTAGTATGAGTCATACTGGAACTATGCCAGGGCAAAGGACAGTGCCACCTACAACTTCCCCACCGTCCCCTCTTACTGCCCAGCAGTCTGCATGGCAGAGCTCCCTCACTGTACACTCTTGTCTTTTGTTAATGTGCTTTCAGGCTCATCAAACATGGTGACCGGGGAAACAAAGAGTTTCTTCAGCTTTGCAAAATCTGTGAGTCACAGATTCTCTAACTGTCAGTCTGTTATTATTATTATTATTATTATTATACAATCAACCGTAGCGCTAATTTGTACAGGGACAGTTTTTTTCCAATTGTGTGCCTGTGTCTGTTTGGACTCCACAGTGGTGGCAGGTGGAGAAGGTGAACCCCATTAAACTGTATGAGGAGAACAAAGTCATTGCTGGGTTCTCGCTCCTCAACCTCCTGTTCAAGCAAGGCAGGTATAGCCTGGTGAGGACAGTGGTGGAGAAGCTCATGGCCCTCTACAGCCAGAAGAAGATCAAGCCACTGGTGGACTCTCTGTGGGCGTTAGAGGAGGTAGGACCCACGCCTGAACTGCTCATCACAGGGAACTTGTTTGATTGACAGGTCCATCGCAGTCCGTCTGTGTGAACACTCCCACAACCATGCCCAAATCCACATGGAAACGAAGGTAACACAGATGACAAGGGGGAGGGTTGCCAGGTTTTTGGAGGAGGTGGTGTGTGTAAACATCTCGGATGGATGTGTCATCTGTTGTTCGTCACCATTCCGAGCTGTGAGGAGTTGTCATCTGTCGTTGGAGGCACCCACACACACACACACACACACGAGGCGGGTGGGCTTGTAGTTCTGAACTATGCTTTGATGGCAACAGTTATGCTTCACTCCCCCATCCCTACCATGCAGCTCAATATGTATATCAATCGCCTCTCTCCAATCTGTGCTTGTGCATTAGAAGTCTATGCTCGTCTCTGTTTGGGCTTGACTGAAAATCTTCAGAGGAATACCATCACACCCTTCTCTGTTCATGAGGAAATGCAAATGAGACATTTATATTTGGGCAGGTCATGGTGCCTCTGTCTTCAGACGCACATGTGGCATGCTTGGTGGATTACAGAGGACTTGAATTTGATTTACTTTACAGAAGTAAATTACTCGCATGTTAACGATACAGTTTGGTTTGGTGTCTTGAAGCATTGAGGCATGACATTAGATAGTTATTTTCTGCTTCGTTTTTCTATTTTTGATCTTATGTTGCTGCCTGCAGACCGATTCTTGCATCATTCGGTTTTTGAAGTTAAAATATAATTGCCGCATCCTGTAGAGAGGAGTGAGCGAAGCCTTTCTTTGAGCTGTCGGATTTTCACGGTATACATTTTTACCAAGAAATATTACACCAGGAGTATTTTACAAACCGTTACATCCAAACTTCCATTGAACCTTTTTCCATTGTTCACCTAAGGCATGAAGGTCTTTAATAATCTCTAAAGCAGGTGGCGTTACTGATATTCATCTATTTCTTAGCACTGATGCTACTTAACATGATTCCTTGCTAATTACGGCAGAAGGAAGAGAGAGAAAACATTAAGTATCTCAGTGTTCTTCTGAAATGGGTATGCATAGTCAGACAGTGATTAATTGGATTCATTGCAATTGCATTTCCAGTATACTTATAAACGTCTCATTTAACATAGATGAGTCGCTTTAATAGGGGTTGTTTTTCTCAGTTATCTTAATGCTATTATGTAGAAAGTAGTGGTAAATGTAACCGACTCCCTATCCCCACTCACTTTCTTAGTTGTCATGGTATCAGAAATGTGTGCCTTTCATCCACTATCTTGAAAACTCACGCCAGTTGGATGCTGGAGGTAACCATGCTGTACTTGTCATACCTGTGTCTATCAGATAACACATTGATTGACTATGGACCACCTGGCTCTTAGCGTTAAAAATGTTAACAAGTATTTCTTCTGCAAATAACACCATTAGCTTACAGTTCTTTACAGCATCTGGCATGCAACGTGAAACAAATGTGACAACACTTTGCATGTATATAATTTTTTAATAGAAGACGCTTCTTTCAGGACTTTATAGATACTGTTTACAGTGAAATAACTCCTAAGTAGATATTAGACTCTGTCAGACAGATGTGGCCAGTCTCTGTTACTCTGCGTCAGAAGGCACATTCTAGTAAGGGATGAATTGAGCTGCTGAATTGATCTCCTGAATGCAGCAGAAGTGCTGTTTTTTTGCACCTAGCCTAGCCTTTCAGGAAATGCCACCTGGCAGTGTGGTGTGTGTATCACTGTCATATAACACAAGCATTTACTCTACTGTGTTAGATTGTTCCTTAGTGAGAGAGCTCAACCACTGTGCTCATCATGCCCAGATTGCAGCTGACACAGTGTGCATGGAGGAGAGAAAGAGTTGATGAGAAAGTAATTGTTCTAGCTACTGTAGAGAGAAGTACAGGTTTGAACGAGTCTCAAGTGTAGGAACAACGAGACGGATCCTAGCTGAAGTGGTTCTGTCCCTCCCTGAGATCACATAATACAAGACCCTGAGGAGTGGAGAGAGATGAGTTGGCTGTGTACGTCTCTCAGCAATGGAAATCTTATTACCTGTGCGGTGGTCATGCTTTCTGGACGCCCCTCCGGCCTCGGCTGAAGATAAATATCTGGATGCTTTGGAAAGCTCCATTCATCAAAGGACAGCTTTTGTGGAGCCTGTGGCTTTAACAGGATTGTTTGCTTTCTACCTGTATCGTCTGCGAGGTAAAGGCAGTTCATGGACCATCTCTTCGTGACATAGATCTTGTTGATCCAGGGACATTTTGTTGCTTCTCCTAGCTTCAAACTCCCAACACAGATGTTGTATAAAGCCATATATCAAACACTTTTTGCGCAGTGAATATAAACCACCGTGTCCTGGAAGCCCTGCTGGGATATCGTGCAGCCCAGAATACCTCAGTAAGATTTCTACTGCCGTTTACAGCTTCTGCTTTGAAGAATGGTTTTGATGCCAAATGTTTCAATCTTCCAAGCCATGCCCATAGTCCCTGAGCACCACAGACAAGCTTTCTTCCCCAGATGTGGTAAAGAAGCAGATATCACAGGGATCAGAGCGAGAGGACCCAGATGGGAGGAGAGGCAGGAGGACTGGTCTGGGCAAACAAAACAGTTAGGCAACCAGGGATAGGTGATAACTCTTAAACAATGACTAATTAGACTAAACAATACAGCGTGGCTGGGAATTAAACAGATTTGTGAGTGGTGTGGTGTGACGATGACTGGTTGATGACCCTCGGGTGTCTAAACAAAGCAAGTTGAGTGGAAGACCTGGTCTGAACTGGTGCCTGGAGACATGTACACACACACACACACACACAGGGGAGACAGCCTGGTATGAGCTATGTTGAATTTGAGGGCATGACACAATAGAAGAATTTCCCGGAGAATGCACTGAGGTAACATCGACTTACACAGCTGCATCCAGCTCCTGAAGCTCTGTCTGCCTTTGACGGCGTATCAGGAAATGAGAACTTACCTTCATAGTAAGAGCTTTGAAATAGGTTTACAGTATGTCTGGCATACACTCACTTTGAGCAAACTTAACTAGTGGTATTAAAGCCTTCTTATATGACTACTAACCAATGCCATTTTGATGAAAATATGCACCTGTATGTTGTCTAGGAGTTGAAATACTATTGACAAAGTATTGGCCGTTTCCACACAGTTAGACAGTCAACCATATTTACCTCAGAAGCTCTTCATCCTGAGTGCTCAGCTCTTGTCTCTCTTCGAGCCGGGCCTTGCAGGACGCTGCAGAAACCTCTTATTATTTTCCTTTTCAGCGGCACTTCACCAACACTCAACACTAGTTTTTCAGGATATGTTTTAATATTACTAGCTGACTGGCTGGCAAGTTGGTCGGTTGTCATTCTGTCTCCAGTCAGGAATCTTAGTCATTAGGGGGCCACAGTTAAACTTTTTAAAGTGGAAGCTAATACAAAGTCCCAGAACTGAATCTTTAATCTGTTTCCAGATATTTCTGGTTGTTAAATAATTATTTCCAGTTCAAGCTCTTAGATCATTGGTGTTAAACTCGTGGCATCGATGGTCAAGAGGGTGCAGGATTTCACTTTAACCTAGCACTACTCCAGCTGATTTCACCAAATAGAGAAACTCGTTAATGAAATCAGCTGGTGTAGTGCTTGGTTGATACAAAAACCTGCACCCTCTTGGCCCTCAATGGCACAAGTTTGACACCACTGTCTTAGATCAAGCCAGTTTCACGGTAAAATACCTCTCCTAAAGACCTCTCTCGTAAAAGAGATCTACTGTCATGTACCGTGCTGCAGAATCAGCCCTACATATATCACGCAAGCTCTGACATCTCCTCACCCTGCCAAGCTTGATCATGTTGCCATGGAAACGCTGGCTCCCGGAACGTGGTAAACGTGGCAGCAGAACACGTGGTAGACCTCAGTGTGAAGGCCGCAGTGTCGGGACAGAGATCAGGCTGTCACTCAGCTGAGATGGCCGGGCTGCATTGTGTGAAGCACATAGGCTGTGAAGAGAAGAAAAGGACATCTACTGAAACTGCCATGGTTGATTGCCTGGATCCTCAGGTAGAGACAGGATCGACACACACGGTTTCCAGTGTGTACGCTATGCAGCAAGATCCCCATAATGAGTTGCACAAATTAATTATTGCTGGCAGCAACTTGCTGCCTCTACCCTCAGAGCTTTACAATGTCTGTTTACAGCTGAGAGGAAAATGGTTGTTTTCATTCACTCAACCCCCGCTTGCTGGGGCTCCTGCTGCTTTTCAGATGGATACTATAATTGGTCTGAATGTCGTGTGATCTTGGCCTTGGTTGTGCTGGCTGAGTTATTCATTCTGCACCTTAAAAAGGCCTGGCTGAAGTTCTGTAAAGAACACAGAACTTGGGCTGGCTCTTGTCATCTCTGGCCATCGTAAAACGCATAAAGGGGGTATTTGCAGTTCAGAGTATTATGATTTAATTTGATTGTCCCGGTTGCTTTAGCTACTGACTTGATTAAGATTTCTTTATTTTACATTTACATTTATTCATTTAGCAGACACTTTTATCCAAAGCGACTTACAGTAAGTACAGGGACATTTTCCCTGAGGCAAGTAGGGTGAAGTGCCTTGCCCGAGGACACAACATCATATAGCCCCAGCCGGGGATCGATCTCACAACCTTCCGATAATGAGGCCAACGCCTTAACTTTATGCTTTTCATGGCATTTAGATAAAGCTTTGCCTGTAATAAAAATGATTCCACTGTTACTAACGATTGCACTTTAGGAGTATATGTAAAGTGTTTTACATATATCTCCTTTGAACTGCACATTTATACTGATAGTTCTCTCGTGATATTATATAAATGGTATGGGTTTCACATTTTACCAGTCCCAAATACTTGCACTTCTTGTTTTGTGTCAAGGTTGTGTCTTACTGATATCTGATAATTACAACAGACACCTACATACAAATGTATACTATATATCCTGTGAGTGTGTTAGTGTGTGAAATGTATGTGTGTAGGATGGTTCAGCGTGAGCTGTTCTCTGTGCAGAAGAAGATATCTGGTCATTAAGGAACTGCCTGTATTGATTTCAGAGGAGCGCTTCCCTGCTAAGCATTCACATTACAGCTGTTTGCTGAAAAAGGCCAAGTGTTCCATCAACTGACCAAACATCTTAGGAAGGACTTGGGATGCTCAGAAGCTAATACATGACTTAGCACAGTGGTGTCAAACTCATCCATCGCAGGCCAAAAGGGTGCAGGTTTTCGTGCCAACCAAGCCACTAAACCATCTGATTTTACGAATGAGTTTCTCCACTTAGTGTTTAAAACTTGTTAGTGAAATCAGCTGGTGTAGTGGCTTGGTTGACATGAAAAGCTGCAACCTTTTGGCCCGTGATGGCACAAGTTTGACACCAGTGACTTAGCACATCTGATAAGGTCCTCCTCAGTCTCCCACAACATTGGGACCAAAATCAAACACTCGTGATGTCCAAATTATAGATAGAGATATCCGACTAAAGCTGTGCTTATGATTGAATACATTTATAGACCACAGCGACATTTTGATAAAAAATTTCGGTTCTGTTTCATTACACCTTGTAAAGTTGGAAATCTTCTTTATGAACTTGTGAATTGGTGTGCTTTGATAGGGGTCCCACAAGACGGTGTAGTACAGTGTTATGTGACCGAAGATAACATGTTTTAAAGAGGATTGTGTTTAGAGAAAGTACTGTGTTGGTGCTTCCTCCAAAACTGACCAAGACTGTAAACCAGCAATTTTATAATTCTGAACTTTGGCAGGACATGTTAGCTGTCCTCTTAAATCAGAAGCCCATAAAAAAGATGAATCATCATTCATTATAGAGGAGTGTTGTGTGGGCACACGTCCGGACAGACAGACAGGCTTGCTGGCATGTAGGGAGACAGGCTGGCAAGCTTGTAAACAGACAGCCCATTGCTTGTATGTGTGGGAGTAGAATTATGGGGGTGTGGTGGGTTAGTGCAAATGCTGACCCTGACCAACCATCCAGGCTTGGAAGGAGGGTGTGTGTTTGTGTTTGTGAAGGAGTAACTAGGGAGTGTAGAAGGAGGAGTTGGTGACAAATTTGTGTGACAGATATAGAGGATGGAGTTGGACGTTGTGTGCCTGGGTGGGAAAAGGATGGATACTCATGCTGTTTTGCGCTAGAGAAGAGCTGGTTGTCCAGTTTGAAGTGACTTGGTAGAGAAGAGACCAATGGAGGTGCAGTATGTCCCATACAGGCTCCACTCCAGGGGCTCCCTGCTAAGACGGGGGCAGATCCTCATTACTGGCTCCTGGAGAAGTGCCTGCAGTACAATAAAGCCTCTACCAGCTTACAAACTAAAACCTCCCCATCATTGTTAGTTTAGTTCCCTGACCCACTTCTCCCTTCAATGTGGATTGCTTCATTCCTATGCACGTGCAATGTTTTAGAAACAATGACATTGTGTCTTGTCTTTGTCTATTTTAATGAGAATACAATTTCCTGACATTTACATTGTCATCTGTATTGGACTGAACTTTCCCTATGTTGTGATGAATTAGATCCAGGAGAGTAATAATAAATAGCAAAGGTAGAGTAATCATATTAACCTTTCCCATGAATATAATACCATTCATCATGCCAATGCTGGCATATTAACAATATATTATTCACTATAACAGTGAAAAACCAATGAACACACATCCTTACTCATTTCAATAAATCTGGCTTGTGTCTGACAGATATACAATCTCTGAGTTTATTGAAAAAAAAGAAAATGTAATAGCAGAAAACGCAAACCAAATCATACAAGATGGATTTTCTGTTGGAATTGTAGAAGAAATAACACAGGGATTAAATCTAATTAGATTAAATTTCCCAGATCAGAGTTAGAGTAGATGGCTCAAATCCAGCTCACCAAAGTATACCAGTCTACAAAAGTCCGTAGTTCTTATGAATTACCTGTTGTTCAAAATTCTGCTTTTTTATTCAGATAAGTATGAATGACATATATATTAATTGGTTGATTGATTATGTATAACCCACAACTGACCTATTATAGTAAGAGAGATCGTAAGCCGCTTTGATAGAATACAGTGAATACGATTATTTATTTTAATTTTTAGTGTAAACTGTGAGCTGTGTAAATGAATAGTTATGAACCCTTGGGGGGGAAGTAGTATGTCTGAATACAAATGGAAATATTGCAACCTTTTACATAACACAACAGTTGTGTGTTAATCATTTTCATGAGTACTTGCTTTTTACAGCCCAAGTCAATTTTGTCAGTATTGTGACAGGAGAGAGTGTGCAGTCAGTACCTGCATAGATGTGGTAAATAACTGCTTTCAACAAGGCCATTGACTGTGCTCGCTCATGTCGCTATAGGCTGTAGTAATGGCTTCATACTGTAGCAATCACCCTCATCACACAGGCAATAAATACTCTCTCAGGCACAGAGGGGAAAACTGTGGATGGCAATACCCTCTTTCTGCCCAGCAGTTTACAGGAAGAACATGGTTTGGTCTGTTTTGAGAGATAAACATGACAATGAACACCAAATACTATGAACTATTGATTGAGAACATTGAAAGGCTGCTTAATACCTTAATGTGTTTCTGGCAACATCTGTCTGTCATGTCTACCTATACCGGTAGTTACTGTTGCTGCTCAACGCTGGCTTCCAGTCTAGCATTGAGAGAGAGGATTTGGATCATTGGTCATATCATATAGGTCTGTGGCTTTCAGCGAAATATTACTCTGAAATGTATGGAGTGTCAGGTGAACCAGTCAACTGACCAGTCATCAGATAATAAGCTGCAAGCCCACAGCTTATTTGACCCAGGTCAATATCTGTAGGTCACGGCCAAGGGGTGTGGAATGGTGGAACTGTAGGCATTGAC
This sequence comes from Neosalanx taihuensis, assembly GCA_030340665.1. NCBI lineage: Eukaryota > Metazoa > Chordata > Actinopteri > Osmeriformes > Salangidae > Neosalanx > Neosalanx taihuensis. The sequence goes on from CM059295.1 coordinate 11,517,588, forward strand.
TAATCAGTGTCTGGCTTGGAAAAGGACACTTGTGTCCAGAGTTCTTTCCCATTACTGTGACTGTTGCCTTGTGGAATGTTCCACAACTCCCACAATACAAAATTTGGCAGTGTGAAAATGACCATGGTAAAATGCCACCTCTAACTATAGTGACATTGAATTAGATTTTCTCAGTATTGTTAAGCTTTTGTGCACATCCTATGTTTGGCAGGGTTGAACTCTTACCTCATGTTTTGTGATTAATTCAGAGGGCAGCCTAAATCCTGGATTTGTGCATCTCTACGTCTGCCTTATTCTTGTGAAGTTTTGAATGTGTTCTCGTCCATCTGCACCAATCTGCTGAATGAACAGTGTGTAACATTTGAGAACATGACCTTCAGCCATGTAGCCACTCAGGTGGCAACTTTCAACATGTTCCAACTGTGAATCACACATTACAAAATATGTCTCACCACTTTTAGGCCAATTGACTGTATTTATTTAGATCTTAACTACCTCAGTTGTGAGGTTGGCTGGTCACATATCAGGGTGCTCTATAAAGAATCTGGGTGTTTTAAACTTGCTCTGTAAGATTGGATTCCCAAATTAGAATTAAATTACTCTAGCTGGTTCTCAATGGAATTCTAACGTTCTGAACTCATCTGAAGGATTTCTTTGTCTCCTCTCGTTTGTTCACGAAACGCTTATCACAATTTTACTATCCTTGTCAGTACTGCCACCTAACGTACAAATTCTTGAACTGCATATTCACCACAGAAAGAACCTGTTGAACTGTTTAAATATGGATGTATTTGGTGTGTTGATTAATGTCTTAATATATTTATATCCCAGGTAAAGGAGGCAATGCAGAGAATTCATGACCGGGGCAATATAGGAAAACTCATTTTGGATGTTGAGAAGTCCCCTACACCGTTGGTGAGTGTACATTTAAGCTTCGATAAACATGGTCAAAAGAACATTGAACAAGTCATGTATAGAATGCAGAACGGAATTACTCTGTTTGCGATGCGATTGCCTGGCTGTTAGAAAAAAGAAAAGAATTTAATCAGTGCGACATCAGTAGAGAGCGACATGGTTGTTACCTAGATAAGACAGAACCTTTTAACAATGAACAGAATGTCAACATTGGTTTCCATGGTGACTGCAGCTTCGACCTCTTTGTGCTCAGCAAGGTAAACATATTAAATAAATCAAAACAGAGGTGTTTTAATACAATGTTACTATAACTATTTACATAATTTCCTCAACTTGGTGAGAGCAGTTGGATTTTATGTTATACTTAATCAATCAACAACAGTGTTAGATGGGGCCTGTACTACAAATCAAGATTTGGCATTAACAAGGTAACTTCAGGTTTAACCCAATACAGAAACCCCTGGGTTAAACCTCAAGTGACCTCATTAACATCAAATCTTGATTTGTAGTACAGACCCATGATGATGACGATGAGCTATTTCTGTGTAGATGGCCAGTGACAGCACAGAGACCAGCGAGGCCGGCGAGGAAGAGGAGGAGCACGAGGGGGACATTGACAACAAGGAGCGCATGCCCTTTATCCAGTAACCAGGCTCTGCTCTACAGCCTGCTGGGGCCCCTCATCGATGGAGCAGTGGAGAGCAGTCCTACTACCACAGATCCCCCTGCATCACAATCAACCGTCATCAACACAAACTGTACAGTGTGTGTGTGTCTGTGTGTGTCCACGTGTGTCGGTCCATCCATTGTCTGTCCCTGACATTTGGTTTGTAACGTGTGGAGAAATGGTATGAAAACAAACTGTTAAAACAGAACACAGTGGTTGTAAAATCAGCGTAAGTGCTATTCTCATGCAGTGTTATGATGAATACTTTATTGCGGACCAGATCAGTGCTTGAGAGATGCTTCAGATTCAGATGCAAGCTCTTGGGTTCCTCTTCTTTGCTTCCTGTTGCAAGTACAGCAAGTAACCAGCAATTTATTAAGAGGCTATGAGAGAGTAACAACTGTTTAACTGCTAGTGTGGAACCGTACAGGGAGAGACATTGAATGCGTCAAAGACATGTTTCAAAGAAGATTGCTTCACTCTCATATTTTGGTTAATGGAAAAGAGAGGGGGAACAAGCAAGCCTATCTTCCTACATACCTGTGTTTTTCAGTCACTGAACCACTGAACACACAGTGGTATCTGCCTCAGGGTAGATTGCAGTTTCCTTCTACTAGCTGCCATTGTTGTAAAAAGTCACTCTAGAATGCAATCTGTCACCTTCTTCCTCCCTCCACTCACTTTAAAGGTCTATGAGGAAGGAGAGGACCTAAAATATGCCACTGTTGAAATGCTGTTTAAAATGTTGACCTAATCATCAGGGACCAGTCCTTTTACCGTATCCTCATGAATCACCAGTGCCTTTGAGCTACAAGTTTGCAGTTGTCATGCAGAGAATACATTATTGAAATGTAACCATTATATAGACGTTATTCATCGGAATCCATACATCAGTCTGAATCCTGAGGTTCTACTGCGGGTTGATATCAAAACATTGCATTTAATATGGTTTTAAAGTCATTTATCCATTTAGGATTGGGCCCCCATGTTCATAGAAAGTACATTGGAAAAAAAAACTGGGCAGTGTTGTAGTCAGGCAAGGATGAGAAGACATTTGGGTCAGTGTTATTTTGCATGTGTGTAAGGCGCCATGTCATGTTTACCTGCTAGTGCCTGTGTAAAGTGTTCAATGCCTCATCAAGTTAATTCCACTGAGAGAACTCAAGACATGTTCACTAAAAGGAAACGAAAAACGAATGTAGTGTTCATAAAAGCAGTATTTTTAACACAGTTGAGCCACTACATAAGTAGGTGGATCGATTATAAACGAGTAAAATGACAAGGAAAGCTGTTAGTGTTTTACGGATGTTCTACACACGTTCTAGACTTTAAATCATATCTATGAAAAAGCATTTGGGGATAGGTTCAACTTGACTGTCTTTAGTTCTGCTCTCCTGGTCTGGAATGTAGAGTAACTTGATGTTTGTAAGTGTGTGTGTTTTGCCAAGTCATTATGATGAATAGTTAACATGCCTTAAAAAAGTATGAAAAAAATGCAAAAGAAATACAATAGAAACAATGTAGTGTAACTGCAGCCTGCTAGTAGATGGATTTATTGTTTACCTGTTGATATTAGTGTTATGTTATGTTGTACTGTATGTAGAAGTCCAGTTTTGTTTACATGAATACATTTCTATGTAGAGAACTCAGGACGGGTGTGTTTTTCTTGCCATGACTTCAGTTTGGGGTTAAAGACATTTCAGCTTTATTCACAGGCTCCCAAGTCCCCTCTCAAAATGAACACATTATTGCTATTTTTGTGAATTATATGTCACAACCAAACATTTGTATTTAACATTCATAAGCTATAATTTAAAGTGTAATCTTAGAAATGAACTACTATTGAGTCTGTGTCCAACATGCATGTTAAAGAGTGTGTTCCTGGGCCCAGAGTGAGTCTGCATGTCAGAGTGAGTCTGGTGCCCTGGGGGCTTGCTCCTAAATACTTCTTCTCACACTGCACCTCTCTTCCTTCATCTACTCAGCATCACACTCTAAAAATAGCCTCCCCTACACTGGAGCAGTGGAACTGGACTTTCTTAGCTACTCTGTTTACAAGGATTATGCAACTCACAACTGTATAAAAAAATACATATAATATGGTTAAGGGTTTTTAGTATTGCTCCTTATTTTTGATATCTCCCCCAAACGGTCAACGCCTCTTTTTCCTCTAGTCTGAGCCTTCACCTGCATCCAGCCATCAAGGCATTTTCCAATATTTTACAATGGATTCAGCATGTACAAAATAAACGTCAACACAGCAAATCAGATTTCACAGAACATTCTGTAATATCTTTGGAGTCTGAGAAAATAAGACTTGTTTTTAAATGAAAGGAAAAAAGTCCTAAATGAATTCCAACTTATCCCAGGTAAATATTTATGAATGACTAGAGACAGTGAAATCGTTGTTGTCCCTCTCCACGTGGTTTTTAAAGCCCCACTGATGCTTAAAAAAAGCCCCAAAGTTACATAGCGTGAACCAATAGGTAGCAAGGTCCTGCAGAAGCAAACAGAGAGGCTGTATATATATGGTGCTGCACACATAGGTTAGCCTCCTCTGTCACAGTTTTAAAGTGTCTGCCTCTGGTGGGATCTGCTGGCCTCCAACATGGCACGTTCTGTCTACCTGGTTTTTCCTATCATTCTGGTTCTTTGTCTGTCCTTGCTTCAACATGGCTACAGCAGCCCTTCTCGCCCCAGGAAGGCCCGACAGAGAGGTAACCATACTGTACCTGCACACACACACAAACACATTCTCCACTCACTAGACCTTCTGCTGTCATTGCTTATTTAGCACAGCTACCTCACTGTGTGCTCTTACATTGAGATCTGGCGACAGATGAGGATGATGTGAAGTCCCAGCTGGAGAAACTGTGGCAGGAGGTGAACTCCCTGAAGGAGATTCAGGCTCTGCAGACAGGTATGGTACTGCTGAGCTGGCTTCACTAACACACACTGCTCTATGGTGTGGGGGATGGGGGGGAGGAAGGGGTGGGGTGGGGGGAGGAAGTGGGGAGGAAAGGAATGCTTCAAGGAGGAGGCACAACAGACTTTGCAGACTTGTGTGTACGTTTCTTGAATTTCAAGAACATAATTTCCCTTTGAATATCTTTTATTTAATATATTTCTGATTAAGTGTATTTGGAAGTGAAAATGTATGACTTATTTCACAAATTGCAGTTTTGGATTTTTAGTAACTTTTAGTTAGTTTTGATTTTGACTACACCAGTGAATCATATGCTAGACTGTTGGTCATTGCACAGCCATGAAAGTTGCTTTTCTCCATGTCATCAATCGGTGCAGTCCCCAGTTACCACTAGATGGCAGGGGTTTCTGAGTTGTACTAGTAATCAAAGATTTAAGTAAGGAGGATGAGTACAAAATCCACATGCTGAGAAGGCCATTGAGATTATCCATTATTCACGTTGCCATGTCAATAATTGGATGTTCTTGTTTTTATGTTGTTGAAATGCCATATGCTGTTAATGCTGTCTGTTGTCAGTGTGTCTTCGTGGCATCAAAGCTCACAGGAAGTGCTATCTGACCATTGAGGAACCCAAGCACTACCACGAGGCCAATGAAGACTGCATCGCCCAGGGTGGAACCCTTGCCACCCCGCGGGACCTCGATGAAAACAACGATCTGAGAGACTATGCACAGAGGAGCGCTCCAGGATCCAAGGACTTCTGGATCGGTGTTGCAGACATTGTGAAGGAGGGCCAGTATGTGGATGTCAACAGCCTGCCCATCAGCTTCTTCAACTGGGACCGTTCCAAGAAGCAGCCCACAGGGACTAAGAGGGAGAGCTGTGCTGTGCTCTCTGTGGTAGCACAGGGGAAATGGTACGACGAGGTTTGCCGCAGTCTGAAAAAATACATCTGTGAATACATCATTCCGTAACTTCCAGGCTACAACAGAACAAGCCAGAAGGTTGTTGATCATTCATGCTGGCTATTAAAACACATTGGAAATAATTGAACACTGGCTTGCAAATCTTTTGAATGCACCTCTCTGAGACAGCTCCTTAATGCCTCAAAATGATGTCTAACAACAACAATGGGTTGCTTTGAAATGAAAGATTCTTAATAGAAAAATACTGTAATCATACATAAAGCATAGGAACACATTTGTGTATTTGGGTATTTTTTTTCAACTATGTGTCGATTACTAAGATACCACTTTCACCATAATCAAATCATAACATTTGTAAATAATCCTTCTGCCCTTTCACAGTTCAGATTTAAGGATACATACAGAGGTGCATCTCATAGGTAATATGAAGGTAATTCATCATCACAGGTGACTTATTTGTCAGGATGTTGGGCTATAGGCATAGATACAGCCCAGGTAAAGGACGGGTACCAGTTCCTCCAGGGATGCGAGGCTGAAGGCTTCTCTCAGAAGTCTCGCGTGATTGAAGACTTCTCTCACAAATCTCGCGTGATTGAAGACCGGCCATTTTTTCCCTTCCTATTGATGGTTGTGTTGTTTAGGTGGTGGAACGAAAGTATAGCTAACTGCGATCACTTTGATTATAAGTTTTGATTAGTATTATTAGTTGAACTTCTGCTCCACATCCACAGGATCGATACAAAGACAAATCATGTATTTGTTCAACGTCGTCAAGTATTCCCGCTGACATAACGAGCTTTGGGGTAAATGTCTGTTTGAACTGTCGCACAAATGGAAATGGTGCCCAGCGAAGAGAACCAGCTCGTGCCCAAAGAGGTGAGGAGGGATTCAAACCCAAACCGGCTCCTGGCAACAACGCAGGCCAACATCCCAACTAAAAACAGCCATACCTAGAGGGATGTTTACCTAGAGGGATGTTGGCCTTTTAACTAGTTAAAACTTGGAGGAGAGAGAACAAGGATGTTCGCTTGTTGAAGCAGCTGTACGGCCTGATGACATATCAAGCTTAAACTAAGCTAGTTTTTTTACAGGCTCCTATGAGTGCTAACATGCTAAAGCTATTCGACAACATCGTCAGCTAACGTCGCTAGCTAGGCTAAATGCTAGTCAAGTAGTGAGCCAGCCTAATGCAGTGTTTCGTGAGTCTAGCTAGCTTGCTAACTATAAGCTCCCTCGGTAAACAAAAGGCTTTGTGGCTACAGTAGACTAGCTACATAATGCTACATGTAGTTAGCTCATCATTACAAATATATATCATATAGTAGGCTGGTTAGATAACATTCATTATCAGCTACATTAGGTAATAATATATAATAACGTCTAGTTTTGAATGACTGACATGTTATCGTTCCAGAGCTAGTTAACTTAGTGACTGTTACAAACTAGCTCTAACAAGTTAGCTTTATTATGTTATTCACTTCAAACCAACTCCACATAGCCAGGCTAACCAGACAGATAACGTTTAGTTTCATTATTATGTCTCATGGTGTCAAAAGCTTAATGGAAGGTTAAATAAGTCGCTGAAACCATCCTAGCGGACCCACTTGTTAATGATAATCACCTGTCCCTTACGTAAAGTGTATTTCGAGTATCAAGCTGCTCTAAAATTAGTTGCGCCAGTATTGCATACATAGCTGCTAGTGCTCAATAAAACACTAATAAACTACATCACCAAAGGTCACTAATAAATCAACATATTTCGAAAACAGCAGCGTTAAATGAGACAAGCATTTGATGTCAACCTGCCTGGGCAAAGACAAGTTGTTTCAGTTCATTTATGTAATTCTGTACATTGTAGGCTAACACACACACACACACACACACACACACACACACACACACACACACACACACACACACACACTCTTTGAAGCCCTTAGAAGATGTGTAGCCTACACTGTAGGCCCACCTGTACTTATCTCATCATTTCATTCTCATTTACATTTAGCGGACGCTTTTATCTAAAGCGACTTACAATAAGTACAGGGACATTCTCCCTGAGGCCAGTAGAGTGAAGTGACTTGCCCAAGGACACAACAATTACATAGCCACAACCGGGTTTCGAACTCACAACCTTCCATTTACGAGACCAAAGCCTTAACCCGCTGAGCCATCTGACTCCCTCCCATGTTACTTATCTAGTAACAGTAAAATGTATAATGGACTTTTAATTTCTGGGAAATTGGCACAGTGGTTGGCGTCTCAGACAGTTTAGCTTAGATAATAATCAATAATGAATAAATAACCATTTAGCAGATGCTTTTACCCAAAGCGACTTACAGTAAGTACAGGGACCATCCCCCTGAGACAAGTAGGGTGAAGTGCCTTGCCCAAGGACACAATATCACATAGCCACAGCCAGGAATCAAACTTACAACCTTATGATCATGAGGCCAACGCCTTAACCCGCTGAGCCATCTGTCATTTGTCCAAAATGGAGTAGTCTCATTGTTTAAATCATGTTTTAGGCAGACTATTCTGCCTTCTCTGCCCACGTGGAGAGGGACAGTTCTACACTTGGTGCTGCATGGCCTACTGCCACTGCGTTTTGAGCAATGTTTTAATTCACTCTCATTAGTTAAATGTCCTTTTTTAAACATAAGGGATGTTTTTTTTCTTCCTTTTTTCTGTTGATTATCAAATACATCTAGGTTATACAATTGTTTACTGTAACGTAGCTGTACGAACATGGGAGTAAAGGAAGATCTATTTTTTGCAGCCACTTCCCTCGGTGCTTTGCCTGTTTTGGGGCCAGTTTTTGGCACATGCTAAAACTCATCCCAGTGTACATGACTGACTGGAGTCTTGTCCATCAGGATGACTCACCAGGCTGCAATGGGGTTTTTGGGCTCTTAAAGCTTATGCCTCGTTTTAGCTACCTGCTGTTGAGTTAGACATTGAGTAAATGAGTAGTAGGCATCTTTAAATAGTAAGCTTTATTTGAGAGTTGACAGTGACAGTTAAGTATTCCCTTTATAGCAATATGTACTGTACGGGGTAGAAACCATGTTGTTTTCATTTTAAACTCGAAAGGATAGCACAGGTTCAGATTCAAAATCATCGGTCCACTTATTCCGTCCCTGCATAGGATTTTTTTTTTCCAGTTTTGCTTCTTGCCTAACTTGAGCAATAATGATTAAATGTCAGAGAAACAAACTAAATCTGAATTAATTGGCGTTATAATGTGCTTATAGCCATTCAGTCTTCTCTCATTAAGCTGGACATTTTGTTTGTGTGCCACTCCTACAGCACCACGTCAGCACCTTGCGATATTATCTGTGATAAAAATACTCTCTAATCTGATAATACACTCATGTCGGCATCTGCTGGCCTTCTATATAGTAATTAGCCGGCCCTATTTGGTCAACATCAGAAAGAGCACATAAATTAGTCATATGAAGGATTACGATGAACAATATTTTGGTATGAGTTAACTGTAGGTCCAGACAAGTTAACTCCTATAACAGATCTGTTGTGTTTGGTCGCCTGGGACATCATCGTTTAGTGTTTCCCTGCGCTGCAACAGCTGTTTGCACTGTTATAATCTTTCATGCATTTTTCTCTCCTCCACCCCTACCATTTGTCATCAGGTCAGGTTTTGGAGTTGCAGGCAAAGTATTTTCGATGAGATGAAGAAAAGGTTGTCTCAGGTAGCCCCTCCCTCTGGGCAGGGTTGTGCGTGTGATGGGGTGGGGGGGGTGGGGGGGGGGGGCTGCTTGGTGCTGTGTGATGACGACTGCATGGAGCTCTGCTGTTTCCACAGGTTCTCTTTGTTACAAGCAGGCAGCTCATTGCTAGGCTTTTGACAAGTGTGTTTTACTTAGGCCCAGGTCAGTAGTTAGCTGCTTGTCTTGCATGCCATGTCTCCAAGCTAACCATACAAAGTATTGCTTGCCTTAACATGGACATGTACGTAATGTTGGATTAGGGATAGGAAAAACAAATGTTTATGCAGCAAACTGCATCTGAAGAAAGTGCACCGTAACCACAGTGTGAGACGGGGGAAGGGGATTAAACCTGGTTTGTGGGTTGCCGGCCAAGCTGCTTTGTAACAGTTGTTTTGGACAGAGTCCACCATAGGAACACTTCTATTCATCTCTCTGTGTTGAATATATTTGTCTTGCACCGTTTCACCAAGGCCTTGCTTCAGGGACAGAGCACATGATCTGTTCTTTATCGTCATCATAAAGAGACAAAAGTTCTTTATTTGATTTTTTTCTTCAAATGAAATTGCCTGTGTTTTGGCTATACTTCTAATAGTTTAAGGACTGATGTATGTATGAGGAGTGTGGAAATTACCTGTTATTGTTCAATGTTGTTGTTGCTGCATCTTGGGGTGTGTTGCATCTTGGGATGTGTTGGCCCTATCATACATGATAGTGTTGTGTCAGGAATGGAATGGAAGGAGCCACAGCTTACATTGCAAAGCTGGGTTTTGTTCCAGGAACCAAATGCTACAAGATTCTCAGAAGGCCATATCAAAACTGCATTGCACAACAGAGGTGCTCCAGTTTCCTGTTTTTGGTGTGCGTGTGCTTGTTGTGACATCTGGGTTTGCGTATGAGGAAAGCTCTGTGTCATCCCAGAGTTGTCTCTCATCTTGCTAGGTTTCCCATGAGGGCATGCAAACAGTGGAATTATTAAAGTTCGTTTTTATTTATTTATAAATAAACAATAAATAAGATTAGCCTAACAAAAGCAGACAAAGTTGAAACCTAACTTTCAGCAAACTTAGCCTGACTTCATTATTATAATTATTTTATTTTTGTAAATATAAAAGGTGCCTTTGAAAACATACATTTTGTTGCCCAGTTGCCCAAACGTGTGTTTTGCATGGTGTGCTGTGCAGATAGAGAATGCAGCGGAGGAGCCCAGAGTGCTGTGCATTGTCCAAGACACCACCAACTCCAAGACTGTCAACGAGAGGCTGACCCTCAACCTGCCAGCCTCCACCACCATCTCCAAGCTGTTTGAGGATGTGGCTCACAAGGCGGGCTACCTGAGTGGCACGTTCGACCTGGCATGGGGCAACACAGCAGATATGGTAAGCCATGGCTCTTGTCAAAGGGTAAGCTAAAACCATGTTGGGGATACTGCTCATTTTTGGGAAGACGACCAGATTGTGCATGGTATCCTTCTGTTCTATTTGAACTTTAATGGAAACTGCCTGACCTTCAGGTGTGCTGTGTGTCAGACTTTACCAAAATAACAGACAGGGGATCTGCAGTGAATAGGTGTCACTCTCATAAGAGTGGAGGACTGTGTCCTTTTCTTACCTGGCTTTGGGATAATCCTGCTGCTGACCCAGGCTGGAGCTCAGGAGGCCAGTGGATAAAGCCCTGCTTCCATAAACACACCCCACGAAACACACCCCATGAAACACCCCCGAAAACATGAGGTTTAACGTTTGCTTGTGCAGAATGTAAAAACGATAGGCCTATGTCCATCTTAAACATATGTATGTGGGCTTGCTCATTGCCGACAGTGGTCCATGTCTTGATCCGGATTTGTCCGCAGCGTGTACGGTTCTCTGAGCCAAGCCTGTTTGGTCTGCCCTCCTCCGCAGGCACCGTTGGACCACACCAGTGAAATGTCCCTCACTGCCTCTGGGTTCGAGGCTGGGAAGAGGAACTTCCTGCAGCTCACAGATAAGGATGGAGAGCAGCCTCAGATAGCGTCGGTGAGAGGGCGGGGTGGAGGGAGGGATGAGACTTTCTATACCGACAAGAGGAGATGAGGGGGGACCTCTGTCGGGCTTGGAAAGCACCTCAAGTGAATACAATTATCACGTTTGAAACCGCAGTCTCATGCTAATGTATGTGTGTGTGTGTGTGTGTGCAGGATGAATCAGCCGCAGCAGACAGCAGTGGGCTGGATGACAGCTCCCAGGAGCGCTTCATCGGCCCCCTGCCTAGGGACGGCACGGTGGGCTGCAGCAGCGACTACAGCAGCCCCTCCTACTCCTACTCCTCAATCCTCAACAAGTCGGAAACAGGTAGACCCCCACCCCCCCAACTGCACACATACAGACTCTAATCTACCAACATGCAAACAATAAGGATTCAACCTTTGCTAGGAACTATGGGTAGAACAACAACATGAAACATGGTGATTTGGTTGAACTCCACAACACGTCAAACAAGCTCACTTCCTGTGCTGCAACTCCCAGCCCCCTTTCTAATTTCTGGTCTTTCTCTGCTCAGGATACGTGGGGTTAGTAAACCAGGCCATGACCTGCTACCTGAATAGCCTCCTGCAAACGCTGTTTATGACGCCCGAGTTCAGAAATGCGCTGTACAAGTGAGTGATCGTCCCTCTTTATCGACACGTATCGGCCTGCCTGTGATATCCAGACATGGCACGCTGAAAGCTCGCCCCGTGGCTCAAATGGGGCTGTGTCACTTGCGTGTTCCAGTTGGGAGTTTGAGGAGTCTGAGGAGGAGCCGGTCAACAGCATCCCTTACCAGCTCCAGAGGCTGTTCGTGCTGCTGCAGACCAGCAAGAAGAGAGCCATCGAGACCACTGACGTCACTCGCAGCTTCGGCTGGGACAGCAGCGAGGGTGGGGCTCGCCTCTGTCACCACAGACCTTTACCTAGAACTGGGTTCAGATTTCAAGACTGTTTGTTTGTGTGTGTTGGGGGGGGGGGGGGGGGGGGGGGGGGGTTGGGGGGTATTTTAGGATGTTGTTTGTTCCTGTATGTTGAGTTTCCTTCAGTTAAACCTAATGTGTGTGTGCCTGTTGTTCTCTTGTTTGTGTATCTTGGTGTTTTGTGTGCGTGTGTGTGTTCAGCCTGGCAGCAGCATGATGTTCAGGAGCTTTGCAGGGTCATGTTCGATGCCCTGGAGCAGAAGTGGAAACAGACAGAGCAGGTAAGAGGGAGAAGGAAGCCAGAGAGAGGACCCTGCCTCCTCACCCAGCAACACTAATCTCCAGCCAATGGGAACCCTCCCTCCCAGAGCCAGAACAAAGGGCCTTCTGTGAGACAGGGGGGGGAAAGGGCCAGCAAGCCCTGAGGGGTTAGCTAGTTAGTTAGATATTTTGGATCTCAGCAGCTTGCTGCACACTGTAAACACTAGCTTCAGTGTGGAAGGCGAGCAATAGGCCTGAACACGTGAACTTAACTGTATTAGCTGTACGCCTGAAATAATCAGTGGCCTATATTGACTTCCTCTCGAGATTCACGCGCAAACGGGTTATATCCGTTTCGTAATGCGACTATTCAAGCAGGTTTGAAACGGAAGTGAAACAACGATAAGTCGCAGGCCGCGTTCAGTGATTTGAGGTTGCTTCGTTGTAGAATTTCAGAGATTCAACTCGGCACAGTGGAATGCAGGGGTATCCCTCCCCCCCCAGTCAACTTGGAGTGACTATCTATCTCCTCCCTGCTCCACCAGGCTGACCTGATCAACCAGCTGTACCAGGGCAAGCTGAAGGACTATGTACGCTGCCTGGAGTGTGGCTACGAGAGCTGGAGGATCGACACCTACCTGGACATCCCTCTGGTCATCAGACCGTTCGGAGCGAGCCAGGCTTTCTGCAGCGTGGTGCGTCATTGTGGGCCGCTTTGCCTGCGTCCTCGCATATGTAGCGACCATTCCTCTTGCTATGGTGCAAACTGACCTGGGGCTGGTCTCCGTGTGTGTGTGTGTGTGTGCGGTCGTGCATGCAACAGGAGGAGGCACTGCAGGCTTTTGTCCAGCCAGAGACCCTGGATGGGGCCAATCAGTACTTCTGCGAGCGCTGCAAGAAAAAATGCGATGCCCGCAAGGTAGGTAGGGGGAAACCCGTGCATAGAAATGAAACGACTTTGATTTTGTTGTTTGTTGACGGCTGTCCACCGGGTCCTCCATGACGCCCCCCCCCCAGTCCTGACCTCTGAACTTTCACCCTCCACACAGGGCCTGAGGTTCCTGCACTTCCCCTACCTGCTGACCTTGCAGCTCAAGCGCTTTGACTTTGACTACACCACTATGCACCGGATCAAACTGAACGACCGCATGACCTTCCCCGAGGAGCTGGACATGAGCCCCTTCATCGACGTGGAGGACGAGGTGAGACGGGGGCCTCCTGGAGGAGCAGCTGCTTCGGGGCCCTTCAGGGGCCGACGTGAAGTCGCCTTTCACCCACGAGTCACTTCGATGAGGCCATCATTAATTCATGACGGGAACGGATACCTGGCCCGTCTCTACATTCTATCGCTCACTCGCTCTCGCTCACTCACATTATTTATCTCTTTTTCGCTCGCTTTGCCCTTTTTTTTCCCCCTCTGCCTGCTTCTAGAAGTCTCCCCAGACGGAGAGTTGCACAGACAGCGGGGCTGAGAACGAGGGCAGTTGCCACAGCGACCAGATGAGCAATGACTTCTCCACTGACGACGGTGTGGATGAGGGCATCTGTCTGGACAGCACCAGCAGTGCAGAGAGAGTACTCAAGCCAAAGGTAACCAGCTGGTTCACCACACACACACACACACACACACACACACTCACACACACACACACACACATACACACACAGACACTCACACCCCCACTCTCACACATACACATTTTCATTTTTATATGTATTCAGTTTACACACACACACACACACACACACACAGAGTCCACCTCGATTGTGTTGCCTGAATTATGGGATATGGATATTATAACTATGAAGTCCAGCGAAGGTACAGTACTAGTAAACTAAATAGCAAACTCGTGTGTTTGTGCTGATGGAGGGGGTGTTAGTGAGGTTGTGTCCTGTCTTGTTCCCGCAGAGTTCGTTGACCTTTGAGCTGTTCTCTGTCATGGTCCACTCTGGGAGCGCTGCAGGCGGCCACTACTACGCCTGCATCAAGTCCTTCAGCGACGGCCAGTGGTACAGCTTCAATGACCAGCACGTCAGCAAGGTGTGTGTTCACCCCTCTGTGGTCTGTGCTTCAGAAAGTAGAGAATTGAAACTACACAGCGTCCACCGACTTTTGCATTCAGAACCATTTATGTGGGTTTGGTCAGAAACCGCAGAGTGGGTTGACGAGTGTAATTGTGTTTTCCCAGATCACCCAGGATGATATCAGGAAGACGTATGGAGGATCCTCAGGGAGCAGGGGGTATTACTCCAGTGCCTTTGCCAGGTCAGTGCTAGTTCTCTCTCTCTCTCTCCCATATGCTGCCTTGCTCTCACTCTCCCACTCAATTCCCACCGGCCACTTACTGTATTGATCTGGTCCTGTCAATAAGTCCTGGAGAACCCAGTGACCTGTTTACACACGCGCCCCCACTTCCTCTAATGCACACACCAGCCACCCTCGTCCATCACTGGGACGATGCTTATTGGGCTTCCCGACTTGTAGCATTACCTCACACCTCACCGTAATGCTAAGCACCAGAGACAGCTGCAGGGGGGAGCGGGGGGGCGGGTCCAGTGTCTCCCTCTAGCTTGTTTACTGAGAGGACGGCGCACTGACGTGGGTCTCTGTAGGCAAACAACAGGCCTGTTGTCGGGGACAAGACAATGAGGCGTTGATGGATGCTTCACTTGTCAGCTGGTTCTTTCATGTGTTGAAGGGTGAGGGAGGATGTCCTGAGAAGACCTAGGACAAACCCCCCCCCCCCCCCCCCCCCCCCCTTACGATCACCAAACGCTGCTGCCTGACCCTCTGTCTCCCCTCTCCTTCCAGCTCTACGAACGCCTACATGCTGATCTACAGGTTAAAAGACCCCACAAGGAATGCAAGTAAGTGAAAGACAATTGAAATAAAATTATTATTATAATTTCACTGTGGATGTATCATGGTTCAACTCCCTCCTCCCGCCACCTGTTTTGTGATTGGTTCCTCGCGTTTTGCAGAGTATCTGGGCGTGGACAACTTCCCGGCGCACATCAAGCGTTTGGTCCAGAAGGAGAAGGAGTCTGAGGAGCACGAGAAGAGGCAGAGGGAGATCGAGAGGAACACCTGCAAGGTATCTCAGCTCTCTCTCTCCGGCGTCCCTGCACGCACATGGTCTCTCCACCTTCTGCTCGCTTTCTGACACTTTTGTCGTCTCCTCAGATCAAGCTGTTCTGCATGCACCCGGTAAAGATGATGATGATGATGGAGAACAAGCTGGAAGTGCACAAAGAGAAGACCCTCCTAGAGGCCACAGAGATGGCCTATAAGGTACCTCCTAGTGAACAGGGACCCCCCGAGAGGCTAGTCTGACCTGGCTACCAGTGTCTAGACCAGGGGCTTCCAAACCTGTTTCTAGACCCTGTCCCACACCTGATTCTGCTAACGAGCAGTTGAAGTGAAGTTAGAGTTAGAGACCCCTGCTATAGACACAAGGAGGGTTTTCTACAGCTAAGCTATGTATATACAAACATTTGTTGCAATTTGTTCACACTTTATGTACACATTAGGCTGATCTGGCATGTAGAGGATTGTCTATCTCTGTCCCTTATGGTTGGATGTGTGTGTGTGGTCCTAGCTGATGGAGCTGGAGGGGGTGGTTCCTCTGGACTGCTGTCGCCTGGTCAAGTACGACGAATTCCACGAGTACCTGGAGCGCTCGTACGAGGGCGAGGAGGCCACGCCCATGGGCCTGCTGCTGGGCGGGGTCAAGTCCTCCTACATGTTCGACCTGCTCCTGGAGACACGCCGGCCCGACCAGGTGTTCCAGCCCTACAAGCCTGGAGGTCAGTGTCCACCTCAGGAGGCCTCATCTGGGACTACCTATGGGGGGGTGGGGGCTGTTGGGATGATGATGCTGTGTGAGAATGAGAGGTCAGCTGATGGTCGTCTCCTGTGTTTTTTGGGGCTTTGCAGAGGTCATGGTGAAGGTCCACGTGGTGAACCTGAAGGGCGAGACCATCGCCTCTCCTGTCAGCGTCAGAGCTTACCTGAACCAGACCGTCTCTGAGTTCAAGCAGCTCATTGCACAGGTAGGACACTCACTAGACACTCATTGCTCAGTGACACATTGCTTGCTAGGCTAGGCATATGACTGATTGTCTAGTCCAAATATTGCAGTGTTAGGCCTGACTGTATCTACGTGTGTGTGTCTGAAGGTGACAGAGCTGTCAGCAGAGACCATGCGCGTGGTTCTGGAGCGCTGCTATAACGACCTCCGGCTCCTCTATGTGCCCAACAAGACCTTGAAAGCGGAGGGTTTCTTCAGGAGTAACAAGGTTGCTCCCCTGTCAGACTCAGTGCCTTTATACTAAGCAGACTGGAGTGACTTTGCTGTCTGTCCCCTGGCGTTCATATGGCTTTGCAGTTAGTTAGTTGAATTAGTCACAAAATGCTGACAACTTGAATTTTTCTCTCCACAGGTTTTTGTCGAAAGTTCTCAATCGCCCGACCACCAGGTCACTTTCACAGACTCCCTCCTGTGGAAACTTCTGGACCGCCACGGGAACACAATCAGACTGCTGGTCTCGCTGCCAGAGCAGTCGCCCGGGAGCCTGGCTAACAGAACTATTTGCCAAAAAGCGGGCGGCGACCCTGAGGAGTCCTTCGAGGGGTCAAAGGGCAACAGGAAGTCTGTGGAGGCCATCCTGGAGGAGAGCACCGAGAAACTGAAGAACCTGTCTCTCCAGCAGCAGCTGGGCTCCAGCGACAGCCAGAAGAGCTCCGACGCCAGCGACTTCGAGCACATCGAGTCCCCCGCCCAGGAACCCGCCTCGGCCTCTTCCGCCGACAACCGCGAGCTGGAGAACCGGATCGGCGCGGCGGGTGGAGAGGGTCAGGCGAGTGGCGGCGGGGTGGCAGCGGCGGTGGCGGCGTCCGACCAGGACGGCCAGTTCCCCCCGGAGGAGCGCTCGGACTCAGAGGTGAACAATGACCGCAGCACCAGCTCTGTGGACAGTGACATCCTGAGCTCCAGCCACAGCAGCGACACGCTGTGCAACGCAGACAGTGGCCCCATCCAGCTGGCCAACGGCCTGGACTCCCACAGCATCACCAGCAGCCGGCGCTCCAAGGCCCACGAGGGCAAGAAGGAGACGTGGGACACGGCCGAGGAGGACTCCGGCACGGACAGCGAGTACGACGAGAACGGCAAGAGCAAGGCCGAGGCCCAGTACCTGTACTTCAAAGCTGAACCCTACGCCCAGGAGGAAGGCTCAGGGGAAGCCCAGAAATGTAGGTCCCCCCCCCTTTTTTTTAAATCTCCAACACAACCCTGTCAGATGTCGGACTAGTTCCATGTTGTGGTTTTGTTCCACATGTGTTTGTCTGGCCTTCAGGTCTGCTGGTCCATGTGGACAAGAGGATCACTCTGTCGGCGTTCAAGCAGAACCTGGAGCCCTTTGTGGGCATCGCCTCCACCCAGTTCAAGGTATTCCGGGTCTACGCCAACAACCAGGAGTTTGAGAGCGTTCGCCTCAACGAGACCCTCTCCTCTTTCTCCGATGACAACAAGGTTGGTTGACTTGGTACACCACCTATACGAGCGTCTATACAAGGGAAAGTGGATTTTCAGCCATGAACAGGTGTTCATCTTGGTGTTTATGCTCTCCTCTCCCCAGATAACCATCCGTCTGGGCAGGGCGCTGAAAAAGGGCGAGTACAGGGTCAAGGTGTACCAGCTGCTAGTAAATGACCAAGAGGTGAGGATTAGCTTAGCACAGTATGGAGCTCATTTGGACTAAAACAAGCTTTCAAAGACTGCATGAGGCTATGTGATGCCATGGTGTGATTGTTTCGACTCCCCTTCCCTGCCCTCCTGCAGCCCTGTAAGTTTCTTGTGGACACGGTGTTTGCTAAGGGCATGACTGTACGACAGTCCAAAGAAGAGCTGCTGCCACAGCTGAAAGAGCAGTGCAAGTTAGACCTCAGCATCGACAGGTTGGTCAACACACACACACACACTCACACACCCACACACAGCTTCTTTTGCTTATACACTGAGCCCCATAACTCAAAAGATTAGCAGATATGCTAAGTTAATAGGTTGTGTTTAATCCTTGCATTGTGTGTGTTTGAGCAGGTTCCGTCTCCGGAAGAAGACGTGGAAGAACCCAGGGACAGTGTTTCTGGACTACCACGTCTATGAGGAGGACATCAACATCTCCTCCAACTGGGAGGTCTTCCTGGAGGTTCTCAACGGTAACAGACAATTCTGTCTTGTGGTGCTTGTGCGGCGTGTTTGAGAGGGGCGTTCTTCTAGCTCCTTGTCTCTCCGCAGAGCCAGAGAAGATGAAGTCCATGTCCCAGCTGGCAGTTCTGACTCGGCGCTGGAGACCGGCCCAGATGAAGCTCGAGCCGTTTCAGGAAGTGGTTCTGGAAAGCAGCAGCGTGGAGGAGCTGAAGGAGAAGGTGCGTGCTCGACTGTGCGTGTGTTTGTGCCTCCGGACGACTTTGTAAGATGATCAAAGTGTGTGGCTTTGTCTCTCGGATTACCTTTATGCGCTAGTGCAACACACACGCAAAAATCTAAGTGTGTCCCAGTCAAGCTAGCCTGGCTGTGAGATCATTTTCCCCCCTAAGTGCTGCACCCTGCATCTCTCCCGGCTTTGATACACCACTGGGAACAGGGAGAGCTTCGGTGTCTTTTTTCACCACGCACACCATTTTCCGTCAACCTCCTCTCCTATTTACCAAGACGCTCAAATCCTCAACATTTAGCGAGGTAAATTCCAGAACAGACAAATGACTGTTAATAGACAAATGTTGTAAAACTCTTTCTTTCTTTTTTTTGTCTGCAGCTCAGTGAAATAAGCGGTATTCTATTAGAAAACTTGGAGTTTGCCAAGGTAAGCTTGGCTCTCAGGCTGCTATTTTGACCCCGTATTGACCAGCCTTTTTCTTTGCACCGTTGATCGAGCGTCTCCCCCCTGTCTGTTTGTAGGGCCGAGGGACTTTCCCTTGCGACATCTCGGTGATGGAGATCCACCAGGACCTGGACTGGAACCCCAAGGTGTCCACCCTGAATGTGTGGCCCCTCTACATCTGTGATGACGGGGCTGTCGTGTTCTACAGGTAAGGGCCTCGCCATGCCACCCCGGACCCAGTGGCCCCCCGGGCCCTCTCCGGCAGAGCGTAACCCACAGCTGTGCTGTTTGCAGGGACAGCACGGAGGAGCCCATGGAGCTGTCCGAGGACGAGCGGAGCGAGCTGTTGAAGAGAGAGAGCAGCCGTCTGCTGAAGACGGGCCACCGGGTCAGCTACTCGCCCCGCAAAGAGAAGGCCCTCAAGATCTACCTGGACGGGGGCCCCGCCAAGGATACGGGCCTGGACTGAGGAGCTGGTCCGAGCTGGCTCGCCCGCCTGCCTGCCTGCCTGCCTGCTGCAGAGTAGTGTAGCCTGGCCTGTCTGGGGCCACAGGGACCCCCCCTTCCCCGTGTGATGTGGGGCCCCACGTTGACTGAACGTCACCAGCCAGCACTGTGAGGCTGACAGACCCCCCGCCCTCCACCCTGAGCTCTAGGGGGTATAGACTGGCTCAGAAATCATATTGTGCACTATAGTTTATGTACTGTAAAGTTTAAAGGGAAGTGCAAAGGCTAATCAATAGTATAAAAAAATGAGAGAAAAAATAATATAAAAAAAAGAAGAATCAAATGTAATTCTGATAAATCGATTTGAAGGTAATGTTCTGCAGACACATGCACGAGCGAAGTATAGCAGGGAATGCAGGGAGAAAGAGGTATTTCACTGTTGGTTCTCCTGTCTTTACACTGTGTGTCTTTCATTATGTCACTTTTCTCGTTGGTTCTCAAATCCACTCTTTGGGACTACTAGGACCTACCTTTACCGTCGCGTGGGCATGTACCTCTGTCACATGATCACCTTACAAGCTTCGTCTCACCCTTCCAAACTCTCAGCCCTTTAGCTCAGACACCAAAGTGTCTGTTACTCGGGTCTGTCCTCCTTAATAGCGGTCGTCTAGCGCTGTCGCCTTCCGCAAAGCAAAAATACGCTCACAAACCGTCATCTCTTGATTGAAGAAGCAAAGTGTTGCATTGATTTGATGAGTCAGTCAGTGGGTGTTCCTCCTCTTTTCCCCCAGAATGCCGCAGCGTGTGCTAGTGGTTGCTCCTCCAACTGCTGCTCTGTCCCTTTGCATTATAGGAGCGCCGTTTGCCGCTTTCACATTCACTGGTACATTAGCTGTTAGATCTCCTGCCACCAGGAACTAGAAGCTACCACCTTCGTAAACCTGCGTTTTGTTCATTGTAAATTATTATTTTGGTTTTGCCCCAGATGTATTGCTTTCTGAAGTCTCCTGAGCAAACTCTGGCACACATTTTAATTTTATCGTCTGTATTTAACCTTAATTTAGGATTTCTTTCACTCTGGGTTTTTGTTTTTTTTGCGCCATCCATGTGGATAGCGTGTGTTGTGTCTGGAGGGATGTCCTTGCTGTATGGGGCCGGAGGGGGGGCCGGAGGGGGGGGCAGGGGGAGCCCTCTGTGGGGTTTGGGAGAGTGCTTCTTGTAGCGCTACCTGCTGCTTCTCCTCCAGGGAGACTAGAGGCTGGCAGGGTGAACCAGACCTTCCCAGAGCTGTCTGAGCTTCCTGGGCGAAGTCCAATGCTGCTCCTGGGAACCTCTGATGCTGCCGCAAGCTCTTCACAGTAGAAAATGCCAATTCGTGAATACAAAAAATCAGTTATTTTCCTTTCATTGTTTGAGGTTTAAATCGTGTGTGAACATAGATGATTTTAGACAATAATTAAAACGCTTTTTCTTTTTCACAATGGCGTGATTCTGTCGTTCTCATGAAGATGTGTTCAGATGCATGAGTGTTAAAGAGTGTCCTTTATTCATCTTCTGCAAAGGCTGTAGTGTAGAAGCGGCATGGATATGGTAACAAATGTCTCTGATGAGATATTTACATTGACCAAGTCTTGAGGCTTGGTAGTCAATACTTGTCACATAGTATTGGGTTAAACCATAACATCCGTAATATCACCTGAAAGATTAGCCAGCTCTTGCTTACAAAATATTGCATGGGTTCTCTGGTCAAATGCAGAAGGATTATATTCTTGACCCGTTATCATTAACTATCAATGAGAAGTATTTTAGGGACAGAACAGTGACCTGCAAGGGTTAATTGTTAAAGACGAATTCCAACCATTGCACTGTGGAATCCAAAAAGTGTCTAAATGCATATGACAAAGCAACAAAATTCACTCATCACTCAGATACAGACAATGTGCAACATGCTATTTAACAAGTTGGTTAACGTCTAGCTGCTAGCAGAATGGAAACACTAAAAGGCACTAGATAAGCAATTCTCCAGGTCGTATATGAGTAGATGTTACTGCAGAGGGCTTTGGAGCAGGAAGTAACCAGCAAACAAGACAGCAGCTGGAGACCCAGCCGGCTGATTGTCTACAAGCTATTTTGAGCCGCTTTGTAAACACTAGACTATGTAGTCCACCTCTGAATAAAGGGTGTCTGTCAGATCCTCTTCACTCGAGTTCTGGCTTTTAAGACACATGGAACCTCGCCTGTCAAGAAAAACAAGATTTTATGAAGGGATAATATGGAATGTTTAGTAATTTTATTTTTTAGCAAAACAATAATCACAGTCAAACGCAATGGAAATCATCATTTTAGGTTGAAGTTGTGTCGGTGTGATGATGTTGGACTCACCCCAGTGGCTGGCACTGGAGGTCCCCAGAGCAGGGGCAGTGTTCCCTGGGCCCCTCCCCCTCCATGTCCCAGGAAAGCAGCTCCATCAAGTGGTTGGAAGAGGCATAACAGCGCTCTCGCTCGATGGGTTTGGCCAGGCACACAGGGAAGAGCAGGGCTGAGGGACCGGTGGAAGGGACAGAGATCAGTCATACGCACCTCAAGTCTTTACGGTTTCATGCTGCTTTCCATAGTCACAACCACGCCAAAAAAATAATTATGGATGATGTTAATTAAAATGTGGACGTCTCCCTTGGGTCAATTAATTCAGCAGATGGGTAATTACTTTCTGTACTCTGTGTGACTCGTACCTTTGTGAAAAGCACAGCAGAGTTCGGGGCTGCAGTCACTCTGGTGTTGGCATATACTGCCTGCCTCTCCCTTGGTGTTGTTCTGGCTGCACTGACCCCACACACACAGCTGTCCTGCGCAGCACTCCTCGTCCTTGGTGCAGCGCTGGAAGACAGCACAACAACCATGGAGCACTGAGACAGCAGAAGAGCCACGCGTACACCCTGCACTGCAGACTGGACAGGAATATGATCATTGAGTCCATTTCCTAAAGTCTGGACAGTTTCGTAGCTTGAAAATGGCCCGTATATAAAGGCTTGTAATGGTGAGAGAGGCTTTTAAACACGACACTGCACATCACAGCAACACTTGTGGCCGCACTGCAATGCAGCATCATTGCAGAAACAGTTGCATCATCGCCGCATTTAACTCAGCCTGCTGGATGTGTGTGTGTATGAGTGTGTGTGTTTAGAACTAGAAATGTATGGGGTAAAATCCAAAAAGATGTTCACTGAGCAGAATGGCTTTAGTATACTGGTCATTATGGATGAGCTCAACGACCCAGAGGGGGTCACACGCGTCCTATTAATAACCAAGTCATAGACCTACCGCATCCAGGGCCTTGCAGGGTAGACACCTAGACTGGTGAGTCTCATAGAGGCAGTATCTGCCCTTCTGACAGTCATCATCAATGATACACTCCTGTGAGAGAGAGAGACAAGTAGAATCACACTCACCTTCCTTCACTCAGGCCAGTGCACATAATATGTGGGAGAATTATGTTACAAATTAAGTACAATTTCCACTAAGCAGAAACACTTAGGAAGCCGGCCTGGTGTCTAGATGTATTTCAGTGCTGTACAATTTCCCACTACATTTCAAGTGTATTCCAGTTAAATTCTTTTTTTTTTCAGGAAGTGAAAGAGTGGTTACTTGAACCGTATTATATTAATATGTACCTGATGTGACCCAAATAGAAAAGCACTGCTTCTGTAGCTGGGACAAAGCCACTCTTGTCCCCCAGACCTTAAGTAAACATCTAATTTCCCCTCTCTTGTCCGTACAATACAGCATAAATGGCAGGAGAGGTGTAGGAATAGTACACTCTACTCACCCTATGTTATTTCAACACAAACTTAAAAGATGATATTACCATAAAAATGTCCATGGGAGCGATAGGGCAGTGGAGAACTAACACGCTACTTCAAACATGATGTTGTTACTCGAACGAAGGAATTCAGATGCTGTTTGGGTTCAAGTCACTTCAGGCCACTTTGATAGTGCGGTTTCATTCCTCAGCTCCATTCAAGCTCGCAGCTTGTCTTGCCTCTCAGCCATGCATTATTAACAGCCAGGATGCAGCCTCTGAGGCAGTTTGTCCACCAGCTCCCATCCTGCACGTATCATATCACTACGTCCAGAAGTAACCTAAATCCATCTCTCACACTGCGTGTCCTAAATCCATCCCTCACACTGTGGTCAGTGGACAGACTTTGATAGAGTTGCCGTCATGTCAAACTTGAACAACCAGACTGAATAGCGCACTAAAGTACAGGCATGTTCATTAAACTTGACTTGGACTTGGAAATGTCTTACTTGCATTATTTCACACAGTGAAGTACCACAGCACAGACACATTAGGACATTTGTTCACAAGTGAACTCAAATAGTGATTAATCCAGAGTCAGAGAAACCTCACTCACATGGTTGATGTTGTTCTCTTCACTTGACTGGAGGCTGGTTCTGTTTTCCTGGTCCTGTATTTGGAAGGACAGGTTTTGTCTTGGTCACTTTCACAAGCAGGCCAAGGTATTTGCTTTGTGTCCAGTATCTTTGCATCACGATTAATCCCGTAAACCCACATAAAATCCTAAACATCATGAATGTGTTTGAGTAATCTGACCTTGTCCACTGTCTCTGTCGTTTGGATGGACTGATTTCTAGCAGTGCTGTCCGCAGAACTACTCCCAGAAGAACTGCTTTCATTGTTGGAGTGAGATGGGAGATTAGTCGGGGGCAAACTTGCTCTGGCACTCTCATTGTCTATCTGCAGAGATAGGTTTGGAAGTACACTTTAATAGGAGTCAGGGCCACAAGATCAGTACTTTGATGAATCCCCTTGGGCAAAGTCATTGCATTTATTCCGTTTTGTTCTGATTCAAATTAAAGAAGGATTGAGTTATTTTTCATATTGCTATAGTGCTATTATCTGGAAAGAATATCACCACATGATGTTGCAGTTGCACAGCTAACTCTACATTGATGTGTGTACATGGGGGGGTCAGATAGCTTTTGGATAAAAGCGTCTGCTAAATGAATAAATGTAAATAAATAATGTAACTGTACATCAGTAGCTGGCAGAGCCGGCATGTACAGACTGCAGTGTTGACTGTACCTGGTTCGCCGCGTCCTCCAGTTTCTGCTGCGTGTCTTCCATCAGCTGCTCGACCTCCACGAACATGTCGTTTAACGTGGCGTGGCCTTGAGCCACGTTGTTCTCGATGATCTGATTGATCTCTGAATTCCCAATTTCAGGGAGGATGCCATGAATAGGCGTTGTTAGACTCAGGGTGAGCAGAGCGAAACACAACATCGTCCTTTCAAATGGATTCATCCGCATGAGTGAATAGGTCCCAGGGACGTCTCCTCTGCTGTGCACTTGGTGTGATGCTGAGCCCCTGTTCGGTGACAGAGACATAGGTTATCAAATAATTCAGCAACAGATAGACTTAAAGCCACGAAGGCATTTCCAGATCCACATGTATGGTATATCTTACCAACCACACTTCCTATTCCTTCTTATGTCAAAGGACTTGATGAGCAGACCTGACCGAGACCGCGCGCAGCAAGATGCTTAAGGGTGGATGCTGCATAAAGGACACTGCGCATCTGTGGGCTGTCTGTCAAGATTATCTAGTAATAACTTATTATATATAAATAACTTTCTTCTGTACACCTACACAATTTATTATACGTTATATTATATTTTATATTTCTTCTTAATACAAGAAATTGAGTGAACAAGAAAATAATACAGACAACCAATCATACAAGACTTTGGATGCCTAATTATGTATTTCTTTTAAATCGTACCACTAGGTGGCCTCATTGCCGTTAAATTCTCACCTGCGGCATTTGAACAAATACCTGCGTTTAAATTGAGCAACACCAAAACAATGACCTTTAGACATGTAGGTATTGAAATTGAATTGTGGATTTTTACTCGATGGGCGTATTGGATAAAACTTTGGACTATTTGTAAAAGTATGAAATATCAGTATGCATTTTCTTAAATATATAATTATTATATTTTAATTAAAAATATATATAATTATTTTCTTTAAAAATATTTACTTCATAATACTTTTTTATATATATTAACACTACCTTTCTGTGGTGGTTCTGTCACATAGAGACCTGTAGGGATTTGACAGGTGTGTCTCACTGGTGATTAACAGGACATGTCATCACCTTCAGCACTGTTACTCCACACGCAGCCAGCTCTGTAAATATCTCAGTCATTATCCTCCTTCTTCTACCTTTGACTACCCAACATACTTGTGGGATTTGCCAGTTGTGTTACTTTAAATGAGGACCCGAATGATCAGTTGAAAAACTTCAGACCATCTGAACTCACTCTTCATTTACAGTCAGATCAACAGCACCGCCCCTAAGTCAGAAAGGAGCCAGTAATGCACATGTAGGAGTCAGTATGAATGTAAGCTGTTACTTACAAGGCAATTAAAAACCACTGTCAGTGTCTGCAATCAGAAAAAGGTCCATGTCCATTCGTCTCTGATCTAACGCTTTATTGGACAACTAAAATAAAGGTTTACCAACGAACAAGTAAGTTTACTTTAACTCATTTTTTTGATACGTGTCATTTAAAACAGTAAAGTATTGCCAACAATATTACTATTCCGTCGTTGGGTAAATACAATGTTTCAATCTACAGCAATAGAAGCTCTTGTTTAAATCAGCTTGCGTGGTTGCGTGCGTGATCTGCTGTCAGTGGAACCTTTTAAATATATTTTTTATTTCAATACAATGCATTGAGGGCATTTAGTGAATGTTGTTTCTGAGCAGTGAAACATTTGGTGTGTGTCTGCATGCTGTGATAAGATAGCCTCTTGCTAAGGTACTAAATGTGTCGTTTTCAC
Source organism: Neosalanx taihuensis (assembly GCA_030340665.1). NCBI lineage: Eukaryota > Metazoa > Chordata > Actinopteri > Osmeriformes > Salangidae > Neosalanx > Neosalanx taihuensis. The sequence goes on from CM059295.1 coordinate 11,544,138, forward strand.
CTTAATTCAGCTTTGAATGCCTTTGAGATATCTCAGAAAAATGGGGAGCTGTTTTGTTGATTGATGTGGTCAATGTTTGTGTTTCTGTTGCACTTCATTGAGCACTATTCAACAAAAATACAGAAACAAACTGTTTAATATAAAGTTTCTGTTCTAAAAAGAAGTAGTAAACAGACTTATTCCCACACTAATTGGATTGTAGCCGATTTCACTTTTTTTTCAATCAATAAATCAACAGGTAATTTATAAATTCAAGATTGTTTTTATTCGGGGAGAACAAATCTGTAATAAACCAGACACAGTAATTGTGTGTCACAGTAATTGTTGCTTTCTGTCATTCCTCAAGGGGGTCCTGAGCTTTCTGAAGTAGGGAATGTCTGTTCTGTTATTGAGGGCACACCACCCCTCTACATGTAGAGTACAGCTATACCGGTTCTCGCCTTGCCCTTTCGGAGACAGAAATTTGCCATGCTGAGTGCTGCGCTGAGCTGAGTGAGGTGGTTCTGCACTGGTGTGTCTGCACCATCCTACCACTCAACCACATAAGTTAAGCTGCTGCTGGAGTACAAACTACATTAAAAGAAAGTATTTAGGGGGCAAGAGAAGTAAAGTCCAGGTCAGTTGTCAAGTAGAGAGATGGTTACACATGACACATCTGTAATGCTTCTGTTCCAGCTAGATGGATGTTTTGAGGAGGGAGAAAAGTAGACCTGATGAACGAGTCTTCTGAGAGAGAAAGATAACACTCCTTCTGAGTATTCCTTCTTCAGAGTTGTGACTGTCACGTAGGCTGGGCGACTATCCTGGGTTTAAACTTGCAGTGAACGCTAGACTTTTAGCAAGACCTTCTCCCAGACCAGGTGATTGGTCAAGGGGGGGACATGTTGTTAGTTAAAGGGCAGAGGGTGACATGTCTGACAGTTTTAGATCAGTAATCCATTTGGTAGAGAATTAGCATAGAGGATCAAGTATGTTTTAATGGTTTTCTCTTGGTGTTATATTTATCATGTTCTTCCAAGTAGTCTTTGTATCTCCCCAGTTTGTGTTGCCTATAATGGAAGGTGATTGGCTAAGGAACAGACAGAGCTGGCTGCCTGACTCGCACACACCGTGTAATTTTCCGCCCCCTCTTGAATGAGCAATCGTATCCTGTGCATCCTGTGACTGTTAGAAACACAACACATTCTTCCCCATTCACAGAGTCCTGCTTTATTACTCAGAATGCACTGACTTGCTAATTATGGCGAAACCTCTGAAAAGGCTCTTCTTATGTCCAGAGCAAGTTCAACTCACAGACACCAGTTTAAGACAGATTTAAAACAGTTAAATCAGTGCATTCCTAAACATTTGACTGAAATCCCATGATTTCTCTTGTCTTGTTTGAATTTTCTATGGACTCTTCCATTTAGTTTGTTTTGTGTGTGCTGTGAAGATAATTCAGGGCAAAGTTAACAGCTTTATTGTCGTGCTGTAAGTATAACATTGATTTGCTCATTCTATTCCCAGCCTCTTGCTTCAAAGTCCACCACAGATACAGGTACAAACAGAATGCAGATCTAGCTAAGCACTCTCATATCAGTCTGATACACCAGCCCTTTCACTGTAAAATTTTACTGTATGCCAGATAATGGGGAAACATCTGTAAATCACCAACTTAAAGTTTGTTTTTCCCAAGCCCAGATTCATGGAGTGATAATGGTATGGGTACATACTGTATGCACACTTTGGTCACAATGTAGAAATGTAGACTCTGAAACTGCCTCACTGAACTTCACAGAGAACCTGGCCAAGAAAGCAGGTGTGAAGATCTAACCCATACTGATTTATTCAGCTTTGACATGTATGGAAAATGGAATTTGAAGTCCGTTCCGTGCCAAAGAATCTTGAGTATTCTGTAGGTGAGGAATTCCAAGGCTCAGCATTGGTCAGCAGCAAGCCAATGTTGAGCTGATGCCATAGCAGAGAATTGACTGCCACCAACTCTATGCTTTTGGTTTGTAATTAGCGGTTGGAATGAGGCTAGATTTAAACACTTGTGGTTACAGATGTAAACAGACGCCAAGCACATGCTCAGAATGCTAGCACATTTTATAACCGATTCTACATGAAACATACCATTAAAGCTTTAAGATACAGTATGTTCCACGTACTCCTCAGTCTGCTGTCGTAAACACAAACAGCAGTCAACTAAACCTTTCAGACTGTCTCAGGCAGAAGATGAAGTAGAAATACAGAGGGAGTTGTGTGTTCCAACCAGCCTGACAGGTTGAAGGCCTGTTGACCAGGCTTCTCACAGAATTCCCAGAGGAGGCCTGTAAACTTTCTCCTTCCTCTCGGCAGCCTGTTTCCGTCCTAGACCCACACTGTGGAAGTGACCGCATGTTTCCAGGGATCAGCCTCAGCACCAGGACAGGAAGAGGAAGTCACAGGTCAAGGGTTCCATATGCAGGGTTTGGATTGGTTGATCCTCTCACTGGGAGTTCTCCTAACCGCTGATCCTTCAGCAGGGTTTCCCTCCTCGTCTCCATACGAACCAGATCCCTACAGTGTACACAAGCAGCTACGAAACTGGACTGGTCGTTAAGGGGACTTTAAAGGAGTTGAGTCTAGCCTCTTTAACGTTTTAAGATGGGGTTTCACAGTGCCGGCTCTCTGTGGCTTTGATCTGGACAGGAAAACAAGACACACTCAGCAGGTGGCGTTTCTGTGTGTGGCTCCTGGGAGCACATCAGAGATCTGTCACATGTGGATGGAGACTATACTCAAAGCATAGCAGCATATGGATGTCTTGGTAGACTGTGTGTTTCTCTGTAGATCACATTTACATTTTACATTTATTCATTTAGCAGACGCTTTTATCCAAAGCGACTTACAAGAGAGAGCTTTTACAAAGAGCATCAGTCATTGAGCATAGCAACGTGATAGACCCCGAACCCAGTCGGTTTTTTAGATCGTGAATCATACATCATGAGAACCAATAAGTTCCAAGGGAAGAACTAAAAATGCATAATAAGATCAACCTGTATACAGTTCTCCGTTCTCAGCGGAGTCATTCATGGCTACACCTCAGTGGTCGTGCCTCTTTGAATTGCAGCTATGAATTGTGTTGGCACATGTCAAGGGGGTGATGGAGTTGGTCTTTGAGAGCATCTATTCCTGATCTTGTAAGTCCATCACAGACAGTGGTTGTTGGTGTTGCAGAAGACGTCTTATCATAACCATGCCAGGACGTGGTCATGGTCATGTGCTGTTTTCCTCTGGAACATGACACCTGTCTATTCTGAGCATGGCTTCTTGTGAGCACTGCCTTGCTGGCACCACACTATTCCTGCCCTGTCGCTGTGGTGATACACCCCAGCATATAGGCTAAACCCCCAGAGGCAGTGGATGAGGAACATACAGGATCTCTGCCTGATAACTTTCTGTGGGACTGACTCTCTGTCTGGGCTATATTTCTGACTAACCTTCTGACTGGCTGACTGTCTGAGTGTCAGAGTGAAAGCCAGTATCAAATGAAGAGTTTCCTCTAAGTTACAACCCAATTTTGGAAGAAGGTCTGCTAATAGATTATGAAACCCTATGGGAAAGACTACTATTAGGTCCAGTCTGTTGATTCTATTTTCTCTTTTCATAGGATACTGGTCCACTCTGACTGCTACTGCTGTCAGTCTAAGTCAATCAAGTCTTGCTTGGTTTTAGAAATTCTGGTGCTTTCTCTCAACATTAACTACAGTATTGCTGGGCAGGCGTCAGCTATTCACTCATTTATTTTTGTGCTTGAACAAAAGAACAGCCTGCAGGAGAAGGTCAAAATATTTGACCAGTGGGGATTGCGTATGTGAAGTTTCAAAACTCTGGGCAGCCATTGTTTAGCAGGGTGTGTGTGTGTGTGTGTCTGAAGTGTGTTCAGATAAATGTCTCTCCCTTCAAAGAGGACATGAGGTTAACACACTGGCTGGGTCACAGCTGGTCCTGCTCTCCATCCCTGGCTCCTGTTTTTTGTGAATTAACGATTTTCTCCTCTTCTGTAACAGTGTTTTAGTCCAAGTGAACACTCCTTTTGTTTTGGCACCAGAGTTGGAAGAAGCTTCCACTGCAGAAGTCCTTCCTGAGGGCCAAGCTAGGCCATATCGCCTGGCTGGGCTGAACACAGAGCTACGTCGTAATGTTTTCGTCAGACTATTATGCAGCTATGAGGCGTGAGGCTGGCTTATCAGGCTTCCAGAGAGTTCCTTCCTGGTTTTCTTTGGTTCAGTCTGCAATTACTGTGGCTGCAGAATTTGGAACTCCCAGCTCCCCCTCTGCTCTCCTCGTGTCATTAGTTGCCCTGTGTTTACTGATTGCTGCAGACTGTGTGCGCTGCAATAACAACCCCTGGACATCACGTCATCCGTTTTGGTTCCACTAGTACAGTGGTGTTGCTGGATGCCAGTGATGTAGTCATAAACACACTGAGAGCAGGCTATACGCCCATGAGATGTTGGTATGTATAGCAGATTTACAATCTTTATTTATAGCCCACAAGCCTGTATTGCCAGGTTTGCTGTCATTAGATCAAGTGAAGATGTGTTAGACTCACAACATGCTCATGGAACGCAAAGTTACATTTGGAGCTGAAATGAAAACGAAACCACTTGATTATTACGATTGAAATAGAACTTTACTGAAACTTATGAGGACAGAAACAAGCTCCATTTGATGTGTGTTTCTTTGTGTGGGCAGAACCTTCCTTGCCTGTGAGTGTATTGGTGTCGTGGGTGTCTCAGCCTCCCTTCTGATGTTCTGCCCCAGCAGGCCAGCTAGGGCAGGTACATATTTCACATCCCTAGCATTCCTCATCTGTGCCTTGTAGGACACTGATAGCGTGTGCGCTTATAAAACACCACGCTCACACATGCTTCTTCAAGTGTTCATCGACGTAGCCTCCAGCTCACTGTGTTTGTGACACGTGAAGAAAACACACTTAGATGAAACACTTCAGGATAGAGTATGAACTTTATAGAGTGGAACAGCGAAGTTTCATATTTATACAGTTTTTGCAACTGGAGTCCACATCACATGAACAGACACTGTTTCAGAAGAGTTAAATTAGTCTTAGTAAGTCAATGATAGGACATTTTGACCAACCAGTCAGTGATGGACATGAAATGGAAATACTGACGTTATAAAGCACTATTGCAAAGAATATCGTCTTTAAATGAAAGAAATATGCCTAAAAGATCATCTTGGGCGAGTGTTTTTCTCTTCTGTCAGTGCGCGTGCATGTTTTTATAGACGTGCTGTGGGTTGAAGCCAATGATACTGTATTGGTTTTCCATTCAGTCATACCTTCCAGTCAGATAAAGATGAAGTCACAAGGCTCTAGTCTGTTTCTGTATTGTCAGTAGTCTGTGCCTTCCTTTGTGCTGTGCTGGCTGAAAGACCATGTCCCAGAAGCTTTTTAATTAACACACATGGACTCCTACAGCAGATGGTTCCAGTAGCTACCTTTTCAAACAACTACTGTTTTGTCGACCTTGGAAAGTAAACCCATGGTTTAGTCATACAGCCTTTAACATTTTTTTTTAAACTTGAAATCTAACGTTTACAAGCAGAAGTGACGGTTGGAAGGCTGAATGGAAGCTTGTAATGACTTTGTCTGGTTTGGAGAAAAACACGTATTAGGAACACATCCTAAAAACGTTGTATTGGCGATGAAGCTACTTGTTTGTGGTTAACCAAGTAGCTGTTAGTAATGCTGCAGTGGAGGCACTTTTGAATAGACTACATTTATACAAGAGACTGGAATGACTGCAATTGTCAAAATCTAAAATATATATAATATAAAAAACAACATAACAATTCTATCAGCAATCTGTTCACTCCAGTTGGTATTTTTCCCCATGGCTATGATAAGATATGTATAGTACCACACCTCTAGGTGAAAAGTAAGCCAGCTCCCTGCCTTTAAAACAGGTTCTTCCTCCATCTGCCCTTGGCCGACAACTCCACCCCTCTCCTCCCCTCCAATCCGGCCCCTCCCAGCCCCTCCAGCCCCTCACCAGCCCTCTCTCATCTCAGTTCAACAGGAACACTCATATCAAGAAGGAATCTCAGATTAAGAACTATTGAGCTGGTACTGCACCATTAGCGTGCCATTGGCTAGCTGGTTGGCCGGGCGTTGCCGCTGGCTGTGTTGTGCTGATGGAGCGGTTCAGTGCTATGTCAGGCGTGTGGTGCTGGAATGCAGCAGGCTCTTTGAGTGGCTGTCTCCAGCCAGAGGCCTCCAGGGCTTATCTACCACGGGGACAGAAGCAGAGCTGGGGCCACCAGGGTGTCTGTCCCAGCCCTGAGGGCAGCACCGACTACACTCTTTTGTCATCAAAGGGAATATTATAATCAGGGTCCCAATGCTCACAGTACAGCCCTGAAACGGTAACAAAAACAACATCAAAATCACTGTTAGAGGCAAAACAGGATGTGAAAGACAGCTGAAAATAGATCCAGTGGTTCATTTTGTTGCTTTTACATGGGGAGAGGGTTGAGGATAGAATGTCCTTCCAGCAGCACTTTACAACTGTTGTGGATCCAAGGTAGATTTCAACTATTTCAAGAACCAATATCCCCCCCCCCCCCCCCCCCCCCCCCCCCATTTCTGAACATTTCTGAACTGCATCACATCTCCCCTGCCCCCTGTTACCCTATGGATTCTGGGAAAGATGTGTCACATGTTGAAATTCCTTAAAGTAGCCTGCAGAGCTGTTATCTCCACCCTGAGGAGTGAAGGGTAGCCTGTCCTGCAGGGTCAGTGGTCTCTCCCTCTCACGTGTCACCTCTCCCCCACTCCTGCAGACCTGCACTGGGGCCCAGGCCTCTCTCCTCCCTCTCCTCTTTATGGGTGATTAGAATATCAAAGGGCGACCGTTTCCAAACCTCCCAGAACCCAGGGTCTCCACCCAAACAGCTCACGCGAGTGAACGGGGCCTTTTTCCATGTTCTGCTTTGATGCCGTGCTTCGGTGCAGATTCCTTGGCTTGATGTTCAGATGTTTGATTGGTGGTTTCAGCAGAGCTAAGATGAGGGTGTTTTTCTTGCGCGAGTTTCATTTTCGTGATACAGGAGTGCGTGAGGCTGGTTCCAGATTTATTTAACTTTCACTTGAACAGTGTGCCAGCATATGTTAACATGTGGGGCAAAGCTCTCACTGAGGGAAGAGCATTGGCCAGTTGAAGGGATAACAAGGCAATCCTGGAATGCAGTTGTCCTCCAGGGGTTTCTTCTCATCTTTGAAAGCCCTGGCCTTTGAAAACTGTCAATATTGTCTTACAAAAGAAAAGGCCTCTACAGGGTAGTCAACTAAAAATACACAACTTCAGGGAGCGTCTACTGGAGGAAGAGGTGTCCTGGTTCTTTTTTTTCCTCTCTTTTTTTCACGCCTCTCTGTCTAGTTTTCAGCTGGAGAGCAAAAACCACAAGACCAACACTTTTTTTCTGCCTGCTTAGCAGTAGGTCCACAGCCAGCGCTGAGGCCATGTCACAGAAACGCAAACAGGCATGGCTAGACCTGTCTGACCTGAGTGTCTCTTGTCGCTCTCTGTCTGGCTTTGCGCATAATTAAATGCAGTCCTTTGTTTGAATTTCCTTTTTTAGAACACTGTTTGTCATTTTCTAATTCAATTATATACTTAAGAAATTTCATTCAGTAGACAGGATACAAGTGACTACAACGTGTCTTGAAATGCACAGTACTATTTTAAGGTCTTGAATCATGCCTGGAACTACAGTATATAATGACTAAATAACTAAATTCACTATCGTCTGATTTTAAAAACGTTCATTGATTTCTACGGTTGCTTAAAGGGCCAATGCTAAACAATTCAACACTTTAGATTTCTTTGTCTGAGCTGTTACGCTGAAAAGAAAGAAACACCATCTCTGGCCTGTTAAACACTTTAAATCGTTTCCCTCTTCAGTTACATAAAGCCATCTGTTAGAGATTCCAGCCTTCTGAAGATGATGTCACACAGAGTCTTCATGTTATTTTCTTATCCCTCAGATTGGGCATGACTGTACGGGCGAGGCCAAAGGACTAACCAGTCAGTCTGCCAGCCAGACAGCAGTGGGGGAAGGAGAGAGGAGCTGACCACCAGCCCCAGGACGCTTGATCTTCACTGGAGAAGATGGCGGAGCCAGAAGAGGATAGAGACCAGGCAGGGAAGCTCTTTGAGAGCTTCATTCAGGCTTCCACATGCAAGGGAACTTTGCAGAGCTTCAACCTCCTGTGCAGGCAGCTGGATTTGGACCCTCTGGACCATGAGACCTTCTACAGCAGCCTGAAGGCCAAGCTCACCTCCTGGAGGGCCAAGGCTCTCTGGAGCAAGCTGGACAAAAGGATCAGCCACAAGGAGTACAGGAAAGGCCAGGCCTGCCTAGGCACCAGGGTAAGACTGAAAAACACCCTCATGCGATGGATTGTGGAGAAAGGTATTTTATTCGTAGGCTATCATTGTTGGTTATCACCAATGTCTATTGCATGGAAGACAATGGAGACACAGACATGTTTGTGATTATCAGTGCAGCACACACCACATTCATATGAAACAAGACCTCTGAATGATAATTCAGGAAAGACATCAGACATGAGTGATGGCCCATATATTTTTCTTTTCCATGGACTGTAACTGTATATCTGTCTCAGATCATGATGACACACTCGTGGTTGACTCTCAGTGGTGTTTTCTCAGAACATCATCAGCACTTTGTCTCCCATCAGGAGGGCTGTGTCCCAGAGAGACAGGCTGTGGCAGAGTTGTCACCACAGACGACACCTGCCCTGAAATACATTATCAGCTCCCACGCACCCCTAACTGCAGCTGGCACACACAAAAAACAGCTGAGACAGTCTATGGTCTCTGGACCGTATGAATGATAACACATTGGGCCACAAAAAACACACACAGTGAAACACACACTCACCCAGGTGCCTCTGTAATTTTTCTCCAATCACAACGTTCTTGGAGGTATGAGTTGGCAGGTGGGCAGACTGCTGGTGCGTCACAAAACTCCACTGCAGAACTCTCCATTAGTCACCAGGGTGCTTTCATAGCACGCATCCTCAGACAGTCTCAGTCAACAAGGAGGATAATTGTTCAAGGTTCTACTGTGGTCGTTCTTTATAGGCCCTTTGTAAAAGCTTGGAACCCTGCCCAAACTGTTATTAAAGTATGTTTTAAGTGCTTTAAAATGAGCTACATTTTAACAAGTTCTCTCTGATACCAGCCATAAAATCTATAGCACAGATGCCCGCACGCGCACACACACACACACACACACACACACACACACACACACACACACACACACACACACACACACACACACACACACACACACACACACACACAGTAATTGGGTCTAAATTGTAATTAAGCATTACAGTGCCTATTTTTGTTTCTTCCTCTGCCAGATACTTTGGGGGTTTCTGCTGAAAAATTCACCCATCAAAGCAATAACATACTGGTGGTTAGAATTAAGAGCATTAAGAAAATCTGAATTAAAAAACTACCTTTTCAGAACAGGGTTCTGTGTTCTGTGAAAGCCCTTCCTAAAATGGAATTGATGTTTTGCTCTGCTTTCATCTTAAGTGTGTACTGATTTTTTTGGATTAAGGTGAATCAACCAAGCTAACATCTCCCACAACGTAATGTAGCTCTTGAGAGAGTCGGTCTTGCTCGTTTGATTACACCATCCTACTGTACCACAGCCTGACTAATGATCTGTCTCTTCCTGGGGGAGAGAATGATCTAAGTGATGGTTTTCTGTTTGGTGAAGGTTCCCAGTGAAAGATGTGACATCACTCTTTGCACAGAGCCTTAAAAAGCCTGCTGGAACGATAATCTGTGGAGGATATGAAGTCACCCACGTTTTCTGACCTCATACAGCTGGCTGTAATGCCTGTGACACACACTTTATATGGCTTTAATAAAGAACAAAACGGGGTCAAATATGTCATTACTTGACATTAACAAAACCCAGATTCATCAAAAAATACTGTATGTGGCAGCGCCTGATGGCAGCTACTCAATACTATTGTTGAGGGACAGTAGCTTGGAACTGAGATTATACTATTAGTATTACTTCCCTGTTATCACTCATATTTATTTGAGCTCTTTTCTTGTGAGAGTTAGAATGAAGGGAGAGGTGGTCAAGGGGAAGAGCATTTTCCAGGGCGTAGTCGTTGGCCAGTGCCAGATTTGATGGAAACTATTTGGATCAACTGTCCTGTGAGAAAAATCCTGACCTCCATCGGAGAGGACGTTGACCTTGGGGAAAAACACAACACACACTCATATCACTGTATGTGTGTGTGTGCGTGATTGTGTGTGTAGGGCACCCCACATGGATCATGAAATCACATGAGGATTATTATTTAATTTGATGACCTATAGAGCGCTCTATCACACCAACTCAGTTGTGACAGTTCTCCTGAAGGTGCGTAATGTTTGGAATAGTTTATCGTTCGTGAGATGTGTGTAGTCATAGGTGTTAAATTTCATTTCTCTCCGCTTATGTAAACTGACAGACTCATAACGTTGACAGATACATCATGCAAATTCGCACGTACACACTTCTCACACTGTGTTCAGCAAGTCATTCTCTTCCTCATCGATCACAAGACCTGGAGCGATCGAAAAATAAAGCGGTCCAATCCCAGCAGGCTCGCGTTTGCATGGACCAATCCTGACTAACTGACTGGGACGTCCACCTCCACCTCGTCACCTCCCAGATGAGCTTTCCTATGTGGCAGCCTGTTTCCCTCCACGCTTGTAAATCGCACCCCAAATGCCCCCTCATTTAAACGATGTGTGTCATGAAGATTTCCATGCTTTGCATCCTCTCTGGATAACTGTGACATCCTGACAGATGGATCTATGACGGACTTATTTTTCCTTCATTATATGCTTTGAAGCTGTGGAAAATCCCTCCTCCGCTGAGCGATCTGTCCTCCCCACACAGGCTCTGCCCCAGAGTGTTCCTCCAGACACTCAGCCCTGCAGATTCTGCTTGGTCTGTTTCCTACCAGCCACGGCTGCATTTCTCCTGGTCTAATTCCCGTGCAGACCCACATGCCTGACTGCCAGGTTTGCCAGGTTTGTGCTGTGGCTCCCTCGGTGGTCCTATTCACTTGATTGAGTACTTTGAGTCTGACGGTGTGGCCCTCAACAACATGAGGGCATTACGGTCGCTAGCCAGGCCCAGCTTAGTGAACCGTCACATCGTGTCTGCGGGGCTTGGTGACTCCACATACTCCGTTTGTTTGAGTCTGGGGAGGCCCAGATCAGCATGTGTTCACCCTGCGCTCCACTCAGCCCTGTGATGGAGGGGGTTCCTGTCACTCAAACCCAATGGACGGTTTGTAAGCTGCTAGCGCAGAGCCTTGCAATGGCTACATCAATTGGGCATCAATTCTGACTACGGTGAAAAGATAAACAGATAGGTTAACAAAAAGTTCTTCCTTTCTTTGGCTTTTTAAAAGCAGTCCATGTGCGGTACGGAATGTTGTTTCAGGGTTCCATAGTCATCAGTGGATGTGCAGGGACAGAGTGAGTGCAAACATGCCGTGCTCACTTATCACCCATCTAAACGTGTTTGACTTGGCTGTCTGTCCTCACTACAGGCACTTGACAGACAGACCACGGCCCAGTTGCAGCCAATGATAAAGCAGAGTGGAGGCGTGCGGTAGAGAGGGAGTCGGTGGGGGGAGTTATGGAGCGGCTGAGGGTGAGGTCACAGGTAGGAAACGGACAGGAAGTAGGTTTGTCCTGACTCAGCGGAGCTGGATGGAGCCCTCAGGAAGACCTGCGATCTATGACAACACTGCAGAGAAGAGAAACAAGCACAAACACAGCACCGGGCCGGACGTCACCATAGAAACCGACCGAAACATAAACTCGGTGACAGGCTCTGATTAACCCTGTCAGGTTTGATAACACCTCTCTTTATGGAACTGTGTGGTTGGGGATACATCTGAATAAATACAGCTTATGTTATTCTGCCTTTGAAACAAGGCATTGTTTATTCTTTCTTCCACCCCCCTCCACACCCCACCTTCACTGGCTCGTCCAGACAGCAAGAGCTGCTCAGCACACCTGGCACATCCTCCTCTCCTGTTCGCCTGCCCGCCTGTCTGCTCACACTGAAGAACCCCATCAACTTTAATCAGCCTGCATGATGAAAAGAAGCAGGCCAGGCTTGTCCAGACAGAGTTGGCTCCACCTGGGCTGAGCTAACACCTGAGAGATGAATACCTCAGACCTCAACACCCGCCCCCCCCACCCCCTCCTCGTCTCAGGCTTTAAACACCATCTTCGACTCTCCGATGATGACATGCTGCCCCGCCGGCTTAATCACACACGCAGAGTGGGAAAGCAGATTGACTGAAGTCCAGATTTTTATTTTCATTGTGGGGCGCAAAAAGGCCTTTTATGGCAAGATGTGGGAGCTTGGCTGTTGGCACGGGCTGCTCTGTAAACAGCACCAGTAGAGATGGCTCAACTAACTGAGCCTGTGAAGGAGAGCGAGGGAGGAAGAGAGCGAGGTTGAGAGGGAGGGAAGAGAGAGAGAGAGCACCCCAGTCAGCATTAAGCTACACAAACATGATAATGTCCTAAAGCAGAGGCAATGGCTGAAACAAGACACAGTATAGGTGTGAGTGAAACTTCCTGCGAGTTCCTGTGGTTCTTCACGCTGACACACAGTGGGATAGGAAGTCCGTCCTGCAGTTCGTCGTCAGCCGACAGATCTAGCGTAACCAACCCAGCGGTGCCCCTCTACCTTTGGTCAAGAGGAATGGAAGGGTGGAAGGTGTTAGACAGGGGAAAGCACAGGAGCCTTAGGTAGGAGATGAACTGAAAGGCAGGAGACAGAGGTCAGACTGGGCCAGCAGGGTCTGGAATAGCTGAACGTGGCCAGATGAGTCCCCCAGGATCTGGATGGTAAAGTTATGGAAACAGGAAACCGCCCACCTCGTTTGACACAGCAAGAGCCCCAGTCTGACTCAGGCGCAGCGTGGTGAGAAGATGGTCCCTCCTGCTGAATGATTCACCTCATACACACACCAACATACACATACACACACACACAGAAATATCTTTTCATCTTCACCAGAGGGCTGGATGAAGTCACGTTCTCACCACACATTCTCCGACGGATCCTGTAACCCCCAAAAAACTGACTTAATGCATATTTGAGCGAGCGAGATGCGTGACTCATGGGTTTGATATGACTAGGCTGTAATTATGATTTAAGATCGAGCCTCTGGCACACGTTTTTGCAGCAAAGGGGGTTGAGTAACAGTGAGGCAACATACCGTGCCTGTAAACATCCGTCTTAGTCACCCTGTCTGTTTACCTCCGGATTCAGGATAAACAAACTAGAACTGTCACATGTCATCTGCTTAAATAACCGTGTGAAGTATCTATACAAGCATGGATCTACCTTCACTGTGATTAATGATGATTGTATAATCATATACATATAAATATATACCAAATGTGTCATACTATTGTGCAAACAATTCAGTTCTTGTTTTATATGTATGTACGTACAGTATGTTGCAATGCTCTTTCCTAATATATGATATGTGAGAGAAGAGTCCTATCGAAATATGTCATTTGTGGTCAATATTTCATCATGACCACTTTGTTTTCCCATTGACTCAGTAAGGCCTGTGGTCTCTCTGTGGGTCTCTTTATCACAGTGCCTCATCATTGGTGGGGGCCCCTGTGGTCTAAGGACGGCCATCGAGCTGGCCCTGCTGGGGGCCAAGGTGGTAGTCATCGAGAAAAGGGACACGTTCTCCAGGAACAACGTTCTCCACCTGTGGCCTTATACCATCCATGACCTCCGCGGCCTCGGAGCCAAGAAGTTCTACGGCAAGTTCTGCGCAGGGGCCATAGACCACATCAGTAAGTACCGACCACATCATCCTGTTGATCGAGGGTCCAGGTTTATGTATCTGAATCTTTTTGAATGCAGTCATGTCTTTGTGTGTGTGTCTATGACGTGTTTGTGCATTGAAGACCTTTGATTATCTGTGTGTGTCTTTCTCAGGTATTCGGCAGCTCCAGCTCATGCTGCTGAAGATCGCCCTGCTTGTTGCTGTGGAGTTCCACGTCAATGTGGAGTTTGTCAAACTGCTGGAGCCTCCAGAAGACCAGGAGAACGAAGGTAGCCAATATCAATCCTCTCTTAGCCCATCTGTTTATGTGAGGGAGTCAGGTGGCTGACTGGTTAGGGTGTTGGACTAGTGATCAGAAGGTTGTCAGTTAAATTCCCGGCTAAGGCAACATGATGTTGTGAGTGAAAGGTACTTCACCCTACTTGCCTTGGGGGAATGTCCCTGTATTTGCTGTAAGTTGTTCTGGATAAGAGCGTCTTACTAAATGTAAATGTAATGCTTAGCTGGAATCTGAAAAGTTTACCTAAGGGTCTACAAAGGAATGTGTTTGGAAAACCTCAGCGGTGCACCTGATAGTCTTGGGGGAGGCGTTCTTCTGAGGCACTTAGCCTGGCAGTTATATGGCTGCCGAGAGGGTCCGAGCAGCTCCGTACCTCCTCCCACACCGCAACCCTGTCCTCTGTCTAATGTCAGGCTTCAGGGCTTCTTAAGCGGGCTGGGGGGAAAGAGAACCTGTTCGAACTGATCCAACAGTAGCTCCCCCTCACATAGCACGACCGTTTACTGACTAAACTTGATAAGCAGAGTTAAAAGCAGCTCAGAAGGGGTGGCAATTAAGTCATTCATTTCTTGTTTGTGTTTCCATTGAAATAGTAGGCTTATCTGGACCGCTTCGTGGTCTGTATTCATCTTTAGATGTTTAGTTACCCTAATACAATGCTAAGGCTATATGTTATGGCTTCTTAGCACCGTTTACTGTAATTAGTAAAGAGGCCTGCTGGCTTTGGTTAACAGCTGGATCCAAATAGTGGGTGTAGAGGCTAATAAGGAGGTGATTTGTGGGTGCAATTAGAAATGTTTCCTGCGACAGGAGCACAATGCAGCCATGCTTAGAGATGTGAATGCTCTGTAGCTCTATTGGCGTCGGGTTGAAACACTTCCTATCTGAAGTGGCTCTCCACTTGACCTCCACTTGGGTCTGGATGATCGGACTCCCACACGTAAAGTTCAGCAGTCGAACCACATGGTCTCGCTCTTCAAATACGACGTCAGGCCACTGATAAAAAAACAAGAGGCCAAGCTAAATTTGGAAACAGAATGTGTTCCTCTCTTTGCTTCTGATGGCTCACTGCATCCTTGACCTGTTTGTCACCCGGTGATATTGCCCGGTAGACTCTCAGGTGGGCTGATAGTGTGTGTCTAACTGCACGTCACTTCACACACACGCTCTTGAACGGTCCTTCAACAGTTAGCACATCCTGTCATACAGTAGCTCAGAGTGGAATTAATCCTATATGGTTAGATAATTCTACACTGTATAGTAGCTTGCTGATTAAAAAAAAATATGGTATAAAGAGTTTAAAGGGTTCAAATCCAGCCTTGGGAACTTCCTGCATGTTTTCTCATGTCTCCTTTATTATCTTCTTAATATTTCTTACCAGTATTCACCATCTGTTTCCAAAGAAGCAGAAATTAAATTGTGAAGTATACACTGTCAGAACGAACCTGTCAACAACACCTGTCTCTGTGCTGTTTACATAAGCTTTTTGTCTTGAAAAATAACAACAGCAACCATGTCAATATTGTGTTTACTTGTCCTACCCTTCTCTCTATCGCTTCTGGGGTCAACCTGTTCACATACTGATAACTCTGGTATAAATGTTTACACAGACGTGTCCTGACTGCCTCTCCTCTCTCCCCCCTCTCCTCCCTCTCCTGTCTGTTGCTGCAGGACCAGGATGGAGGGCAGAGATCCGTCCAGCTGACCATCCTGTGGCTGAGTTTGACTTTGACGTAGTGGTGGGGGCTGACGGACGCAGGAATACTCTGGAAGGTATGAAGTCCAGCACTCGTCCTCAGTCTCTTTGCACAGTAACAGCGGCCTCCTTCAAAGTCCCGACCTCAGACTGACGAGGCATCGGTCAGAGAACGAGTCTACAAACATGTCCTCTGTCCAAAGTTAGCTTCATGCCTAGTACATCTGCACATACAGTGCATGTCGTAACACTACAACACCACTATGGTATTCAGATCATGGCAGATAAACACCAGGGCTGGATTCTACTATTCATCTTTGTCTGGATAACTGCTTGACTGCAGTAACTAAGAGAAACATTGATTGTTCTTGGCTGAACCTTTTGGCTCTGCAAACCGTTATTTTGAAATGCATTGTCTCATATTCAAGAATGTTGCAAAGTCATAAAAATCAAGCGGGCCCCTGTAAAGCGATACCCCATGATGTCATTGAACGCCCTAGGAGGTTGTACATGAAATCACCATAACACTTCGCCTAAATAAAGCAGTGTTGAGCTGAGTGGAGCTGGGGCCTGCTGCAGTCATCTGGACGAAGCTCAACATTGTGATGCATGTTGGCCTCTCTCTCTGAAACCCCTGTCATCTCCTCACCAATTCAACTCAGATGGTTATTCCTAAAAAGGGATTTTTCTTGTCTCCAAGACATTTAACTCATGGAAGCATTACCCAAACAACTGAGGAAACATTTTGTTTTTTTTTCTCTTGTATGGCCCGACTGGGAAGAGGGTTAAATATATCTTGTTGGGCAGCCAGCTATTCATTTCGAGGGACACAGCTGCATTTGCGCCAAGTTGGTGTAGTGACCGAGGAGGGAGGGGGGAAAGGAGACAGAGGGGAGGGGAGAGGGCTGATATCCAAGTGAATTTCAACGTGACAGTAATGGAACATAAACTGGCTGGCATTCAAATGCCTTATCGTCCTCAAAGGCACCTCCCCCTGCCTCCCAGCCTCATGCATTATTTTATAGGAAAAGAGAAGGAGGCTGAAGCCAAAAGTATTAAAACATTCATTCTCCTGTCGTCCGGGCAGTCACAGTGGATGGGGTCGGGGAAGTTGGGGTGGGGGGGGTGTGGGCGGGTTGGGGGTTTGGAATCATTTCTCAGCTAGGGTCTTAGCAGAGCTCCATCCCCTCCACCTCCACAGGACTGTGTCAGCTTGTGAACATGTGGAGTGTGTGTATGTGTGTGTGTGACCCACCCTGGGATTGGACAGCTTTATCAGGCTCATGGTGCTTTGCTCGAGTCTTTGACGCTACAGAGAGACTTGTAAAAATTGTGATGACCGTATTCTTTTCCACTAAGACAAGATTTATGAAATTTATGTCTGACAGCGTTTCCATAAAACCCTAATTGTGAGTGTACCAGCACTGAGAGTCCAGATGTGTCAAGGCTGACTGTGAAATCTAGAGGCTTTGCTTGAGTCTATTTTAAGGCTTGCTGAGTTATGGTTGCACTTGGATATGACCCAGAAAATGTATATTAAACTAGAAAAAAATTCCTAAAGAAATTTTGAGTGTGCGTGACTCTGGCCCGGGACTCTCCCCCATATATCAATGACACTGTTGAGTAATTTTCTGAATATGACTTCTACCATTGCTTAGGTATGTGACAGATCAAGCTTTCAACAGGTGTTCATATGCTGATGCACTAGTAGTAGCGTTAACACTAATTTCAGCAGGATTAAAGACAGCTCCACTTGAGCACACTGCCACAGTTTAGGTTTAAGTAGTAAGCAAGCAGTAAACAATTGGTCACTCTGTGTCAGGTAGCACTTTACATTACAGTTCAGTAGCATAGTAATAGTTTGGTTCTAATTTGATAATAGTGATAAATGCTTTCAAAAACTTAGAGTGTAAAATGACCCAAATACATCCAATGCCAGAATTAGGCCATCAATGGCTATGACTTTGGTATTAGAAATACACCTTTTATCAAAATGATACCGCATTATAAATATCAGATAACATTATAAAGTTATACAGCTGTGTTAAATGTCAAATCAATCCACATGCAATCAAACATGTAACAAATCAGGATTCAGCAATACGCTAGCATCAAAATTCACAAAAAGCACTAGGTCACACAGTTCTGATATCACACTAACAAAAACAGTGCTTTTTATCCAACATTAATTGAGAAAAACACACACGCACATACACATACACACACGCACATACACACATACACACACATCTATATATATATATATATATATATATATATATAGATAGATAGATAGATAGATAGATAGATAGATACATATATGTGCATACACACAGGCAGTCTGTACATTAATGACTTAATGATGAACTGTCAATCAAACCATTCAGTGCAATAAATCACTTAGTAGCAGACACACAGGTTCAATCATCTATAAACTACAGGACTACAGGACTCCCCATACAACACTAGCCAATAGTTTGCAAGGTCAACCAGTATCCAGACGATTATGAATGTTTTACAGCAAGCCCCCCCAACAATTTAAATAGCAATTCCTAAAAGACCTGTATTTAATCCCCACTGTTTCTCTATGGAACTGCCGATCCCAACCACCCACACACCTCCCCAATACCTGGTTGGATTCGTCTGGACCCCACCACATTAACTCTGGCCTCAAACCCCTCCGAAATCGCCCCCCCGAGCCCCCCGCAACGTCACAAACTCCGCTTGAAAGTGAAACTAAATCATTCGCGATTGTCAAACCTCTCCCCCAAACAGGCTCATAGCTCATCAACCTGACCTCCCACACACCTCCCCAATATCTTGTTAGATTCCTACGGACCCCACCACATGAACCCTGTCCTCAAACCCCCCCGCACGAGCCCCCCCGCCCCCCGCAAACGCCGATCGCCCCCCCCTCCGAAATTGACCCTAAACGGTCAAAATGCACACAAATAACCCCCCCCCCCCCCCACTACCCTCCTTACAACCCTCCACCACCGTCCTGACTGATAAGCACATGAATACATATAAGCCCAAATGTTAAAGAAGTCAAAAACCCACATCTTATATAGCATGCTAGCAAAACATATGCTGATGCACTAGCAATTAGCTTAAGCGCTAATTTCAGCATTGGTCGCTAATGTTAGCAAACAGCATATCTTTACAGCTAGTTGGAATGTCAGTTGTAAATCCTGACTGATAAGCACATGAATACCTATGAGCCCAAATGTTAAAGAAGTCAAAAACCTACATTTTAGATAGCATGCTAGCGAAAGAGTTGAAAAAAGATGTTCGCTTACCTTAGAGACTTAGAGCCAGAGAGGAAGAGTTGAGTTGGAGTACAGTTTATAAATACACCCGAAACAAAAAGAGCCAATTTGATTCCTCCAGTAAATATCCTCCAATTAAAGTTATTAAATGTGAAATGAATTAATGTTCGTAAAATAGCCACCGTCATTCGTGGCCACCGTCTCTCCTCTTTCAAGCATGTTGCTAAGTAACGAACTAATAAGTTGCAACTGGAACTGTCATGGCAGTTCGAAAGACAGAGAAAAGGCTTACAGCACCCCTCGAACAGGAAGGATTTCTGGCCAAACCGTGTTTCCAATCATAAAACCAGGTTAACGTGAAGCCGGCTGAGACCTTCCTGAACGTCTACATAGGCATTTTGTGTTGAGAAGTGAAGAAATGTGCTCTTAGGAGCAATTCTAAAAAGTGTTAGTTTTGTTTTCCTCCTGAAATTTTCCTGACACTTTTAACATGGGAGTCTATGACGCTGTTCATGGGTGCTGCGGCCGAATTTTCGCATGTCAAGCTAAAACAATAAATCTGACAGATAAATTAAAGCAAGTGTGAGCTAGAGGACACATTTCCCTACGTTTCTATGCATAAATTGTGTCTGTAGTGGTGCATTTGAGGCCATGGTAGTCGAATACATTTTATTTTTTAAACACAATTCTCTCTCTTCTCCACACTCTAGCGATGACATCACCACTCTACCTCTCAAACATTCTCTCCATTGACACCTATTCATTTTTTTGGTGTGGTTTTTGGCAATTTTTGGGCAAAATTGTTCGCCAAAAGTCTTAGATAAATCATAGCACACATGTCGGGGCCGAGCCGCACGTTTTGATATAACTTTTGTGTATATGCGTCAAAAACTCTGGTAGGTGTTTTGAGCCAAAAAAACGGCGTAAGAATAAGCAAAACTAGAAAAAAATTCCTAAAGAAATTTTGAGTGTGCGTGACTCTGGCCCGGGACTCTCCCCCATACATCACTGACACTGTTGAGTAATTTTCACAATATGACTTCTACCATTGCTTAGGTATGTGACTGATCAAGCTTTCAACAGGTGTTCATATGCTGATGCACTAGTAGTAGCGTAAACACTAATTTCAGCAGGATTAAAGACAGCTCCACTTGAGCACACTGCCACAGTTTAAGTTTAAGTAGTAAGCAAGCAGTAAACAATTGGTCACTCTGTGTCAGGTAGCACTTTACATTACAGTTCAGTAGCATAGTAATAGTTTGGTTCTAATTTGATAATAGTGATAAATGCTTTCAAAAACTTAGAGTGTAAAATGACCCAAATACATCCAATGCCAGAATTAGGCCATCAATGGCTATGACTTTGGTATTAGAAATACACCTTTTATCAAAATGATACCGCATTATAAATATCAGATAACATTATAAAGTTATACAGCTGTGTTAAATGTCAAATCAATCCACATGCAATCAAACATGTAACAAATCAGGATTCAGCAATAAGCTAGCACTAGGTCACACAGTTCTGATATCACACTAACAAAAACAGTGCTTTTTATCCAACATTAATTGAGAAAAACACACACGCACATACACACACACACACATATATATATATAGATACATATATGTGCATACACACAGGCAGTCTGTACATTAATGACTTAATGATGAACTGTCAATCAAACCATTCAGTGCAATGAATCACTTAGTAGCTGACACACAGGTTCAATCATCTATAAACTACAGGACTCCCCATACAACACTAGCCAATAGTTTGCAAGGTCAACCAGTATCCAGACGATTATGAATGTTTTACAGCAAGCCCCCCCAACAATTTCAATAGCAATTCCTAAAAGACCTGTATTTAATCCCCACTGTTTCTCTATGGAGCGGCAACTCCATTAACTGCCGATCCCGACCTCCCACACACCTCCCCAATATCTTGTTAGATTCCTATGGACCCCACCACATGAACCCTGCCCTCAAACCTCCCCGCACGAGCCCCCCCGCCCCCCGCGAACGCCGATCGCCCCCCCCCCCCCCCCCCCCCCCTCCGAAAACAACCATAAACGGTCAAAATGCACACAAATAACCCTCCCCACAACCCTTCACCACCGTCCTGACTGATAAGCACATGAATACATAAGCCCAAATGTTAAAGAAGTCAAAAACCCACATCTTAGATAGCATGCTAGCAAAACATATGCTGATGCACTAGCAATTAGCTTAGGCGCTAATTTCAGCATTGGTTGCTAATGTTAGCAAACAGCATATCTTTACAGCTAGTTGGAATGTCAGTTGTAAATCCTGACTGATAAGCACATGAATACCTATGAGCCCAAATGTTAAAGAAGTCAAAAACCTACATTTTTGATAGGATGCTAGCGAAAGAGTTGAAAAAGATGTTTGCTTACCTTAGAGACTTAGAGCCAGAGAGGAAGAGTTGAGTTGGAGTACAGTTTATAAATACACCCGAAACAAAAAGAACCAATTTGATTCCTCCAGTAAATATCCTCCAATTAAAGTTATTAAATGTGAAATGAATTAATGTTCGTAAAATAGCCACCGTCATTCGTGGCCACCGTCTCTCCTCTTTCAAGCACGTTGCTAAGTAACGAACTAATAAGTTGCAGCTGGAACTGTCATGGCAGTTCGAAAGACAGAGAGAAAAGGCTTACAGCACCCCTCGAACAGGAAGGATTTCTGGCCAAACCGTGTTTCCAATCATAAAACCAGGTTAACGTGAAGCCGGCTGAGCCCTTCCTGAACGTCTACATAGGCATTTTGTGTTGACAAGTGAAGAAATGCGCTCTTGGGAGCAATTCTAAAAAGTGTTCGTTTTCTATCTTTTCAGTTACAGCCCCACCTCTCTTAACATAGGAGTCTATGAGGCTGTTCATGGGTGCTGCGGCCGAATCTTCGCATGTCAAGCTAAAACAATAAATCTGACAGATAAAGTAAAGCAAGTGTGAGCTAGAGGACACATTTTCCTACGTTTCTATGTATAAATTGTGTCTGTAGTGGTGCATTTGAGGCCATGGTAGTCAAATACGTTTTATTTTTTAAACACAATTCTCTCTCTTCTCCACACTCTAGCGATGACATCACCACTCTACCTCTCAAACATTCTCTCCATTGACACCTATTCATTTTTTTGGTGTGGTTTTTGGCAATTTTTGGGCAAAATTGTTCGCCAAAAGTCTTAGATAAATCATAGCACACATGTCGGGGCCGAGCCGCACGTTTTGATATAACTTTTGTGTATATGCGTCAAAAACTCTGGTAGATGTTTTGAGCCAAAAAACGGCGTAAGAATAATAATAATAACTAGAAAAAAATTCCTAAAGAAATTTTGAGTGTGCGTGACTCTGGCCCGGGACTCTCCCCCATATATCAATGACACTGTTGAGTCATTTTCTGAATATGACTTCTACCATTGCTTAGGTATGTGACAGATCAAGCTTTCAACAGGTGTTCATATGCTGATGCACTAGTAGTAGCATTAACACTAATTTCAGCAGGATTAAAGACAGCTCCACTTGAGCACACTGCCACAGTTTAGGTTTAAGTAGTAAGCAAGCAGTAAACAATTGGTCACTCTGTGTCAGGTAGCACTTTACATTACAGTTCAGTAGCATAGTAATAGTTTGGTTCTAATTTGATAATAGTGATAAATGCTTTCAAAAACTTAGAGTGTAAAATGACCCAAATACATCCAATGCCAGAATTAGGCCATCAATGGCTATGACTTTGGTATTAGAAATACACCTTTTATCAAAATGATACCGCATTATAAATATCAGATAACATTATAAAGTTATACAGCTGTGTTAAATGTCAAATCAATCCACATGCAATCAAACATGTAACAAATCAGGATTCAGCAATACGCTAGCATCAAAATTCACAAAAAGCACTAGGTCACACAGTTCTGATATCACACTAACAAAAACAGTGCTTTTTATCCAACATTAATTGAGAAAAACACACACGCACATACACATACACACACGCACATACACACATACACACACATCTATATAGATAGATAGATAGATAGATAGATAGATAGATACATATATGTGCATACACACAGGCAGTCTGTACATTAATGACTTAATGATGAACTGTCAATCAAACCATTCAGTGCAATGAATCACTTAGTAGCAGACACACAGGTTCAATCATCTATAAAGTACAGGACTACAGGACTCCCCATACAACACTAGCCAATAGTTTGCAAGGTCAACCAGTATCCAGACGATTATGAATGTTTTACAGCAAGCCCCCCCAACAATTTAAATAGCAATTCCTAAAAGACCTGTATTTAATCCCCACTGTTTCTCTATGGAACTGCCGATCCCAACCACCCACACACCTCCCCAATACCTGGTTGGATTCGTCTGGACCCCACCACATTAACTCTGGCCTCAAACCCCTCCGAAATCGCCCCCCCCGAGCCCCCCGCAACGTCACAAACTCCGCTTGAAAGTGAAACTAAATCATTCGCGATTGTCAAACCTCTCCCCCAAACAGGCTCATAGCTCATCAACCCGACCTCCCACACACCTCCCCAATATCTTGTTAGATTCCTACGGACCCCACCACATGAACCCTGCCCTCAAACCCCCCCGCACGAGCCCCCCCGCCCCCCGCAAACGCCGATCGCCCCCCCCCTCCGAAAACGACCCTAAACGGTCAAAATGCACACAAATAACCCCCCCCCCACTACCCTCCTTACAACCCTCCACCACCGTCCTGACTGATAAGCACATGAATACATATAAGCCCAAATGTTAAAGAAGTCAAAAACCCACATCTTATATAGCATGCTAGCAACACATATGCTGATGCACTAGCAATTAGCTTAAGCGCTAATTTCAGCATTGGTCGCTAATGTTAGCAAACAGCATATCTTTACAGCTAGTTGGAATGTCAGTTGTAAATCCTGACTGATAAGCACATGAATACCTATGAGCCCAAATGTTAAAGAAGTCAAAAACCTACATTTTTGATAGGATGCTAGCGAAAGAGTTGAAAAAGATGTTTGCTTACCTTAGAGACTTAGAGCCAGAGAGGAAGAGTTGAGTTGGAGTACAGTTTATAAATACACCCGAAACAAAAAGAACCAATTTGATTCCTCCAGTAAATATCCTCCAATTAAAGTTATTAAATGTGAAATGAATTAATGTTCGTAAAATAGCCACCGTCATTCGTGGCCACCGTCTCTCCTCTTTCAAGCACGTTGCTAAGTAACGAACTAATAAGTTGCAGCTGGAACTGTCATGGCAGTTCGAAAGACAGAGAAAAGGCTTACAGCACCCCTCGAACAGGAAGGATTTCTGGCCAAACCGTGTTTCCAATCATAAAACCAGGTTAACGTGAAGCCGGCTGAGCCCTTCCTGAACGTCTACATAGGCATTTTGTGTTGACAAGTGAAGAAATGCGCTCTTGGGAGCAATTCTAAAAAGTGTTCGTTTTCTATCTTTTCAGTTACAGCCCCAACTCTCTTAACATAGGAGTCTATGAGGCTGTTCATGGGTGCTGCGGCCGAATCTTCGCATGTCAAGCTAAAACAATAAATCTGACAGATAAAGTAAAGCAAGTGTGAGCTAGAGGACAAATTTTCCTACGTTTCTATGTATAAATTGTGTCTGTAGTGGTGCATTTGAGGCCATGGTAGTCAAATACGTTTTATTTTTTAAACACAATTCTCTCTCTTCTCCACACTCTAGCGATGACATCACCACTCTACCTCTCAAACATTCTCTCCATTGACACCTATTCATTTTTTTGGTGTGGTTTTTGGCAATTTTTGGGCAAAATTGTTCGCCAAAAGTCTTAGATAAATCATAGCACACATGTCGGGGCCGAGCCGCACGTTTTGATATAACTTTTGTGTATATGCGTCAAAAACTCTGGTAGGTGTTTTGAGCCAAAAAAACGGCGTAAGAATAAGTATAATAATAATAATAATAAACGCTAGTAATAACATAGTGTGCGCCTTGCAGCACGCACACAATAATAAACGCTAGTAATAACATAGTGTGCGCCTTGCAGCACGCACACAATGAAGCTCTAAATATTTTGCAGCTTTCCCATCACAAATGTTAGGGTCAGTTTGAGGACTGAGATAAAGATAATCAACCTGATTAAAAAGTATTATTGTCGAGGAATCATAAGATTCATTTGCCTATGAAATAGCAACTGTTGGCAGCGAAACTCTTCCAACTTCAAACTCAGGAAAACTTTTGCCACACACACACCTGACAGGAGTGATATTTTCAGCCTTTAAGTTGTGGAAGTTAATCAACCCAACAGACATTTTTATGACATCATTACATTTTAGCGATGACCCTCACTCTCACTGTAAGGCTTTTGTTTCCTTGGTGATATAAACAGGCTCACCTCAGCAATGAGCTGCGGTGATCCTAAAATAACTGTCCTGTGATTAGGGCTCACCGATAGATTTCCTCTGGATTAGCTGCTCTCTCTTCTCTGCTTCTCCCCTGGAAGTAACATTTAGCTTTTGTTGTTGCTCTCTCTTCCTCTCTCTCTCTCTCTCTCTCTCTCTCTCTCTCTCTCTCTTTTCCTCTCTCTCTCTTCCTCTCCATCTCCCTCTCTCTCTCTCTCTCTCTCTCTCTCTCTCTCTCTCTCTCTCTCTCTCTCTGTCTGTCTCTCGCTCTTTCTCTCACAGGCTTCAAAAGGAAAGAGTTCCGGGGTAAGCTGGCTATTGCCATCACTGCCAACTTCATCAACAGGAATACCACAGCTGAGGCCAAGGTAGAGGAGATCAGTGGGGTGGCTTTCATCTTCAACCAGAAGTTCTTCCATGACCTTAAAGAGGAGACAGGTGGGCATGAGACCATACGCCCTCCCCCCCAGCCCACACACGCGCACACACACGCACACACACACGTGTACATCATGCAGCACACACCAGATTGACAGCCCTCAGTTGACAGTCCTCAAATATGGCTGCCATTGAGCACACCAAAATAGTATTTTAGAAATGTCATCAATGCGGCCGCATTGGACTTAGTGACTCTTTTGTTACAGGCGTCGACTTGGAGAACATTGTGTACTACAAGGACAACACTCATTACTTTGTCATGACGGCGAAAAAACAGAGCCTCCTGGACAAGGGGGTCATCATTCATGTAAGTTGAAGGGTGACTGGAGGGGAGACAGGGAGGGGGACAGAGAGAGAGGAAGAGGGGGAGAGAGAGGGAAATCTAAGCTGGTGGTCTACCAGCTGCAGATTCTGGGCCCAGGCACCAACACATTGAGGAGAGTTAAGTGTTATAAACATCCCCAAAAGAGCCCATATTTCACTGGCTCATAAATCCTCTCCAGCTCAAACACTCCACACGCCGCACACTTTATACTGGCCTGAATTTACATGAGCGAAAGCCATTCATTCGTTCAGAGAAAGTTTCACACAGTTATCGAATTCTGCCGCTAAAGATGTCAGGTCAAACGCGCTCGTACTGTAGAATGCGGCCGAACCATTCTTCACAGACCTTCAGGACCTCATTGTTAGAGCTCCCTCCGGCTCTGCATTCCGTCCGGCATAATTCATCTCCGGTCTGAAGAAAAGGACTGTGTGTGTCGCAGAATAACATGACTGGAGCTTCTGGATAAACACTTGGATGTGTATTTATCCATGCATTTCCCCCTGGCTTTGTGATGCTTTCCAGGACTACATCGACACAGAGATGCTGCTGAGCAGTGAGAATGTCAACCAGGAAGCTCTGCTGGGTTACGCCCGCGAGGCTGCCGACTTCGGCACCAACTACCAGCTGCCTACTCTGGACTACGCTATGAACCACTGCGGTCAGCCTGACGTGGCCATGTTTGACTTCACCAGCATGTACGCCTCTGAGAACGCTGCGCAGGTCAGGGATCGCTTTGGGCATCAGCTCCTGGTGGCCCTTGTTGGAGACAGCCTGCTGGAAGTGAGGACACAAACAAATACACACACACACACATACACACTGTGTGTGGTTGTTAAACAATATAATTTCCCTTTGGTGGCTGCGTGCTTTTTTGGAATTATGCGTGTTCGTACTGATGTTGTCGTCGTGCGTGTTCAGCCTTTCTGGCCAATGGGGACAGGCTGTGCGAGGGGCTTCCTGGCTGCCTTTGACACAGCTTGGATGGTGAAAAGCTGGGCTCAGGGAAGGGCTCCTCTGGAAGTCCTAGCAGAGAGGTCAGCAGGAACATACAGACACACACATACATTCACAAGATCGGCCACATGTTTAAAGTCATGTGTTCTGCCATTATTAATGTGTACCATCATGGTGGGTGTCGACAGGGAGAGTTTGTACCGGTTGCTGCCACAGACGACGCCAGAAAATATCGCCAAGAACTTTGAGCAGTACACCTTAGACCCTGGGACCCGCTACCCCAACCTGAACTCCTCCTGTGTCAGGCCACACCAGGTAACCGCTGTCTTCACTGAAGAATCACTTGCTGTTTTGTAGTGTCTCTTGTCCTCCCTGCCAAGTTGACTGACATACACTCTAATGATGCATGGATTTCCCACAGTTAAAAGAGAGAACAGTGTGGTATTTCCCCTCTCATTTACCTTTATGTCGTCTCGCAGGTGCGTCACTTGTACCTCAACGGTGAGCTCAAGTCCTGTTCGCTGGAGCGTGCAGCCACAATTCGACGGCCCGTCAATTTGGCCAGGAGAGGTAAACCACAAAGCAATCGCTGACAGACAGCTTTAGATGCTATCGTGAGCCCACGTGACTGCATTACACAGACTGCATTACACACACATTCAGCCGCTGTTCAACAGTCAGGACCGAGGAGGATTAAGCTGTTCACTGGATGGCTTTGCTTGCGTTAGCTACTGGTGACAGTTCTCCACAGAGCACCAGAGGCCCACCGTACTCTATTCCCAGACTTCTAGCTCCTTTCGAACAGACGTGTCAGACACAGAGGAGGGGCACAGAGCTAATGTCTGTCTGGGGACTAAGTCGCCGTCTGTGGTTTGTTTTCACACATGGAGTGCTGCTGATGTTTGAGCTGTCAGGTGGGACCCTGTGGACTGTGGACAGGCTCATATACTGTAAGAAAGATATCCTCCCACACTCTACTGGACCTTGTGGACATACTTCTCTGGAGAATGACCCTGAGTTCCCACTCAGTGACCAACTTCATTAGTTTCAGGCTGAGGCAGAATATTCTGTGATAAATATCGCTTTTTTAAGTACACAGAAAGCGATATGACATGAGGATGTATTCAGATACTAGACCAAACACAGTCTGTTTGATTTTGTTTCAGAGACTGGTAGAAGTATGGGTCAAGTTGAAGATTAGCTGTGGAGAATTTCATAGAGTAACTTGAGAAGAAATGAGACCTTGTCATGAGTCGAGGTCTTGCATGTCTAGGTCTTTAAGAACTGGCCGTTCTAGACGTGTTTTGAATGTGTATCTCTTGGCATATCTTTGGCAGGCAGTATATATACTAATCTATAGAACAATGGCTTCTGTGATGTAAACATGGTCTCAACGTGCTCTGACGGAGTCTGCATACCGCTACCTCTGCATCACCTCACATCCTATCTGTCTTCTCCTCAACTTCTCACTCCCTTCACCCGATGTCCCTGGAACGGCGCATGAACAGGTCCCCTCCTGTTCACCTCCAGTTTTTGAATCCTTTGATTTCTTGTCCTTTGTTTGAAACCATTCAAGAGAGCTCCCTGACATCGTACGTTTCCTGGTCTCCCTCTGCAGAGTCGGAGATCAGGCCTAGCCGGCTGCTGACCTGGTGTCAGAAACAGACTGAAGGCTATCGGAACGTGGAGGTGACGGACCTTACCTCGTCCTGGAGGACTGGCATGAGCCTGTGTGCCCTCATCCACAGGTTCAGACCACAGCTCATGTACGTGTACAATAAGATACTGTTGCCATGAACCACGCAGTTACGTAGGTCTGACGAGTCTTCTGCAAGTCGCGGCAAATGACCCTCGAACTTTGCCTGTTGGCTCTTCATAAATCATTTTGCTTCTCTATGTCTCACTATGCAATGTAACACTTACATAAATAGAAAACCCTTCTCATAAATGTCTGTGTACTCTAGTGATTGGTGTCCTTGTTGTGCACGAGACAAATATTTCCATGGTTCTACCACACACCCATATTGTAAAGTACTATATCACACTGAAAGGAAGAAAATGTAACTAGGTGCAGTGAAAATGAATCCTGACACTGACCTATTCATGCCAGTGCTCTGCTCTTCTAGCCTGTCGGCACAGGCCCCCAACCTTTTTCTTACAGCCTGACTTGAGAGTAAATATAGGCAGTTACTTGTGAACGACTCTTGACCTTTTTCCAGAACATTTTCTTTCTTTTCTTACCTCTCTTTCTTTCTCTTTCTGTCTTTTTGCCATTTCTAATGATAGGTGTGCTAAAGCAGACCTTACATCATCGCTAATAGTTTTAAACACAAACCCTTTCATAAAACCCCTAGGGAATGTCTATGGGGGAGTTTGGACAGCCTAAACCTGTATGACATTACACACTGACTCCTTATCTAGGGCAGTTTGTTATTTTTGTCATGTGTGATGTCTTTGCTTGCGCCGTGGTGAAAACTGGGCTGGGTTTAAACTAGAGAATGGAATCTTTGCTGATAACTGCATAGCTTCTCACAGGCCTGTGCCTGGTAACCACTTGTGTTTCTCTGCAACATAACCATAACATCCTACCATATCACACTTCTGATAGCCATTTATAGAAGCTGTGTTGGACTACTGCTAATGTCTCCTTATATTCACCAGAGACTTCGATGCTCTCAATGTGGAGGACGTGGCGGAGAATCTTCAGCTGGCCTTCGACATCGCGGAGAGAGAGTTTGGTGTCCGGCCATTCACTTCTGGGAAACTGCTGGCTGGTGGCCAGGAGATAGACAAGCCGAGCATGGTGTGCTACCTGTCCAAGATCTACGAGTTGTTCAGGGGTACCCCTCTACCTGCCTCAGGTAGAAAACACTGCCCTCGTGTCGTGCAAAGAGGTCTTCCAAACACTTAGACTACAAAGATTTCCTCCCTGTCGTCTTGCCCCACCTCTCCACTGTGTGCTGTGTTTCTATAGGCGCCTCCGTTTCTCACTGGATAGTGTTTCAATAACTACGGGCCATTTCATCTCCATACGCAGCTGTCCTCAGCATTTTTCTTCTTCTTTTCTTCTTTGTTTCTTGGGTGACCCACAGCTTTCTCTGGAAAGATCTATGTCTTCCATAAGACACTTGAGCCGGTGTAAAGGAGTCGGGTATACGATTTCATCTGGCTTCCTGTTAGCGTGGTCTGTGTTGCACAACCCTATCAGTCAGGCTGTCTGGCACGAGAGGAATGCACATCTGCCCTAGCCGAGCAGGTTACTGCGTCTCACACAGTGCTCCTGGGTCTGGAAGATACCTTGGGATAGCTCCCTGTCTGCTCAACCCTGCCACAGATTTTAGAACATTGGTGTTAAGCTTGTGCCATCGAGGGCCCAAGAGGGTGCAGGTTTTCACTTCAACCAAGCGCTTCTCCAGCTGATTTCACTAAGCAGAAAAATTTGTTTGTGAAATCAGCTGGTGTGTAGTGCTTGGTTGACACGAAAACCTGTACCCTCTTGGCCCTTGATGGCACGAGTTTGACACCACTGCTGTAGAAGCTTAGTTGCTTCTACATGATAGGGACTGGGAGACAGTCAGGGTGTCATGTGAATGTTAGTCAGACTGGTAGTAGTGGATTACTATGGTTTGGTCTTACTGGGTTTGCTCGGTGTAATGCTCTGAAATCAAGCAACATATTAAGTCTTTAGAAAGAGAAATTAGCGACTCCCATAAGAGGTATTTTTTATTACTAGCAATTCTCTAGAAAAACAGATGATCTGCAGTTGCATGTTTTTTTTCTTCCTACGCAGTAATAATAGATGTCTGTTCAAAGTTATGTAAAAGCACACTGGCCATCAGTTTTATGGGGGATATAATAGCTGAACACGGCAGAAAACACTCCAACTGCGGCCATGTGTTTTATTACAGATCCTAGAGGGGCTGATGAAAACACGGACGACCTTCCTTCAAAGGCAGGGCACGGGTTTAACAAGGCGCTGAACTTCACCATGCCAAGGAAGCGGGTTCCCAAGGTAACCTCCTCAAATATCTGTCTACCATGACGTATACTGACCCCCCCACAGTCTCTGTCTATGCCATGAAAAAAGTATTTATTTTTCACTTTTGGAAGCACTCTACTACACAGTAAGAGTTTATAGCGAACCATGATTTTTAATAGCTTTCATGAGATGGGCAGTCCTCCATCATGCCAATTTCATATTGAATACGAGTTTACTCTGGGGGGGGGGTCTGTGCACTCTACCTAGGATGATAAAAAGCTGGAGGATTCTGATCCCACCAAGAGGAGACGGAAAGTGGGCAGCTATCTGGAAGAGGTAGGGTCCCAGCAAACCACCATCAAGCAAACACAATGAATTGCCTCTGCATGACCAACATTTCACACCTCACCTCTCCTCTTGCTGTCCCATAGCAGGCCACCCTCTCCAGCCAGAGTGCATCTTCAGGCGGGGAGGGCAAGGAGCCCAAGGAGAACAAAGTGCGCTCCATGGCCACGCAGCTCCTGGCCAAATTTGAAGAGAGCAATCCCAGCTGCACCCTGCGCAGACAGGTCAGCACCTCCAGGAGTCCCCCCCTCCACTTCCTCACCTCCTGCTCTCTCTGGAGGTGGATGAGGGAACAAAGAGGAGCCAGTGTCCTACCTTTCCAGCCTTACTTGACCTGTCACCTTGATGTGTGACAGGTTGCGGTCTCATCCTCTTTGTGGCTGTGCTCCTTAGCCAGAGCTCCTCTTGTTGATGTCCAGTCAGCCCACTGCAATGCTTGACCACTAGTAACCTGTCTCTGTCCTTTACTTTCCCTTTCCACCCTTTAAAACTGTCTTTCTCTGTTAACCTTTTTCCTCTTCCGCTGGAACTAACACACACACATCAGTCTGAGAGTGTGTTGGGATCTGGGAGGAGTCCTCGGCCACGTTCTCTGGACATGACTGAAGCCCCACGCTTCATCAACCTTGCTCAACCCAGCCCACTTGCACCTCCCACTAAAAGACAGGTAGAGGACCAGAGCAGGCATACACACACACACACACACACACACACACACACACACACACACACACACACACACACACACACACACACACATGCATACTCAGATATTCTTAAGCAATCCTCACTTAGTTGGAGTGTTCATCACTCCTTTGTGTTTAGAACATGATGTCAACTCTTTCAGAAGCTGCTTAAAGGGAGAAACGTGAAACACTGTGTAAATCACAGAACTATTCTCTCCAGATGTTAAACTAATGGAGTCTGTTTGCTTCTCACTGCTGGTTGTTTTTCTCATCAAGCTCCACCCTGAGTTAACTGGAAACCACGGCATTGCTCACATGCGCTGTGTATTTCCAGGGTTCGTCTGCAACCTGTGTCCAATATGTGAACTTGGTTAAGCTCCCACCCCATCATCGAACCAAGCCCCCTCCACCCAGACCTCCACCCAAACCCCAACTCCATCCCGAGCTCCAAGCCCAGCTTCAGTTGCAGTTCCAACTTCTGTCCCAGCCTCAGGCCCAAGCCCAGGCCCACCTACAACCACCACGCGAATCCCCCCCCAGCCCAAAACATGCTCTCAGGAAGATCCAAAATGATGATAAATCCCAGTCCCAGTCCCAGTCCCAGTCTGAACTAGAGAGTCCAGATTATCCAGGCTACTCTCCCTCCTGCCACTCTGCAGTGCTAGCCATGTCTAGAATGCTCCAACGCCTTCAGGAGGTGGAGGAGAAGATTACCCAGGTGAACAGCTGCTCTCCTTCTCCTTCCATCTGCATCTGTCTCTCCTTCACAGACTTCTGCTCTGCTGCATTGCTCTTCTCTCTTTTAAAACTCATTAGTGTCACATAATCAGAATTGGATAAAGTGAAAAATATCAATTACCATTACCATTATAATACATTGTAGACATGAATAATATGTAGTCAGCTAATCCGTCAGCCAGTAATTATCCAACCAGACCACAATGGCCTTAGATCCTGGCACAGACTGATATGCTGATTGGCCAGCCCAGTTGTCAAAAAAGAAGGCTGCCAGGGCCAGGCTTATAGAGCCACACCTCCAAACTGCTGACAAAGCCTTTAAGTAGCCAATGGGCTATCTTGGTGACACAAACCAGCCAATGGGTTGCTACAGTTAGTCAGACCAGCCAATGGGCTTCCCTTGTGGCCTTGCTCTGTGCCAGGACTTTGTGTCTGTCTGAGTGTATCGTTCCAGAAACACATCCTGAATGAGGGTAGCCATCTCTGCTGGGGTGTGAAATGAGTGTAATATCAATAGATCCACCATTGTTCTCCGCCACACATCTCGCTCGCTGCCTAGGTGGGACACAAGAACACAACACTAGTCATCTGTACTGCATGTTACAGCCCGTCTTTTGTGCATTGACAATCTCCCTAATCACGAAAGCTGTGTACAGACCCAGTCTTTGCCAGAGATTGCGTGGGTCTGCTCGGAGACCCAAGTGTCCAGCACATCATGCTGATGCCTGTTCCTTGTTTCTTGGCGCTCCCGATGCCATGCAGAAGAAAGCACAGACCCAACATGCTAGAGAGTTTCTTAAAAAGAGTGTGAAGGAGAAAGCTGTCCATCTGAAGGCCCTGTTCTCAGGAGACCCCACCTCCACGCCTGAGGTATCTGGACGTCCCCTCCTGCCTGTATCCCACCTCCCTCACACTGTGTGTGTGTTGCACATTGTTTGCCATAACTTAAGCGATCCATGGTCTGTTTTTTGCTTCGTGCTTGTTGTTATTCGCCTTTTGTCATCCTTTAAGCATGAGGCAGGCATTTTCTTGGCTACCTGTCATGGTAAGAGCAAACAAACCTTGGCTTTTAAGGAAATGTTTTTGGGCCTTTGATCTTTGAGCCAGAGGCTGTGACTAACACAATGCAGTCCAGGTGATGTTAGGCTATTCAGGCACACAATGTTCAGAATGATAAAAATATATATTTTACCCAATTTGCCGGAGTCAATAAAGTAGAGAGTACGTCATGGCTTTCAACAGAGCCTATTAAATGGTGATACGCACTGTTAAAACACATCAGGCATTAGTTGTCCAAGCAGAAATAATTACCGGCTTAAATGAAATGGTTTCTTCTGGATCCAGTATGTTTTCCTATATTCCCTCTGAATCCAAACTCTTTTTCACCCTATTTTCTACATACACTTTATGTGAGGACAGCCCTGGTGATTCACTTACCCTGGGTGTGTGCAAATTGTTTAAAGGCTCAGATTCAGACACTGTTGAAAGCTAGGGTGTTTTTTTTCAAGCCTCACTGTGAGTACATGGCTGCTTTATTGCCCACAGGAGAACAGACAAAGTGTCCAGGATTACTGCAGGATCACACTGTATATTTCCAGAACAAAAACTCCAGGGCATTTTCTCTTTATTTTCCATTCTCAGAAAGTGCACCATGCATTAGGATTCTGGATAGCAGATTGTAATTGCTTTCATGATCACTGTCGGTGTTCAGCATTATCAAAGTCTTGATCATGCCTGCCCTCATCTTCCCGACCTTTGACCACCTAAAGTGATGTGTCCTCCTTCCTGTCCCTGCATGCTCCTGATGTGTTCTGCACAGGCCCATCCCCCAGCTCCCATCCCACCATCACCTCCTCCCCCCTCTCCCAAAATCACTCGACGACTTAGACCCGACTTCACCCGTCTGTCCTTCTCTCCTCCTCACAACTCACCCTCACCCTCTCCCTCATCCTTGCTTCATCAGCAGGTAACCATTTCTACAGTATCTCACCGTCTGTACGTCCATGCTCCAGTGCTCCTTCATTTTCCGTTAATGAACTGAACTATCACTTGACTAGTAACGTGCGCACTTTCCACTTCTTTATAATCTTTTCTCCTTCCTCTTGTGCTATCTGGATAGTCACAGGCCAGTAAATGTCAGGGACTCGATATGCAGTTTAGTAAGAAGGCAACCCTGAGGGAACCCTTGAATCAGTCACTTGTGGTGAGTGCTTTTTGTGTGCTTACAAACCAGAGCAATATATATATATATATAACATTCTCTACTAAATTCAGAGAAACCTAATGATGTCCCGTCTGTCATTCTAAAACATAATCACAGGGTAATTATAGATCTTTTAGATGTTGTTTTTTTAACATCTAATCTTTTGTAGTTGTCTATAATTGCACCTTTGATTGCATGTGACCTAACAGTGGTAGAGTTAATGATATTGCAGTGATGTTGCTATTTCAGTGCACTAGCAGTGGCCCCACATATGTTTCCCAGAGTCAATACACAGCCATGCTCCAGCCTAAGATGGAGCCTGTTTTTAATCCCCTCAAACAGGTACTCTATCCACAGCCCCACATGCCTGCCAATGTAACAAATACTACCCTCTTAATTACAAAGTACACATATAGACATAACCTAGCATGCCAGAAGCATGTGAGATTTGTTTTTAGCCCCTCTGATGTCATGTATTCAGCTTAGCTGATGCGTTTTTATCCCTGGTGCTTTAGTTGAGGCTCACATTCCTCTCCCTTGTCAGTCTGGGGTGTTTATGCCTCTGGTGCTGCCCACATGGGGTTAGCTGCAGAACAGGGCATCTCAACACCCTCACTACCCAATCTGGAGAGTTTAGAATGACCCTCTGACCAGCTACAGCGACAGACTTTTCTCTCTAGCCACATGTTGGAAAAAAAGAGTCTTATTTTAATGAGAACTTAGCTCATTTTCCAATAGTGACGCCTCCTCAATTAGTGAGTACATATTGCTAAATGATGGGACCATGTTAAGATTGAATGAAGTATCTGAAGCACAGTGATACAGTAGGGCTTCTTATTTGCTTTATTTCTCTTCTTGTTATCACAGATGAACTGTCCTTGACCCATTTTCATTCAACTTTTTTTCCTGTTTCTCTGTCTGCTTCTCTTCCGCCCTGTTTCTTCTTCTGTGGTGAATGCTGTAGCGGACAGTTGGGAAGGTATCTCTGGCCATAGGAGCCAGAGCAGAGGCCCTTGTCAGTCTTTATGATAGTGACCACAGGCCTAAAGTGTCTGTCCTGTCCTCTCCCCCCTGCTCTCCTCCCTCCTCACCCCTGACATCACCGGTAAGCAGGCCTGTCTAGGTTTGGGCCACTCTGACTGTGAAAGCCTGGAACAAAAGTATTTACCTGGACAGGGAATATTCATATTTGATCCTAGAATTGAGCTTTTGCAACCTAGAATCAGTAAATCAGCACGTCAGTTACTTGAAGGGATGAACTGAATAGCTTCACAGGAGTTTTATCTGACAAAATAGACTGGCAGGCTTGAATCACCAAGGATGTTCTCAAGGATGTCAAGGATGTTTTGTGAGGTGAAGTCACTGTGCAGCGAGACTGTTCACTGGGTTGATACGAAACTACAGTCGACTGTGATTACACCACCCACCCCACAGTGGGTTGTCTCAGACATGAAACTATTCTGTAGGTTTAGATGGTAGAAGAGCTCTGTCATTATCTTCTCTGACTGTCCTGACTGTACACTTACCTCCCTGATGTAATTTCTGTTCCCAGGGTTCCTTGCGACGGGAGTTCCCCCAGTCTGGAGACAAGTGTCACTTCTGTGGGCGGCGTGTTTACGTGGTGGAGAGGATCTCTGCCGAGGGACTGTATTTCCACAGGGAATGCTTTCGCTGTGACACCTGTGGCTCGGCCCTGCGTCAGGGAGGCCATGCTTTTGACTCTGAGCAGGGTATGTCTGTGTCACTTAGCACCTGCTGTTTTGATGGTTATTGGTCAATTACCTCGTCACTCAACTGTATCTCTTGTTGATTTTGCTCCACCAGGCAAGTTGTATTGCAAACTACATTTCACTCAACGCAAAAATGGAATTAAACAGAGGACTTTCAATTCACAATCGGTAATCATTATTATTCAATAAATATTATTATCATGTAACTCAGAAGGAAATGTTATGTCTGTATATCAATACAAACTTTTCCTTCCTGTTCAGAATCAAAATGGAATGGCGGTGAGGGAGGGCACTGCTTCCCAAACCTCCAACGGCGTGGCCCCTCAGATGACAGACAGCACGCAGAGCCAATCAGCAGGTACCCTGAGCTCTCGTCTGCGGAAGAGCCTGAGCTGGCCTTTGAGTGTGACCCGGGCTGTGTGTGACTCCCCCCGCCGCCTGTCCCGCTGGCTGCATGGTACAGCCCAAACCCTGGCGGTGCACCTGAGAGCCAATGCCCAGGACTATGCCTTCATGTATGAGCTGCTGACCCTGGGCCTGCCCCTGCTGCTCTCCATGCAGGAGGTGCTGCTGCAGATGTATACAGAGGCCGGGCCTGGCCCTGGGGCTCTCACTCTCCAGCCTGTTCTGCTGTGGCTGGAGGAACAGCTGGGCCCAAGGCTCATCTAGACGCTCGTTCGAAAAGGGTGGCCTAACACCTGACCTTTAACCTCTAACCCTAGTGCAATAAGGTCTGTGGCCTGGCTGAACATTTTAACTGGCTTGTCCTGTTTAAACCTGTCTTGTCATGTGATGGCAGGCTAACGTTTGACCATGTGCACTTGCACCTTGTTAGTATTAGCTGACTTAGTAGGGTTGTACATAGCGGTTCATTCTCCTACCAAAGAAAAGATAAGTGCCTGCCATGGCTGGCATTTGATGTTCTATACTGTATGTGACCCCCTGGGTGGTCAGTATCAGTCAGGTATTGATTACACTGTTGAAAACATCTATGTTGCTGTAGAGTTGAGTGTATTGTTAACTGGCTTGAGCTGAATTAAATTCTGGTTGTTCAATTGCTTAACTTAAGTGTAGGTTGAATTGTATTGATCCAATAATAATGTTTTTTCGAAAAGACTGACTGACTGAAAGAAGCACTTTACCTTATGGAGCTGTCTGGGTCCGTGCCTGATACTTGTTGTGATGGAGGATGGTTCACTTTCTCAATACCATGTGTGTCCCAGTCAGGTTTGACTAGACCTGTACTGATGATCAAGGCCTTACTGTATTCTACTGATGCAAAGCCATGTAGCTGTGACCAGTCTCAAGTCTGGGTCAGGATGTGTGGATCAGCTCTGTGTCAGTATACTGCATTCATCTGGCTCTCAGGTTCTGCCAGCTTTCTTCCGTCTGACACATGCAATCACAGGTTCAACAAAGACTTTGTTTGTCTTTGTTTATGATAGTATGACTGTAGTGCAAAAGTAATTTTCACTAGACTTCAATAATAATCAACATTGGTTTTTATGGTTTTATTTGATGTGTTTTTTTTTGGCTGTGTGAGTGTATTGTGTTTCATACTCATGGCATGTTTCAATCTGACTCTCTGATGCCATCTGCTGTTTAGTCTTGGACTCGTAAAGGAATCTCAATTCATGGGAATTGAAAAGATATTTTTTATTGTGAAAATTGACCATTTTTAAGACTCTTAAGACTCTATAACATAGGGGACAAAGCAAAATATGTACAGTATTTTAGGTGTTGCTGAATATTTTTTAATAACATACACATGCTTTTTTTTGTTGCCTGAATTGATTTGGACTGTTTATGCATAACTCAATGTTTGCAACGGTGTTGTGTGCTTGCCTCTAATTGCCCTGTGTTGATAACCTTGTTAAGTAATAATACTATCACAGCATCAAAGTACAACAAACCTAAGATTGGAAATCAACCGCATGTTTACATTGTAGTCACATTAGAAACATTTACAAAGTCCAATTTTAAAGCACTTTAAAAAGTAAATAATTTCCCCTTAACTGGAATATTTTGACTGTTTAAATACA
The DNA here is from genome assembly GCA_030340665.1 of Neosalanx taihuensis. Lineage (NCBI taxonomy): Eukaryota > Metazoa > Chordata > Actinopteri > Osmeriformes > Salangidae > Neosalanx > Neosalanx taihuensis. The sequence goes on from CM059295.1 coordinate 11,583,179, forward strand.
TCCAGTGTTTGTTCTGCTACACATACAATCCCTTCTTAGTTTGACAATCTTTAGCCTAAAACATTCATGTTGGCTATTTTATTTTCATTCCTCATTCAACGTTTCTCAGGAAACAACGTTAGTATGACTTTCAATGTAACAGTTACTTCACATTTACAAACCATTTGTAACCACAAACCACCTTTTTAATATATAGATGTTCTTTCTTTTACCTGGATTTTAATTAATGTCCTTTCTTTCATCTCTTATTCCTATTCCTGATTCTCTTGAAGCTTGTTTACAAGTTTCCGAAGCTGAATCTTCTGATTGGTTAGGAGACATGACCTTCTGAAGGTGATCTGCATGATCATGACAGTGTGGTTGTGTGTTCATCTAAAAGACACCTGCTCAGATATGTAACCATTGTAACATCTTTGTGTTTGCACTTCCAAATAAACCCCTATACCTTCAATGGTATCACATTGGTTTTCCTACTCCCTCTGAGGCAAAGTAAAGTGTTGTATAAGATGCTGTAGCCAGTCAGCATGTTCAGTAAAGTGTTTTAATGTGTGTCTGTTTGCCTTTGCTTCTCCCAGCCTAACGCCTATTTAAGAGGAAATGTTTAGTGTAGCTTTCTCTGTTTGTAGTCTGTAGTCCTGGGTTCTTCTCCACTCTCTCCCTCTTGTCTCCACTCAGAAGCTGCCACCCGACAACGCTCTCTTGACCAACACAAGCAGACTAGGAGACTATCCTCCCATGCTGTTTATTCAGAGCCATACTGTAACAGGTTCAACGCAATCGTCATGTGAATTCTACAATTTGCCAAAGGACTTAACAGGGAACCTGTCATAATAAAATTGCATTTATTTTTCTGCAAGAATTGTGAAATAAAAATCTGTGTATTTAACAGAAATTGTCCATTATTTCCTTGTATATCACAAAAAATGATGAAATAACACTGTGAATACTGTGACTATAGTAGTAGTATTAGTAGTATTCATTATCAGTCAGCTCATTACCAGTCTCAGTGTCTATGCTAAATAGACTCCGGGAAGGATGTGTTTCTGGCTGGATTCAGAGAGTATGTTTTGACAATGAGACAATCTCTCTCTCTCTCTCTCTCTCTCTCTCTCTCTCTCTCTCTCTCTCTCTCTCTCTCTCTCTCTCTCTCTCTCTCTCTCTCTCTTATCTCTCTCTCTCTCTCTCTCTCTGAAGGCCCTCCTCCCTAGTTTCCTACTTTTTCCTTTTCCTGTGGTATGTCTTTCCTGTCCCCTGCTTCTTTGTCCTGTTCACCGTGCTGCAGAGCTTTGATATACAACACTAGGATTCACAGAGCTCCGATTCCGTATGTTATTTTGGCTGATCCCCCACAGGAAAAGGCCTAGTGTATCAATTTTACAAGTTGTGCGTGTGATTGAGCTTTTTATTATAATCATCTACAAATCACACAAGTTCATAGCGTTCCATGTCACATGGCAAACTTAAAAAGTACAGAAGAGCATATGAGGTTACAAGACAAGTTGATAATCCATGTTGTCATACAGGAAACACAATTTTAAAAAAGTACATTCTCAATAAAAAATGACCATCTCCATACATTTATTAACTGAAATAAGTTGTTGAAATAAGTGAATCCATATTAAATGAAATGGACAACCACTAGAGGACACTGTTGTCTTGAAAGAGTCCCGCCTAAAAAACTGGGAGATATCTGTTTGACGTTTGTCAACAGAGCCTCTACTCTACACTCTCATCGTCCATTGCTCACTTTTAGGCTGCTGATTTTGTTATCAACAGTCTTGTGAGACAACATGTGTTATATTTCCATTCAAAAGGTTAATTTGATCTTCACCCAACCCTCTATCTGACAATAGCATGGGTGTCATGTCATCCTGTCAAAGCCCATATGTGACCTTCACCACAAATACCAACTCAAATCACAATTACACCTTCAAGGACAACAGAAAACTGTTTATCAATCCTAGATTAAATTTGTTTTTTAAATGCCAGTCTTCATGGAAAATATTCAATTTATTGTGCAAAACATTTTCTATAGGCAGAACTCCTAATGCTTGTGTTGCAACATTGACTAATGAATGGATGTAAGTAAAGGTGCAGATGATGTATACAGTACCTACGGGTTATCTGCAGAATTACTGGCTGGTGATATTCTATTCAATTACAGGCAGAGAACAAACCCTGCAAAGCCATTTAGACCCACCATGCAACCCCTGCTTACGCAATTGAAAAGAACAGAGCTCCAGTTTAAAAGCATTTAGTCCGACCATACTGCATAAATGATCTATTTTGCATTGGATTACTCGGGTTTCGTGCCTGGAGAAGAGGGTTAGGGTTAAAAGAGACCATGATGAAGAGCTAACCAGGTGAACTATCTTGTGGTCAATCATATTTTTTTTGGTATGTCTGGGTCTGTGCTTGTCTCTTGCTGAGTATTGACCCTTGCATCTCTGCCAGGGTTGTAAACGCATGTAAACGCGGCAGAGATTTTTGTCCCTGGCATTTTACCCAGAACACTCTCTACAGAGGACACTCCAAGATTTTATTGTACAGTACATTGGGATCACCCAGTCCTTTTGTGTCACCCTTCCAGATGTGATGACCTTGGTGCGTAAGCTGGTACACTGTCGACTTTCTGAGCCTCTCTGCAGAGGATGTGAGCGAAATAGGTAAGACAAGGTCTAGTTCTTCGTGCCTGACCTCAAGTGGGGAGAGGGACTCCAGCAGAGAGTGGAGGGAAGGCACAGTGGACGCCGGATGTGGAAGGGGAGGGGATGTAGAGGAGGGAGGAAGGGCCTGGCTCTCATCTCTGCACCGCCGTGCTCCCAGCCCCTCTCCCCCCAGCAGGGTCCTCCAGCATGGTGGGGGGGGAATCAAACTGAGCTGCCATAACCATGGGGCGACACCAACAAAACAAACCAATCCCTGCTACTGATCTCTCATTAATTGTGTCGAGTCTCAGAAGGAGATTTCCTCCATGCAGCAGCACAGTATCAAACAACAGCATCAACAAGGGCTCTGTGACTCTGATTTCACACAAACATGTGTCAGTTAGTGACTGAGGCCCACAGGGCAATAAGGTCATTTTATTTCATTGCTGACACAAAACAATTTTTCATAATGGTCTTGCTCTACCCACCTCTCTTTCGTAGAACTGAACAAGGCACAGCGAGAGGTATTTGTGGTGAAGTACCATAGCGCTGAAATTGATTGTAGTTCTCACCCCCACTTGTTTTGCTGTGTCTGCCCTCGTCAATCTTCCGATGGGGAGCAATGTGACAACTGTTGTTCTGACCCTACAAGCATTTCATATTTCATTTAAATGCCCTTATCTTAAATACAAAAACTGACTTGCAAACAGGTTATACAATAACAATGATTAGCATTCAAGCAAAATAGCAATCTGTGGTTGAAATTGCATTGAAATTACAGAAGCTGTAAGAAAGCAATAAAAACTGGGAAAATTGGGGAGGGTGGAATCTAAAAATGTAACATTTCATTATCTTAGCACTTTCATACAAATCATTTCTTTAAATGGAAGTAAGCTTCCCACCGGAGAAAGAAATGTACATTGGTACATCAAATATGTTCCAGAAGAGCCTGATTGTTTGACACCAGTGATACACACTATACAGACATGGAACCACTCTTGGTGACAAATCAATACCACTTCAACAATCAGTGGAGCTGATAATATTTAGGCATATTTAATTAGGGATTATTATGTAACATTTAGGCTTCTTTGTTATTGTATTTCCGGATCTTCTTTTAATTTCTACGGCAACAAATCTGACGTCATCTCTACCAAATACAAGTAAAATACCACTGGCATAAATATGTCAATCGACTGATAAGAGTTCTTTCTATACAAAGTGCAATGCCAGATAATACAGAACAACATGATTCTGCAATTTCTAAATGTAATCTTAAAAAACAGGCCTCTCCCCTTATCTTTCCATCTCATGTCAAATAACATAACATTAGTCTATTGAGAAATGCATTTGAGAGGGCTGGTCAGATTACTCAAGGTTCAAACCACAGCCTTGCAGGGTGAAGTTGGTCCTGGGCTAGACAGCAGGGCCAGAGGGTCTGCCTGTAACATCAGGACCAGACTGGCCACCAGGACAACATGGGAAATGTCTCTGTAATGACATCACACTACAGACAGGTCCCCCCTGTACGTCTTGACATGGTTTTTTTAGTTCAAATAATTGTATCAAAAGAAAGGCCACGGGCTGGACATTTACAGTATTTAATATAAATGATTTACAAAACTAGAAGAATGGTTAAAAAAGGGTTTCAGAAATATATTTAAATCTGAACACATAGTTGTTTTTGTTAAATTCGCCTTCATACATAGGAAACCTGGGAAATCTTGACAAAATCGTACACATCCAAACTTTTTAGATCTATTTAATGGTAAATCCTGGATGCAATACAGATACCGTTATAATAGAGCTAGTGATTTTCCTATTCGGTAGGGAAAAATGGGTGGGAACCGGACGGGAATCAAATAACACGGAGACGTCTCATTGCAAAGCGCATACTTGGGATTCCGCTTCCGTTAGATGAACTTTTAACCAGCAGAAATTATTTCAATGACAGAAACGAGAACTTCAGATATATAATAACGCAATAAGAAAAGAAAAATAAATGGCTTCATCGCCTCAAAAATCTCCGTCTTCCAAATCCCCGACTCCCAAATCACCACCCAGCAGAAAAAAAGATGACTCCTTTCTCGGAAAACTCGGGGGAACTTTGGCTAGAAGAAAGAAAGCTAAAGAAGGTTCGTGATCCTGTATCAGTAACTTTTTCTTTTTAATTTCATTGTCATCCCAAGTGGAATTTACGTTTTAATGCGTTTGGCACTGTAAAAATAAAACGTTCATAACAATAGAAATTTTATTTTTTATGTACTTTTTACACAGGCTTAGTCCTCTATGACCTATGCATGGACGTGTTTTTATTTTTGTAAAAAAAAAAAAGAAGAAAAAAAAACATTACTTATACTTTTATGATTCACCGGGTGTGTCTGTTTATCTTTTTCCATTCGATGACGTCACTTGACGACCCCCAAGTGGGACTAATATGGCCTGTCCTGTCACAACTGTCCCAGTTCCTTAACAATCATAAGTTCATCTTATTGATCCAAATAACTGAAGCCTTACTGATGATTCATGAAGTGGGTCCAGTCTAAACTCGAGCACAGACCGTTAGTGTGTTTACAACTCACACAGATTTAGCCTTGTAAGGAAAGAGGCCCAACAGCCTTGCCCTTGGTAATGAATCATAAGGGAATGATAAGAATCTCATGCTCTTTCCAACCCCTGTCTCAATGTTAACTGCAAGGGTGATGCAAGTTCCAAACATGTATTTTTTGGTATATGCCTAATGTTAACATCATTATGGCACCCAGTTTTAGATCATTCATAATGAATTAATTATAACTGTTAATTATTATATTTGAAATTATTGTACTGTGTCTGATATGTTTTCGTTGTGCCTGTGATTTAAATAGTTTTTCAGAGCAAACTCAAATAGCTAAATTAAAATGGATTGTGTCCTAGGGTACGTAAACAGGTGGGCCCAGAGGAACATTTATATAAAACTCCAGCTTCTAAATATGAATCTAAAACAAAGGAACTTATATTTGCGGTGAGAATGGATTAGAATCGATGTTTACCGGTTGTGTAGGACCTGACCTTCATCGGTTTAAAGACGCTTGTAAATGGATGTAGCAGTTCATGGATAAACTCAAGAGTCGTCACATCAGCTGTGCTCTGCCTTAGGGAGCTAGGCATGAACAGCATGGGGAGGTATTGGTGTTGATTAGTGACAGGATGTTGATATCTCTGGGGAGCCTACTTCCTCTTCTCTGAGGGAAGCTGAAAACCCCTTAGTGCAGAGTGGCCCTTTTTTTCTGAAGGCCCTTTCCACAAACACACACCTACGCGCCCGCATACAAAAACACAGACGCAACACACACGCCGTCACATGAAGACACGCTGTGACCACATAGCAGGCAATGCTGTGTGAGGATAGTGTCACATGGGTTTATTGACACGTACTGCTCATGTAACTGAGTTGAATTGGTTCGACTCATCACTCATCATATAAGTACTGCCCACTTGAACACGTGAATGGTTAGCTAGTGACCTTTTTTAAAAGGGTTAGGGACAAGCTTTTAAAAAAGCCTGTGCTGTCATTAACAGGCATATGTACAGCACTGCACGTCGATATTCAGGTTATTTTTCTTTGTAGGAACTACGGCTATGTATGAATTTCTTAGAACCTTGGACATTTTTAATGGATTTGTATTTATTTAATATGAAAGGTATCTTCCATGGAGCTGGTTGACATTGGAGATAATAATTTATGTTGATAGCATTTTATCATCATTATATCATCTTATTATTCTTATCAATATATATATATATATATTTTATATATAAGTCATCTTCAGTAGCACAGTGCAATATTTGGTGTTCCATTTTCACACCTATCAAATATCAGGACAATTTCAGTGATTGCCATTTAATACCATTCAAATTCTCCTTTATGTTCATACGTGAACTGCTCATTCTTCCTGTCTCTGTAGATTGTCGCTCACAACAATGTGGTGCTTCATCTTATATATCACAACTAGGCTAAGCTCTCCATGTCTCCTGTCTATCCCAGACGTGTTCAAGGGTAACCACTTATAATTAGCAGGTGCATTTGGAACCAGCTCCTACTGGTAAGACCAGTGTGTCATGATACTGGCTGCCTGGCAGGAAGAGAACAGTTTAACCTGAGGAAAAGTGCCATAAATTGGGTGGAATGAGTGGAGAGCACACATCTTTAGGTAGAGTATAGGAGTCCACGTCTCTCTCTCTTGCTCTCTGTCTTTTTCTCTCTCTGTCTCTCTCTCTCTCTCTGTCTCTCCCTATCTCCCCCTTCTCTTTCTTTCTGCTATTTGCTCTCTGCTGAGCTGATGGGGACTGATATTGTGTGGTGCTGATGTGATTTGATTTACTCTCGGATTTTCCCTGCTGGACACATTTTTCCTGCCTCTCACCACAGCGGAGGCCACAGCGCTCTTTGTAACAATTAGCGTGTGCCACATTGAGCGTGGCCACTAAAGGTGTGGTATTCCTTCAGTGTCAGAGCTCCAGGAGGAAGGGATGAATGCCATCAACCTTCCCCTCAGCCCTATCCCCTTTGAGCTGGATCCAGAGGACACCATGCTGGGTGAGGCCTCAGGCTCCTACCTAATAACAAAAGCACATTCTCTTTCCTAGTTGTGGGTCAGCATTCAGTTGTGATCTGAGGTGTGTACGTTTGTGTTTGTTCTTCTGTGTGTATGTGTGTGTGTGTGTGTGTGTGTGTACTGTACATGTGCATGTGGCCTGGTGGTTACGTTATGTTTTTTCTACCTTAAGAGGAGAATGAAGTACGCACCATGGTGGACCCCAACTCAAGGAATGATCCCAAACTGCAGGAACTGATGAAGGTGTGAAACTTTCAGTAGTTTGCTAAAAAATACATTGCTGGCAAGTGGTCAAATCTAAAACGTGTGAATTCTGTGTTTTTGTATGCAGGTTCTTATTGACTGGATTAATGATGTGCTGGTGGGGGAGAGAATCATCGTCAAAGACCTGGCTGAAGACCTTTATGACGGACAGGTTCTCCAGAAACTCTTCGGTATTCCAGACGTCCTCTTAATGTTTCACTCACTTCATGCAACTGCACTTTGGCATATGTGGTTTTCAAACTCCTCCTCCTTTTTTATAGAGAAACTGGAAGGAGAGAAGCTGAACGTTGCTGAGGTGACACAGTCTGAGATCGCCCAGAAGCAGAAACTGCAGACAGTCCTAGAGAAGATAAACGACACTCTTAAGGTCTCCACCAGAAACGTCAAATGGACTATTGACTGTAAGTAACACAAGAGAGGTTTAACAGACTGTTGCAGCACAGCATTTAGAGAAATTGTGTGAAGAACTCATTCAGTTGATCATCTCCCGCTGGGTTTAATTTGAAATTAAACCCAGTTAGCTTGTCCACCAAGCCAGGTAAGCGAGAACTTCTCTGTTAATGTGCTGTCTGGCTGTCTCTCTGACATTCGGAACAGGGAAATAATCTATACTTCACCTAGTGTGGGGGGTGGCCACTGCACGCAGCAGGACAGCAAATCAATCCTTACATTTTGTCTTCATCTGAGGAAGCCTTGTCTGTTTCACTTTGTTATTCAAATTCAGCCTTCCATGCCTGTTATTCTAATGTAATTCCAATTCTCGTCAATTCCAGTTGAAATGTCTTTGTTCTTTTACCCTTTATAGATTATCTAAAAAGCACTTGAGAAATCAATAGGATCCTTTTTCACCGTGATCAAAGGCCCACTAAACCCTTTGTGTGGCTTTCCTATCTGCCTCTATGGTCATATAAACAGTGATTGCAATGTTGGATTATCATATTTGAGAGGCATGTCTGGTTTTTATATTTGGTTGATGGATCCAAGATGGTTCTTTAACTCTGAACTCGGAGCGGAAACTAGTTAAATAGCTGACCCTGGCACACTCAGATTACAGAAACCTTATCATTTGGTGTGTGACCTTTCTCTAACCTTCAGTTTGGTATCAGGAATGCAGAGAGGATTACCTATCTTGATTACAGAGGAAAAGTAGCTTTTTTGTGACAGTGCACAGAGGAAAGACAATATGAACGACGGCAGATTTGACTTCATCTTTCCTTTAATCCCTGTTACTTCCTCCCAGCGGTTCACGCTAAAAGCATTGTGGCCATCCTCCACTTGCTGGTAGCACTGGCTCAGCATTTCCGGGCTCCAATCCGACTCCCTGACCACGTGTCCATCCAAGTTGTGGTCGTACAGGTAGTCTTTCACTGTTACCAGAAGAACGCGAGAGATGAGAGCAAAACAAATACGACAGGTTTAATGACAGATTTCTTTCCCTGCATTACTTTCAGAAACGAGAGGGCATCCTTCAATCTCGTCAGATTCAGGAAGAGATTACCGGGAACACAGAGTACGTCCTTTCGCGTGTTTCCTCCATTTGTACTGTTAACTGTCAGTTCCTACCTTTGTGAACAGCAAATGTTTACCTTGCAAATCCATAATTTGTTATTCCCCTAAGAAATGACTTGAATGCTTACATTGTACTTCACTGCCTGCACAAAAACTCATTTTTGCCTCTGAAGGTCATACAAAACAAGATGATTAGAGAGCCAAGCACACGATGTCTGTAAATATCTCTGAACAAATCAGCAGCAAATGAGTCCACTGGGCATTGAAGCAGTTGAAACAACCGAGAGGCTGATGAGAGGAATTGACTGGCCTCCCCTGTCCTCACTTTAAAGCGTGAAGACAGCTCGGCCACGCCAGCTCCTAGGGGGTCCGATATGGGAGAGTTGGATCCCCATGCTGATGGGCAGATTTAGTGAGCACTGTCCGGGGGTGGGTGGGGGGTGGAGGTAGGGGTTTGCGATGCCTGGTGTGCTTCTGCCAACCCCACCACTGCTTTACCGAGCAGCGCGGTTGATTAATAAGACTCCAACGGGTGCAAATCATCTCAGCAGATAAGAAGAGAAAAAGCTGGGGGCCCAGGCCTGGGGCTGTGATCCTTTGAGGGGCAGAAGCTGCTGAAGCATGCCTCTGCCGGGAAGGATTGGACCATGAAGGCCAGGCTCCTGGGCACAGGTCCACCAGGCCTCCGACCAGGCCCCAGTACAACCACAGCCACATTTGATCACTCTGCTTCAGGGGACTCACCCACAGCCCCTCCCTCAGCTCCACATCTCTTTGTTTGTGTTCCAGCCTGGCCCTCTAGTTAAAACCATCTGCATGTAATTAATATTCTTCCCTGGTTTCAAACAAGGTCCATGTTTTGTTTTTTTCCTGTCTTTAATTTCAAGTTCGGTCTAATGTTTTTTTCTCCTTTGATGTGTGTGTGATCGGTCTGATGCTGAAATACTTATGTAACTTTTCTTTCAGAGCTTTATCAGGAAGACATGGTTTGTAGTCTTAATCCTCTAATCAAACGTTTCATAACATATTGCAATTTCACAAACCTGAAACTCTCACAAGCTCTCCAATGCTGATGGCATCACACTTCACCTTCTTTCAGAGAGAGATGCCTTTGATACATTGTTTGACCACGCGCCCGACAAGCTGAACGTGGTGAAAAAGGTAGGTCTTGTACTGTGAAAGTTTTATATTCACTGCTGAATGCTTTACAGATGTAAACAAACCTCCAACTGTCTTTCAGACGCTGATCACATTTGTGAACAAGCACTTGAACAAGTTGAACCTTGAGGTGTCTGAACTTGACACACAGGTGTGCCACTCCTCTGTATTACATTTAATAATACTCAATGACTTTGTTCATCCTGTAAAAAAAGGATACTAGGATACTGACTATGCATTGGTGAAATGTTTTTCAGTTTGCAGATGGTGTATACCTGGTTTTACTGATGGGGTTACTGGAAGGCTACTTTGTTCCCTTACACAACTTCTTCCTCACCCCAGAAAACTTTGACCACAAGGTATGAAGGAAACCATCAACTGCTGTGGGTAAAATTACTTTAAGAACCGGTGACAAGATTGGCTTGACTCGTGGTTGCTTGTCCCTTACAGGTGCACAATGTGGCATTCTCCTTTGAACTGATGCAAGATGGAGGTCTAGAGAAGCCCAAGCCCAGAGCAGAGGGTAATTATCTAAGCACAATCAGTTCCCATCTTTGACATTAGACCTTAAACTATCTCATCTCAAAGCTTTGTAGAAAATTATACAGTCGTGGCCATACATTTGGCAGTGACACATTGCGACACTGTGTCAAGTTTGCTGGTTCAGTATTTGAGGAAAATGTACAATAACTCAATCATTTAGTAACAATGTGAATCAACACCACAACTGAAGCAGCAAACTTGGAAAAAACACTAAATGTCTGTCACTTCCAATACTTTTGGCCATAATTGTATACAGTAAAGATATCCAGTGGTATTTTAAACTGTTTGCATCTCTTTATACTATAAAATATTGTTAGGATTAGGCTGAATGATATTATGTGGATATATTCTGATGGGTACATCAGTACATGTGTTATAATCAGTGAGACACAGACACAGAAAACATGATGCAGGTCTGTTTGGTGTGGGATTACACTGATCCTCTGGACACATTGGCGTGTGGGTTCGTTGAACTGAGGCTTGTAATTGTTTTGATGTTACTGTCAAGCACCAATAAGAGGATGACTGCTGGCCTGTAACATGGAGTGATGCCCTTCAGTTTGACTTACTAGTGTTCAATACACTTCACCTACTAAGTGGTTTGTTTTTAATCTTAGGACTGAATACTAATTAAAGGCAATAATATGTCTGATATATGTGTATAACTGTAGTTGTTATCATATAAACAAAGTGGTTGTTTACTGTGTTGATTGTAATTGCATATTATCTGTGAAGAAGGAACTGTACAATGTCTACATATGTGTAATTACTCAATGATGTAGATCTGTGTGGTTTCTTAAAGTAAATGTTTAATAATCTGACGTTTGTCTTTTACTACTTGTTCTTGCAGATATTGTGAACTGTGACCTGAAATCCACCTTAAGGGTATTGTACAACCTTTTCACCAAATACAGAAATGTGGAGTGAAGCAGAATCTGTTTACCATCGTATAACATTGCTGGCTGTGTAGCACAATCTGTCTTTTGAGTGATGTTTGAGCACACATATCTAATCCTATAACTTTTGCTTCCTCAATTCACACTCCTATTGCACTCGTATTGTATAAACAATATATCTTAACTAATGAAGGTCAATTTATTAAATTATTAAGTAATCCTTATTAGCTATTATTTGGACCATTGGTTACTTATCTTTATGAATTTAGTCATTTGTGAATGTTAACCACACCCTCTAAAGTCTACTTTGAATCATAAATATGTATTTGCACCAGTACTGAAGGACTTAGTGAAGGAGATATTATCGTGTAAGCTGTGTCATGAACCAATGCTTTGTGTTGCACTGTACAGTACATGAAGACACACTGTTCTGTTCCTTATTTAACCATTTAGGCTGACCTCTTGATCTTCATGTATCATTTCCCTCTTCCAAAGATAACAAATGCTTTATTGATATTATTTGTATTATTTGGTAAAAACAAATAAGCAAATTGCTAAATCTACTTGAACCAATAGACCAGAAATACAATTTGTATGATGTATAGTTGTGACAGAACTATTTTATAGGACTAAACATAGTACTTAGTACATAGAACCCATTGATGGCAAGCGATGCCAAGCGATGCCAAAATGTGACCAAGAAAGCATGTTAAGATGTATTTTTGAAATATTTGGTATTTCCAAACATATATGCATTTGTTAGATAGCTTGATGTAAACAGTTACAGAGATATATTGCTTGGATTGCATGATATGATTTTATAAGCTCACAGGTAGAATAAAACAAACAAATAAAAACATTTCTTGTCATTAAATTCAGATAAATTTTTTATTAACAAAAACAGAAGGTGATAGTAATAATATACATATATTTTCCAAGATCAGATGCATATTTCTTGTATTTTTGTCTTTTATTTGTAAACCATGAACTGCATTCATTATATTTTTTCAGCATGATAACAACCGCAAAGCAAAACATGTCAAATGTCACAGAACTATGGGTTTGGAACATTTAAAAATGATACAATTTTAATAATTGTAATTAATGATTAATTTTAATTCTATATGTTTTTTACATATTTTTTTATATTACGTTTAATTTCATTACCATGATTATCAGCATGTGAATCAAGTTTTTTTCTGAACTATAGATTGGTCTTTAGTGTACTCATCTTGTAATGAATTAAATTATCACTGCCTCTACCAGCCCTAGCTGACTGATGGAATGGCTTGTCAAGTGGTTAGTAATGAATTGGAATGCCAAATTGTTCTCATGACATCTATAGCACATAGAGAGGCACAGCACAGCACAGCACAATACATGACAAGGTTATAATGTAACCTTTCATTAAATGGTTTCATTTGAGAAATTGTGATGTTATTTCTCTTTATTTGTTCCTTTCAATTTAGACACACTTGAAATTAGTGAGAGGCTTTTAGCTTGTCATGTTAAGTGACTTTAATTGAGAAGAACAGTAATAAGTGAGAAGACTTTTCCTGCACTTCAGTCTTTGATTACAGAACAAAGCTCAAAGACCCATTTTTTCAGTTATGTCAAATAGTTTCTCTTGTGTGTTGAAAAGCTTTCCTAAAAAGGAGCCATATATATACATATAAGCTGTCATATCTGTGAACACGTTCAATGTTCTGCTGTTTTTGTCCTGCTTTCCTTTCCTCTGTGATTTTAAGACCTACAACTATGGCATTACATTGACGCTTGACTAAGGATAGAGTATCACTTCTCTGACATTTAAGACTGGACGGCAACAACGCCTTTTTCGATATCCTATTGTTCTGATGAGCATCTCTGACCATGCTATCATCAGTGGAACCGAGGGACTAAAAGCCCTGCATTTTCATCAGAAACAAAATGACCGCCCATAATCAGGCAGTGAGCTGTGCGCAAAGGTGTCTTCAAAAGGAGCTTTTCCAGCCATTAAGTGCAATTACCCTCCTATCACTTTTTCTGCATCCATTCATCATATCAAAAAAAGCCTCCATACATTTGAGACACACAGCCGGGATCATCTCCCACTCTCTCCTTGGATAACAACTGCTCTTACTGTAGAATAAAAAAAAATTAAATACTTATTACAGGGTAGGGAGCTCCATCTGTTTATCCATCGATTTGTACTTTGGGTTCTGAGGGAGTGAATCACTCCTCAATTGAACCCATCTTGAAACTGCTTAAGTACAGTATTTGAACTTACTTTACCTACTGTAATATAGTTTGTATGGTGGTATTGAATCTTGTAACTTTAATTCAGTGTAGCTTTAAAAGACAAGGTTTTCTCCTCCATAACTATTTGTAAAAGGATTGATTTTCTGTTCACAAGATGAACAGTGCAGTGCTTTTTTGGATGGGACATGAAGCACTTCTTTGAAAGATGTTTTTGTGTGATATGGTCAAATCCTCAGTCACAAATACTATCTGCACTCACATCTGTTTTTAATCACATTTTAAACATTGGTTATGCCACAATCTCTTTATAATGGCTGTGGTTTGCTGGCAGATACCTTATGCTGAATAGGCAGGCACATTTGCCGATGGATGGAAACTCCTGCATTGCATAGTGTATGAATCCAACTGGCAGTGTTGCACTTCAAGAAAAAAAAAATGCATTCAACGGATGTTACTACACATCTGAATCACAACACAGTGGGCTGTCTCTGGGACACAGTGTCATTACAGCCATTACGCATCTTTCTGAGTTTGTAAATTATGATTATACCACTGTCATTTATATATTTGGCTTTAGATCTAGTAACATAAGTCTAATGACCTACAGTATGTTTTAAATATTTTGTTCTGGTACCAAGTGGACAGCTTGCCCCCCCCCCCCCCCCCCCCCCCAACATATTTGCTTGCTGCATTTTACTATGATGTAATTCAGAAAAGAATGCACAACATACCTTCTCCAATAGGCTTCCATAAGGAGGGCATGTATAGATGAGATGGCTGCATCATGTGGTTTGTTTCTTTTTGTCCTCTGCACTGGAGGGCTGATACAATGACATGCCTCTGAGTAGCAACATGCCCATCAAAGGCAGTGGGCATTGATCCATATCTTCAAACACTACATTACGGAATTGAATTAAGCAGACATTTAGTGCACAAACATTTAGACATCAAAACCTCTGCTGTTGCCAGGAGACTAGCGATCTGGCAAAGTGTGTCTTCCTGGGGAGAAAGAGAGAGAGAAAGAGATAGAGAAAGAGAGAGAGAGGGAGAAAGAGAGAGAGAAAGTGAATTGCCCCTCTCCTGGTTGATAGGTCCTGTTGTACCCTGTCATTCACTGTTTCTGATGAGGCCTGTCATCTGGGCTGGATTATGTTGTAATTCAAGTTTGCCCTTTTGTCACTTTTTCAGCAGAAAAGGTCCAAATTCACTCCAGCAAAATGAAAATGGTTGATTTCCATGAAAAACTATTCTGTGTTTTGGCGTCTCTGAAATGGGATATTAGACATATTAGAATTTCATAATGCTACCTCTTTTCATGATGTATTTTCGCTATGTTGAGTCATACTTTGTATGATTATCAGGAATGTTGTTGTAATACATTATTCACTAATACTGTTCTTTGCCACAGTGCACAGAATACTGTCAGGAAGATGAGCTTCAAACACTGTAATACTCTACAGAATTCAGTATGCTTACAAAAGCATAAATTATAAGTGACCACAAGGTGGCGTGTGCTGTCATACCATGTTTGCATGATGAACTCAAATGTAGGTCCTGTGTGATAAAAATGTTGATAACATTCCTGAATGCATTTGATTGCAGCAAATGTACTTAAAAGGAAATACATTTTCTGAAAGATTAAATAGGTCAAATATTTGGAACCTTCAAAAGTGGAAAGTAATTTATTTGCTAATTATCGTAAAGGACTTCATTTTCATAACAACTTTCGATGTAACCCCACGCATAAATTAAAAGGAGAATTAAAAGGAACTGTCATTCAGCAACAAGGTTGAAATGAATTTAAATGAGTGTTTTTCTTCTTTGCACTGGCAAATGGCCTTCTCTTATCTTCCAATAAAGCCAATCAATGTGGCTGGCTGAGCAGTCAGAGCAAAGAACCAGTGATGAGCTGCACCTGGCCTCACAGAGCCATCTGATCAGGTGAGAGGTCACAGGTCATGCAGGGCAAGCTACTGAAGTGAACTAAACCAGGCAGATTCACCTCCCCGCTCCACTCCACCAACCCCCAGCAGCCCTAACCCTTCCAGACCCCTGCCCCCCACCGTCACCCATCCAGGCCTCCCCTGGAGCAGAGAGACCAGCAGGCATGAGTTCAAAGCCCGGGCAGCCCCACCAGACCTGCAGGGTCTTATCTGCTGGGGGGGGTCAGCGGAGGATAACTCTTTGAATGTCTCTGTGAAGGGTAGACTGCTAATGTGTTGCATCCCAGAACCTCTTGATAAGCGTAGCCAAAGGCAAAGCATTGCATCTATATTCAGAAAATATGTTGTCTATTGCAAGTGACATCAATGATACATGAGTGAAATTGGATGATAGAGATTTTGACATTTCGATAATCGTGGCTCTGAAGTTTCAGTCCTTTTTTACGTTTTTGAAAACTGCATTGATTGCAGTGCAAGTTCAATCTTGGAGGCCAATGCATCAAACTGAATTGCTCCACAAAGATGATTCTATGTTACCATGTAGTTAATTTGAATGGAAGGTTGAGTGGCGTTGCATTGGTAAGGCATTTCCTTTCATCATCTGGTCCTAGATTATATGATCCTTTTTTCTTATAAACCCACTGATCGTCGTGGTGATAGTTTTGGTACTCGCTTCTCCCACCCCCACCCCTCTTCCTGGTTGCTGTGGCCACACCTTGTCATCCAAAGTTTGAAGGCTGGCAGAGCCTGGAGGTGGGGTGGAGTGGGGGGTAGCTAGGAGACAGAAACCTGAGACTTGTTTTGGGGTAAACAGTTCAACGGCCCTGAGTTCTGTTGGTTCCCTCCACCCTAAACAGTGAGGCTTCTGGGATGCAGAGGTTGGTCTGGGTGTCCTCTGGTGCAGATGCTTTGGTTTGGTTTAGTTGATTATTCACATGCACAGATAACTAGGAGCTGCAGCCCCTAGCTGTCCCTCATGCCAGATACACTACATTGCTCTAAAATAGAAAAATTGAGTTTTTGTTATGGGGTAGGTATTATATAAGAAAAAGTAAAGAGCAGTTCTGTAAAAATACACATATTAGCACAAAGAAGACTGAGGCAAGAACTCAAATATGCTCTAACCATGAATCTTTTGACTCTTCACAGAACAAAATTCACTCCCACCTGGGTTCACAGACACTGAGACATTTTCATATGGCCACATTTCCTGAATGCAATCTGCTAGGAGAGTCATATCCCCTGATAAGAGAATGAGAACAGGGTCTGATGTAAGGTTATGAACCATTTTACTGTTTGCCATTCTGCTGGGATCCGTTGGTGGGCTTCCTGGATACGCCAGGCTAATGTTTAACAAGGAGCTTGTGAAACACTGTCGACAGATGACCCCATGGCTGTGAATGAATCACTGCTGCTCCTCTACTCAGGTGTTAGCCTGGTGTCACGTTTGTTATGCTCAGCCCTGGAGAGAAGCAGTGGCCATTTCCCTGAGGCTGTCGGGGCCTGTGGCACATTTGCATAGATAAGATTTTCTTGTGATGGTTAATAGTTTTACATTGAGCGAATGGAGTCGACATTGCAGAGACGAGACATGAGAGAGAGAAGGAAGAGAAAAGGGCGATAGACGAGAGAGACAGTGAGAGAGAGAGCGAGGGAGACACTGATAAGATAAGAGAGCCTTGGAAAGCAGATTTGCAGACTATGTTGGTGGTTTAGACCCCAGTTCAGGACAAAAAGGGGTGTCATGATGGAACTTGTTTGATACAGAAATATGGAACTAAACCACATCTGTTTAGATTCTTCCAAACTTTGAAATCTTATTTTCTCACTTATTTTCATTAATAATGGGAATAAGAAAGGGTAAGGCAAATTGCTTTATCTTATAGTATTATGCAAATAATATTACAATAAAATTATATATTTTAGAAGCCAAGGATCATGGAAGTCAACATGTCATGGGGAGACACCAGATGTTTTATAAAACAACAAAACAGCCTTTTTGACCAAACAAATTGAAATAAATTGCTTGTTTCTTGTGCAACTTTATGTACTAAATGTGCACTTATGTGCTACTATAATTCATATTGTAGTCTTCTATGAATGGTATTACCAACCTTTTCATAAATAAATTATTGGAATGAAAGTTTGAAACTTTTTATTCGAAAGTGTACTTGAAAATACTGCTTCTCTTCACTGTCACTCCAGTTTTCTCTTGTCTGTGCTAAACAAGTGCAGACATATTTTCACGTGCTGATGGATGATTGATGATCCGTTCATCTTCATGGATCCTTCCCTTTCAATGGACTGGGGTCAAGACACCTGGGGGAACTGCTTAGACACGAACAGACACGTAGTCAGGTTTGCTGTGTATGCAGCTGTTTTCTCTTTGACTTACCAACTTTTTCTACGTATGCAATAATGTTCAGATTTTTTAGAAGAAAAAAAAACTAATGTTGAAAGAGATATAAATATATAGCCTAAATGAAACCAATGCATAATCAGACCGTGAAAAGTATTGATTAGGTTACGATTAATGTCCCTCCTCCTTTTAGGTTCCAATTTGAATCCAACGTATTCTGTGAGGTCATCTTGGAGGATTGTTGTCCCTCCTGCTGACTGTTAGGTTTGGGATGACGACACCTTCGAGGCTCCGCCCCCAATGCAAACTCGCTCCTCGCGTTCATTTCATTCCTGTTCTCATTCCGAACATTCTTCACATCTCTGTCGGTGCGCTGCCGATTCACGTACACATACCCGGCTGGTCCAGAAACACAAGAATAACTTTACACAGTTTACAAAAAACTACAATATCCCACATTAGACTGAAAAAAGGGGGACGATTTTTTTTATTTTTATGAAATAACAATATCGGAAGGTGTTGGAGGTAAGTTTCTATGTAGTTAATGATATGCAAAATGGTTGCAGATAACATTGTTAAGGTTTAGTTCATCGTGAATAAAATGTAATTATATTATCATTTTAATATTTGTATTCGGTTTCATATTAGGTTCCCATAAGAATAAGACTGGGAAGTATCTGTTAGTGAGATTTTAGGTGGCCGTTTCTCCTCGCTGTTGCAACAGGGTGCTCTCACTTTGTCCACTCAGGGTTGCATTCACTGACATAGCACGAAAATCTTTGACATTTTTGACATTTTTGTCCGACCATACGCCCTAATATAATGCAGTTAAGTCTTGTGCATGAAGCTCAGAAACTGCGAACAGAATCCGGGAAACGATTGGACGAATGCTACATTTATTTTATGAATCACAATTTTGGACAAGATGACCGATCCAAATGTTGCTGTTTTCTTCTCCATAGTTGGCTCAGTCGGGAGTTGGACATTTCACCAGCAAAAACATTATCCTGAAAGACTTGTTGCTTCACCACATTTGACCGGGGCTTTTCCTATTCTTGCTTTGAAGTTACTGTAAGTACATGTTTCTATATTTAACATTTTACAGGAATCCTAGCAAATTCTTTACATTCCATTTCCCATAATGGGAAAATCGATGTAACCGATCTGAATAAGACAATTAATGCTGCAGGAAAGATTAGATCAATGTTTTTAGATAATGTGTCTGTTTGGATCATCTGTATAAGGGGGATTTATTGTTTTGAATTCAGAAACCAACTCAGAGTAGGATCTTTTGCGTACAATAACGCTACTATTTTATCGCTATCAGTTCTATCGCTAAATACTATAATAACGCAGCAAACATTGAAAAGTGCCACGGGTCGTTTTGCTTTCAAAGATGAATATACCATTCCCCCCCCCCCCCCCCCCCCCCCCGATTTTTTTGCACTTAAACATGGTTCAAACAAAACCCCTAGCATTGTAAACCCCATGTCACGTTTGTTGTTAGCATATTAAGCTTTTACTAGTTAGTTTAAATGTAAATAGATGTGTTTTATTTTGATGTAGTCTATACTTTCCCATTCCATACTACGTCCCATTTTCCATATATCCGTCTCCTTTTCGGATTACATTGCTGCCTGCTCAGCTAAAAACAGTTAATCTTAGGGAAGAGGGTAGTAATATTACGCAGCCAAGGCCACTTTTGAGTTTTTACCGTTGGAGAAACTGAAGACATTTCAGAAGAAATGTTAGACTGACACTTGTGAAGTTACAGTGTCTTTTGTTATAGTTTAGGCATTAACAAAGTCTTTGATGTGGACCTGGCATTTGTTGTTGGCCAACACAATACAACACAATACAACCTTCTCATAGTTGTATTATGTTAAAACTGTTTGAAAGGGGGGAGCACTTTATGTTTATCTATGCATTGCATCTTGTTAGGACTTATTTGTGGAGCCCTGAAAGCATGCAATATGTGGAGTTAGTCTGTGGAGTTAGCTGGACTGCCCTGGCTTAAACTATACACTATATACTTTTACCCATAGTATATATGTGAAGTATTCATTGAAATGTATGATTCAAGTCAAAAATCATGTGAGGTTCTCTGTAGCAGGCCAGCAACTGTTCTACCATGCTTAGTTCGATTTGAAAAAAAAGACTGCCTTTCATTCAGTCAATTATATGGCTCTGGTGGAAATAGGGATAATGAGTCAAAAGTTTTTTTTTAAATATATGTGTGGATTCCTTTAAGTATACATAATTGACAGTGATAAACACATCAACACCTATCAAACTTAACCCTGTTGTGACATCACCATGTGGAGAAGTACATCTACTGCTTAGATGAGATTAAAAATAAAGGAGAGCAATAGATGCTTTGTTTTCAGCTTATGCAAACAAGGAGACCTGTTGGACCCTGGCCTGCATGGCATTTTCAAGTGCAAGAATAGGACATTGTCTCTACTTGACTACTTAGCTCATTACTTTTGAAAGTGGGATTATGAATTCCTTCTCCTCCGAACACATGTTGAGGCTGAAGTATATCTGAAAGTATTACAACAATTCCAATGATAACAATCCAATGATAAAGTCAGTACTATAAATAGAATCATATTAGGACACAATGAAGCACATTACTGGTATGGCAATATTTATACATATGTAATCCTTGATTGAATGGAAATTGGTTACAGTCAATTTCAGAATAATAATATTGTGTATGTGTTTGATTGGCGTACTCACGTGTGTGCTAAACAAACATTGTTCTCATCCTGCCCCTTTGATACATACATAAAATCCTGTTTAACATCTGGATATACATTCCTATTAGTTTCAGAGTTCTGATAGATAGTTGAGAACCACAGCCCACATAGACCGACAGAGTATAATTAACCTCTGTTTTTTTGCACATTGAATTTTAGCAATGCATTTTCAGGGTTGAAAGACGAAGAATGCTGTCTTTCAGTTGTGAAATGCGAAGAGAATAATGCGCATTTCTAAGGCATCGAGTGTATTGGGTTACTTCTGGGTTCAGAAAGAGAACCATTGTCTTTTCAGTCAGTGGTCCAAGCTGAGATTGTGGAAAGTTGCAGCGTGCACAAAACATTGTCCACAAACTGACGTCTGTTCCTGTCGCCTTCTGCACCTGTGGATGAAACACTGAATGCACATGGATGTTTGCTTTTTCTGTAGTAAGATTTCAGGCAAATTAGGATTTGACAAACTTTTCAGTCTATCAGGTCTATGCTATCATGATGCCAGTTAAAGGTCACTGAGGCTATGGCATCATATAGACCTTGTGTGCTCCAGATAGTCTGTCAGTTAAAAATACTATAGTGTTTCAGTATGCTTCATATTTCAGTCACCAATTGGTGTTAACAAATGTAAGTGTTTTTCTACGTGCATGTATGTGTGTGTGTGTCCTTGTGTGTGTGTATGTCCGTGTGTGTATGTCTGTGTATGTATGTATCTCCGTGTATGTGTGTATGTCCGTGTGTATGTCCGTGTGTATGTGTGTGCATGTGTGTGTATGCGTGTGTGTTGATCTTGGGGTAGATAGGGAAGGACTGATGTGAACTACATGAGCGAATACAATAGGAAATGTTATAGGTACCCATTGTGTCTTAAAATTGTAAAAAAAGAGAAAAAAAGAAATTAATTATATGAATTATAATTGCATGTTCTGGTAATGGGACAAACCTAGTCGTGTCATAAATCATGTGTCATAGATTCAGAGTATATGCTACATGCTAATTAACAGCATCATGTGTAGTAATGTGCACTTGGCCTGATCATTCTCTTGATTAACATAATTAATTTATATGGCCATTCTGTACCTGCAATAAGTAAGGCTAAAACCAACCTGTGGGTTTTCACCCTCTGTAGCCACAAGGCAATGTGAAGCAGCACTCTGCTTGGATGAAGCTCAAAGCAAACGGGCACATCCTGACTCAGATCGTCAGATCTATTTAAATACATAATTTCCGAATAGAAAACATCTGTGGTTTGAAGCAAATTAAATTTAAAAACTAGGGAAAACATATTCAATGGAAACTTTTGGATCTTCGATGTTTGTTTTTCTTTTCCCTGAGAAATAGTTACTTGACACATTTTATGCAGACAGAGGTTAACAAACGCTATTTTCTGTGAGAATACGACTGCTTCCTGTTTCGTTTGTTTCACATCTCTGAATCTTAGGAATCTGAAAGACATCGTTCATGTCAGTTATTTATAAAAATGCTTATCATATATTGTCATTTTTCGGTTTGTTTTATAACTAAAACAAGAACAAAAAACAAGGCATGAAAGATACATTGGTGTCACTGATAGAATGAACGCAGGATTATTGGCAGTGTAATTGTATGTAGTGAATATGTGTAAATGGGCAGGGTCATGCAGGAACACCTAAAAGCATTGGTGAAGCTGTCATAGGAGAGGCAGCCTGCATCTCTGGCTGTGCCCTGATTTAAACCCTGCTCCAGAAAGGGAATTTTTGAGTATGGTCTACTGCTCAACAGTTTGAGCTGGGCCTCAGAGAGGCCAGCGTAGAATGCCACCAAAAGAAAAACCTGGCTCAAAGCCACTGACGTCATCTAAGTAAATCAGCTTCAGCACTGCAGCCATAAAATGACTGCCAGCTACTGAGTGCACTTTGGCCTTGTCAACTGCCTTTGCAAGTACTGTGCACTTTTTCTCCATATGTGTAATTGTGACAAACAGCATATATATACACACACACATATATATATATATATCCCTTTGTTTATTCTCATTCGTCATTATGTTTACTTTCAAAGACCAAGGAACGTATGTTCTTTCAGACGAACTACAATGCTGTATTGCGTTATACTGGGGTATCCTTGTAAAGTATGTGGGATGAAATAAGAGAGACATAAAATGTAAAAGCTTTCCTCATCTTTAGAAGTCATACAGTAAAGAAACCACTGTTTTAGCACTTTACAATTATAGTCTCATAATTCCTACCATGTCAGCCACAGTCAGCTTCTCAGGAACGAAAATGAAGAAACAAATGATGTCTTAATCATGTGTCATTAACACAATCACAATAATGACACAGAAATCATTGTGACATTGTTAGACATAAGCTCCCTGTTTTCTCACTGTTGTAACTTCTGAAAAGTTTCGAATGGGCTATCCCACGATCATGAAACAGACGAAAAGGAATATTTAATCAATGATTCATTTGATGAGTCAGTTCCTGAAACCACTATAAACCTTCTAGTTCTTGGCCACAGCTGAAAGCAGGAAATCCAGGCTTCAATAACTTCCTTGCCCAGGATTGGCTGTGCTATGGGGCTAGCTGCTGTGGTTTAGAGCATGCTGCTTTCCTCTAGCAAAATATATTTAAAGAGATCCACACCCGTGGAACAAAGGTTCTCACTCACTTCATTTACTGAAACTGTTTATAATTTGTGGGGCTGTATTCAAATGTGGACCGGCCAGGCTTTTTGGCACCGTATTCCCTAGTCCTTGCTTGTAATAAATCTGTACAAGGCCTTTCATTAATGGCTGCTGTATTGTTATCATGGCTGACAGAGATCAGACAGGCTGTCTTTGCCCCCGAGCTGCCCTGGCTTCGTCCGAAACACACATACACTCGGTGGGGGGGCTCTCAACATTAGTATGCAGGCTCTGCCCAGTGCATAAGGTTTTAACTCTATCTGGGGCACAGCGTTTCAGTTTCTTTAACTTACTGAGTCAGTGTGTATGTAAATAGAGAGCACGTACAGCAGGGAATGCTGGGATAGATAATATGATTACACCTCATAAACAGTTTAACTGCTCCATCCGAGAAAGATGCATCCTGCTTTAGTCCATTTGTTTTGTGTGCATGCTGGAGTTACTTAAGTACTACAGCAATGTATGCCCTCCGAATGTTGCTGGGCAGTCACTAGATGTCCTCATCAAAATCTTTATATTTACAGTCCTTTGCGCTCAATATTCCTCCTGTAATATTGTTTTGAAGGTATTACATTTAAAAGTGGAAATAGGGAATTTTTGTTGCAATTACTTAAAAAAATGGAGAGTGCTGCATGCTTAATTGGAAAGGCTTAAATTGAATGCAAACTCCAATGAAGTAGGTTCTTGATCAGAGTACAGAAGACCGTAGGTCAGGTTGTGTTTCAATTTGATCCACTGGCAGATTTATATGCTATTTGTCTCATACAACAGCCCAATATGTACTTACCATGGTAGGTTGGAAAGGAATTTTTGCCCATCAAATTACCTTGGAGCTCTGTGAAGACGATGTGTCCCATCTGGCCAAGCTCTCTTTTAAGTACCAATAAACTGGACAGCATCCGCCATACAATGAACAGCAAACAAAATAGTTTCTAGAAAATTCCATTTGACCTTTTCACCACTAGCTGCTCAGGAGGAGGGGGTGGTTTATGGCAGATGGAAGCCCAAACAGACAGCTTTTTTGATGAGATCGGACTGGTACAAGAGGAGAGGAACATGACAAGGGGGGAAAAGAGTGGAGAGGAGCAAAGTAGAGAGGATGCTATGGCTTGTGGGAAGAGGGGATGAGGAGGGGGTAGAGGGTGGGCTGACACACTGAATGCAGATGGTGGCCTTCATGCCCATCACTCTGATTAGGTTTTCATTGCCGTCCACACGTGTCATGACCGAGACTCTGTGACCAGGCACCAGCCCACCAGTCCTGCGGCCCTCTTGTCTCACTGCCCTCTAACCCTCCTGCTCTCCTGTCCTCCAGCTGAACAAGCCCCCAGGCCCTCAATTCTCCAGCTTTCCAGTCCTGCTGCCCTCTTGTCCCACTGCCCTCTAACCCTCCAGCCCTCCAGTCGAACAGCCCTCCAGCCTTGTGCTGCTCTCATAACTGTCAAGGGATCCTTTATCTGGTAGACCTTTATTTACAGCTTTAATTTCCTGAGCTGCATGTGCGCTCTCTTCGGTCTCTCCTCACACTAGTGTGATGTGAGCATGTGCAGACTCTGGAATGCATCGCGTATTTGTGACAGCCAGAGAGAGACAGGACAATCAAGTCATCAAATGCATGGATGGTGTCATTGTTATTGTTGGATTGGAAGATGTTTGCCTCTCATTTTAGATATTTAGTCACAGGAACTCTGTGGTGTGGAGGAACACTGGCCTCAGCCTTGACATGATTGGCATGCTCTTGCAGAGTGATAGTGATCTTCAGCATGCGCTGCCTCCACAGTTGATGGGGTGACAGAGTGGCGTATGTACTAGCCACCTGACTCCCATCAGATTGAGGCAGGTGGGACGAGCTGCCTTGACAGTCCCTGTAAATCAATCCCATTCTGCGGCGAGCAGAGATTGATCCCCGAGGGGCCCATTGGTAGGGTGCTGGCCGCGAGGCTCCAGGCCTCCGATTTGAGTGGGATATTATCAGACGAATTCACGGCACCCATGCCTGCTGGTTTAAAGAGGCATGAAATAAACGTTTGACAGTTGCCAATAACAGAGGAGGCATTAGGCTGTGACTGCACTGGACCTTTAGCGCCCTGCATCTGGAGATTGGTATTGAAAACCTTGTTCATTCACTCATCAGCACTCTGTGGTCTAGAGATTTATTCATGAAACATGGCGAAAAATCCAATACAACGTAGATCAATCGCTTTGTCTTGTGGACAAGACATGCTTGTATACTGTCTTGATACAGAACCCTTTGCAATGTTAGCCTAATTACTCTGATTGTTAGGGTCATTTCCCACATCTATCGCCTGGTTTTCTTGTCCCGTTCATGGTTAAGTGTGTGGATGTAGTGCACTTTCATATTGAGGGACTCTTGTGTTTTGTGTGTGAAAGACTTTATCAGTTTTACCTTAATCTATTTTGTTAATCCTATTCAAAATGTTCTACCGCTGCCTGAAACTTTATTTCTCAAGGTCTATGTAGAACAGAGTCTTGTTTTGCCTCTTTATTCTAATACATGCCATTCCACTGATAATGAATGTGTTTTGATGACAGGAAATGTACAAGTAAGTGGAATCTCAGTAATGCTCCATCTTTGTAAATATGCATAATTGGCTACTTTTTGTTTCAAACATGAAGGTTTTGGAATACTTTCAGCATTACTAAAATAATTAACGAAAGGCCGAAGTAGGGTTTTAAAACACACAGTGAACATCGAGTTTTGTAATCACATGGTAATTATAGTTCTTCACAGTGCGGCCTTAACTGCTATGGGTCATTATAGGGTGCGCAAAAGCCATTCACAAAATCATTATCGCACCCCCCGAAATAACAGGACAAAAGGACTCCACATGGAAAATTACATTTAAGACCTCTCATTTGCTATTTCATTACCTTGGTTGGTGTGAGGGTGAAATGGGTTCTCTTAATTTAAGGAGCTGGATTCCAGTTTAGGGTAAAT
Organism: Neosalanx taihuensis; assembly: GCA_030340665.1. Taxonomy (NCBI): domain Eukaryota; kingdom Metazoa; phylum Chordata; class Actinopteri; order Osmeriformes; family Salangidae; genus Neosalanx; species Neosalanx taihuensis. The sequence continues at coordinate 11,609,718 of CM059295.1, forward strand.
GAGAGTGGTTTATATAATCTGCTGATAAGTGTCATATCCCATAATGCCTTGTCACAGCTATAGCCAACTATAGCCACTGCAGTCACTTGTTGCCCTGATCCCCTGCCCTTTTATCTTGCTAATAAGACCATTTCCATGGTGCGGACACAGGAGAGATAGGAGGATGCAATTATCCGTGGCTTCGAGGATGTCTACAGGTGAAATTCCTACCTCTTCCTAACACAATTAGTGTCCAGATTCTCAGACACTAGGAGACCAGCTCAATGGGCATCAAGGCAGTCTGCAACCTCAGCTGCTTCAACCATATTGTAGCTTCAGAGAGATACCATAGGATGACAGGGAGTGGATAGAATGGTGGCCAAGGAGGAAGAGAAAACAAGCATTTGTTTTGTTGTATATTTTAAGTACAATCCAAGCAAGTGCATGGATAATTCTTTATGATATTTAATTCATAGGATTGACTCAACATGGGCAGAAAAGTCAAAAACATCCCACTCCAACATTAAATTATTTTTTTTCATTTGTACCTGTCGGACACTAACACTCTATAATCCATGAGGTTTTCCAACAAACCAGGTGTACAGTAGCAAAGTGAGTCCTGTGATCTTGAGGATGTGTAAAATCTATAAACAGAGCAAGAACATGAGGAATTAACAAGGAGCGTGGCATGTTCCATGGCAGGATCTGTGATGGGCGGATAATGATTCCCTCGTCAGAACAACCCACTCCTGAGGGATAAAGAACGTGTGACCCACACAGCAGCACTAAACATGCTCACTCTCACACAGAAAGGAGCCTTTCTGGAGGATTCCGGAAAGGCACATTCAAGAGATGTATTTTTCTAGGTCAGTTAAATTGGATTTTGGGATTGCCAAAATGTACAGAATCCTTTTGAATCATTCAAGCACTGTAATTTGTATTTGTATTCATTCATCATTTATGGCAAGGTTTAATATAGATTATAACTTAAAGGGGTTGATTAAGTTGTTAAGGTTATTTCAATACACTATCTCTTTGGAAGGGTGAAATGTACAGTAAGGGCAGTGAAATCCCATGATGATCAATATATCTATATCTATAGTCTCAGACTGCTACAATGTCGTTGTTATCTTGTGTTTTCCTCATCTTCCCAGTCTTTGCTCTTTGTCCTTAGTCTCTGTCAGTCCACCTCTCTCCCTCTCTCTCCCTCTCACGCTCTCTCTCTCCTTCTGACACGCACCCTCTCTCTTGCTGTCTCTTTGTCTGTCAACCAAAACAGATACCAAAAGAAAAAATCCTCCCATCAAACAACAACAACCACATACTGAATCCTGTTAAGCTCCCATTGTTTTTTTGATGGATCAAAATCCCCAATCCTGGAAGTGTATGCATGCGTTTGTGTGTGTCTCCGTACATGTGTATGTGTGTGTGTTCGTGCAGATGGCTGTGAGTTGTGAAAGAGGCGTGTAGGAACACATCCTGGCTTTAGTGGGATAGACTTGTCAGCCAGGGGGAGGGCCTCTGGAGAACTTCACTTGAGAACACACACACACAGACACGGGTGGAGCACAAGTCTTTTGTGGGAAGATATAATTTTTCTTTTGGAAGACTTTCTTACCTTCCTTGGCTATCTTGCCGTGTAAAGACACCAAGTAACATTAGAAACATGGCCATGAGTTAATGGCAGCTGAAGCTGAAAAACTTAAAACATAAAATGATTTGTGTTTTTATAGATCTTGAATCCATTGAAAGCTGAACATGTAGGTGAAGAAAATGTGTTGATTTTGTGCTTCTTGAGATATAAGCTGTCATACTTTCAGTACAAAATAGTATTTCCAGATGACACCCTATTTCTTAAGGAAATTGTGAATTGAAGGTTTACATTTTCAGTCTCTTTCCCCCCGGAATTACATACAAATATAAATAATATGTGTGTGTGTAAATATATATCACACAGAGTGTTTTAGGAGGAGGAGTGGAACATTATTTATTGAGGTCACTGTGGTATGCAGCCTTGTTCCGCATTTGTTTGAAATGTTTTCCCTGCTAATAGAATGAAGTGCAGCCCTGATTATTGGCTGACCAATCTCTCTCCCCCATCTGCCACAACGGCCCGGACAAACACCATTACTTCACCTTCATCTGTAGACATATTGCTTAAATCACAACAGGCATCTATTGCCTGCTCCAAACCTCCCATTCAACTGGTGCTGCATTGCACACCTGTAACAGCTGAAGGATTGAAGATCATTAATTCATAATTTGAACTACATGTTATAGTCGAACTGCCAAATTGCTGTAAACCAACTCGAAAGATTCATTCACATGTTGATTGGGTGAATATTTGAAAGAGATTCTTAGTATGATCCATTAGGAAATACCTTGAGACTCTTCTGCAGCAAGTGACACTGAGTAAGTGGACAGGGAAAGGGACATGAATAAGTACCTTATGGAGACCATTTAGGACTATATCTTGGAAGATGTGGGCCGTGCTGTGTTTGTAAGTAAAGAGATGCGTTTAAATACTACATGTCCCTTGTGTTTGTTTGTCAACTTAGACCGGAGATGTGACAATTCACAGGCTTGTGAGGAAATATTTTAGAAGACCGTAAGCATTGTTTTCTTGACTTATGTATGAAATAGGTTCATAGTATTCACTACATGTAAAAAAATATATATTATTGTGTACTAATGAAACCAGCATACTGTATATGGAAAGATAGAATACACACAAAAGAAATACAAAAGAAAGAAAGATAATGTTAAGCAGTTCAATGCTGTCCAGCTACTGTTGTGTGATGTCAGGAGACAAATGAAGCGTAGGTCAAAGAACAGAATATAGTGATGTTGACCCGACCTTCCTCCCCTCTCGATGGCAAAGGTAGACCCTCCTCAGCACAGAGACCCAGCTGAGATCCTTTTAGAACCTGGTCCTCCTCAGACAGGTTATTTAAGAAAAAAAGGGTGCAGGAAAGGTAAATAATTGAAGCAGATTTATAGTAAAGCCAAATGACTGTGGAGTGAGTACGGCCATGTTTAATGACAGAGAGGTTTTAAGACTATTGATTTTGCGGACGTTCTCTAACACATGTCCAGGTTAATAGACTTCAATGTCTTAATGACAGAGCAAGGTGAAGATCTTTAATACACAAACCAAGATGGATAGGGCTTTTACTCTAATTCTTAATGATGCTTTCACTCTTGATAATGTATTCTTTCATCCAGTCTGCCTAAAGAAAATTGGCAAAAGGTGCAACCTTGGCTATAGTAAGAGTAATAACAATGTGAAAATTGGTTTAAAACCTTCAGTATATTATTTGAATTCTTGTAACTGTTGATTCAATTGCCTCCGTTGGCAGAGGGGATGAGGCACTTAATGTCCTGGGATGCCTTGGGCTTTTGATGCCTTTGTGGTGACATGACATGCAGAGGGTTATGCTGTTTCCCTCTCTTAGGTTAATCCCACAGAACATGCTTGTGTCTGCCTACCTCAGCTACGTCTGGGGAAACTGCCAGAACAACTACTGTAGCTCCACGCTGAAATTCAGCTTATGTCTAACCCCATTCACATTTGACCTGATATGTTCTTAGTTAGTCAACGTTACTATCAGAGACTCCATGGTGTGTTTTCCTGTTTCCTGTTTTCCTGTGGAGTGAATTGCAGTTGTGGGTGAAGTGCAGTTGTTGTTTTGTTGTGGGACAGGGGGTGGGGTAGAGGATTCAATAATTCATTGTGTGTTTCACCGAACTAGTATTCATTTCCTGGAGTGACGCGCCAGGGGAAACCACCTGTGGAAGAAAGGCGAAACATCAGGCTGGTTAGTTTGCTTGGATGAACATGGTCATGGTCTCGCTGTGGATCCGTCCAAAGGACACTGCTGGCTCTGCGGTTCGGAGGAATATCTGCAGCTAGATTAAAGTGTGAAGGATGAGAAGATTCTTTTTAGCTTAGTTCTAGCCAAGCTAGATGTGGCAAAGATGTTGTTTTGTTGCGTCAAAGTAATTGAAGAGTAGTTTAGTACATACGGAAAGGAACACAAGATAATCTTAATACGTTCTACAGAGCTGCAGAAATGTGAATTGTTTCTCCTGTAGAGTGAGAAAAGAAGTCTTCTTTCTGGGAGTGATTGGGAATTGATGTCACATAATGTCCACAGCCTGGGAGGAGAGAGTCATGGTAGAGAGAAAGATAGAGAAAGAGAGGGTGATACAGAGACATAGACCCAGCCCATTTGTGGTGGAAACAGGAGTTTTCCCCTCCCTCATCAGTCTGTGAGTTAGTTCTGCAGTGTCAGCAGTCAGCACACAAAAACGGAATTCAGTAAAAGCTCTCTCCACTCTGGGAGGGTTTTTTTCCCCCCCAACAGCTTGCTCCCATCCCCCCTCTCCCCCCTCACAAACCGACATTCTAGAAGAAACATATGCTGCTAGTCCCACTCCACAACAGCTTGTGCTGCTTGAATAGGATCTTGCCTGGAGAGGAAGCGGTTGTCTGGAGGGAGGGAGAGAGGGACGGAGGGAGGGAAAGTGGGAGGGAGAGAGAGAGGGAGGAAAATAGGGAGAGATGAGGCTAACCAAAGAGGTGGACTGATAGATTGGAGCTGGGGAAGGGAATGAGAGAAGTACAGGACATTGAGCAAGTTTTTTTGTGTTAAGACTAAACCTTTCAGCGAACACTGATAATGTTGGTTTTTAAAACCTTTTTACAACTATCTTTTTTGGAAATGTTGATTGAATTAGATAGCTACGTCAGTTTGGGTACTTCACGTCCACTAATTTAACATTTTCTTGCTTAGCCCCCAATCTAGCTGCTGGCATTCATATTTAATGGAAATGAAATTCAGTTATTTGTTTACTTGGCGTACATCAACATGGAGAATTACTCTGTCCATCGTTGAAATTTACAATTTAAAAATGGTTGTTCTTGTTCGGTTAGGGAGTAATTGTGTGTGCCATTTGTTTTTAGTGTAGGTGATGTTATGTTGCAGTTGTTATTGGCTCTTTTTCCTCTATGCTTTATAAACTCTCAACCCAACTGTACTTAAAGTTGGCATGGTTCAGATTTAGGAGACTATATCTCACTCCAACCGAAGAGCTGCTAAATTTCTGCCAGGTAAAATAGCTGAGTGGAATTCTGTCATGTCACATTTTACAGACATCCACAGACATCCACATTCAGTCATCTGATACCAGCCTGCATTCTCTCCTGTGGCCTTATAAAAAGATGAGATAGTCTGGATTACTGAAGGATCTGCTTGTATGAAATCTCAGTCCATTTTGTTAAATATATTTAGTGTTGAGTTGCTCTCTCCAACATTGTTCAGATTACCTTGTTACATCACCAGAAATCTTCCCCGCTGGTGTGTGTGTGTCTTTAAATCAGCTTCTTGGCAAAAATAAAGCATATACTTCCATGGCAAATATGCTGTAGCTCCTGGCAGATCTGTCCCTCAGCCCAAACATCACATCCTGGGTAGATCAGCCCAACAACTGTCTGGCTGATCCTCCTGTTGGCCCTGGCTCTCTCCTCGCCATGCTGTTGTCCAGCAGGCAGCAGTGGGCCTCAGTTGAGTGTTGTCCTGCTGCAGGCAGATGTCTGTGCTCGGGACTAGAGAGTGACGGGTGGCTTGTGTTTGTTTATTGGGAATTCCAGGTCTCTCCCTAGTCTGGTCCAGGCTTCGGCTTGGAAAGCCCGAGTGCCACCATTGATCCCAGCAGCTGGAGCGGCAGCGAGAGCGCTGCCGAGGACATGGAGAGGATGAGTGACTCGGCAGACAAGCCCATGGACAACGACGCAGAGGGGGTGTGGAGCCCTGACATCGAGCAGAGCTTCCAGGAGGCCCTGGCCATCTACCCACCCTGCGGCCGCAGGAAGATCATCCTGTCTGACGAGGGCAAAATGTATGGTGAGTGCCACCTGTGTGTGTGTGTGTCTACGTTTTTTTTAAATTTAATGGGAATGTTTTTTTGGGGGGCGGGGGAATAGTTTGTTTCATGCTTCAAAAAAAATAACCAGAATGCCGTTGGTAACTGGAGATGACAATGTGAGAGAGAAGATGAGTGGAAAACAACTGAATGTGAGTGAGATTGTTGATTGGAAATTAGTTTGTCAGCCCTTAATTAGCGAGCCCTCAATCAGGGCTCCCCTGGCTGTCTAGGTGATGACCATACATTCATTTCCCTGCTCTGCAATAGTAAGATTCTATAAGTAAAGCAGCATGAACTATTAGTGTAGAGCAGATGGTACTGCGGCTGCCACCAGCTGTGCCCCCCTCCCCGCCCCCTCTCCCCCTTTCCCCCCTTCCTGGCTGGGTGATGTCATGGAAAGAGGGAATATTTTCTTTCTGCAGTGTTGGACTATCTCACAGCCTGTCAGTGTCAAGTGAAAGCAGAAAGCCCCTCGGGGCGTTCGTTTGCAGCTGTCATGTGACCCCTCCGGCCAAACAAAATGTAAAGTCTAGGAGTCACAGCGCAGTCCTTCAGCTGCCGGTACAAAGAGACTGCTTCAGACCACCCTTCCCTCCCTTTCCCTCCCTTTCCCTCCCTTTCCCTCCCTCCCTCCCTCCCTCCCTCGCTCTCCCTCCACTCCTCTCTGCTCCACTCAGACTGGGAGTGCCAAAGAGACTCGCTCACACTCCCCCTGTTCTGGATTAGAGCATGACAAATAGGTTTGCCTACCGAGTTTTAAATGATTAGCGTTAAGTACTAGATTCACCAGTGCATGCAGGACATCCCCAAATACATCTTCAAATGAGCTGTAAGGATTCTGCAAGGCAGGAAGAACAAAAGCCTGATTTGGAGATGAAATTTGGGTCTTTGGCTTGACACATGTTTCATTCATGCTCCTTGACATCACACTTCTTTTTTTTTCTTTTTTACCATGAACACGATGACTCTACAAACATTTCTGAAAGAAATGAAGTCTGAAAGTTAAACATCTTCTCAGTGTCACTGTAGTACACTAAGTACATGCACAGGATTGTTTTCTTCCATTCTGTCCATGGTTTTGTTGTTTGCGGGTATTGAATGTACCTTGACCTGGCCGAGAGCAGGGGGATTGAGTGGAGGTCAACCCTACCAGATGTGTGTAGTATCCGGTTGCATATTTACTCAGGAGCACAATCCTCTGTGTCCCCGGGAGTAGCCTTTCACGGTGGCTTAGAGCAGTGTACAAAGACAGACCTGTCAGACACACGCACACAGAGAGACAGAGAGAGAGAGAGGTTGAGACACAGAGAGAGAGAGAGAGACAGAGAGAGAGACAAGAGAGAGAGAGACCGAGAGAGGGAGAGAGAGAGCAGGAGAGAGGGAGACAGAGAGACAGAGGGAGGGAAAGAGAGAGCGGGAGTGAGGGAGAGAAACATTTTGACTGGGATGCAACTGTTGTGTCCACAACATACACATATTATTACGCTCTTATAACATTTTAAACAGGATTCACTGCCAGTGAATGGCTGTCTGAAAGAGACAGGTCATGGTTTTTTGGAGTAAGTCGTAGTCAGTAAGTTCTGTTTGTAAGTTGGAGAAATTGGATAAAGTCCACTTATTTCTCACTAACACAAAGTTTGGCGGGTCTGTGTGTGTGTGTGTGTGTGTGTGTGTGTGTGTGTGTGTGTGTGTGTGTGTGTGTGTGTGTGTGTGTGTGTGTGTGTGTGTGTGTGTGTGTGTGTGTGTGTGTGTGTGGCTGCTCTGTCTGGTGGGAAGGGCCTGCTGCTCAACCCTGCAGCTGTTGCTGGGTCCTAGTGCCAAACTCATCATGCTATGAACTGTGAACTCCAATACTCACTCAGCCATGAAGCGAGCTCTTTCCAGATGGAAAAGAGACAGTGGGTGGTGAATGTTAATTGATGGCTAGTGAATGTTAATTATTAAAGATTAATGTGGAAAAGTGTGTTAAATGTATAATAACTCCCAGTAGTTATTATAGAACAATTTGCGTGTTCAGCAGAGGACACTAATTCAATCTGAATGCCAGACTACATTTGTGAAAAATCAATATCTAAAACACGAATGAAAACGGGATGATATTGAAGTCGTGAAACAACAGAGGAGTCAACCTATAGATATGATATGTTTATTGTGTGAGATCTGGGCCCCTGGTGTTGGAAACACCAGCACAACAACACAACACAAGCAAAGAGACATGCAGCTAGTTTAACAAAGCTAATGTTGTCTAACCGGAGACAGTGTCTGACTGGGGAGCCGGGTGGAATCTCACGAGCCGACCTCCTCATCTCCCCTAGGAATCTGTCACCTTCTCTCCTCTCTCCTATCCCCAGCCACTTCAGACAGCTTTAGGATGCCTGCTGCATTGTTTACAGTCAGAGTATAAAATGCTGATCTCCGGAGACTAGACGCACTTGTTGGTGACGAATCACTCACGGCAAGAGGCCCGAGTCTTTAAACGTCCCTCTCCTCCATAGCAAGCTGCCTCGGCTCCCTCTGTTCCGCATCCCCTTAAAAACACTGAGGGGAGTTGTTTACCATGTGCACACGGGTCTGTTCCGCGCCGCGTGCTTCCGATTGCCATTAGCGAGGCGCTCCTTGCTAGCAGGGCATCACTTCAGAATGCCACCAGAGATGATGAGAAACCCATGAAGAGGCTCCTCCAGGCTGATGGAGGGCATTGATTTGTCTGAGACACAGCGGTGATTTGTGTTTTAAGAGGGCGAGGCTCTGCCAACCGCGCTGTGGCTCACACTGTTCATCCCACCCTGCCCCCTCCCCCCACTAATCCTGGTCTATGTGGGGTTAGCAGGACACCCACAGAAGCCCAGAACCTCTCCTGGCATCTTGGAAGAAGGGGAGGATGGAAGGAGGGTGATAGGAGGGAGGCGCAGGTATTTTAGGGAGCAGAGACCCATGGGATGGCACAACATTCTGAACACAAAGCTCATCACAAAAGGCACCGTCCTGAGTGGCCTTAAGCCCTTTGTTACCCAGGGGCCGAGAGCAGTTAATTAGCAACAGTCTCTATAGCAACTGCCTCTCTGTTCAAAACAATGTCTAATTTCTGCTTCTTAGCTTATCATGGTGTTTACCTGAAGGGCTTTCTTGATGCCCTGGGTCTGCTAAAGGCTGGCTTGATGCCCAGACTCAGGGGCTGATTGTGGCTGAGGTAGGGAACGCCACAGCTGCAGGGTGGAAGACTAGCAGAGCCCCAGCCCTAGCTCTGGCCCTAGGCTGATGAGGGGATCTTGACAAGCACAGTGAGAAAGTGGCATCTACCCTTTAGAGCTGGCAGAGGGCTCCATTCAGACAGCCTACTTATACACAGCCCCCTGCTGTGGAGCTGCATTAACCTAGCTTCAGAAATAGGCTTAGTTCAGGAAATGACATGCATCACACATACAGTTTTGTATGTTAAGGCAGGGTATCAGTCAATTAATGGATTGTGTTTCTGTATTTCAGTTATTTAGTGTGATTTATTCTGACCTCCCTGATATAGTATTTAATATTTTTTTATGTGTAACATGTTATCCACGTATATAGAGTCCACATACATACAACTGCCTCTGTTTGTTCTATCTATATAGCTATCATTGCTGTATAGCGCATGGCCTATTTTTCCATTGCAGACGTGCTAAAAGTCTCACGTTTTTTTGGGATGAATACACACACTAGCTATTTTTATGACACTTTACATCACTGGAGACAAGCAGCGTGTCTGCTATCATAAACCAGTCTAAATATCACAATATGTTTTGGATAGAGCAGCAAAGCCCAGGCAGGCAGTAATGATTATGATGTGTGAAACGACCATCTGTCTCCGAAACTCTGAGCTGTTCCTTAGCAGGGCTGTGATTGGGCCATATCTAGCTTTGGCTACATGAGCAGTACATCTGTTTTGTAAGAAGTGGGAAATGTTTACCGTTTTCTGTCATCTCAATTTGATGACTACGATGCCGGTCAGACAAGGAAGGAGATGAGTCCGACTGTTAAGCTGCACAGCGCTGTCCTTGACATTGCCGACAGGCCCCAGATAGGAGGAGGTGTTGTGATGTATCTCGGTATCAGAGGCCTCTTTCCCTCTCTGTCTTTTGATGCAAAGCTCCTTTTTTTTCTCTTCGTCTTCTTCCCCATTACCGCAATGCCGTGTGCTCTGTCATCTCATCAGTGGCCTGGCCTGCACCCCTCCTGGGGGGTACTAAGTGGCACTTGGTTTGCAGAGATGCCAAGGATGAGTTAGGCATAATGAGCAGACCTGGCTCTGCCCTGTCGGCCGAGCGCTGAGCTCCTCTGGAGCCCGCCTCGCCTCGCCTCGCTAGCGGAGCGCGCTCCCGAACGGAGCGAGAGGACGCTGCGGACCTGGGGTTCCCTGCTGGGCAGATAATGAGGAATTCTAGGATCAGCTCAGGCTCCCTGAGTCACCTGCATTCACACAGAATGGAGAGAGTGTGGAACTTCAGGGCGGAAAGGCATCACACATCTCTAGAATAATCCCCTCTTTGTTCCTGAGCCACACTGCTGTTTTCACACACGTGTGCAGTCCCCAAAAAATTCCAATTATTTTATGCTTTTCTTTTCATTTTTCCGTTGTAAAAAGAACACTCTCAAAAGTATAATGTGAGTCTGCTCTCATCTGGTTATACGTGGAGAATGTGGCAGGGAGAAGGATTCAGAAGCTGTACAGGTTCAGAGGCTACATTAATTTTGTTTTCACAGGTCACTGCGGAGGACCTCTGCTTGTTTGTCTGTCTTTCTGTCCATGATGAATTCACTGTTAGGCATACAGCCTCCAATTGTTTTCTCTTTCAAATTCAGTTTAGTTTTCTAAGAGACAGACTATTGCAGTATTACAGGCTCAGAGGCACATGCCAGCCCAGCTTGTAAAATTTGACGATGGTACCTTTTTTTTCCTTGTGGCCTTTATGCTGTCACTTTAAACAAAGCGCCATGCTGACAATCCTGCCGCTGCTTGTCTGCACCTGTTGTTGTTTGTGCCTCTGGCAATAAAGAGACAGAGCGAAGGAGAGAGAAAGAGACAGAGAGAGAGACAGAGAGAGAGACAGAGAGAGAGAGAGAGAGAGAGAGAGAGAGAGAGAGAGAGAGAGAGATGAGCTTCTAAATAGACTGAGTTCCTTGCATTAACAAAGCCAGCTGAAACAGTCTTCACATCACATGTCTTGTTGACTAAAACCCAGTTGTCATCTTTGTGTTATTATTTCTTCTTTTGCAGCAGGGTTTGCTAAACGACTGTCTGAATACGTCTCTATAGCTCAGTGTGACCCTGCAGGGTTTGCTGTCCAGCGTGCAAGCTGGACCTATGCGGGTGTTCAGGTGAACCGGCGTGTGAGGTATGACACGGCCTGGCATGTTAGCGCTTGTCTGAGATTCCTGTCTGCTGGCTGGGCGAGCACTGAAGGAAGCAGACCCCCAGAGGTTGTTGGGGGTTCACTCCACGCTTGACTGCTCAGGCTGAGCCAGGGGCCTGGGGCCCCTGTTGTTGTTATTTGTCGACCAGTGTGTGATGTGATGCTATTGACAGGAGCTTAAATAGTGCAAAAGAGACGGCTTACTCTCCACCACACAACAAATAGGTTGAGCTAGCCAGCCGCTTCCTTGAAACTTGTTGAAAGCTTTTTGTGTCAACATGGAATGCTTGAGAAATCCTCCCAGACCTCCCTTACTGTACGCAGTTTGTATTAATCTGCTGTGTGTGATTGAGGGAATCATCTGATTGTAATGTGGAAGATGCGTGCGTACTGTAGTTTGTTTGTAGGATGAACTATAACAGTATAGCTTTTAATAGCAATAGTACGATGCACGTGCTACATAATGACTGTGCTTACATTTGCACATCATCAAACCCTTTAAGTTACAATTGCTTTGTTGTTTATTTTGTCGGCTACTGCCCTCATTAAATTGTAGATGTACAAATACTCAAAATAAGTGAATATACAGTAAGCAAACAATTCCTGCACAGCAGGCTTGTGAGATTAATAACACACATCATTGACAGAGGCAGTCGGTGTCATTAGACTGTGGGAAGAGTCAAATCCCACCCTAACACAGATACGAAGCCTGTGTCCGCGACTTGACTGAGAGAAGCTTGGTTGTTAAGTGCGTCAGATTTGTCTGCCTGTGCCGGGGCCTCAGTGGGGTGTGTCCCTGCTCGGCTGGCTGTGTGAGACTCCCCAAGCTCAGCTGGTTTCAGGTTGCAGTCTTCCAATTGGTTGCTTTTGTTTGAGTAAAACCTTGGAACTCTGCACTTCTTAAAGATGCAGCGTCTCCAATAAACAGCATTCATGAGGACATTCGCTTTGACACGCACAAGACTGTTTTCCTATTGCTGAAATTGCTTTTGTGCTGATTGGAACATTTTATTCTGATGAAACCCTTTTGTATAATCAACGTACGGATGGCATCTGCCCCTCTATGGATGTCTACACTAGTGCACTTCAGTGATCTATGCCTACTGGTGGTTGTTGCCACACAAATCCCTTTTTAGACGTTACTCAGGCAACAAGTGTAATTCATAACTGGGTGCATTGCTGGCAAGAGGTTTACAAAGAACCTTGTAACCTTGCTGCCTCCCAGGGCCCTAAGCTGTTGTTCTCACAGGGAAACACACGTCCTTCTTTCTTGTGAGTGTTGTTTCTTGAGCCTTTTCCAGACATTCAAAGATCCTGTGCCTTGGAAAAGTATGCAGTAATCAAATTAGCATATCTTTGTTCATGACATTAGAAAAGTCGTTGACAATGTACAATATAAAATTCCCTTACAACTTGTCAGTGAAAGGCTTTTTTTTCTTTTTTTTTATGGGAGGGAAAGGCAGAGAGAGACTGAAGATTTGGAGGCAGAAGAACACTTCAGGGTCTGCAAAGTTTTTCTTTCCATTCACACATATCGCTCACTGCTAACAGCTTTCTCTCGGAGTTCAGATGCCGGATTGATCCTGAGAGATTGAAAATATTGATTTAACTTCCTGACTGTGTTGCGAGGAGGAGGGGAGGGGGGGGGATCTCTCGGACGGTCTAACTGCCAGTGTCGTGTTCACGCGTCAGACCCAGCTCCTTCTGAGGAGTTCCTCGGGGGACTCCTAATTACCTCCGTCCTCACAGATTAGTCCAGCAGCCAGTCCCACTGTAGCCACTCTACCCTTGCCATCATTTCACCTCCCCTGCTTCCTCGCTCACTCTCTCCCTCTCTCCTCCTCTCCTGAGAGACATACCTCGACCCCAGCAGCCAGGCCTGCCTCTGCAGTAATGTATGTGATGACATACTCAGTGGCTCCTAATTGATAGAGGGATTCAGACAAAGGCTGGCAACATTAATTGGTCCCATGTGAACCGCGTTGCCCGGAGATGCTGAGATGGAAGTCCTCCACGGCCGGAGGATGCTGTGAGCCGCACCGGGCTGGCGAGAGGGGAGGCAGACTTGGCCGCGCCTCCTGAGTCATAAGGAGCTGCCTCGACTCCTCTGCCTCGTCCTAGCTCAGTCACAGTTCAGCAGAGGTTGGCTGCCGTAATGTTCTCGGTGTCTCCAACAAGGCTCAGAGTAGTGACCTGTAGGTTTTAGATGTCGTGTTAGCCGTCGGAAAAACACACATCCCCTTTCAGCCCATTACCTCAGACACTCAGAACTCTGACCCTTTAAGAGAGGCTTTTATCCAACTTAAAGGGCAGATAAAGTTAAGTATTGATTTCTTTTTGGCGTCCAAAGAAATAAATGGAGTTTTAAGGAGGGACTAATTACAAATGGCATTAAAAGGAGCGATGAATAGATCAACAGACGGATTTTAGACACTTAATGAACAGTTGATCTATTAATCAGGCCTTAACACTAACCAGCCCAGAGCTCTGTGTTGTTTCCTCGTCCTGTGTGATGGAAGTGTGGGAGTAAAAGTGAGAGCTCGGCACAATTTATTCAGCTAGCCACTTCCTGCGGGTAAAAGTGATGGTCTATTACCGCTGAATGCTTGTAGATCCTGGATACATACCCATCAGTGAGACACTATTAAACACCGGCTGGATCACATAACAAGGATGGAGGAGCGGTGGATATCGCGAGGCATGTCAATGACGGAACGAGGAAGATTGTTATCTTTTCTTCCTTTTCTTGTCTTGTTTTTTTTTAGGAGTGGTATGTATTCTGTATGTGTATCAGAGCGCAAATGTAGCCAAATCAGCCGAGAGGCTCCGCCTTTCTTTAATCATCTATGGAACGAGCCCACTTCTATTTTGAAAACCAATCAGTGCAGGAGCACTGAAGAGAGACCAGAAGAATGGGAGAGATGAAACACTTGAAATCAAAGTGCATCTGATGGAGATTGGGGATTGTATTTAGCAATATGTAGCTCTCAAAGATGTACAAAAATAAATACAAATAATTACAGATGGACATAAACAATTAATAGAGGGTTGTAAATGGCAAACAAGGTTGAGGGGGCATACTGATTCTCTTTATTCTTCTTTTTCTGATGTGGTTCAGTGGATATGCTGTCACCAGAGTACAACCATAGGAGTTTTCTCAGAACACTGTGGTAGGAACTCTCTGTGGTTACAATAAAGGTTCCAAGGCCTTAGAATCCCATTCAGCTGTCCAGTAAGTCGGTCAATACATTCCTGGTACGTGTCATCACTGAAAACAAACTGTGCCATTGTGGTTGTGAACTAACCTGCTACACATTCAAATGAAATACAGTATAATACCGCATACTGTGGTATAATATTTTTGTGAATTGACCATGTGAACTCTTGCAAGTTTTATCATGGTATTTTGCACAAATTCACATTTTACATCTTAAGTGCTGTACATAAAAGATTGGGAGCCTGATTACTTTGCATTCGTTCAATTTATTTCCCCAGACCTGACAGAGGTTTCAGCTTACTTATCACTGCACTGTCAGTGTGGCTTGAAATATAATGTTATGTAAACAGCATCTATGGAGATTATCTGTTTGTATGAGTCTAGTTGGAGAGCAGAGGGTCATTCTAGGACACGTGTGTGTGTGTGCGTGTCACATGGTGCGAAGAGGCAGCAGGCGGTTTCTGAACTTGCACATAGGCGCGCACACACATACACACAGTCTTTCTCGAAGACGTATAGGCTTGAACTTGCAGTATCTGAAAGCCAAAAGAGATGGGTGGGACATATGTGTGTGTGTGCTGAGGGGGTTAAAACTATTGTAACCCTAAGAATAGCCCAAGTGTGTGTGATTGTCACGACTGCAGGCGTGCCGACTTTAGCCTTGAAGTCTTTCTTAGGGCCCCACGCTTCAAATCCGGGGGCCCCACAATGCGGGAAGTTAAGCCAGCCATAATAGGCAGCTGGTTGCCTGGAGTCAGATGTTGGGATCAGTGGACGTTATCCTCTGTCTTTCTAAATGGATTTCAGTGGCATAAGGCCCTGAGCCCAGCCCCTCTGACCTTAATGATCACCGATGGGAGAGCAAGGATTTAAGGGGGGTGGAGCCAGCCACTTACAGACACACCTTCGTCCTGAAACACCTGCAGAATCTCAATGTAACCCCCCCCCCCCCCCCCCCCCCATTACAAATCCTCATTACACGTTACCCTTCATCTACATAAATACAATCAGTATTTTATAATGACTTCATTTTATATTCAGAGGGATAGGTTATAAAAACTGCCAACACCTCAAAAAATGGGAGCCCTTGTTTGTCACCTGTTGTCACATCCAAGCCACAAGTTACCTTTATTGTTAGTGACAGGTTTTCTGCTTGGCAGTCCATGTTCCCAGTGTGCCGTTGTTCTTGAGAGTAAAAGGCTTCCTGCCTCTTCTCCCCACCCACAACCCCAGCCAGAGACCCTCCTGCTGAATGCCTCCATATTGTTGGTTTAGCCTATTGTGATGCTAATATCAGACCGAGACCCTTGAGTCATCTATCACAGATGACAGAAAAAAACAGAGCTATTGTCTGGACCGACCACTCCACACACACAAGCTTCAGCCGGGCCCACTCTCACTCATTCTGGGGAAGGAACCCAGTATGAAGGGTTATTGCAGCCTGCACAGGGTAAATACCAGTGTCGTAGGAAATCTGTCATGTAATTTACAAGTAATAAAAACATGGATGCCATTCTTGAAAGAGAGACACTTGTTGAAGTACCTTGTAATTCTCTCTCGTTTTCCACGCATTCAAATGATTGTTTTTGCAGTGAAAGGAACCAGTGTAAAAAGGTTATTTCACTCAGTCGTTCTTTGAGCAGCACAAGGTTATAAATATTGGGTTGAGATAATTATGGAGCAGACTTACATCTTTAAGCACGTTAAGCTCTCACCCATTTAATTAAGTTTAAGACTGGGCAAAATCTCACTGGTGGTTTCTCTTAGACTCGACAAGTGACACTTGGGAAAATGACATTGTAATGAGAATTAATGATAGTTTTCTCAGGCTTGGCAGTGTGGGCGTGGGTGAGAGGTACCCCCTGTGCTCTCTGAGACCGTGCCGAGGATCCAGAGGAGAGGGGAAGAGAGAGAGAGAGAAAGAGAGAGGTGGAGAAAGGGGAGAGTAGGACAGGAAAGAGAAAATCCGAGCGAAGATGAAACCACATTAAGTGATCCTGTGCGTGTGTGAAAGACCTGGAGCGAGCCGCTAGGTTGACTCAGAGCCCAGCGCCATCTCATATCCACTGACATCACTGGCGACCGCTGGACCAGATGTGACTGTGGTTGTGCCTGCATTAAACAAAAGTGCTGCTACAGGAAATGAGTGCTTTTAAAAGGAGAAAGGCAGAAAAGCTTTGTGCAAAGAGCTGTTATTACTGCTCAAAGGACATAACCAAGGCAGTTAAAACGTTTAATACGCCATCACCTGAATTAGACCTGATGTTTATGTCACATGCTATAGTGCAGCATGAGTCTTAGGGATACTTTCTGATGGACTCCTCATTGAAATGCCATGGGAGAGGGTAAATGTGTACGCAGATTAAATACACCATCACTATAATAATAAGCTAACATTGACCTCTCCATTGACACAAAGATTTACGTACATTCACTCATTTTACTGAGTACATCACTCTTACTCTGGTCTAAGACTTTTAAACACTGTTGTCCATCTGTGAGGTGAGAAAACAGACAGGACGTGCCCTTCACATCCAGCATGAGTGGAAGAGCCTAACTTCAGCTCGTGCGTCGACACACACCCCTGTGTCATCTGGAGGAAATGACATCCATAGATAAGGAGAGAGAGACGCTGCTCATCTGGGCAGGACGCGTGATGTCATGAGCTGGAACATGTTTCAGAATCAGCAGGAGAAGGTGTAAACAAGCCCGGAGCCGTCCCTTCCATCCCACTTGGCTCCACGAGCACAGGAGGGGGTAGGTGTCGGGGTGAGGAGGAGGTGTCGAAGGAGGGGAGACTGTGTCCAGACACTGGGGAGCACAGGGGGGTGGGTGAGTCTGTGCGTGTGTGTGTGTGTGTGTGTGTGTGGGGGGGGGGGGGGGCTCTAACAGACACAGCAGCTGTGTAAACCCCAGCAGTCTGAGAGGGATGGAGAGAGTTGGGGGGAGGGGGGGAGGGGGGCAGGGGGGTGGGGGGACTTTCCAGCCAGACCAGTTAACCGTTCGCACTCTCTCAGCTCACTCAAGCCTATTGACACACCTCATAGATTTTCTGGGTCATAAAAGCAGTGTTCCGCTCCAAACGTGGGTCTTCTTATAGCATGCTTGATTACATCTGTTATGCGTTTCCGCAGCTTCCGTACATACTTCACATATCTGTAAACGCTGACTGTAAACATGCGCCAATTCACTTTTTGTACTTAAGTAGAATTATGAAACGTGTTAAGTGTAGAATTAAACAGGAGGGATAAGGGAACTTGCTCAGTTCCGTTGGTCTGTCGGCGTGTGGACTGTAACCGTAGCTTAGCTACAGAGTGGAGGCACCATTGTGGCCCACACAGCAGGGTTTCCGGGGCGAGGCTGCCCCGGGATCCTCGAAGAAGGAGCAATGCTGTCGGCCAAATTGGATTTCTGACTGAATGAAGAATCAGTTGCTGGGGGGACAATCCTGAGAAGAGTGCAGCCACCGGCTCTTTGTGAGACTTCTGCTACTGGAGTGCCATTGATATGGTCCAGGAGATCCAGGGTTATTGAGATTCAGGAGGGCCCTTTCTGACCGGGGAGACAGACTCCAGGCTCCCCCAGCTGCCCGGCAGCATGAGTCGGCTGTGGGGGTCACCCCATAAATATCTAATCCTTTTCCTGCTGCTTTGAGTGACAACATGACCACTCCTCTAAGAGTTAACTCGGGTCTTCCCCCTCCTCCACCCCACCACTTCCTTGGGCTATTCAGAATAAGAGTGACTCCCCAAACAGATTGTCAGGTGACTGTCAGTCAACTAGGGTGGGTATTAAGAGGGTGACACTTTTCCAACTCTGATCTCTGAAAGGGAGACAGCCTCTCCGATCCCCTCTCTCTCCGCTATTCCGGGATGTTCCGTGTAACCGGGACGCCAGGACATCATCTGTTGCGACACAGACGTCCTATCGCTCACCACCAGCCCTGTCGGAAAGGGGAGGGGAGCGGCTCGTACAGAGGGCCGGTGTGGCACATCAGTCCAGTCTTGCCTGGGAGAGGTGTGAGCCAACGTGATGACAGATTGTGGAGTAAAACAGGGGAGTGGGGAGGTGTAGGAATGAGAGGTCACTGGCTGGATGCTTCCTTGTCTTTGGGAGCAGTAATTCATCCCAGTAGTTGAGCTCACAGAGGAAGATGAAGAGCTTGTGGCAGCTCAGTCTCTCACCTCCCCCAGAGTTTAAACAAGCCAGAAGGGCACGACTCCTGATTTATTAACAGTGCACACGTGGATAGAAGAGCCTTTCACATTACTTTCACTGTAATTTTCTGTGGAGCTATTAGCTGTAGTCTGAGCTGCATAAAGATGGTAAATGCTGTATGCTGGAATAGTTACCATTGATGTAGGGGTTGCTTGAGACTAATAAATGCTAAAGATGTTGAGTCATTATATCATTATAATGAATCCTTATATTATAATCATCCATTTATATGTTTTAACATTTACTTTTAGAACATGTACGCCGGTAAGAATATATGGTAAACACGTCATCAAAAATGTACTTGATATAATCATGGTCTCTGAAAGACTGTTTGATGTGGTCTTTAAATATGTTATATTATTTATTTTAATGGAAGACTAAAGCCTAAAACCTCAGTGTAAATCTGAAACGGACTCTGCCGTGAAACGTAAAATTGGTGAGTGTGAGTGGCGGGGCACTGCGTAATGTGCTGCCAAATGAAAAGGCCCGGGTTTAAAACTTTAATAAGAGTCCTCACCGGGGGAGCCAGCAGTGGTTCCATAGACTGACCTCCTGGTAGAGTGACACATGTTGATTAGTTTACGAGACACAGAGTATCGCCCCCCTTCCAAACACCACGGGTGGGAGTGTGTGTGTGTGTGTGGGGGGGGGGGGGGGGGGGGGGGGTTGGGGGATTTGGAATCCTGAATGTGGTCAGTCACCCTCTTTTTGTTGTTTTTTGCTGTATTTTTTATTATATATATATATTTTTTTTTTTTTACAAATGTTATTTTGCAGCGCAAACTCAGCAAAGAAAGCAGGCCGGCCCAGGCCCACTCAGCACCCTCTTTTTCAGTACTGGTGAAAAGAATGAATTATTCAACAGTAAGCATGCTTACAGCTGGCCATTTGTGAGCTTTGATCTGGGAATCAGGCGTGTGCATGAATGCCCTTATTGTCATGTTATGTGTACACAGTGTGTGAATTATTGAAAATAGCGAGGCCCCGAGCTTCATCTGGGAAAGATTACAGCACAGGCACGCTGGGCAACAGGGGCTGCAGTCGAAAATCCCCAGATGCTGTTTATTTGTCCAGTAAGTCACATGACCTACTTCAAGCACCCTGGCCTCACCTAAGCACTCCTGCAGAAAGTTGCCTTAAGTCAATGCCTGGTTGCATTGCCTAGAACAGCCTTTGGTCAGAGCCTCCACCCACCTGGCCCCTCTGAATTACTCAACACCTGTCTGGGTGTGGCTGACACATGCAATCAGGTGCTAGGCCAGACGTCTTTGAATTTGAGTCTAGGGAATTAGATTAGATTAGATTCAACTTTATTGTCATTACACAGGAACACAGGAATATGTTCAGTAATAAAATCTTTCAGTAATAAAATGTTGGAGTGACAGCATTTGTTGAATCAGCTCTTGATGCATTAGTTTGGTTAAAGGACATCCTTTTTATAATTTGAGAAACAGTAAAGTTTTTCTAATATACCCATTACTGTAATATGCATTGAGATAAGTGGTAAGTGTGTGCATGTGTGTGTGTGTGTGTGTGTGTGTGAGAGAGAGAGAGAGAGAGAGAGAGATAGAGAGAGAGAGAGAGAGAGAGAGAGAGAGAGAGAGAGAGAAGAGAGATAGAGAGAGAGAGAGAGTGAGAGGGATGACAGGCGGCAAGACAGAGAAACAAAGACAGAGTGAGAGAGTGAGGGGTGACAGAAGAAGATTTAGGGAGAGCGAGCAAGCGAGAGCCACCCCTCTCCCCTGACAGGTGTTGTTAATGGCAGTAACTCAAGAGGCTCTACCCAGACTGGCCTGCCTTTCATCTGGCACACCTGAACAGAGCGCGCTCCCTGGGCTCACAGCAGGTGGAGGCTTCAACCTGGCTGCCTCCGTGTGCCCATTACACAAACAACAGAGCGGCATGCTGCAAACCCTCTGCCAGCCCTAGCCTCAGAATCAGCCTCACAGCCAGCCTCAACCCCAGCCTCGACCCCATCTCTGCTGTTCTCATTCATTCTCCCATTATCCGTCCTCACATGTAACGTTTTGTGTCATTAATCCTTGCTTTAATAGAGAATGCTTTTTCTTCTTCTTACATATTTGTATGAAACCATCTCCTTGGTTCTGCATGTGTAGCGCTGTTGCTAAGTGAGAGGAAGCGAAGACACAGCCTTTAAATGAGCTGAGAGGGAAAGAAGCTGGGTAGGTTGTTTAAAGGATGTTTCATTACACAGAGGGGGAAGGCAGGTCCATGGTATTGGTTGACTACAGCTGGACACATAATTAGAGTGGCTCCTTACCTATAATTTGCGTAATAGTTTAGGGGTGGCGGTATGTTATTACCATATGAAAAGGGTAAGCAGGGGTCATTGTACATAGCTGCAGCAATTAGAGCAGAGCTGAAGGCAGAAGAATGTTTGGAGCCGCCATTAATTAGAAATCACTACAAAGCCAGGGTTTAATTATAATTTAGTGAGAACAACAATGTTTTAAATGAATATATTTCCGTTGCCATTATTTTCTGTAACAGTATGAATGTCTGGATCTGTTTCCTTTCATAGTGAGAGGCTTTGAAGAGAATCGGATTAAATTAGATTCATTTGAAAGAACGCCTCTTTTCTCATGCTAATTCAACACGCTGCTTTTACATCTAAATTGAATTATGTTTGTTTATTACCTGATAGACACATGATGGGTTGTCAGAGTAGCAGATCTTTGATTATAGGACATGCATTTTGGCGATTTGATAATTTCCAGGTTAACCAAAAGAAATAAAAAACGATTTTAGTTTATGTATTTTTAAAATAATTAATAGCATACATTGGTGGGCCCTGATTAGGTATTTTTTGTATTTTTTGCTAGGTCGCAATGAGTTGATAGCCAGATACATCAAGCTTCGGACGGGGAAGACGAGGACCAGGAAGCAGGTAAGACAGGAAGAAGGAGAGGAGGGGACAGCATGATAACGTACAGAGAGCCATCATACATGACTGTGCCTGCTGGCTGTGCTTCTGCAGGAGAAGGGACTGGATGGGAACAAAACACACAGACATGCACGCGCACACACACCTACATACACACACACGTACAGGTGCGCAAGCTGCATGTAGCTTTGCTGAATAGTCGGGCTTAACGGGAGGCTGTTCAAGGCCCTAGAACAATGTGACAGGGCGCCTGGATGCACTTACATGCCCGTAAATAAACACAAACAAGTACACACCTATCGGTAAAAAATAATTGCAACACACTGTCTCACCTGTCAATATTTTGTAGCTAAGCATATGTCGCCATTCTATCAACCATGGGGAGATCGAGTACAGTCAAACTGGACTAACAGGCAACACGTTTTAAATGTAACACCTACAACGCCTGTGTTCAGTGGCTATTCATAGACTAAGTGCATCATCTGCTCACATGGCCAATCTGGGGAGATCTGAGAGAGAGCTCCAGCCATGAGCTCCATCGGTGTCACTGAGCAGGAAGTCCCCATGACCACTGGCTCGTAGTGCCATGAAACATGCCCCCGTGTCCACAGTGACAGGCTGAAGCTGGATGTGAATAGATCCATTCAGAGCGCTCCAGAAAGTTGTGGACTATCAGAGAGGTCTACCAGCAGAAGTGACATTGATATTTTACAGTTTGAATTTCAGATACATGGTGGGGAAAGTATTTAGAAGTGAAATAAATTGAATGAATGTCTAGGTTGCATAAAGAGCAACCTATAATGCAAGACAATGCCTTGCAATGTGTCCATTGCTCCTCTGCTCTTAACGGACACACAAATGCATGCACACACTTTAGGTGTTGATTATTTTCTCGTGAGCCACTTGTAAATGATTGGCCTGATGACAATCAAATTTGCACAGACGGCAAATCCCCCCCCCCCCACACACACACACACGCACCATCACTACCACCACCACTGACAACCCTATGAATGAGTGAACACACATTATCGCCTAATAATAAATGCATTTGAAGACTGCATGAAATATCTCCAGCTTCTTGTGAATGTTTCAGTTTAGCTTGGCCTGTGCAAGCGTCAATCCTTACTCTCTGACACTCTCTGATACTAGACTGGCCTATTCTCATTCAGTACACAACAGATCCCATCTGTGGCCTGTTAATGTGTGCTAAAGGGGCCTGCATTCTCCTTAATCAGCTCACTTAAGTGACAACAACAGGCAGCACAATGCTTTGGTGGCTGTGACCTTGTTGTGTGGCTTGGAGATCCTTCCGTTATCCTGTTTGGCTGACAAGGCCCCTTAAAATCGACTGAAGGGTTTTCAACAGAGAGATGTATAATCCCTTTTTGTATTTCTTTTGGTTTCTTGTTTTGTCCCCCCTTCTTTTGTTTTTATAAATGGAGGTGTCTAGTCACATACAGGTCTTAGCAAGAAAGAAAGTTCGAGAAATCCAAGCTGCCATCAAGGTACGTCTGGGTCTGCCCAGTTGCAGGGGGGCTTTTCATCGCCATGGTTACAGGCTGTTCCTTTGTCTTCCTCCTTACCCCCCCCCCCCCCTCCCGCAGGTGTCTAGTCACATTCAGGTTCTTGCCAGAAGGAAATCTCGTGAGTTTCATTCCAAGCTAAAGGTATGCGCTTTTCTGCTTTTGGGCTTGTGGTTGCTGTGCGTCTTACTTCATGTGTCCCCTTGGTGACAGCGAATGCCTGGTGCTCTGACTGCTGTAACCTAGATCCCCCTGTTCACTATGGTCTGTTTTGAATCCATAATGTAACCTCCCTCCAACCTATCTCTCGCTCTCTTTCTCTCTCTTACTCCCTCACAATCCACTCACTAACTTGTATCTGTCATTAGAAGATACTTATTTGCTATGGGAAGGGCTGTGAGAATCTGTTCAATTATCTGGAGAGAAAAAAACGAAGAAAAAATATCTTGATTGACCGCCTAATTTAAATGTGAGTGTACATTCATATGAATATGAATGACGTGCATTAGGAATAGGAAGGGCATTTGCATATTCAAAGACTAAGACAAAGACTCTGTAGACGTTAGAAAAATAGCAACGCCGATTCTTACAGCCACCTAAAGCAAATACATCCGTCAAGTTCACAGTTTGTTTGTCTGTTTTTGTGCCGCATGACTGTTTGTAAGACGAGAGTCTGATGTCGGTGCAGGTGTTTGCTACCTGTCTCTGTATGTGGGGAAGCATGCTGGCAAAATGCATTGGCTGTTGTTGAGCGGCTGAGAGCTGGAGAGTAGAGGCCATCATTAGGACCTCCCACCAGGGCATGCTTAAAGGCGCTAGGTTAAAGACCAAAAGAAGGGTCACCTGTAAATCTCCTCCTCCTATGCTGCTGGGAGACTGGCTGCATTAGGGGCACCTCCCCTGCTGTACTCTGCTCAGTGCGTCTGTGATAACTCCTGCAGTGACATGGCTGTCAGTTGCCTTCCTTCCTCCTTCTTCAGTGTATATTAGCCCTCACAGAACACGTCAGGACATCCCCACTGTCTAACATTAAGTCAGCCGTGTGTTCAGTCAGTGTCTAATATCAGAATTTCCTAATGCTTTGTGATATGTGTTTGTATGTTTTGTGAAAAAAAAAGAGAAAAAAGGTTGCTAAATATACTGTCATCCAGTACATTAATGCAGAGGTCATTGTGTTGTGCTGGTGTGTTTTAAAGGGTTTGCAAGATTTTTCAAATACTTTTTGTGTTTTCTATTTATTAATTTATTTAAAGAAGGGAAGACGAGTAGCCGTGTCTTTTGACTTTCACACGTTTATCCCATTCCCAGTTTTCAGATAGATTAATGACCCCTCATTAGTGTGGGTGCATGTGTGTGCACGTGTATATGTGTGTGTGTTTCAGCTAGCCAGCCGTGAATGCCTGCTCTTTCAGGGACACAGGCTGCCGTCTGAGTAAAAACAGACAGCTTTTGTATGGGTCTCTGTCTACTCTCATCTAAAGCAAATTAGAGATCGGCAGCAAAGAGAAATGCAAGCACCCCCTCCATTTACTGGGAGCATCTCTCTAGATCGGCACTGTCTGTTTTCCTATCTGAGGCATGTTGAGTGAAATGACGGTCATTATGCTGCCTTTCTCTGGGCACACTCAAACGATGCTGCAGATGACCAATGTGATCCCATCCTATGAAATTACTGAGAGGGAGGACATTCTCCAAAAATGACCCAACCTCCATGATGAATTTGCTAATCCAGTTTTCAGTGTTGCAAAAGTTACTGAAGCCAGCATGGTTCATGATAACTATTTCTGGCATTAGGCTTACTGTTTTTTACAGGGCAACGATTTAATTCCAGTGTCAATTCATTATTATTTATTTATTTTATCTGAGATTCATGTTGATTTGTTGGTGCGGATTCAAACTCAAATCATGGTTAAAAAGAAACCTAAATACACAACTGGAAATATTGTCTTTTAAATACTGTCAATTCAATTTGGATAATCATTGCTGTTGGGTGCAGATCATTAAGAATAACAATTTGTGTACATGACTTCTGAATGTACACTCATTATTTGATGGCTCAACTGAGGGAACTGTAAAATGACAATAAAACCTTGTTTGTTTGCATTCAGGTTACAAGTATGGTAAGTATGGAGTTTTTTTGTTGCCTGTGTTCTGCTTGTGCCAGGCCTGTTGGTTCAGAGCAGTGCGGCTTCTTCCATAGTAGCTAGTGCAATACTGTATCCACCTGCAGAATGTGTGGGCCTGTCATCCCAGCTTCCAGCCCTCCACCTCCAGTCAGCTTCTGCCAGCATGCTCATCTCCCACTTCTGCTTAAGATAATAGCTCATAATTTATTTTTGATCAGGATTTTTTTTTTCTATCGTTGAATGTTTTATTTGTCTTCAAATATACTTGACTTAAGGTCTGTTGATGAACAGGGCAAACCAAAAAGATTGTGGAAAAAGTGGCTTAGCAGTGTCTCGTTAGCCTGGGGATACCTTCAGCTCTGACACAAGTTAACTTCTTGTTATATTATGAGCTTTGAATTAAAATTGGAATGTATTGTTGTAAATTTTATCAAATTTTGAGGTATAAATCCATTTTTTAGTAGAGCTGAAGTACCATTAGTAGAAGTCTGACCTTCGTGAACAAGGGAAGACTGAACCAAAGCATGTGTCCTTCCTTTATGTTCCCCTCATTCTCTCGCTCAGAAAAATGTTTTCCTGACACAATAACTATTGAAGGAGGGTACATGAAAGTTAAATGAAGGAAGAGTCAGAGCCTCTAACATTCTATGTGGCTCTGCAATTGTGAAAGATCGGCCCGCTGCAAAACTTGCCTAAGTGCATACCTCTGTATACCTGTGTACCCTCTGTACATCGGAATTCGATTCTCCATTCGTTGTTTGTTGCATTCCTTCAAAAACAAAACAACAAAGCTCTTTAATGGCTGCAATCTCTTTTAACATGCTTGCTATTCGTCATTGTGGGTGGCGACCTAAATTGCTTTGCTTGTTGAGAGAGTTGTGCGCGCGTCGAGAGATGCGGCGTTGTTAGCGTTCTCCCGTGTGCCCCTGGTCCCTGCATCCTGTGAGTGCTCAGCCTTTTGTGACTGCCGTTCAAGGATCAGACGGTGAAGGACAAAGCCCTCCAGAGCATGGCTTCCATGTCCTCGGCCCAGATCGTCTCTGCCACTGCCATCCACAACAAGCTGGGCCTGCCAGGC
This sequence comes from Neosalanx taihuensis, assembly GCA_030340665.1. Classification (NCBI taxonomy): domain Eukaryota; kingdom Metazoa; phylum Chordata; class Actinopteri; order Osmeriformes; family Salangidae; genus Neosalanx; species Neosalanx taihuensis. The sequence goes on from CM059295.1 coordinate 11,636,082, forward strand.
ATCCCACGCCCAAGCTTCCCAGGAGCAGCAGGGGTAAGAGGCCTGCCGACATCCCTTCTTGTCAGTCCACTTCTACCAGCACCACAGGGCTCCCCAACCCAGCATACCTCCGCCAAATCTCATTACACACGGCAAGGCTTTGTGCTACTGGTCCTATCAGATAGGCACATGATCAGAACAAATGCTAGGAGAGATAATGCATGCATTAATTGCAGTGGAAAGGATCATGTCTCTGCTGCTATCTTTTAGCTAGCAGCAGCTTGTTTTGGGGGGTGTTATTTTTGTTGTCTATTGATCTATCTAATTCTCTAGTTTTGGCAGGGCATGATCTCAACTGGCCAGCCCGGATCCTCTCAAGAGTGAGTATAGTATTTTGTTTTTTAGAAGATTATCTCTATCACTCTCTTTTTTCTTTGTCATAGTTTGTATCTCCCTCTCAAGATCTCTACCGTTTTAACTTGTTGATTAAATATCTTACTCTATGGTTTCAAGTTCTATGCTCCAAAGATAAGGGGATGGGCTCAGGTTAAAGCACTGTCCTCAGCAGTGTGTTGTCCTCAGCAGTGTGTTGTCCTCAGCAGTGTGTCGCCCTCAGCACTGTGTCGTCCTCAGCAGTGTGTCGTCCTTAGCAGTGTGTCGTCCTCAGCAGTGTGTTGTCCTCAGCAGTGTGTTGTCCTCAGCAGTGTCGTCCTCAGCAGTGTGTTGTCCTCAGCAGTCCTGTGTGTCGTCCTCAGCAGTGTGTTGTCCTCAGCAGTGTGTCGTCCTCAGCAGTGTGTTGTCCTCAGCAGTGTGTTGTCCTCAGCAGTGTGTCGTCCTCAGCAGTGTGTTGTCCTCAGCAGTGTGTCGTCCTCAGCAGTGTGTCGTCCTCAGCAGTGTGTCGTCCTCAGCAGTGTGTCGTCCTCAGCAGTGTGTCGTCCTCAGCAGTGTGTCGTCCTCAGCAGTGTGTTGTCCTCAGCAGTGTGTCGTCCTCAGCAGTCCAGTGTGTTGTGCGTGCCACATGGATGTTTCTCATGTAGCCCTCCTCTGTTGTTTCAGCATCAAGCCTTTTGCCCAACAGTCATATCCTATCCAGCCAGCAGTCACGACAGCCATTTCAAGTAAGACTTAGAAACTCCATAGTTGGAAACACAAAGTCAAATGGGGAGTGTACAGAACTTTTGATTTACCTACATGATGACAGACACCCTTGTGTAAAAGTTATAGTATGCCTGGCGTGTGTGGCAGTGTTTGGGAGAGCCTGCTGGTTGTGTCTTGAGCGTCTCTTGGTTGTGTTGCTACTGCAGGCTACGAGTCCACGGCAGCCCCAGCGCCCACAGTCCCGGCATGGCAAGGCCGCTCCATCGGCACGTCCAAACTTCGCCTAGTGGAGTTCTCAGCCTTTCTGGAGCAACAGAGGGACCCTGACTCGGTGAGTAGAGAATAGTAGATGACCAAACACAATAGATGAGCAAAGACCAGAGTAGATGAGAGTAGATGAGAGAAGACCAGAGTTGATGACAGCAGATGAGAGTAGGGGAGAGTAGATGATGGATGTGGATGATGAGTAGAGAGTATATAGAGATGAGTGGTTGTAGTTAGTACATGACAGTAGGAGAGAGTATATGTAGATGACAGTAGCAGTTATTAGATGACAGTAGGAGAGAGTATATGTAGATGACAGTAGCAGTTATTAGATGACAGTAGGAGAGAGTGTATGTAGATGACAGTAGCAGTTATTAGATAACAGTTGGAGAGAGTCGATGAGCGAGTGGAGAGGCCGTGATCATACCGCCATCCGTCTGTCGTCCATGAAATACCAGCGCAGCCTCCCTCGTTGTCATGAAGGTCCTAGTGACAAGATGATGAGATACGCTGAAGATATGTTTTGCAAAAGCCTAAATCAAGGCTTTGAATAGATTGACTAAATGATTTGTATTCCCTGGTATTTCCCCTGTATGTCCCTCTGTACAGTATAACAGGAGCTGTGAACAGCACCCTGAGCCGTGTTATGTCATGTGAACTGACACACAGACCAGCAGCTCCACTCTCATGCCTCACATTTTTTATTGTTTGCTTTGGACGGGAGCAATCTGTCTTGGTTTGTCTACATTCCCCAGAGAATTTTATTTTGTTATTGATATCGCATGACAACCATCATTAATCTTACATTTAGCTGAATATTTGAAATGGTTATGTGGCCCAAGGCTATAGTCTGGAGAGTCCCTCCCCAGACCCGCCTCGAAGTAAAGGGCAGCGGTGATTTAGAAAAAAACATCATAATGCAATTTGATATTGTGCCTACAAAAGACCGTATGACAATGATTCAGATTTGATTTGGTAAAAATTCCCTGCATTTTTTTAACGTTTTGTGTGTTATGCTGTGGACAACAGAGTTGACTAGTGTGAAAGCTTTGGCTTTTCTGAGGCAGAGTACACATCAAACCATTCCATAAAAATGTGTTTGTTTACACAGAGTGTGGGTTGCTATTGGCTTGATCAGCAAAGGATACTGCAAGATATCGATTATTATATCTGTGAGAACAAAATAAAACTCTCTTCAAATGTCCATGTTTCCTCTCTCAGTACAACAAGCACCTCTTTGTGCACATCGGACAGACCAACCACTCCTACAGTGATGCCTTGCTGGAGTCTGTGGACATTCGTCAGATTTATGACAAATTCCCAGAGAAGAAAGGAGGGCTGAAAGAGCTGTTTGGCAAGGGACCCCAGAACTCCTTCTTCCTGGTAAAGTTCTGGGTGAGTATCATGTTATTGTGTGCAGCATTTATACTGGTTGAGCGACTGAATATTTGATCATTCCACTATAATTAATATTCAAGAAATTCTAACGGTATGTGTGTTGATACACTTTGATCAAAATATAATATTGAATGTTATGGGGGGGGGGATCGAAGAAAAACAGTAAGGTCGTTAATGCAGTACGGCCATGAGGAACTTAGTACACAAACAGTTTGGAGTTTATCTTAGGTGAATGGGTCCAAGCAGTTAAGACGGCTCTTTATGTGTCTGCAGAATGCATGTTGCTATATTTTGACTAGCATAGCAGGAGAGTTTGTGATCAAAGCACTTGCTAATTCAGTCTAATGTCTCAAAACAATAGTGTGACCTGGTTGCACTCCTAATGGCTGTTTAAACATGGCAAGGATTTTGTCCCTGATGCAAAATGCTAACTAGCGGCAGCCAACAAAGTGGCTCTCGTCACAGCCTGGTCGAACCGCTCAAATTCCTTTTGAAGTGACCGGCGAATCTAAATTTGAAATGAAAGGCAGAATCTGCACAATAATGAAAGTACAACTGCTTTGCGTAAGAAGGAGGGGAATGTTGGACAGGGAAGGTTCCTCTATTTGTAGCTGTAATGAACATGATGTTGAGGGCATAGAGAGACTGGCCTCAGGGAGCACATCCTTTTCATGAGCTCAAATCAGCCTTTTAACATAACTTCATTTAATCTTCCTTAGCTATCATCCTGTTCCAAACACGGATGCATTTACATGGTAATTTGGGGAGGAGACGGGGGGGTGTCTGACAAGTGCTCTAATGAAATTTATACATTCCCTTCAAACAGACAGGGTATTGCCTGGTTAACTGAATAATTCCACTTTGACCAGCTGATAAATTTGTTCAATTGTGCAAATTTTGCCTTGCGGTAATCGGTGCAAATGGATTACATTTCTGCTCACTAGGGGTCAGCATTGCGACTCTGTTTTATTATGCCGTCCCATTCCATCTTCTACAGAAGCTGCTGACTCCTCACAGGGCTTCACATGTGGAACAATCTGACACAACAATTCAATAAAAATAAAATCTCTCAGTTCCATAATAGCAAAAACTTCTATTAACTAAACTTCTACTTCTTCTTTTCTGATTGATCGTAGACAAATGACAGTAGCAGCAGGCTTTATAAATGGTTGTCTGTCATCCCCTTGTGCATTTAGTTTGAGACCTTGAGTACTGAAGTGCTGTGTTTTTGTTCTGTCTCACAGGCTGACTTGAACTGCAACATTCAGGATGAATCGGGGGCTTTCTACGGAGTAACCAGTCAGTATGAGAGCTCTGAGAACATGACAATCACCTGCTCCACCAAGGTGTGCTCATTTGGCAAGCAGGTGGTGGAGAAAGTGGAGGTAAGCACTGGAAAACATGGACACCTGCTAAATGAACTACAACCGAGTGCTTTTTTTAACGTGCTTACTTTCTCTGGCCTGTTAGACGGAGTACGCGCGGTTCGAGAATGGACGTTTTGTCTACAGGATAAGCCGCTCTCCCATGTGTGAATACATGATCAACTTCATCCACAAACTCAAACACCTGCCAGAGAAATACATGATGAACAGCGTGCTGGAGAATTTCACCATCCTCCTGGTAAACATGCCTCCACCCACCCACGCACGTACACACACACACACACCACACACACACACACGCTCACACACATCCCACCCACACGAGCATACTCATACACACACAATAAGGCTCTGGCCTGGGTTTAAAAGACCTTCCTCCTCCTTCCTCCTGGCTGGAGGGAGGGCTCGGGGCTCCTGTGGTTCAAGCCAGCCTGAAATGGAGTCTCTCACTGGGCCCTGAGATGAGCTGCTCTCCCTACTCCTGCATTCTTCACATTCCACTGGGGATGGAATGCTGTGTGAGGAGCCTCATTATCTGCAGGGTGCGATGGAGGGATGGCAAAAAGGAGGGAGGAGGGGAGCAGAGGGGGAGGGAACCCCTGTTATTAGGCATCACATGGAGGCTCTTAAGTCTCTATTCTCCACTGCCCCGAGAGAAAGCCCTTTTTATTTGTATTTATTTGTGCAGGGTGCACCCTCAACAGTGCTCTACTTTTGTTTGGTTAATTTTCCCCTCTTCTTTAAAATTCATGTTGACCTATTTTTTTGTTATGCGTCTCTCTGATTGTCAGAGCTTTTCTGCAAATGTATTTTCCCTGAGAGGATGATATAACCTCAAGCTCAAATGCTTTCTCTGTTTTGGAATATGTCTTCGGTTAATTTCCTAAGTGAGATGATTACTACAAAAACCTGCAGCCATGTGTTTGTTTGCACGTGTGTGTGTGCGTCTCAGAGCAAGATGGGAGACTGACAGCGAAAGAAAGAGAGAGACAGAGAGGGTGAAGTATTAGAGTGTAACTGATGTCCCGGTGTGTTGCAGGTGGTGACCAACAGAGACACACAGGAAACACTGCTGTGTATGGCGTGTGTGTTTGAGGTGTCCAACAGCGAGCATGGCGCCCAGCATCACATCTACCGACTGGTGAAGGAATGAGACCCCTGACCCAGGATCCCCCTCCCCAACTCCCCTCCACATAGACTTAAGAAACTCCAAACAAGTGGCAGTGCCTCTATCTGAAAATCTCACCTACAAATGTTTCTCATTCATATTTTGGGTGAAGCTTATGATTGTTCGTCATCCCCAGTTTTGTTTCTTAATGTATGTGTTTGATGTTTGACTGCAGCTGTGAATTGTGGTACAGTTGTTTCATGTTTTGATACGCAAATAATTCCATCATTTAAAGGATGTTGGTGTCAGTTTGTAGGATGTACATATAAAAGTGGCAGTATCGGGGAAAAAAACTAAACTATTTTGGTTGAGGTTTAATTGGGTCAACAGACAATACAGCACATGGATGTTTTTCTTTTTTTTGATTCATGTGATGTACAAACACGTGTTAGCCTTTTCTCTATGGGTCATGTGAACTGCATAAAGTGATGAGTGTGCACTATTTGCCAGCAGGTTATCAGTTGTGAGCATCAATAGATATACAAACATCCAGTATACAAACAATAGGTTTTCCAAAGACAATTACTTTAACATGATACAAGTTACATAACCTACTAAGTTGGTAATAGGCGAGTGGTCATTGTTTCCCCAGTTATATTGACATATCTGTTTAGGGGAAACTATCCCTGTGTTTGAAGCCCTGCTCCTATGATACTGAAATAACAGTAATTACAAACATAGTTCACCTTTTTTTCTTACTCAGTTTTGCATTGCAACAGAAAATACATTAAAAACACAGTCCCACGCTACAAAGGAGAACCCTCTCGAGAAAAATTGAAAAAATCTTTACATTTGTTCCTATTAAGAAAACATGAAAGCACTAATTTTTAAAGGACTGTAACCTTGTCCTGAGCACTTGGTTCCCCTTCAGGCCTTAGTGATTCACGGTCTGTGTTTTACAAAGAATCTTGAAAGAATCGTGAAACAATGGATCACTTCTAGACATCAGGCCTTGTTCAGTGTGCAGTGGCATCACTCCTGGAACCATCATGCATTTTTCAATCTCACTTGACATTTATTTATTTTTTCTTTGTCGCTTTGGATATAGCAGTGTCATTTTTACAGAGTCGGATCCAGTGTTGCTGCCTTTCTGTTCATAAAACCCTTGGACTCTGTGGCCTACAACCATACTGAGCCTTAAACATGTCATGGTGGTTGCGTGAATTCCAAAAGATGCCACTAAAGCTGTGATCTTTTTACTAAGCTGGAAGACTTTCTGTATGTTCACATTGTGTCGGGGATTCTGCAGTACCACCTGCCAAAGTGGAACAGTGTGTACAGTGCCTTAGCGTATGTGATAACATTGGAATTTATTCATTTCTAAGAATTTTTGTTTTGTTTTTAATCACTAAAATCTGTTGTCTCAAGACAAATTAACTGCCAGTGTTACATGCTGGTACAAAATTTTACCAGACTTGTGAGATACAATTTTTTTTCAAGTATACAGAACATAAACAATCTCACTTTGCCTTTTCTATTTAAAGACCAAAAATACAGATCCATTCTGTCATGTCCTGCACTGTAGCGAGGAAGTGCCTTTGATTTAGGATCTCTCCAGCTTCGAAAAGACAGAAAAATATTGAATTAAGTGTTGCTGAACCAAAAACAAAGAGATGTACGTGAAATTAATCACCGCATTGCCTTTCTGAAGGTTTGTAAAAATTACATGGTATAGTCCATGAATGGCATGAAATAAATTATATATACAGTATATATATATAGACATATATATATATATTAATTCTTACTACTAAGGTATGATTTGATATTTTTATCTTAAAAATGCTCTGTTTGTATTTGTGGTGTTGAACTGTGTTCAAAACCAATTGGGTGTCTTTAGCAGCTGATCAACCAGAGAATGATGAGTCATTCAACCAACTGTCAGAAGTCACGGAGGCTAACATGATCCCTTAGCATCACAGACACTCAACTCTTGTCAGAAAACAATATTTATCTAAATGTATCTTACTCTAAGAAAATGCTAATCTCTGCAGACAATGTTTCTGGAAGATGCAGATTACGTTTAATTTACTCAGTATATTCAGTACAGCCCTGAAACTGTGTTCAGGAGGCCTATTTTGTATGTTTTATTTTGAGATAAGATGACACCATTGTCTGTCACAAAGTTACTGAAATTTTCCTTTGATTTTATCAATGTGTTCTCTCGTTTATTCCCTGTGTACTTGTTTCTGTTTTATTGATTACTTGCTGGGATGTACCTATTTTCCTGTTCTACATGTACACAATGGTTTTGTTGTGATGATGTCGTAGGTTGTATTCCAAGCCCTGAGAGGGTGTTGATGCTGTTACTGCTGCACTGCTGGTACACTGACATGTCAGTTCCATCCTGAGGAGAACGACTGACTCTACTGTGCCCCCCCTCGTCCCTGGTGGCCGCAGAACTGATGCCTTTGATAGGATGAATGTCAAAGAACGGAGGCAAAGAACGGATGTGTAAAGGAATCTAGACACAAACATATCAGCAGTTTAGCTCTTGTTGTTATTTGTTTGTAATTTGTCTGAGTGTAGGTACTGGTACCTTTTTGTTTCGTTATCATTTAAGATATTGGCTTTAAAGGGGAACTCTCACATAGTTCCGATAGTATCTTGAAAAAAAAACTATTGCATTTGTGTGCAGAATTTTTTTGTAAAAAGGTGCTTTGTATAAAATTATATCCTGGCTTTTCTTGGTACAGAAGTGTGATATCTTTTCATATCCATGACGGTAAAGCGTTGGAGTAACGGAGGGAAAAGAAAACCTGCTATGTGTATGTGTTCTCTACTGCATATGGTCTTGTCTCCGTAACATTTTGATGCCTTCTTGAAAAAGTGGTAGATATTTTGTAGCTTTCTAGATACTTTGTATGTATACATTATTGAAGTTAAATAAATCAGGATGTTAATTCTGCATAGTCTCTGCCATCTGTTTCTCCTAACTCACATCAATGTACAACAATACCATGTGCTTCTCTGGATGAGACAACAGCAAAGGGTAATAAAAAAAGACCCTGAAAACACCATTTACCTTTTCATATTTAGTTGTCACGCTCCATTAGAGGTCCAGATAATCAACTGCATTAACCACTGATTCACAGAAGAGGGTGCCATTCTTGCTTCATGAGTTGGGTTTTCTGCTCTCTGAAGACCTTTATTTGTTAAGTTTCCCTTTGATTAGACTATCTGGAACTCATTTTAATAGACACTAATTTAATCTATGTCATTTGTAACTAATGACTAAAGTCATAGGGGATTTGAAAATATTTCCCTGACAGTAATATTGTCTTTTTCTTCTGATTCACTTTTTTTGTGGCACATGCATTGATGACATCCAACACCAGAGGGAGCCTTTGTCCAATTAAAAAACAATTCACTAGATTGCAAACTTCAAGTTTGAGGTACTGCAGTTCAGTACAGCTCATGAACAGTTGCTCATTGTTTTCATTTAAGGGTGTGAAAGAGCATAATGGGTGTGTGTCAGGGAGTAATAAATATTCGTTTAGGCGCCTTTCTCCGAGGCTTTTTTACCTTGCTTCACTTTCACTGCCCTGCTGTTCCCTGACAGGACCTCTGGATGATGTGGTAAAGCTGAATCAGACAGAACAGCTCAGTCTTTTCCAGTGCACAGACACAGTCACACTGTGCACCTCACCAGATGTGTCCCCTGTCTGCCTGCCTGCCTGTCTGTCTGCCTGGATCATGTGTGTGGAGGGGATCTGGAGTATTCTTTTAAATCCATGCACCAGTGTAATCATAAGGGGAGCTGAACCCTGCCAGATTTGGTTTCTAGGGAGGCCTGCTCACTGTGCACTGAGGCCAGGTTCACTACAGACTACTCAATAGGATCAGGAAGTATGCCCACTTCATCTATGCAGTCTCCTGTGTGTGTGGCAATGTGAAACCATTGACTGTCACCGGACTGACAGCAGCTACAAACTTAACATCACACACAACCATAACTGTCTATGTCAATAGGCCTTTCTCAAATGCATGGTTAGTTTACAACAGGGGTAGGCAATTCCGGTCCTTGAGGTGCCGCAGTCCTGAAGGTTTTAAATGTTTCCCTGCTCCAGCACACCTAATTCAAATGAACAGGTTGTCATCAAGCTATGGGGAAGCCTGATGATGACCATTCATTTTAATAAGGTGTGCTAGACCAAGGAAACATATAAAACCTTCAGGACAGCGGCCCTTGACACCGGAATAGCCCACCCTTCGTTTACAATCATCCACCAGGATGCTGACAGGATTGTGGAATAATTCTATCTTGTCATTCAGGTATGAAGTCTTCACTTCCTGTTTCCAACCTCTTCAGCCAGGTCTCATAAATTGTGATTCGGAATAACTATTTGTGATTCAAAATCACCCTCATTAATCAGGTTTACGTGTGTGTTTTGGAATCTAGGATGGAGAAATATAAAAAATCCTCTAAAAGATTTTAAACTCCTGCTGGAACATGTTACTCTTCAAATTTGTTTGAAATAACTAAACAAACTAGGACGTGTTCTACTTTAAGGTTATAAGATAAAGGTCAAATGGGCTAGGCAGAGCATTGTGAAACCCTAGTTGGCTCCATACAAATCATTTTCCTCCCCATCTGTTGACTTGGGTCAAGATCAAGCTGACAGATTGACTATAATTCTACAGTGTGTAGTTTATTAACCTCTTTCATCACTCTGAGCCAGCCATTTTGTATCTACAGTGTCAAAGATTAGAGAGTTTAACTTATATGATCCTATATTTAAGCTATTACACTGTCTGCTCTGTGACGTCTGTTGACTTAAACTTGTTTAAATGCTTGTGTTCTAGGATAATCCTACATTGGTTTATCCAGTCTAATGTCTTGCTATTGCATAAACTATTTAAAAACTGTTACATAAGTGTACTCTCAACATAGGCCTATATGTTGCCATACAAAGAACAAAGACATACATTATCCTGTGCTTGTTCTTGCAAATTATTTTGTAGACTTTTTTTGCCTGACCATGTAAACCCTTTTCTGTAGCCTATATAGTATAACTAGGCTATTTTGAATCTGAATTTATCAGACAACAATACATATGTATTTGGGAGCTCAAATTGAACGTTTAAATGTGTATGCTTTTGTAAAAACAAATCTTCTGTAAACATAGCATGTTTCATCCCAAACCATCCCAAATCTGGTACTAGATAAACTAGAAGATTCCACAGATTGATTTGGACATGTGATCAAGCCGACAGTCAGCCAGTCATACAGTGATTTGCTGTTCGCTCTGTTGACTGACGGAACCCATTCAGAGCTGGGCAAACCGCGGCAGGGACCACATGGGCTTCAGAGCCGCTTCCAACCACTCAAGAAAAGATCAGCTCAGGACTTCATGGATACACTTTCAGCACGCGTAAACATGAGAAATCATTTTAGTCTCTATGTATGGACTATTGCTTTTACAACAAACTGATGCGGATTTACAATCACTTAAATTCTCAAAGGACAACAGACTTTCAGTTCCCTTCATCAGTAAGTGAACCGCACTAGATTGCGTTTTTGTATTTTTTGTATTTTTTTTTTTATTCCAATTCAAAATGGAATCAGAGGAAAGTAAGATATCGGTGTGGGTTTGCCGAGAGGAGAAACTAGTCTCCGGATTGTCCAAACGCACCACCTGTGCTGATGTTGTCAAAGTTCTCTTAGAGGATCAAAACCTGCAACAATGTGTGTCTGCAGCCATGCTCTCTGGATCCCCACAGTCTTATTGCATTGTGGAGAAGTGGAGGGGGTTTGAGAGGATCTTGCCGAACAAAACGAAAATCCTCCGCCTGTGGGGCGCTTGGGGAGAGGAGCAGGAAAATGTTAGATTTGTTTTGGTCAAAAACGAAGCTTCCTTGGCAAACCATGGACCCAGAAGCGCAGAGGCGCGCGTAGTGCTGAGCAAAGAGAGCCCATGCGTTTACAAGGGGACAGCCAGAGCCACCATGGGGTTCTCACCGGAGAAACAACGTCGGATTGTCAGAAAAGCTTTCCGAAAATTGGACAAAATCAACAAAAAGAGGGCCCAAGCGGAGTCCAAAGACTCCTCATCAGCAGAGAAAATGGAAACCTTGGTTCATCTAGTAATTTCTCAGGACCATACCATCCGCCAGCAAATCCAGAGAATCAAAGAACTGGACAAGGAGATTGAAAAGTATGAGGCAAATGTTCACTATGACAGAATAAAAAGGCATGGGATCAATTACGTCCAGGACACATACTTGGTGGATGCAAATCCCGAAGCACTCTCCCGCCGAGAGGGAGACAAACCTCTCTCGGCGGAGGCTGTCGCCCAGTTTGAGGAGTATGCCCAGAGGTGTGAGGAGGTGGTCAAACTACAAGAGGAACTGGCAGAGCATGAAGCACTCATGGAATGCATCACGGTCGAAATCCAAGAGGAACTCAACCAGAGGTGGATGAAGCGGAGACAAGATGAGCTGTCAAGTAAAGAAACTGAAGCCAGCTCAGGGGAGAGCGTCATGAGGGTATCAGCTGTCCCTGCTCCAGACACAACTTTAGTTCAGGGGGCAGAAACATCACCAGAGAACGAGTTGCTACTGGAGGAGGAGAGGATCAGGACACAACTGGATACAAGTTTATACATTGGACTTCGTTTGAATACGGATTTAGAAGCCATTAGGAATGATTTAACGCTGACCCAGGAGATATGGGGAGCGAAGGAAAAAGAGATACAGGATTTGCTGGAAAAAGTGAACTCTTTAAACGTAGAGGACGGCGCAGACAAGATAGCTAGTGCAGATAAGGACTCAAATCCTGTAGTCCCTGAGACAACATCGTTGCGTCCTTTGGAGACAAAAAGTGAGTGGGTGGAGCAAGCTAGGGGACTCTCAAAGAAATGCAACACCAACGATGATGATTCCGACACGGGCCTAAGCTCCATGCACAGCCAGGACTCGGATAATCCCCCTGTGTGCGAGTCATTAGTCTAAATACTGGCTTCTCCTTAGTGACTTTATTCACAGACTGAACATTTGGAGCCACACACCAACTCAGGAATATGACTGACACATGTACACCACAAATAACTAGGTGTTCCTCTCCAAAAAGTCTAAAAGTTTATGAACTTTTTTCCCCACATAGTTTACCCTCATGAATAGCCTCAAATATTCACTTATATGCACTTATAGCTAATCACATACAGTTGCTATCTGCCTTTTCTCTACAAATAATGTAGTACTAGTATGTGACACGTCAGGGTATTCTGACTGATAGAGTAAGTATTGATGGTTGAGGGATGGGCAACTTCGGATGTGTTTGCAAAAGTAAAAACAAAGTGACATTAGCGGACCATAAAGATAAAAATGCACACATGTACAGATCTTTGTAGGATTGAAGTTGTGTCTGCAACAGTGACTTCTAATAGCACACTTCTGTATGTCTTAAATATGAAGGGTGTATGATGTACTGAAATAAAGATTACTTATGGAGTTCATTCATGTGCTGTTTGCTTTTCAATAAATAATGAATTACAGTATTTGAACAAATATATAAATTAAATATTATTTAAATTCAGATATGTATTTTATGATGATACAGGACTGCATGTGTTTGTCAACGCATTTCATGCACATGCGTATAAGTGCGTACGGAATGTGTAAAAAATAAATGAGACCAAAAAAATGAGGCACAAGGAATTACACAACATAGTCATCCTCATACTCTGCAGGGTAACTTCAGGAAGCAAGTACTTCAAGCAGATGCTTTAATCACACAGCATTCAAACCAGAGTCCTTATGTAACCCACATCCAAACACACACCAATGACACAGAGGGATACAGAAAGGAGGTTTCAACCAGCAAGGTCATTGAGGGATTTGGACTTAATTTGGGGTCAAGGAATCATTTTTACTTCGACCCTGGTTAAAGACTCTCAGAAAGGTATCTCAGGAAGACTTTGTTCATGTGTGAGGCAGCGGTAAGAGAGGGATCAAGGTGGAAGATTGCATGATGGTTCCAGATGTTGCACTGAATCTCACTGCTGATTGGCCTTAAGTCAGGCTTCTCATTCATCCCTGCTTAGCCATAGGTCTGTTAAGCGGATGATCCTGTCTCTGCCTGTACTATGACCCAGCCATATTGATTAACGCCACACGACCAAACAATCAAGCACAATCAGTTGTGATCAAAAGCCCCACCAGAAGATATGCCTGTCTGCCTGTTTGTCTGCCTGCCTGTCTGCCTGTCTGTCTGCACACATTTCAGTCAGCAAACATCTGGGCAGAGGTATTAGCACACCTCTGCAGAGAAAGGGAAAGCGGTCGTCCTGGATTAAAAGAACGTATGCCAGGCCACTGCCTGCGCTAGATGGAAATGAAAAAAATAGTGTGGAGTATTAGAGTGGAGACTGGACAAATGGTGTTATGTGCAGGAGATAATCTAATGGCAGGATATACAGTACATAAGTCCGAATGAAAAACCTCCATGTGAGGTCGGAGCAGGTAGGGACAAATAAATCATTTTGAACGTCTGTCCAGGAGCTGAGGCAGGAGTTTAAATGGGAGCTTCTATTTCTCTTCCCCTAAGTGAAGTTAAGGATTGCTGAAGCTTCAATGAGGAGGAATGCTGTAAAACTCACTCCCTGCAGAGGCCTAAATAGGTCCTTTATGAGGAATTCAGCTTGTTCTCTCTCCCAGGCCCGTTAGAAATGGCAGGGCCACCCAACCAGTCTTGACATTTAACGGACGTGAAAACATGATTTATTTGATGGATCGTGTTCATTCACACCCAATTGCAAAAGCACGCATGCACAGACGCTATGTTAACCACAGAAAAAGCATGTTAGGGCATGTGTATTTTGCATTTTTTTCCAGTATTATATATTTTTTTACTGTTGACATAAGTTACTTTACATTACAAGAACATCAAGATATGCAGAAAGAATTGTAAGCCATCTTGTTACATGTTTGGTAGAGTCTTCTCACTTAAGACAGCCGGACTCCCTTCCCTAACAGGGACTGTGGGAAAGTCAGTAACCCTGTGCTGTCTGGCCAGAGAGGAGGTCTGGGAAGGAATCTTTCTCACAGACCTCCTTCGTCTTTCCAATAGAAAACAGGACGCAATTACTGCCCTGTCTTTGATCCCTCATGGGTCTCCTCCACTCCCCTGCGCTGAGTCCCTCACCTTCTCTAATGAGATCCTGTTCCACTGGTGGCCACCAGTACCTCCTCCCTCTACCCCGCCCATACTACACCCCTCCTCTGTCTCTCCCCCTACCTACCACCTCATGTCTGTAAAGAGCCAGGTACTGGGGCACGATGACAGGTCACATAACACACCTCTGATCATAAATATTTGATGACCTGCATGTAACCAGAAGACCTTTGTGTAGTTGACCCTGGTGGTCTGGATATCACCCCCACAGCTAGCTCCTTCTGCCCTGTCCATCCCTCCCTACACCATCTACATACAATTACAGGGAGTCTGGTGGCTGAGCGGTGAGGGAATCTGGCTAGTAATCGAAAGTTTGCTGGTTTGTATCCCGGTCATGCTAGATGATGTTGTGTCCTCGGGTAAGGCACTTCACCCTATTTGCCTCAAGGGGGAATGTCCCTGTCACTCTGGATAAGAGCGTCTGATAAATGACTACATCTAAATCTTTATCTCTTGCTCTCTGTCTGCATAGTTGTATCACTCTGCCACCCCACCACAACTGAGATGCCTGAAAGTCCAATGGATTCAAAGTCACTGAACCCCAAATGGGGCGCAGGTGTCTATCAAGTCATGGGAGGCTGTGTGCACTGAGGGGGATGTCTGTTTGTTTAACCGTGCAAGGAACAATTCAGTGTGCCAAACCAACTTTCCTTCTGATTAAACAGCACTAAAAGCATCCTGACGTGTTGTACGGTGATCCATCCATAGTGCTCTACAGCATGACTTACATATAGGACCATTGTACATTGCACTCGGGTACCATGACAACTTAGCAGGCAAGCCAAACACAGCACGTATACAACCAACCACTCCCACACCACACAAAACATCCATGGCTCCTGTTCACAAGGGGAGAGAGGTTTCCCTCCAGTAGATGCCACACCCACTATAAACATGTTGTGTTGAATGTCTAGTACAATAGCTATCAAGTGTCAGGATGTGTGTTTTTTCCAAGAAGACTTTGCATCCGTATACATTACCGCCTGCAACTTGAACGCCTGAAAGTAAATACTCGGCTTTATAAATCTCAAGGATCCATAGAGAGAGTCAATGTCATGGAAAAATAATAGTGTTTCAATGGATAAACAGTTTCAATGCAGGGAAGATGAAGGCTGTCCTGTTAGATGACAGTGTCGTCACAGAGATATACTATATGATGATTAGAAGAGTTAGATGTCTTTTGGTCCCACTGATGTCGATGGACTGGGGCTCTTTAGGTCAATAAGATGATGGTTGACGATGACAGAACTTGGATTAAGGTCATGTCCACAAACACTGGACGGAAAGATGGCTCATATTCATCTTTCACAATAAGTCTTTTCGAAGTGCAGTCCTCACATCAAACAGTGATATGTAACGCCATATGCCATGAAGTGAGATCTGATACGTTGACAGCAATTAGCAGTGTGAACAGATACTGTGCATTAGAAGCCTGTTCATCTGTATTCAAGCAGCCCACAGTCCTCTGCTAGTCTGCTGTGATCCAAAGAACACAACAGCCCTCTGGCAATATTGTCATATAAATGTCAACAGATCACAGTCATTACTGCTAGCATGAAAACTGGAATGGTGGTCCATAAAAATAAAGAAAATACAAAATCAAAGCTATGTCAAACAATCTGAAGTGAACATCCTAACCTTACACTTTCAAACGCATAACCTAACGTTTTCAGGCCACACTACATCATTACGTTTGGAAAAGCTATAATGAAGAAAAACAACAGAGCTGTTTAGACTAATGCGGACAGGCCTCAGCTGTGAAAACTAAACGGACACTGATGAGCTAACTAACCCAGTCGACCATAACATGAGCAACTAACTGCTCAAACATAGCATGCCAACTTTAGCAGCTCAGGGTTTATCAGAACAGAGGGGGAAAAACTGGCATGGGGAACACAGGCCATTCTGTTTGTAGAGACGAAGATACAGAGTTCATGTTAGCTATTCACACGAATCCGCCCAGAAACTCAAGAAAGGGAAACAGAGCACTTGACATTCCTTCTAGCAGGTAATGGTCTTTCAGACACGGTTATGGAACCAAGGACTGTTCAACATCCACAGCCAACCCAGATAAAGCGGCGTCCAGAGACACTATGGAGCTGTCCAGGCGTTGAAGGGGCCTCTCACTTTTATGACCTGAGTGCTGGGAGCTTAAAGTTACCCTGCCCTTCGCCACGAGAAGCCCTGAGAAAAACACAAGGCAGAACAGGGTTCATCCTCCCTCCTGACATCCCTCCTCAGCTATGCTCTCTTTATCAGTGTCTGAAAACAGCCAGGCGAGTCAGTGAGCAGTGTAAACAGCTGGCTGGCTGAGAGGAGAGGGTGGGAGGTTTACAGTGTACGCATGGCCTACCAGGAAGCCCAGGGGGACCTCTTCATCTCATGAACTTTGGAGCTGTCTGACAACAACATCTTCACTCTATCTCGACTATTTGACAGTTTAAAACTATATAGACCTTTATCATCACAGTGATAGTAGTAAATGTATGGCAATGAAGATTCTCAAAACACCCTCGCAAGCATTCCAATGTCGCAACATTTCAACTGCAATAAAGGGAGAGGGGCACGGCTGAGGAGAAAAGACTCTAATTAGCATTTTGAATTAGAGGGATTACTGGAAGCTGACAACACAGCTTCAGTGTGTGGCCAGAGAGTTTGGAGAGCGTGCTACTCCAGCCAGCTCATATTAAAGAATGTCTCTCAGACCCCCTCCTGTGTCGGAGGCTGTGACTTGTGCGGGTTCTGTGAGGCGAACCGTGTGAGGCCCTGTTTGTCTCGCTTAGTGTGTGACGTCTCCCTGACAGCTCCCTTTAAAAGGGACTAGAAAGGAAGTGATTGGAGAGCAAACAGACTCTCTCTGGGCCAGGGTGGAGGTGGTGGGAGGAAGAGAAGAGAGGTGTAGGAGGGAGGTATAGGAGAGGGGTGGGAGGAGGAGAAGGGAGGTGTAGGAGGGAGGTAGAGAAGGAGGGTGGGAGGCGGCGGGAGGAGTAGGGAGGAGGTGGGTAAACATGTGCATGAAAGGCTCCAGCTTTTAGTGGCGCCATCACAAAACACTGTGTGCTTCTCTGTGACAGGAGAATGCACACGAGCCCTGGCTGAGTCAAACACAGGCCAGGAGAGGACAATAACATAAACAGGGCAACTGAGGGAGCAAGCACTGCACTGCTTCACATTCAGCTCTCAATAACTTCATATTGTGAATAGTTACAACTAGAGCTTAGTCTTTGTCTTGATTTTTCAAAGCAAAATCATCTAATAACTTTAAGATAACTTTGTAATCCAACCTTCTACTGCCATATATTTTGTGAAAGATCCTTATTTTAAAAGTTTCTCTTTCAATAATTAATACTGCTTGTTTTGTTCAAAGTGTAACAATGTCACCTTTGAATAAAAGAAGAGCTGTTATACAAAATGGAACTGAAGCCCCTATGTGTCAGTGAGAGACTTGCTTTCCTCCAGGCTGTAACAGCACTTAGACCCTGACAACTAAACACAGGCCAGACACACAGGAAACCATAGCTGTGTTTTAGAATAGGGACAGAGATTAAACTAGAAAAGACAGGACCAACTGGTGTAAGAAATAGAGGATGGAGTTGATCGAACTTTTGCAAACATTCAAATCCATCCTTCGTCCCTTTTCGTGGTCCTGATGCGTGGTGTCTGATGGTGTTCCTCCTCAGACAGCGTTATCCTTAGCAGGGAGACTAAAAAAGTGCTGAAAAAGTCACAACTTGGACTTGATAATGTGTCGTGTTGTGCAGCTGCCGGGGTCTGTCGGCCTTTTGTCTGGCTCCCCTCCGCATAGAAAGTGGAATTACCATGCAAATCTGACCTGCTCTTCAGCTGTGCAGCTCAGACAGGCCTACTGAGGGGGGATCAGGACGACAGGCCATTGATGAAGCACAGGGGCCCATACAGAGCAGGCCTTATGCTGCTCTCTCTAAGCCCAAGATACACCTCTCCATCCCCAGCCTGCCTGCCTGGCCACAGCTGATTGACTGACTGCTCTTCTCCAGACTGTTCCAGCTCCACAAGCTGCTCTCAGTGAAAGCGACACAGAAGCTCGGAAAAAAAGATGCTGCCAAGTCGTCCGGTTCTGTAAAGAGGAAGAAGGAAGGGAAAGAAAAGAGGATTATAGAAAGTGAAATGGGAAACGAGATAACCGAAAGCTTAATTTGTGTTGACAGCCAAAAACAGTGTTGGGTCACAGAGACAAATCCTTCATTTCTTTATTATTAAGTGGCTGTGGAGAGACCAGCGGCTGGGCAAAGCCTTTTCCCTCCCTGTGGGGTTCTGTGTGTCAGATCAGTCAAGGCTGCAGACTAACCTTCGCCCGTAATCACACAAACATGTGCAAACATCCTCTGGAGTCAGAGGTCTTGTAAGATTTGCATTTCCGATCAGCTCAAATAATATAAGACAAAGTGTGCACAAGCGCAGTCCTGAAACACTGTGACTGCACCTCAGCAAACATTCTAATGCAGTGATGACAGGTAGTCCTCTGTGGAAATGTGGGAAGCTTTTCAACATGAAACCTAGTATTTACCCAGGCTGTCATATGGAATGTGGTCGGATAGGGACAGTAGCATAGTTGAGGTGTCAGGCCTCCGGTTAACCTATGGTTAACTCACTTGCATTTCAATCCTTTATTGTTTCTGACATGACAAATGGACCGTGTATTTCCAATGTAAAATTTGTACCCACTTTGTTACCTACTTTGAAGAAAAGTTTTGACAGTGAGGAAGACAAATTGCACTGTAGACCCCCAGCAGGAAATGTTCAACATGTTTTGGCATTTTATGTATCTAACATAAATGTAATAAATGCAGGCCTTGTCTGAACCTAATTTTAGTCCCCCCAAACTGAAGATATATCCTAACAAGTTTAATGTGACATAACCAAGCACTTTTTTATACCTCGCTCCGATCTCCTCAGAGAAATAGGAGTCGTCTTAAGACACGTAGCGTTAGGAGGAGAATCTGGAGCAGCAGCGTAAGAGGAGCGACTGCATCACATGACCTGTGAATGCGGCTCTTCTTGCCTCCTCCTATAACCCCCCCTCGGAGCACCTCACGCTCTCACGTGGCTCTGTTTTCATCGCACGCATTGTTACACAGAGGAGCATAATTTAGCCACAGGACTTGGGAGGAAAGCCTTTTCACGTTTAACATGCCAGATCGCCCTGCATGCTTTTCTCTTCTCGCAAACCACAAGGATATTCCTTCCTTCCCTTTTGTTTTACTGACCTGGCTCTTATCAAGTGGACTTCCCACACTAGTTGTGAGAAGGCAGGTACTGAAGTGAGCAATAGGCAGGGAACCCACACACCTCAGAACACACATCTCACGCACAATGAGAGAGAGCGGAAAATTCCGTAGCGTGTCCACCACTTCAGAATTCTTAATAGACAGATTGCCTTACAAGTCTGTAGGTTTCCCGCTATGATCAGGCACAACTGTCTCTGACCTTGTGGCTAAAGAGGCAGGACTTGAGCTCTTTGATATTCTTCATCCTTTCCACATCCCGTAAACGTGTGACGGGGTCACGCTCCATTAACAAACATGAACCCAGGAGACGCTCCAGCTTTCCTTTAGCATTCCCTTGCATGCAAATGACATGTAAACCCTTCTTTTTTTTCATACACACACACACACACACACACACACACACACACACACACACACACACACACACACACACACACACACACACACACACACACACACACACACACACACACACACACACACACACATGCTGACGAATGGAGACACGGAAGAAGTGTTGAAAGCTCTGTTCTGGGCCCTTCTAAAGGGATGAGTCAGGGAGGCGGGGGTCTGGCATCTGTACACCCCTGCTCTTTGCTCTGCTGAGGGGCTGTGAAGGGTAGCAGTTGGGGAGTGGGGACAGCGTGCTCTGACAGCGAGCCTGGTAGGGCAGGACCTCTGGTCCTTCAGTAGCAGAAGAGTCCTGCTGAGGGCCATGAGCTGCAGCTCCTCTGTAGACAGAGGTCTTCTCACGGTCAGCGGATCATCATGTCACCTTCACCCGCGCTAACACGGAGCTGTTCTCACGTACCTCTCAAACATCTTACAAGGTGATGACAAAAAGCATTAATCCAACCATAGCTGTTAGAGTTGTGTTTCTAGCTTGACGCCTGGTCAGAAGTATAGTTAAAAGAGGCCTGAAGCAGAGGGGTGAGAGCAGATTCAAGAAAGCTGATGTCATTTTCCAGGCATGGTCAATCTCCCACAGCGTTAGGGCTTTCCTGTGTTCTCCCATCCCAGCCGCAGGACAAAGACGCAGAGATATGCACACACAAGCCCCAGGCACCCTCACATCCTCAACAGCTATTAATACCTCTACACCACTTAAAAGGCTCCACCAGTTTGGGTGTGGACACCTATAAAGTTAAAAGATAAAAAGGTGAATCATGAAAACTCAATAACCGTTTTATCGCAGCTCAAACAGATTGAGCTATTCATGTGCAGTACTCATCAAAACATTCCAGTTAACTTCACATCCAAATCGTTAACCCTTCAGCTGAATTAAACTGAACATTCCATTGTAAATGTAGGTCCCTTGCATGTCAGGAAATATTGTGTCTCTTTTAATGGCACGCTCTCTGAGCGCTCCCTAATCCCCGGAATGTGTCACTTTGCGTTGCAGAGAACACTGTTCGCCTGAGAGGGAGCCCTGTGGTGGAGGCACTAATGAAGGTAGGAACCAGGGAGCCCAGTCTGCTCTCCATTAAGGTCTCACTAAGCAGCACTGGGGGCCACGGAGGAGTGAACAGGGCTGGGGGGGCTAGCTGGGTTGTGGGGGGCCAGAACAGGAGGACCAGAGGTGAGACTAACCAGACTGGAGGACCAGGGCTGTGGGGGAGAGGGCTGGGAGCTAGTCAGGCTGGGGGGTCAGATCAAGAGAGATGGCTGGGCCTGCTGTTGGTCGACTGCCACCTGCTGTGTCTTTAGGCCTAGCTGAGACAGACACAGGTGTGTTAATCCTTCTCCCCCACGCTTGTCACACTGGCTCGACTCAGAGCAGCATCGACATGTCACCTTCAGACTCACAGCCTTTCCCACTCAGAAAAGAAGTGCAGAGGGTTCAGGCCAACTGAACGTGGACTAACGTTGAATAAAAAGAAAAATGCAGTCATGCGGTTGTTATTGCCCTCAGGCATAATTCTTTTTAGTCTAAAGACCAAAGCCACAGTCAATTAATTTTTGTGTAATTTCAACAGGATAAATTGCAGACTCCATGTCTAAGGAGGGTTTAATGCCTCACCACACCATTTATTTTCCTTTTAATCAGCACGTTATAATTCCACAATCATCCCTTTCAGTTTAGTCCGATCATCTCTGGATATTCTGGTTGGTTTGCACTTGAGGGCAAAGGTGCTGTGAACATCACTGGCTGGTGTGAAGTCGTACGAGGACGTGCTGCAGGCTAGGATAATCCATGTTGATAACTCAACGTTTCACATGGCTGATATATTACATATTAATCATCTTAATACAGCTTTTTGCCTGGGGGGCAATTAGAATAGCTCCAATTTAGAAAGTAACACAGCCCTGGCTTGCTGCAGCAACAGCTCAGTTCAACTGCTCCTCATCAACGGACCACATGAACCAGTCAGGGGGGAATTCCTCTCATGTAACCTACCTGCTTATGCGACTGTGAATTCCTCTGGTTGGAAAAGATAAGAGCCTGCCCGATAAATTAAAACTCAGATGCTAGCAGACACTGATCTACCTCTGTTTAACTTCAAAGTTGGGTAAGACCACACACTTTTGCGTGACAGCGTGTCGACTCAACTACTCAATGGCTGACAGCATGGAGCCAACCAACAAGCCACAGCGAGGTGATGTCCAATCAAAACAAACACAGAAGCGTCTCTCATTTCGTGTGATTCATCGTTGCAGAATAATTGCTGAACACTTGCTTTGGCTTTCTCTGCCCTCAGGGGCCTGTTTCCAGGCCTTGAGTCACCACCATGATGCTGGTAGAAAGCACGACCCAAGGACGAAGGGTGGAGGCTGGG
Organism: Neosalanx taihuensis; assembly: GCA_030340665.1. Taxonomy (NCBI): domain Eukaryota; kingdom Metazoa; phylum Chordata; class Actinopteri; order Osmeriformes; family Salangidae; genus Neosalanx; species Neosalanx taihuensis. The sequence goes on from CM059295.1 coordinate 11,658,593, forward strand.
CCGGCCGCAGAAGGTTGCGTAATATTGGATGTAATGTCTTGGTTGAAGCACTAATAATTCCCAAGGAGGTTAATGAGAGGAGGCATGATTTATGAGGAAATGTTAGATTGAGTTTACCAGTTTACCTCAGCGTCTAAGGCTAATTGCATAATATTGATTTGATATAGTTTTACTTGGCTAATCCAGTATTTGGTAGCCTTGAGGCTTGATACACAAAGCTGCAGAGAAAATAAATCAACTCTAATATAATTTCCCTCTACCCCAGACCCCTTGGTTACTCGCTTCTCTTTTAGGAGATTCCTGACACTCGCCCGCTGACATGAGGAAAGGCAGATCAGGGAGGGCAGGTAGGCACTCCCATTTCCAAGATGGACAACCCTGGATATTTGGTCTACAGTCACACCATGTTTGTCTGCTCCAGTTTGACTGGTTGGGATAATCTACCTGCGTGGTCTACATGTCCACCCAGGCAGGGGGGAAAAAAACAAACAAGGCATGTTAAATCAAACAGGTTTGGCATTATTATGGATAACGTACTTTTCTAAGTCAATATTTTGTCCTGATCAAGTGATCAGGTGAGGATAGACATTCCTGTAGAATAACAATAACAGTCATATTCTAACTAGATGCTTATTGGATTATTGAAGACTAAACTCCCTTACTAAAGATTAGAATTATGAGCATGACTGGATTTGAACTCAACAAACACGTGCCAGTGTGTGTGTGTGTGTGTGTGTGTGTGTGTGTGTGTGTGTGTGTGTGTGTGTGTGTGTGTGTGTGTGTGTGTGTGTGTGTGTGTGTGTGTGCGTGTGAACGCTGGAGGCAGATTGTAGGCTTCTTGGTCCATCTGACCAATGACACAGGCCTCTTTGATGTGCGCAGCAGGGCTAAAGGGCACAGCTGCTATGGCTATTCTCTACTATCAGAACAAAATATCCCTACTTCCAGGAAATAACAAAAGCATTCTCTGCCTCCATGGAAACACGCTTCCGTTCCAGAAGCTTCCACCACGTCCGTGAAGAACGATGCCAGAGTTCAACTCATGGCAGCAGAGACGAACAATACTTAATGCTGTCATACCATCAAAACCATTTCTGCACAAAATGGCTGTCGAGTAGCAGATTTATGTAGAGATGAAGGGACCACACCCACAGGTGAAGTAACACTGCTGGTAGCCATTTCTTAAGATGAGCATGTAGACTTAACGAGATACTTTCTTATCAAGCACAACAGTTGATTCAATGGATGCGTTTCGTATCAGTTACACATTGAAATGTGTGTTTCTGAAGCTTGCAGAATTATCTTCTTCTCAATAAAAGTAAATGGAGTCAGCCTGGGGGTGGTAACTCACCAGATCTTGCACCTGAACAATCCCTGCAGTCCCTCTGTTTATCACTTAATGGGGGGAAAGTGTACTTTCACCAACAATAGGGAAGGATCGCATTGCATCATTTTGTAGGACACATTCTTTGAGTGTCCTGAGCACACAAAATGTACAGACAAGGTTGAAATAGGAGCCAAGCGCTGAGGATGTGGCATACTGTAATCACATTAACACACTAATGTTAGAGTCTAAAATGTAATCACCAGTCATGGTATCTGTAACACCATCAAACAATATTTGATTGTGTCATCTAATTTAGACCAATTGTAAATGTAATTACACAACTGTATGCCACAAGCAGTGTAACCTAGATTTACGTTAAAATACGGGAAATCTATTTATATTGGTGGAATATGACTGAGATTTATTAAACGCTTGATGGGTTCACATGCTTACAACTTCTTCAAAAATTCAGCCAAGTGTTTAGATTTGCGCTTGAGGCAAGTTCCCACAGAACGAAGACACACCGTCGAGTAATAATACTGCAATTTCTCTCGGGGCATTCTGTGAGTTATGACAGTAATTAAACATGGCCCACTTCAGAATCCTGTCACTTTTTGCTCCAATCAGCGATGAACACTGAGCTCTGAAGAAACCATATTGGGACAAATCTTTGCATGTAGGTGATTTTAATGCTACTGTGGACAGGTCAGAAGTTCAAATTTCCTTCAGGCTTAGCTACTTTCTTGACCAGGTGCAGCTGTTAACCAGAGCGCTCCACACTGTACATGGGTAACATGAGACAATTGCGTAATCCTTCTTACATCAGTAAAGTACACCCCTTGAGCTTTTTTGTTTTCATTTTGCTCATAGGTTTTCAAACTTGTTATCAAGGAAATGTCAACATTCAAGATGGGACTTGTAGGACTGTAAAACAATAAAACCCACCTATAATAAGTGCATTTAAAAGTCATTACAACAGAAAGAGCTTCACAGCCAGATACATGCTCGGTAATGAGAGGAGACACGCTGATTCTCAGTGACACATTCATCATCTCGTCCCCCACAGGCCCTCTCAGTGTCCTCGGCTTGTCATCGAGTCGCTGCTGGGCCTGTCTTGGAGACTCCCCTCCACCACGGTCTTATCTTGCACCAAAACAACCATGTCTGTTTGGATGAGGGAATCCCACACAGACACAATAAGCCATTCTTGTCATATCAGACATCCTGTGTCTCATCTAATTGTTTGGGTATAGGGAATGATTCCTTACCTGCTGGGTGGAAGATTTTACAGCTACAGAATGAGCCGACAAAGAATTATCCCTTGAAATGGAACTCATAGACTAGTAAAATGGAAAATATTTGTATTATTAATTTTTATTAATTCATTTTTGTTTTAACACGAAAGTATTATCTATAAAACATGAGTCAGACATCCGTACAGAAATGTGATGAAGGATAACTGTATTTAAGTGACAGTAACATCATGAATTGTCCTGTTAGGTTTGTTTACGTGTGTCTAGATATTAGGCTTTGGAGCTGACATATGAAATTAGTGACAACAAAGCAGCATCTCTACAAGCAAAGCCCACAGCAGGCTCACGCAAACAGAGGAACAGCGTCTCAGAGGTACGGTATCATCAGATTTGATCCGTCACATCCACCCTAACCTTGCACAACACTACACAAACACTGCGTTTGTTTAGGTTGTTTTTTTTACAGCAGCCATGAATGCACAACAGCCCACACAAGGTTGTGAACTCATTAGCCACCATTCTCTCAAACTGAGAAACAAGCTGGAGGCTATCCCAAGGAGCCTTAGACCGAACACACTACCATGCTAATTAGAATGTAAATACCAGGGATTTTCAACATACCTTGAAAAGAGTGTTGGTAAGTAATGAGCTACAACAAAAACATGTTAGCTCGGACATACCGCTAGGCTAGTCATCAAAATGAGGGGAGAGGACCCCAACAATATGCACACTTCAGTGGTTTGAATAACATTTGAAAAATCCTTGTTTGGTGAACTCACACAGAGAACCCTGTATCCCCATTTACCACCTCGGTGACAAGCTTGACCTTTAGACACAGCTCTGACCCCTGACCTTACACCATCCAAACGGCACCAACAGCTGCACTAGAATTACACCTGATTATTACATATGTAAATACTGCATAAACCTGTGACTTGTTCATTAGAGAAACAAGCCCTGCCTGAAAATGAGAGGTCCTGACCTCACACACAGTGTGGATCGTATAGGGGATCAGGGGGCTGAGTGGTTAGGGTGTCGGACTAGTGATCAGAAGGTTGTCAGTTCAATTCCCACCCAAGTCAACATGATGTTATGTCTTTGGGCAAGGCACCTTCACCTTACTTGCCTCAGGGGAAATGTCACTGTGTTTGAAAGGACTTGGTGAATCTTTAAGACAGACAGGCTTTAAAACACACAGCACGTCTCTGAACAGCTAAACACAAGCTTTCCTCTTTTGCAGCGGAAGGGACATATTTAACCTCTGTTGTGTCAGAGAGCATAGAGACACACCCCCACTGCCTAGTAAAGATGTGGAAACTCACAGGTCAGAGTCTGTAAAAGTAATCTCACATATGTGAAGCCAGTTAACGTCATGTGGCTCAGCGGTTAAGGCGTTGAGCCCGTGATCGGAAGGTTGTGAGTCCGTTTCCCAGTTGTGGCAATGTGACGATGCGTCCTTGGGCAAGGCACTTCACCCTACTTGCCAGGAATTGTCCCTGTACTTGCTGTAAGTAAATGTAATGGGCGTCCCACTCGCACTCAACCACAAAGCCTCCACCAGCCTCCAAACATCCTCCAACATATTTTGGCAGAATGCTAAGGTACAGAAGGGTGAGTGCCATGTGAATTTGTCCTTATTATGGCTGCATAATTTGAAGAAGCAATTAAGAGCTGCCCTTTCCGGAGGAGGTTCTCCCTATTTAAGTGTTCCCACGCTGGAACGTAAAACGGCAATGCTGCTGCAGCCGCGTAACAAAGGTTGTAAATCAGAGTTCTCTGCCTCCCACAGATGGGCCTGACCAGTGGACAATGGGAGGCCAAATACTACCTACAGATGACAGACCACAGCCCGGCTGCCGCAACACTCTCTGCCTCATAACGGCTTCCACTGGCGAGCAGGCGGAAAGCTCTTTAGCAGCCATGAGAAGAACAAAAAGCTCAGAGCTGAAGTGTGTGCGCTACTTGTTCGGGAGGTCAGGAGCCAGGACAGCACATTCAGAGCCCACAGCCGCCCCTCCCCCACACCCTCCCCTAACACACTACCTCTCAGGCTCTCGCTATCTCTCTCCTGATGGATTGTTGGGGGGGTGGGGGTTCACAATGCATGGTGGATCTGAGACCCAGATGCCTCTGGGCGTGAAAGACTGAGGAGGACATAGTAAGGATACGACATGCCCACCTCATGGTCCTGGAAGTCTGCATATGAATAATGCAATACTCCCCTAAAGTTCCCCACTACTCACGGGGTAATAGTCAAGTTTAATGGTATTGCATTCCCAGGCATTGTCAAATTTCCGGAGGCCCGGCGACAGTAAAGGCACTGCATATTTCCAGAGGGCTGGGACCGGGCCATGCGAGAGTCACATGTGTCCCTTCCCAGGTCCACACGCTGGGTACTTTAAATACCTCCGCTACAAGTCTGAAACTTCATTTTAGAGTGGCGGCTGGGAGCCAATAGAGGCTTTGTTCTCTAACACAGAGCAGCCACGACTGTTTATTCAAGTGAACACATGTCCAACCCACATCTTCTGCTTCCTTCCAAACATAAGAATCTCCCTAAGCTTCTTTAGGTTGTTTATCTTAGTTTGGCTTTTGGGGAGATATCTCTAACTATCCATTCCATTAGAAGGCTCTGTCTTTGAGAGAATGCCGGTATGTGAGATAGGAAGTGAGAGACAAGGAGTGAGATATCTGATGGGCACACTCTGAGAGACTTAACAAACCTGTTTTTGTGTGGGTTTCTCAAACAATTGGACCAATAGTGGCCATACCCTGGCATAACCTTCTCAGAATTATACCTTTATATTTACTCGCATACTATGCTATGGAGAATTACTTTAGCTAATTCTACCACTTTTTCACACACTTGCACATCACCAACAAGCCATGTTGACAGAGTTGGACATGATGCAACATCTGCTGTACTGTAAGTGAAAAGCCTGGTTTGTTGTGTTGTTGATGGATGGTTGAATGTAGTGGAGAGGAAAAACCTGCTGTGTACCAGCTCAACATGGGCCTTCATTTTAGCAGCCAACTCTTCCCACCTCAATGAAACTCCGCTGGGCTTCTTGTGTATCCCACCACGGACATGTCCATCCCAAAAGCGCTTGGCGTCAGCCGGGGCAGTGAAGATGACATCTTGGCGGGTGGCAGGAAGAAGTCCCAGTTCACACTGCGTTGCTGAAGCCTGTTGTCAGTTCGGCTGAATGAACAGCGCTGCTAATTTAATTTGTAGTGTCTGATTGGTCATGTCGTTGAGCAATTTTTTTTTTCGTGAACGTATAGGCAATACTGAGACCCTATGTTGGGACATAGAGCTTTTGAATGGAGCGTATTTACATGAGAGGAGTTTATCATTACAAACTTGTCACAGTGACTAAGACTGAAGCCACCCCACCCCATACAAAGCAAACATTTCCGTGAGAGCGATGTATGCATGGAAACCACACGTGATGCCACAGAATAAACAGACTGTGCTATCTAACTGCCCTCCCTCTCCCATGTGGTAATCTGTTATATATGGGTTGAGGCGAGGTTGGAGAGCCCTGATAGATAGTAGGCTTGTCTACAGGTGCTCATGGCAACTTATTGTCTGTTTCCTAGATGGGTATTTTACCTCGCTGACACTGTACATAAATAACAGGCTTGTGATTGTTTGCCCGGTGCTTGACATGGGGGGGAGAATAAGCCTTTGCCTTTTATGATGCGCCTTTTGACCCTTTCGGAGTCTTACAAAATGAAGAACTGTGTAAACTAAATGGATTCCATTTGTTAAGAAGTAAGACCACGATGACAGAGTGGGCTGAATCTCAGTGAATGTAATGTTTACATTATAGCTTGACAGATACATTTTTACCCCAAGGGAAAGACAAAGTCTCTAATGTCAGCTACCTAATGGTAATTCACTGGATTTACTTGGATATTACTGATTGCATTTAGCTTTTTCCAGGTTTGTTTGCCAACTTCAACCTGGATCTCAATGATGTATTAGGTAAAGCTAAGAAAATGCTATAAAAATAAGTTGGATAACTGTTGTCTTTGATCAAGAAGGATAGAAGGAAACCATAACACAGTATCACAGCATTATTTTGAACACCGCCATAAAATATTTTCAATTTGCATTTGCATTAAGAAACCTCTCAGAAACATGCGGAAACCCACATATACAATCAACAGCAAGATGACGAGATAATCATTTCAGTTAAAAATAGGTAACAGTAATGACAAAACACAGAGCACGGCATCCCTGACCCCTGCTCCAAAGCAACAAGATATGTTTCCACTCATGTTCCTCTTATCTGTGGGGTAGTCAGGGCAGACACAGACAAATCCTGATAAGAAGGAGGATGCGTGAATCCTGAGCCCCAGACACACATCCCACTCATCCATCTACACGACACAGCCACGTCAGGGCTCGGTGGGAGGTAAAGCAATAAAGCCCCGGGCTTGTGCAGTAACATAACTTGGATGTGTGGGGCTCAGGCCTAATCCATGATTGCTGTGAGCAGAGCTGCGGCTGTGTGAGAGGGCTTGGATCTGCTCTGAGTGGGGGTCATTTTCACTGGGGCTAAATGCACTCTGGGTGCTCGGCTGGGGAGTGGGACAGAGTCGACCTGGCACGCTGACAGGGCTGAGTTCTTGCCAGGCAGTTTTGGCGTAAACGCTGCAATTTCAGAGAGGGAAAGAGGAAAAGGGTGATAGAAAGAGAGAAAGTGTGGGGTAGGCAGAAGCAATGTTGAAGAGTAAGATGTCAGGATGGAGGGAGAGAGAATCAGTGGCAGAGGTATAGTAAAATAGAGAGAGGGACAGGAGAAAGAAAGAAAAAGAAAGAAAGTAGGGGGGGGGAGACCTGGTAAGAATATAAGAGAAGAAAACTGTTGAAAACAATAAGGCCCTTTGGCACCTCTCTATGACTGTAATTACACACCTGTTCTTTCATGTGCCTAACAGAATCCACCTCTGGCTCTGATGTTTTCTCCAGGCAAACAGTGTTGAGCGGGGACTTGGTTACTTAGACTGGTATAGGGGCTGCATTGACTTGCACTCTCATAAAATAAAATGATTCTTTTTTGAATGCATTGCACTACAGGTCCCTGAAATGTGTGGCGAAACCCATCAACCGTTCAGTTTCCCTCTGAACAAACAGTATCTAGTGGACAGTTACCCTGCTGTCTAGAATATCTTGAGGAGCGCAGCTGTTTACGGATGCTGAGCATTTGTAGGAACAGCAGCTGCTGTTTTTGTTGGAACATTTACATGAATAAATCACAACGCACTTTGACCAAACAACAAACACACTCAGCTCTAATAATGTCATTTTTTTCTTTTTGCTTCAAGTGCTTCGAATACATGTTTAGGCCTGCTACATCACTGTTGCTTGTATTGTATTTCATTGTTCAGGGTGACCTTGTGTTACACTGGGCACCTAACCAATAAATCACTTGACTTGTAATGCACACAGTATTCTGATGACTTAAAGAGTCAAAAGTAGGGCTGATGTTAAGGTGATCTATTATCATTTAATCCCTGCCACATGTGCCTAGCCTGAGCCAAAGCATTTTGTGTTTACTTGGGCATGCAGGCTCGTGCGTAGAGACTCTTTATGACACCGTCAAATAGTGTAAACTCTTCTCACCTACAGGTAAGCAGATGACAGACAAGACTGTACTGTACGTTTACTGTACTGTAGACCAGCAACTAACAACAACTTCCAGAATAAACGATAATACAGAAGCAATTTCAACTTTGTTGGGTAGTATTTGTTCTGTACAACAGCAGTATTTGTTCTGTACCCGCTCTGTACCCATGCCCTTATTGAAATGTTCAAGTTTCTGCAAAAGTCTCAGCATGCACATCTGAGACACGTTCTAGGGTAATCTTGGAAGTGTCTGCAGCACAGAAGGTGAAAATGATATGGTTAAAGATGTCAAATACACATGTGGGCTTTACTGAAGATAAAAACAAAGCCCTGTTGAGGATACAGGATTTCAAAGCCTGGATAATAACTTCAAAGGCCATGCTTACAGCTCTTATGGAGGTCTGAAAAAATATCAGCCCCCTTAGAATGAAAGCATTGTGGCCAACAACAAGCTAGATGACGCATTGTATGCATCAACAATAGTCTTATTCTGAATACATTTATTATTTTTTTACATTTTATTTTTTAAAATCGAGACATACAGATCTTAGTATGTATTGAGTCATGTCTTGGTTCCCTGTCGCTGTGTGTTCTTCTCCAAATGGAAAAGTCCCTAGTCCTTACAGTCAGGATTTGTGCCAGGTAAACATGAGCACCTATCTGAGGAGGCTGTGTCCAGAGGGTATTTCTCTGCTTTGAAACTCTAGAGGAGCCAACATTCCTACACAGGCTTTCCAAGCTCAGATACAGACAAAACCACACTGACCTAACAGAGAATGTCTTACGGAAAACACTACAAGAGCTACATCGCAATACCAATGATAAGTCTGACCTTGGCAGCCCCAAAGCACATGAGAGTTACCAAATAAGCATGCTGTACACAGTTCAAACTCTGAGCACCAAACTCCCGTGAGGCCCAAGGCAACAGATCATGTTCTCTCCCGTTTCCATCTTTTTGCCAATGCTGCCTGTTGTTGATTAAACCTGATCTATCACTCTTAGACATTCTGCCCTCTGGGAGGATATTGACTTGATAAGAAAGCCTCAGTCACCCCTGACTCTCTCATCCTCTCTCTCTCTCTCTCTCTCTCTCTCTCTCTCTCTCTCTCTCTCTCTCTCTCTCTCGCCCTCTCTCTGTCTCTCCCTCTCTCTCTCTCTCGCCCTATCTTTCTCTCTCTCTCTCTCTCTCTCTCTCCCTCTATGTCTGTCTCCCTCTCTCTCTGGGATGGGGAGGTCTTTCATGGCTAACCAAACGGCAGTCCGACACTTCACTGTATCTTATCTTGTTTTTGCTGAGAGGGCCTTAATCACAGTGGGCCAAGGCCAGTCCAGGTCTTTCACACAGGCTGCTCTGTGATGATCAAGGAAGTCATTAGACAGACTGTCCAGCTCAAAACCAACACGTTTTTTTCCCGATGATTTATTGGTTGAAGCATTTGCATGCATGAAAGTGTGTAGAAATACAGTTAACTCAACTTCAACCTTCATCTCCAATAGTGAAGGAGAGAGTGTTTTTGCCAGGTTGATGAGGAGAGGGGGAAAGGACCCTTGAGGACTCTGATGTCATTAGAGGCCTCCTCTGAGGTAGAAAGTTACATAGAAAGGGTTGTCCTGGCAACCTGTCGTCCGGGCATCTGAGTGAACTCCTATTGAAATTAATTAAATCAAATAGTTCCTCAATGGGTGTCCGAAACAGTTAGTCCCATACTTAAATCAGCATTGCTTTGTGGAGCAGTATTCAATGCATGGGATCTAACTGTGACCATGGCATTTATCATGAGTGTTTTGTTGCAGTCGGTATTCAGTGACAGAACACAGAGAGTTGACTGACATGGCGTGAGATTCAACAAAAATGCTGTGGTGGTTTTTCTTGTCAAATTCCCTAACTAACAGGCTACGGTTGACAACATGACTGTCATGTGCACAAAATACACGAACGCATTACAACGTTGTTAAATTGGATGCCTTGTACCAGCCAAAAATGTAATCGCTTTCAATCCTCTTGTTCTGAAAGACATGTTGATTAATGCTTCATGGAGGTTCAGACTTCAAAATCCAACACATTCAGCACATTTTTTTTTTTACAGTTACTGTGACTACAAAAATACTGCTTTAATCTGATTTGGGAGAATATTATGTCTATTTTTATTTAAGGTTTGGTTTACCACAATATTTTCCTTCTCATTTTCTGTTTTCCCAGGCAGACAATAGGCAGACCTTACTCATAAGGCTCTGAGACAAGCTGCCAGATCTGGAATTTTCTCAAGATTCAGCTCTCTCTTACCAGGATTCCTCTTCCACCACAACCTTTTCAGACTCACAATCCCAACATGCCCTTGGATTCTAAGGGGGGCCTCTCAGGGAGTTTTCCTTTGTCTTGTGACTCACCTCTGGCAGACAGTGCGTGCCCTGCAGTTCCCAATGAAGATTAAGCCGCAATGATATCAAGGGGAATTCAGTCCTTCTAAAGAAACTGGAATATGCTGCTTTGCTTTGAGGGAATGTTTACATTTTGTCTAAATGTCAAGATACTGGCAGTCCTCGCACAGGAAAGCTAAAATCCTGAAAGTAAATGAGATGTTTCTGAAAACGAAATAGGCTTGTCAGTAGCAAATAAAACTAATCTGTATGACACTATAATCTCTCCTGTCAAAGTTTCTGAACAGCAAAACCATAATTAAATGGCTCATGCATAATCTCATCTGTGTTGAAGGATTTCTGAGTTAGATTGGCTAAATAGTACTTTCCCCTGTTAATAGTTTTAGGCTTTACAAAAACATCCCTTCACATTGAAAGTAACAAAAAAGTAAATTAATTTCTGTCTGCATTTCCATATATACATAAATTCCATATTATAGTTTTCATCATCTATCTTTGCCACTGGTAGTGTTCGTACCAGTTGAGGGTCCAGGTACCAGCTGACCCTGACTACAGGGAGTTTTGATGGAGAAGAAAGGCAGCATTGTGAGCCTCTACAACCCCGCAGCAGCTGACATGTCCAGTCAGAGAAATATGAGCATCACCGGATGCCTCCTGGAGACCTGCTCTATTGACAACTTGTCTAATTCCTCCAACAAAATGGTTCCTAATTGATGTCTCTGGAGGAGGTTGAGGTCTCGTGTCTGTGGCACTTTTAGCAGTGGAATAAGTGAACTGTATGTACATCTACCTGTCCTGAAATGTTTGTAAAAAATTGGTAATAGGCTAACTCCCAAAAAGTGCATGATGATATCAGTCATGAACACGCCTGCGTGTTTCATAAGCATTCAATATAACATAATAGTTAAACACAATAGTCTTCTGGTTACTTTTTTTTTCTTTGAATCTACTGTGATTGTACTGGTCGGTGTTACCAAACAAATGAACACACCAAGCCATTTTGTCCCTCTCTCCCAGGAGGTGATGTAAAAAATACCTTGACATTTCTCAGGGAGAAAAAAGAATCACAAACAGAAAAGAGCGAGCATGTTGAGCACATTGTTGGAGTTGGTCAACTTGTGCCAAGGCATGGTCATCAGACACAAAGCTGCAGACAGGGGCCCGTATCTCCAGTTACACTCACCCAACTAGAACACTTGACCTTCTGTCTGGATGTTAGAGATCAGGCTACACATGCTGGAGCTCCTGCTCTTCACCTGGAATCTACTGATAGGCTACAAACCGCCGCATCCAGCCTTGCCATTGGACGACAGAAGGGCCAATCAAAGTAAAAGGTAATCGCCCCTAGTTCAGGCATAAGGGGTGAGGTATCATGATTAAAGTGTCTCATCTACAAGTAACTTGTGTGTCTCAAAACGTTCATGCCAGCAGTGAATCATGTAGTCATGAGTTTCCAGACACTATTCAGACCTGCCTATTCATTCAAATTATTCTCACATGAGAACAACCCAGGTAAGGAAGGAAACACTAGACACTGAAAGATGGGAGAGGTGCAGTGTTGTTCTGTCTGTCCTGGACTCCCAGAGGACAGTACTTGCAGCTAACAATCACTGTTTTGTGTTGACTGGCTTGTTGTGTAAACCTGACCCTCCCAAGGCAAAGGGAAGGCGTACAGTGTACAAGGAGTTACTTAAACACAAACCAAGGATATGCCGGTACTAAATATTGCTAAGAAACTTACACAAGGTCGAAAGCAAATGACCGTGGACCTTCAACTGATTACAAAGTAAAGAGCTTTTCTACATGTTCTACTTCCCCCCATTCTGATGAGCAGTAATATGACACGTTCACTCAGAAAAGACCAGATGGGTGGAGTGGCTCTGGTGAAATAACATTATAATGGGGTCTGTTCTCATCATTCTGCCTAACAAAATATATTAAATTAGATACAAGACACTGTCATTGACCAGCTGTTTAAAAGAGAGGAAGGGGATAAGAGAGGAACATGATGAGAAGAAATGAGAGGTGGTTTGTTTCAAGAAATAGTTTCATCATTGCTTCAAACTGTGGACTTTGGATTCAATTTAGATTCCGACTGTTTTTGTTGTTGCAAACAAACCAAACAAGACAAAGACCAATTTGCAGTGGTTCTCTTCAGGGCACCTCTAATTTGAGGGAGATTTACATCTACATTCAGTCATTTAGCAGACGCTGTTATCCAGAGCGAATTACAGCAAGTACAGGGACATTCCCCCTGAGGCAAGTAGGGTGAAGAGCCTTGCCCAAGGACACGGCATCTTTTGGCAGGGTCGGTAATCCAACCGGAAATGTTCTGATTACTATCCCGATTCCCTAACCACTCAGCCATCTGACTTCCATGTAGATGTAGGAGATGTAACTAAAGTTGAATGTACTATATAAAGGCAAGTCTAATAAAAAGATCAAAGCTGGCACAATTAAGTGCAGAGATGTTGTGAGTTCCTCTCATTAACTCTCTCTTTCACTTCTCCCATGGCCGCAATGTACCTGAATGTAACTGGGTAGGATTGGGGCAGTTTCAAATGGAAAAAGTCTGGCTTTGTTGCCGTCCATTGAGGATACATGGTTTGACTAATGCAACTTTGGCAGATGATGATAATGAAAAAGTTGAAGCATGACACACGTTTTCTGAAAGCAGTGTTTTACACCTCACACACACACAGCTCCAAACTGAGTTCAGTGGCACAGAAAACTGACCTCAGGGTTAGTTTGTGTCCAACAGGCCGGTGAAGCATGATGAACACACATCACCCAACACTGCACACCCTGTTTTAAAACATACAATGAGAACCAAAGGTAATGTTGGACTTGTGATGTTACTGTACTGTAGGCATGGACTTAAAATGTGTGGGATGATTTTTAATTATACATTTTAATCACAGCTTTCACAGTAGATGACCCGACCCTGGAGCCTCAGAGCAGATTACCGTAAGCTTTCTCAGGGCAGAAATGGGAAAATCAAAACACTGGTAGATGATTGGTGGGAGAGGCGTCCTTGGACCCCAGCGTCAGTAAAAGGACACAGGCCCACTGAGTTTGGGAGGAGGCTGACCACGCCGCTGTGCTTACTGACACGTGATGTGTCAAGCTTTTGTTTTCTTGAAGCCACCAGAACCTTTTGTCCTGTGTCATCCTCTCACCATAACTTCTGACATGATCAGCTTGCAAAGAGAAAAAAAAGTCAGGGTGGCCCCTTATGTATCGAAGGGCAATTTTTACTGCAGGCCCTTCGACAAGGCCATTTTACCTCAAACGTTTAGTCAGTTTGTGGCTAATGATGGCATATTTACATGCAAATGTGGATTAAAATGCACTGTCCCCTGAAATAAGTACAGCCCTAAGCTTTCATATTTTTGCCTGAATCAAAATCTCTTCGTAAGAAACAAAATAAGTGTGTAACTGAATGACCGCAGGTGAAGTGGGAGTCTTGGACAGAGGTGTGAAACACTGTTCCATTATTCAGAAGTATGTGACTCTCCATCTAAGCCCAGCATACAGTGTCTGCATGGCCAGTCCTTTCACTGGACGCAGCTGTCTCACTGGGACCATGTTGCCGCTCTGCTTCACAGCGCCGGTCTATGTGGCACACAACATTCATTTCACACTCCAGCCTCCATCTCATACAGCTGCCCAAAGCACAGAGAGAGGGCTGGAGCAGAGGACAGGATGGGGGAGAGCAGAGGAGAGGATGGGGGAGAGCAGAGGAGAGGATGGAGGAGAGCAGAGGACAGGATGGGGGAGAGCAGAGGAGAGGATGGAGGAGAGCAGAGGACAGGATGGGGGAGAGCAGAGGACAGGATGGGGGAGAGCAGAGGACAGGATGGGGGAGAGCAGAGGAGAGGATGGGGGAGAGCAGAGGAGAGGATGTAGGAGAGCAGAGGACAGGATGGGGGAGAGCAGAGGAGAGGAAGGAGGAGAGCAGAGGACAGGATGGGGGAGAGCAGAGGAGAGGAAGGAGGAGAGCAGAGGACAGGATGGGGGAGAGCAGAGGAGAGGATAGGGGAGAGCAGAGGAGAGGATGGGGGAGAGCAGAGAAGAGGATGGGGGAGAGCAGAGAAGAGGATGGAGGAGAGCAGAGGACAGGATGGGGGAGAGCAGAGGAGAGGATGTGGGAGAGCAGAGGAGAGGAAGGGGGAGAGCAGAGGATGAGGAGATCAGAGGAGGGCAGAAAAGAAGAGGACATGAATCTCCTAACTCCGACACATATTCTACAATGAGAGCCAACAGCAGTGTAACAACAATAGGCCTTCTTCAGAACTCTCTTTCAGATGTGGAGCATGAGGCCAGGTGGCAGCTGCAGGCTTCGCGATAAGAGGAAGACTCTGCCCAGGGAGAGCTTTGGTGCCTGCTGAGCTCCTGGGCGGGAGATGACAACACGCCTACCTCTGTGTATGTCACATGAGGAGAACTGGATGAAAAGAGTCGCTTCAGTGGTAATGCAGCACAGGCCTCAGGTGAAACTGTGACACAAGCACCCTGTTCATACAGTTGATGCACTCTGAACTGATCCGCAGGTGCAGCTTAATGTGTCATTTTTGCGCAGACATGAGATAAAGCAGATATCTTTGGATTGCATTGGATGAAGAATGCCAAACCAAATCTGTCACTGCTTAACTTAATGTAACAGCAATGACTGGCAATATTAGTTCTGTCACATACTCAGAGGTAACCTACCTCAACCCTTCAAAATAAAATTGTCATTAGGAGATGCATTCTAAAACAAAATAAAATATGTCCTATTCTATATTTCGTTGTCTCCTGTCAAAGCAATGGTATTCCATTCAAACATTCAAAGACATTTGAGGGGGGGTTGGGGACGGGACTCTGCATGTCGAAGTGTACTTTTGACCATGTTTTTTTGCCCTTTTTAACTGGCATATGTATTGTGCTGTACTCTGCTGCCGACAAGTGGCGAAAACTAGTTACTGTGAAAGAAAGCTGTTATTAGGATGCACACATTACAGGATTTTGTTTAAACATGTAATTGGTAGTATTAAGATAGCCTTCAAGTAGTATTAGTCTATTTACTAACAATGCGTACTGGTCCACACTGGTCCACGAGACCATTCTGTGACGCAAAAAATAATTTTGAAGGATTTAAATTCTGAATAGGGCAATAAACAAAAGACATATGCTCAGCAAATTTGAACAGTATAATCAGATCCCTCATAGACCTATGTTTATCTTGCATTTCTAAGCCAAGATATTGTCAAACACTTTCTGTGTTATTATTTACAAGCCCCATGTGGAAAGAATTCCTGTAAGGCAGTTACGATTGGTGGATTGTTTCAGCCAAATACATTTCATTGGGCCAAAAAATGTCATCTTTTCTTTGTTCATTGGTCTATGTTGGAGACAGGTTGGCTCCTATTTGGCAGAATCCAGGCTCCTTGATCTCCGGAGCTGCCTATTGGTTCAGAAAGTAGGTTAGTGGTGCAACAATCATTACAGGCAGAGGAAAGTAGGTCATAGTGAGCCTGTTCTGTCTACAGAAGATCTATTCCCGTGCAAGTGCATGTGCTGCCCCTACCAAACGTAAGTACTTCTGCATGATAAATGGCATGTCTTCTGTGACGTTGAATTTATTTCAAGTTATTAGCCAATGATGTGGATGTAGTATGTTCCTTTTTTCACTTACAGACATACTGTATGTTCTCCCCTGTACAGGCGTAGTCACAGGCGAACTTTTAAAGGCACACGATACAATTTAAAGTCGTGATCAAGTGCAGCAAATCGTTTATTCCAGTGAGACAATAGTGGTTAATTGGAGGCCCATCTGATCGTGAGGATTGTGGTCTTCGACACAATCAAACGCGTCCTAAAATGTCGCGTAAAGTCAGAAAAGAATAATCTGGTTAAAGTCAATGTGTGCAATGCGTGCAATCTGTGACTGGGAGACAAAAATGCAAAATGTGACATCTAGACATCATTTGTTTATTCGTTGATGGGCGTTATGCCAATACTACTGAAATAGATGCACAACACCCGTTTTACGTCATTATTATAATTGTTCTAGTTTACCTAAACAATTTGAGAATGACTTGAACGCAGTATTTTCGTTAAAAACGTCGCTTGTCACATCAGCGGTCAACGTTACACAAAGCGGGTTTCCCCTTACTACATTTATATGCAGTACACGTTCTAGTGCAGAATGTCTTGAATTATATATATATAACTGCAGCAGTAATTAGCTATCACAATCTGTCACAACGATTAATTAGTGGTGAATTTCTTTTTTAATCAGTCAGTTAAAAAAAAAAATCCTAGTTCTTAACCACTTATGTCTGTAGTAGCCTAAACACACCTGTAATATGTAAATTACATAAATGATGAATAGCCTCTCGAAAATGAAGTCAGTCAATTCGTAATTTGTTATGATTTATAATCCAGATGTTTCAATCTTGAACAGAAAATGTCTTCCTAATCCAGTTAAAAGCAAGCATAGCATGCACTTTAAATGTCGTTTTTTGCATTGAGAAGATTGTTTCTGTTGTCTGATCTGTAACAACAAAGTGAACCTAATTTATATTTAGTGCAGTGGAGCAGTGGAAGGGATGCAGGGATACTGTAAGTGATCGTATCCTAAATCCCAAAACATGCTTAGGTAAAGGCAAATATTGTTATGATATTAAATGCCAGGATCGTGTCTCGTAGCATTTCATTGGTTGTAAACAATCTTTTGGACAGTCTTTATCTGTTATAACGTTCCTCTTTTATAGTTGTGTTCCGTCAGTCTTTATGACCGTGTCCCTGCCCTCCAATAAACGGATATGACTTGGAAGGAAAAACGAAAGGCTGTTTAACTTGGGTGTCTGGGTCTATGTCACGTGTGTTTGTGTACACCAAGGCAAATGCTTGGGGGAACGTTTACAAGCAGAGGGAAGTATTCTCTCAGTAAATCCCTTTTACATTATTGTTGATGGTGCAGTAGCTTTGTCCTGTGTTGAAAACTTCACGTACACTGAGGAAGATTAAGTTTTGTGTTTTAAAAGGATGCACTCTGGGCCATTTTCCCGCTAGACTTGCCTCGGACCAGAATCCTAATTTAATTTAGACTTAAAACCCAGGAACCCTGTTGTGGTTTGCTGTGTCTGTAAGGTAGAGAGCAGAGGAGCTGTGTCTTCTGCACCTCACAGTCCAACATCTCCTGATCACCCCATCTGTCACCCATGTAAGCCGGGCCCAGCTGGTCATGGCGTTCTAAACAGACTGATCTGACCTCATGTACTCATGCTCTCTTGTTTTCTCTTGCTCTTTCCTTCTCTCTCTCTCTCTCTTTCTTTCTCTGTCTTTCTTGCGGTCATTCCATCTCCTTCCCCAGGTCTTGTTTCTACTCCCTAGAAGGAGACAGCAGCAAAGTCAAGAACAAGGCCAGCTCACTTCGTACCCAGGGCCTGCTGCTGGACAAAGAGCCCTGGGGGATTCTGAGACGTCTTCAAAACAAAAAAAGGTAAAATGATCGATGATGAATCTGGGATGAGTGGAGTTAGGTTGAAATGAGTCATCTGGGTCATTTATGATTCACACCCATCTTCTGTTTGACTATAGCATGACCACATTAGCCACAAAAGACACAAATTATGTACAATCACACTGATACATGCACAGTCACGCTTGACTCAGTATTGCAATCAAATGTGTGTGTTTCTTTCCGACTGTTCCCTATAATGAAACGTGATCGTGTGTGCGCATGTGAGTGTATCTGCGTGGATCTACCTCAAAGACTCCTCTTAACCCTCCTGTTGTGTTCCGGTCAAAAGTGACCGATTTACATGTTTTCTCTTAAAAAAAATGCAGTGAATTCATTCTGATTGCCATGAGATTTCATGACTTTGTTCACACAGGGTATCTAAACAGCCAAGATCATTTGTTAAGAATTTCAAAAAAATTTGGGTGTTTTATTTAACTTTGTTACACCCATGATGTTCCCGGTCAAAAATGACCGGTCTTTCAAATGAATGGTTAAGTCAAAAAATATATGTATAATATTTTGTCCAGGCACACACACATTCAACAGATGAACACACTAACACTCCCAGCCCCCAAAATGCACAAACATACTACATACATACACATTACTCCCCTTCTTGGCTTCCATTGCTACCCCCACGAGACCCTTGCCTAAATTGAATCTTTCACCCATGGGAACCACACCCAGATAGAATCTTTCACCCATGGGAACCATGCCCAAATACAATCTTTCACCCATGGGAGCCAAACCTGTTAGATTTGCTAATAATTCATGCTACGGCAGCACGATGACCAAACGGTATTCTAAATGTGAGGCTATTGATCACATCTTTGACCCTGGCACTGATGAGTGTCAGTGGGGAGTTTCAAAATGGGAGTTTGTCCTGGGGTTCATCACCACCTGAGAGGAGAGGTTGACTGTCAGCAGAAAATGTCATCCGGATGACACCAGGGCCAACCAGATAGGCCATGGGTGTCCAATCCTGGTCCTCGAAGGCCACTGTCCTGAAGGTTTTCGATGTTTCCCTGCTCCAGCACCTGATTATAATGAATGGGCTGTTATCAAGCTATGTGGAAGCCTAGATAATAACCTTTCATTTGAATCAGGTGTGCTGGAGCAGGGAAACATCTAAAACCTTCAGGACAGTGGCCCTTGAGGACCAGGATTGGACACCCATGAGTTAGGCCATCTCCCGGGTTGATGACATCAAATCCTGCTTGGAACTGTTCCCCACAGTCTCCCAGTCTTCTGTCTGCTATACTAACCTATACATCCATCTGCTGAACTCATTCTATCGTACAGTTATTGCCGTGACGCATGTGCGTCTTCTAAAGTCACCGGGCTCGGCTTTGCTAACAGCCTCACCGTCCCAAAACAAGATGAATATTTCTGGCTCCAACATACCTGATTCTAATAAATTGGTTGTTATCAAGCTATGTGGAAGCCTGGATAATGACCTTTCTTTTGAATCAGGTGTGCTGTAGCAAGGAAATATCTAAAACCTTCAGGTCAACAGCCCTCGAGGACCAGGATTGGACACCCATGAGATAGGCCATCTCCTGGGTTGATGACATCAAATCCTGCTTGGAACTGTTCAGAGTCCATTAAAATGATAATCATGTCCTTGTAAGATCTTTATACAAAGTAGTCTATCATAAATAGAACAATATTTGTCATCTGGATACTTGTTATATTCAAAATAATCCATAATTTTGCTGTTTTCACTCAAAAACAAGTTGCATGTGTTTAGGTCAATGAGGTCTAGAGACCATAAAGGGCAAACAGAAGTTAAAAACTTGTAATATTAACAAGAACTTAAGTTGCTTAAAACATCTAACACAACATTAGTTGATAATATATGTATTATTATGGAATTATAATCAGCTATAATGAGCCGGTCACTTTTGACCGGGAACACAAAATTAGTGACAACAAACGAACACAACAGGAGGGTTAATAACCCCTTGGCTATGTAAAATGCTTGGCCTGACTCATGCCGTCCATCCTGTGATGTCACTGTGGCTCTGATGGAAGCAGAAGCTTTTGAGGGAGGAGTGGGATGTAGTGGAACAACCGTGAGCAAGCACTGTGGAGGATAGCGGTTTTAGCGCCTCATAATAGCCGAATCACAGGTGCTGTGTAAGGTCACACCTGGCCCTGACTAATCTCCTCCTGTAGAGGCTAAAGGCAGTTGAAGGTCTGCGTTTCCGCAGAGCTTTGGTAGAGAACTCTTCAACGAATGCAGCCCCTAGGTCTACTAACAAAGGGTAATTATAGCAAAGTCTGGTTTGACTTTGACTCTCCAGTACGGCATGTGGCCTGGCACCTGTATGCTCAGTGGGGAGCTTGGACAGGCCTCATTGGCTGGTTGTCAAGGAGTTCCTGACTAGGGAACTGGAGAAGTGCCAGTAATTAGCTTATCTGAAATGAAAGCAGTGTTACCCCTTTTCTGTTTTTAGACTTGTCCTGGGGACATCTGTAACAGAGTTATTCTAAGCAGTAAAGACAGCCTCTGGTGGGGTGGGGAATGGCCCCACTGAGCACTGGTAGAAAGTACATGGACCTCGGTCGTGTTGTCTTGATGACCCTAAGGATGGCTACAGACACATTATCTGTTGTTACATGTGACACAATGACGGTCAGGTTAGAGACATATATAGGTCAGTGGAGAATCAAAGGTTGTGAAGAGGTGAACACTAGTTATAGTGTGATTTTCTTCACAGTACCACTGTGACTTGGGGTGATAAGAGAGCATTAAGGTCCTCTGAGGATCCATAGAGGCCTAAAAGGAAACAGATTGGCATGTTTTGTCATTTAAGGACATTATGTTGGATAAGGTAGGGAGCTCTCAGTGTAGGGGTTTGTGCAGGTAATTAAATCTTTTTTAGCGAGGTGAAGAAGAGGCCATCTGCTTGGTCTGGATAATGTAACTGGTGGATAGAAGGCTGCTTAATGGAAGGGCTGCTCTGCCCTCCTGGTAATCTCAGGGTAACATTAGCCTAGCTCTGCCCGCATTCGCTCCTCTTCTGATTTGCTGTGTGAAGGCGATGTCTTCAACATGATGATGCCTAGGTAATGTCTATGAATGTGAACAGCCTGCAGATTCATATAATTCGCATCCATCATGATGTAAATGAATGAAGTTGATCCCTGAAAGAAGGCTTGTACCCGAGGGATAACAGCTGGGTATCTCTCCATCTTTCCTCATGCTGTCTATGCTCAGAAGCTTTGCGATGTCTAATGAAAAGGCTATGATTTCCTCTAAATACCCTGCTTGGCTCTGTTCTGATTTCTTGCTTTTCAGATTTGGATAACAGCAAGGTCATTGAATAAAATGTGTTAGAACAACCGCCCCCATGAATATTTGTGGTGAGTGCTTGACCTAATATGACCCTGCTAAACAACTGTGAATTTGATTAATGTCATTCGTTTTTTAATAATTTATAGTTATAATGTAATTAAGATAATTGTTCTTAAGTTTTCATTAGATTGCAATTTTTTATTAATTTAGACACAGCTGTTTTTTACGGTATAAAACTGTATTTCAAGTGATATGACATGTAATTGTTTTCCTTCCAAAGATGACCTAATGGCAGACCAAAGAATGGATATTTCCTCCACAATGAATGAGTTCATGTCGCCTGGTTCCTCCATCGGTACAGCCAACATGGATTACTCCCGGAAGCGGAAAGGCAGCACCACAGACTACCAGTAAGAACTCCAGCCCAGTCACCTCACCCTCACCCGCCTCCACCTGCCATTCTGAGGAGCCTGCTTGTCAGTCAGTTATGTTTAGGGCGCTGCTTGGGCTTGAGTCAATGCTGGTGTTCTTGGTGTGGTATTCTGTGCTTTGTATAGTGTTTACGTGTGCTGTTATTTTCACTGTTTCATTGTTGTTGTATAATTTGAAAGCGACGTTCGTCCTCCAACTACATTCTTTACATACCCTCCCTCCTAAAATACGATAGCACACATATTTCAGTTATAGATTTCCTATAATTTAGATGAAAATGTGGTACATATTTAGACTATATCAGACCAGATCTACTAACCTAAATAACACAACTGTAATTTTAGTGCTTATTGTAATGCATGGGTCCTTGCTTTCACAGAATTGATGGATTTTCTTTTGAGTAAGTATCAAAGTAATCTTCACTCCCTGTTTAACTAGTTGCCCCTCTGTAGAAACAGACATAGATTGATGATTAGCGACATACATTATGATTTCTTTGTTAAAAGTCTACTACAGACACCACACATGGATTTCCATCTCCTCAACCTGCTGTAAAAAAACAAACAAAAAAACAACAACAGCCAAACTGAATTGTGTCCCCATAGATCTGAAGCTTCATGGATGAGATTCCTCATCCCCCACTTAGGTCAATCAAAATTAATGCCACACGGAAATGAATACGCTGACGACAGTGACGGGTCAGTGAGTATGGGAACAGTAGATAGTTCGTAGTTGGGTCGGGTGAAACCAGTTGTCAAAATGGGGATGGGTGAAGCTCATTGGTTGAGCTTTTGACTGCAGATCGAAATGTTGCAAGTTCAGAACATTTGATTAACACATTATACTACATGAAGTCGAGTAGTTTAGCTCTGGACAGATGGTTAGATGAAGAGCTTAAGCGCGAACACCACTTCACTGGGCACTGTACATTTCTCCTCAAAAAACCTGTTCATCAGACAAAATGAGAAGCGATGGCCTGTATTAGTCCATCTATCTCTGCTAATGTATCGCTGCAGCATGCAAATAAAAGCATCAAGAGGAGCATTTCTTTGTTTTAAATCATTTCATACATTAAATTTTGTTCCATTACTCCATATCATTGATCATACTGCAACCTGAGGGGTATTATTATGCAAGCATATTTTTTTAACCAGTCATAAATTGTCATTCCTTTGTCCTAATGTGATGTATCTTGTACAATGTATCCTAATGTTGATTTCTCTAAAAGGGACAGCATAGACACAGACTTGGATAAGCAGCTTGGACGGTACAATTATTTACAATTCATGGCAATTCAAATCTTGACATGGGGTACATCACTGCAATTAGACTAAACACATATTCTGATCTGAACCCTGATCTGTTTCTGCAGAGACTGTGACCCTCAAGGCCGCATTAAGAATGCCAGGTAATAACACACCATACATTAATACAATAATACATTCTCCTTCATGATTTTTGGAGAAGAATTCAGTTTTCAGTTTCAGTGGCAATTCAAGCCACTTCAGGCTTGTATTGAAGGTGTTTTCGATGCAAGAGTTTGAAGATGGTCTCTTTTTTTCCGCATTTTGTCAACCAGGGAGGCTCACAGTCAGATTGAGAAGAGGCGCAGGGACAAAATGAACAGCTTCATAGATGTGCTGGCGTCATTGGTGCCAACCTGCAACGCCATGTCCCGCAAGCTCGACAAACTCACTGTCCTGCGAATGGCTGTCCAGCACATGAAAACACTAAGAGGTAATTAAGGTGTTACACGTTGATGGAACCATGGAATTATATTTTTAGGATATGGCCCAATATAATGTATCAATACGTATGATGTATTAGAGAAAGTAAGTAAGTAAGTAAGTTTTTTTAATTTTTTATGATTGCTTATGTTCTGATTCTTATGGAGCCTTACTTGTTGGTAGTGTGAAGGAAGAAAGAATGCAAAGAGCGTATAGCTGATGTGTCTTTGCAAACAAAGCCCTCAAAAATATGCAAAACTTTATCCATCAGATTTTGTTGACAGTCTTCCAACCCTGCCTCCCTTCATAACAAGTACATATGACGTTAGATGGACTCATTATCTCTCTCCATCAAACAGGTGCTGCTAACCCTTACACAGAAGCCAACTATAAACCATCTTTCCTGTCAGACGATGAGCTGAAGCATTTGATCCTGAGAGTGAGTCTCCGTAGAGTGTCACTTGTCTGGGACTGGATCACACATGAATATACCCAAGATTCAGTCTCATCTCTCTCATCTCGCTCTCTCTCTCCAGGCAGCTGATGGTTTTCTGTTTGTTGTCGGCTGTGACAGAGGGAAGATCCTATTTGTTTCCGAGTCTGTCTTCAAAATCCTAAACTACAGTCAAGTACGTCCTCTACCACCTGCTCTGGGCCATTCATTGCTAACTCGGAGCCAGCAATTACTTTGTTAAAGACGTAGTATGTGCTTGTGTGTAATGAGACACTGTAAGGCAGTATGGTGCGTGATGTGTCGTATGTCCTCGTGTTGCAGAATGACCTGATTGGCCAGAGTCTCTTTGATTACCTCCATCCTAAAGACATTGCCAAAGTCAAGGAGCAGCTGTCGTCGTCAGACACAGCGCCGAGGGAGAGGCTTATCGATGCCAAAAGTAATACTCCTGCTATAGCAGCCGTAATGCTAGCAACATGTTCCCTGGCAGAGGACTGAGGGCTAGCAGGCAGCAGGAGGGCTGGGCTTCTGCCTGCAGACATTAGAGAGAGTCAGAGAGATGGGGGCTGACTGGGTGACTCGTGGAGGAATCCTAAACAGGCCACATCTGCAGATGAACAAGGAGTCCAGTAGAGCAGCCAGAATCACTGTCATCAGCTGGCTGGCCCCCCATGCTGCCAGCTAGACATCACTCAGGCGTTCATGCTAATACAAATGTGAGGTTATACAGGATCTATTCGATCTCTTCACATAAGACTATTTTGGTTATTGGATATGATTAGAATATCAGTGTTTGAAAGTTAGAATATAAAAGGCCCTACGCATTTGCATAGACTTACATGATTCTTTTGAAGTTGTGATGGCTGTGGCTTACCGAAGCTCTGTGACCTCCAGCTGGGCTTCCTGTGAAGACAGACATCAGCCCCGGGCCCTCCCGGCTATGCTCCGGGGCCAGACGCTCCTTCATTTGCAGGATGAAGTGCAATAGGCCCCTGGTGAAGATGGAAGACAAAGACTACACCTCTACCTGCTCCAAGAAGAAAGGTATCTACTGTACATGACGTTACCACACCTTGGAGTGTGTAAATGATCACTACCTAATCTTCTTACTGGAGATTTGAGATCCTCCCAGCTATGAATCAGAACACTTTTAAGTGGATTGTTTAGTCAACATTGCCGTGAGAGATCTTAGGACAAACTGTGGTCTGGTAACACTGACATGACTTTCCTGCCTTACTCAGCTGACAGGAAGAGCTTCTGTACCATCCACAGTACTGGCTACCTAAAGAGCTGGCCCCCCACCAAGATGGGTCTGGAGGAGGACAATGAACCCGACAACGAGGGCTGCAACCTCAGCTGCCTTGTAGCTATTGGTCGGCTGCATCCTCACATCGTCCCTCAGCCAATGAACAGCGACATCCACGTCAAACCCACAGAGTATGTCTCCCGCCACGCCATAGATGGGAAGTTTGTCTTTGTGGATCAGAGGTAAGATACAGCCTGCTTACTGTAACACACATGGAAATCATATATTCAGTCATCTGTATAGCTTTAGTCATCTGAACAGCTTTCATCTGAGGGGAAATCAGAATGATTTGAAAGGTGTATATTAGATAATAATAGTGTAATATTATTAAGTACCTGTGTTCGACAATAACAAATATAGACAAACCGACCTGTGGGTGTACAGGAAGTCCCTGGTTTTAAGGAATCTGCAGACAGCATCTGTGAGGTCATGTCAACGTACTAAAATAACATCAGCAAAATGTTCCAGCTGGTGAAATCGAGGCCCAGAGGGCAGAGTAGATATGTCAACTAAAAATAATCCACTGACCTCTGTCAAACCGAACTTCAATGCAGCACGATATTGTTCAGTAGTGAATGCTGTGTGTGTTTCTCCAAAGTGGATTGTCCTTGCCTTGGTTAGCAGAATACTCAAGGACAATTGGAGCAATAGTGACTCTTTTTTTAGTTTAAAAGCACTTTAAACCCAATGTTGTATGTAGATAATATTAGATAGTAGATCATATAAATTTTAAAGATGATCTTCTTTTCAGGGCCACTGCTATTTTGGCCTACCTCCCTCAAGAGTTGCTAGGGACTTCATTTTATGAATATTTCCATCAAGATGACATTGGGCACCTAGCAGAATGCCATCGACAAGGTATGTGTACACATACACTTTTACAGCACACTAGACTATTGCTAAATCTTCAATACATTTATTACAGTAATTTAGGAGCAAAGTGCAATTATAATTCTATTTTTCTAGTTATGTGCTCTTATGTTTTACGTCTTTTATATTTTATGTCTTTTAAAAATGAAGACCAGCCTATATTGCAAGTAGAGTGTGATATGACTGTGGCTAGTGCACAAAACAAAATGCTGGGACAGACAAGCAGTTGGCATGTGACTGAGAGGCCATGTCTGCAGATGGAGGTTCACAGGGCCTGCTGTCTCCAGACCCTCACCTCTACCCCTGTCCTTTCTCCCCTCCTGTCCTGCCTCCCCCTCTCCTCCCCCCACTCCCCCATCAGTCCTGCAGATGAGAGAGAAGATCAACACAAACTGCTACAAGTTCAAGATCAAAGATGGCTCGTTCATCACTCTGAGGAGTCGCTGGTTCAGCTTTATGAACCCCTGGACCAAAGAGGTGGAGTACATCGTCTCCACCAACACTGTTGTCTTGTAAGTTCTCAGCCCATCGGTCGAAGAGCTTACGTGGGACTTGGGTCTCAGGAAACACCCAAGAGCAATGGCTAGCTCATGGTTCATTAGGTTTTACTTTTATTTAAAATGTATTTAAGGCAAAATGATGAAGTCACACTATTTTATGTCATTTTGAAGAGTACTGGCATTGTAAACATCATGTTGTATGTCCTTGATATACATTTGCATCGTGCATTGTCCGACTTAAAACACAGCGGATGCTCTGTGCGTCTGGAAAAAATCTGAATAAATAATCAGATGATCAGTGATGAATGTCTCGCTGTGTTCTTCGCTTCACCTCTCTCTTCCTGTCATCCCAGCGGCAGTGTGCTCGATGAGGCTGATTCCAACTACCCCCAGCTCGCCGCCTCTCCGCAGAGCATGGACAGTGTGCTCACATCAGGTGATGGTTAGCATCCATCTTCAGCCCTGGAAACACTTACAGACACCACTGCACCTTTTTCTTTCCTTTTAAAAAAAAAGGAAAAACTATTTTGAGTGCGGAAGCGAAGGGTACATTTAGCACTACCTTTGACCCTTTTGTTCCTTACTTAAAATTGTCCTTCTCTACTCTTTTCTGAAAGGAAAGTGCAGTGATCTCTTAACTGTTTCCAAAGCTGTATCTTTGTACGTGAATCTAGGTCAGTGTCTTATCCACCAGACATAACTGTTGATTGAATGTTTTGGATTCTAAATGTCACTTGTTTGGGCGCAGGCACGGGCAAGCGGGCGCTTCAGACGGTGCCTGGCATCCCAGGGGGCACGAGAGCGGGAGCAGGGAAGATCGGCCGCATGATTGCAGAAGAGGTCATGGAACTCCAGAGGTGAGAGTAACATTGCTGTGCGTCGGGTTATTTTTGTTGGATGGCTGGAAGGCAGTAGATGTGTCAGTGTGTGACTGTGTGGACCTGTATGAGGTCCTGTATGTCCAGCTGGTCTGACCGTCTTTTTTAAACCCAAGGATGCGAGGCTCCTCCCCCTCCAGCTGTGGATCCAGTCCTCACAACATCACCAGCACTCCTCCACCAGACACCTCCTCCCCAGGGGGCAAGAAGGTCAGACCCCCCCCTCTTAGCCCAATCCCTCATCCCCCCTTTCCCTCTGACTCTACCCTTTCCCCTGTTACCACAGCGGAAGTCTGCTTCTCTCTTCACTGCTCATCTGTGTGAAATAGCTAAATGGACTCTTTCTTCCAGCGATATATTTTGTTAAATCCGGTGGTCAACCATGATGGGCAGACAGGGTACAGAGGTGGACCCTGACTAGAACGGCATAATTTCTCTTCCCTCTCAGATACAGAACAGTGGAACTCCAGATATTCCCTCAGTAGGGATGATCCCAGGGCCTGACTCCATAGGCTATCCTTACTCAAACAATTCCATACTAAGTATGTATCTTTTTTTTCTCTCTAAAATGTAAAAGTGTGGCGTACAGTATACGATTTCAGATAGGAAATATGTATAACACACACAAATAAAAGAATACTTTGATAGGATTAAATGTACTGGGATGCTGCTGTAAAACATTTCTGATGGTAGAATACATATTTACTGCCCCCCTCTTCCAACCCACTCCATCTCTCCCCTTCTGTGTGTTTCTCTGCGTAGGTGAGAACTCCCACATTGGCATCGACATCATGGATGAGCCAGGCTCCAGCAGCCCCAGCAACGACGAGGCAGCCATGGCCGTGATCATGAGCCTGCTGGAGGCCGACGCAGGCCTGGGAGGACCTGTGGACTTCAGTGATTTGCCCTGGCCTCTATGAGAGCGGAAAGCTTGCTCATCATCGCTCATCAGCCTAATGACTGGGCTTGCTGGAGCCAGGCTTCATGGTCCCAGTATTGGGATACAGCAGCAGTGTGTACTGGCTGGCTGTGTCCAGTACCAAAGGGGGGGTGTGGCTCCAGCCCTGCTGTAGGGCCACGCGTAGGCACACCCTGAGGATGCTAGTGTTGGCCAGGATATGCAGTAAGACTACTATGGACTGTGGAACTGCAGAAAGACTGCCTCCTGTATCGTAGTAAAAAAACAAAAAAAACAACGTACCAGTTCTCTGTGGTTTTACCATGTCTGCTCTCATAAACTGTACAGGCATTGGTCAAGATTTTATTTAGGCATTTGTTTTTACACAAAAATGCATCTGTGTTAATATTTCGAAAACAATATTGTACCCTATCTGTTTATTCTATACCGTATGATGAGTATATATGGCATGTGCACACAGTGATATCTTTTTTTGGAATAAACACCTGTTTTGATTTTCAGGTATCTTTCTATATAAGTACTCATTGTCTGTGAGCTGAGAATGGCTGGAACTGTGTTTGGATCTACTCAGTTTGCATGAGCCTCAGTCACCAGGAAGTCTCCTTGGCAATGCATTGTGGGATGAAGACAGTCCTTGAAGTCCTCCTAGAGGTGTTGCTAGGAGACTATTCAGGAACCTTTTGAAGTCTTTGAATCTTGTGGAGATCTATCTTCCGCTGCCTCATTTCCAGACCAGGTCATATCCACCTACTCCCTCACTGCCCTTTCTTAGCCATCCCTTAACGTTTCAAAAAGCCTAGTGTTCCTTAGCAACAGATAACTGAATTAAAATCCGAATCCTCAAGAGCTTGGATTTAAATAACTCAGAGAACAATCTTAAACTGGTAAATGCGATAAAAGTCTGACTGTATTGCAGTAACAGTAATCGTAAGTTACGCCTGCTGTTTTTGCACACCTTCTGCTTTGAGGAAAATGTTGCAAATATAAAAAACAACACAATTTCTTATTTTACTGTAGATGGTAGCAGCCCATGAATACAAAAAATCATTAAAATAAATTATGCAGTTTGAAGACTTTATTTCCATGTTTTTTTTGTTTTTTTTTTCAACAATTTCAAGCTTTGAACAAAAGGACCACAACATTCTATGTTCTGCTGAACATCTTGGCTAAGGAGAGAGCCTGGCATTCAACTACCAAACCGCAGGAGGACCACCTACTGTAACGCCTCACTCGATTCAAAGGTTATCTGAGGGAATTGAAACCGGAAATCCTCTCACTCTAATGGAGGTGGGAATAAGATCAAAAGTTAGGCTCCATAGCCAGGTGAAGCCCCTGGTCCAACTCCCTGAACCATGTTCACTAGACCAGCCTTGTCAAACACCAGTCAAGAAGCACACTAGTGCAATCAGGGAGAGAACATGGGACACATCACACAGAGCACAGCCCAGCTCATCAAATAAGATACGTTAACCATTGTAAATCATAAAATTAATAATATTTGTAGTAATAATAATAATAATAATTACAAAAGTGGGTTTGCTTTATGTAGGTCAAGTAACTAAGAATTTTGTTTATTCCTTTGGTCAATGTAAAAAAAAAAAAATACGATAAAAAGAATGGTGACGTCCACCCTCCCCCTCATGAGTGTTGTGGTTCTTCCTACTTTTCATTCACCCAAGTCAGTGAGGCTCTAAGGCTGCGGAGAACGAGTCAAGGCAATAAGGTCACGGTGCCCCTGGCGCTCCATGCTGCTGCATGCTGGGAGGGAGGGAGGGAGGGAGGTGAGGGTGTAGGGAGGGAAGGAGGAGAGTTCAGGGTTTAGGGAGGGAAGGAGGAGAGTTCAGGGTTTAGAGAGGGAGGGAGGAGAGGTCAGGGTGGAGGGAGGGAGGAGGAGAGGTCAGGGTGTAGGGAGGGAAGGAGGAGAGGTCAGGGTTTAGGGAGGGAGGGAGGAGAGGTCAGGGTGTAGGGAGGGAAGGAGGAGAGGTCTGGGTGTAGGGAGGGAGGAGAGGTCAGGGTGTAGGGAGGGAAGGAGGAGAGGTCTGGGTGTAGAGAGGGGTGGGATCCAGGTAATAGGAGGGAGGTGCTGTCAGACAGCAGGCGAGGGGGCGTCGGGGTCCGGCTCGTTGTAGTTGTTACTGTAATGCTGGCCGCCTGCGGGCTGGTTGGGCAGGATGTCCAACTCATCCACCTGGGGCCCAGGGTGCATGACCACCAGCTGGTCCTGGGGAATGTCTGCGGCTGCTGCCGCCAGGTTGGTGATGGACTTGCTCTTCACACACTGGAAGTCCACGTGGCGGCTCTTGCCCTCCTCCTTCTCCCAGGACATCCTGATGAAGGGCCGCTGGACGTAGTTGTAGATGACCTCTGGGCGACCCCCCGGCCTCTTCTTCACCTTCTCCTTATACGTGGGGTAGCCTGTGAGGAAGACAAAGAGCACAGTCAAATCACAACTGCACATATACACACATTTACATTTAGTCATTTAGAAGACACTCTTTTCCAGAACGACTTACAGCTAGTACAGGGACATCCTCCCTGAGGCAAGTACGGTGAAGTGCCTTGCCCAAGGACACAACCTCATGTTGCCACCACCGGGATTCAAACTGGGAACCTTCCGATTACTAGGCCTACTCCCTAACCGCTCAGCCACCTGATTACATTTTGCAATCGTACCTTCAATGCCTAATCGGATTTTCTTCAGTCCTCTGTCCTTTAAAACGGATTTGGCAACATCTCGGTTCTCGATGTATTTGAAGAACCGATACAGTTTTGTACTATAGATGACTGAAAGAAAAAACAAGGATGGAACGTTTAACAAAGTCATTTGGTTGAGTGCATCAAATATGTGTGTGTGTGTGTGCACTTGTGTGTGTGTGTGTGTGTGTGTGTGTGTACTGACTTTGTGAGTACTCCTCTCCCATCTGCGGTGGGTACTCCTCGTCCCAGTCCACCACGTCATCGTCGGTCAGCACCACGATGTGACACTCCCTCTCCCCGCTCTGGGCGCTGGCCACCATCAGGGGCAGAACCATCTCCTCCAGGTAGAACTCAAACTGCCTCCGAGCCCCGTCGTTCGACAGCTCGTGCATCAGGGCACCTGGACAGCATGACAGCAGGGCGGTCAGATGATGTGTACTGCTTGTTTACACACACGCACACATAAACCCCATCACACACATGTTCTCTGTGGAAAGAGCACCCCCTAATGGGTTGACAGGGGACTGTTGAATCCAGGGAGGCGGGAGAGTGACTCACTGAGGTCTCTGCACTTGATGGTGCTGTAGTCAAAGGAGATGCACAGATAGTCACATGCCTCACGGAGCTCTGGGATGGAGATTCCATCGGGGCAACGGATTATTCCAGATTTGTAGTAATCCTGTCAATTAGAGAGAAAACAAACAAGCGTTACAGATGGACTTTACCTACTTAAAACACCCAGATGCACGCAGTGCTACCTGCGCCATTGCAGCCCTGTCCATGTCTCCCTGAGAGGCAGTGCTGTGACCGCTCAGAGCTGCAGATCTCTGCTGCTCCAGGACTGTAGGCTGTCACAGAGTGAAGTGCAAAAGGACCCAGGCTCTGCAGCTGCCTGACTGGAAACAGTCTCCATTCTAATCAATCCCATTCTCCATGATCACATCAGCAGCCTGCAGCCAGATGGATTGATCTCCCTGGTTAGTCTCAGCACTGCCACTCCCAACTGCGGGTTATTCAACTCTCATTCTGCGACAGTGCTACAATAGTTCACCCTGTCTCACTGGTCTAGAACATTCTGAGGATTCTTATTTGAGATCATTCATATCATTCCTTGTGTCTACGCAGATTTCAAACCATGGCAACGTTTATCTTAGCACTTTAGGATAACAATTCATAGCCAAGATCTAGGCGTTCCTCTTGGGTTAGTGGCTGAACGCTGGTGTGTTGAGTGAGTCGGTAGGACTGACCAGGATGGCTCGGAACACGGTGGAGCTGATGCCCTCCGCTACCTCGTACTCTCCCTTCTCATTGGGCCGCGTGAAGTTGTGCTCCCTTCCCGATCCAAACATTCTAGAACACACACACACACACAAAGAGGTCTCATTTCAGTTTGGAGCACACCCACATCCTTCTCATATCACTATGCTCTCCACGGACCTGGAGGGCACCAGTTCACAAAACTCAAAAGATCCCCAAGTATTCCGTGAAGGTGAGGCCAAAGAAGCTGAAGGTGAGGAAGGGGAGCAGGGGTAGTGTGTCCTCACCTGCCCAGCATGGTGTTAGGCTGCGCCGTAAATATGGCAGGGTCCACCACAAAGCGGGTGTTATCCACGATCAGAGTGACCCTCTC
Organism: Neosalanx taihuensis; assembly: GCA_030340665.1. Taxonomy (NCBI): domain Eukaryota; kingdom Metazoa; phylum Chordata; class Actinopteri; order Osmeriformes; family Salangidae; genus Neosalanx; species Neosalanx taihuensis. The sequence continues at coordinate 11,691,414 of CM059295.1, forward strand.
CGAGGTGCGGATGCTGCGTGTGCCCACCACCTCCTTGGCGTTCTCGTAGACGAACACCATCTCCCCCTGGCCCAAGCCCAAGCTCTTGAAGGTGCCCTCAGAGCTGGACAGGCTGCTGTGACGGCTGCTGGCCACCCCGCTGCTGCTGCTACTGGAGCCGCTGGGGGACAGCCTCTGGGGCCGGGGGCTGCTGGGCCTGGAGGACGGGGCCCCCTCCCGCTCTGCACACAGTGGGGAGAGATGAAAGCAAAGTGAGGACTCTCTCAAGGACCTACTTCCCCCACAAACGGAGGTCACCATGATAAAAAAATATGCATCTTCAAACCCTACCAGGTGAAATGATTCTCAAAGGACATTGCTGCTTGTTTTCCCCTGTGTTCTCTACTCACCAGTGTTTTGCTGGCGTGTGGGCGACGTGATGTTCCTGATGCAGGGCGTGAGCTGGCTCTCTCCCCTCTCATGCGAGGAGTCTCGGGAGCGGTCGCTGGAGCGCCGGCGGTCTCGGGAGCGATCGCAGCCCCCACTGGCTCCATGCAGGCTCATCTTCCCAGGATCCTGCGGCCGGGACGAGCGGGACTGGGAGCTGGGCGGGACGGCAGGGAGAGCACTCTGAGCAGGATGGCAGATAAGGCCCTGAATTAAGTTACAGTTTCTCTCTCTTGTCTCTTCCCCCGCTCCGCCTGTGTGTTGTCCTACTATTACAGCCTGCAGGTCACACAGATCTCTGCTGCAGCATTGAAACTTAAATCCCCAGTCTGCTGTAATTGGATAGACCATCAGGAGCGGCCTGACGGTCAGCAATGAAAGTATCTCCCGGCTGGCTGGCGTCTTCCTAAAAATCACCGTTTACATCTCCAACACAGCCATTGCAACGTGCACAGGAACATTTACAAAAATCAAAGATAAGGCAAAGAATACTGTCTTCACGGAAAGAAAGCATGTCTAGAAGAGCCTGCGTGTATGTTCGACAGAAGGAAGAAACTGCATATTAAAGCAAGTTTAAAAAGCTTTTTTCAGCAAAAGCAGGGCTCTCAACAACTCTACTGCCCACATTCCGGAAGGAAATAGCGGTGAAAATGTTGGACTAGATGGAAAACCGATGATCTATAGCTGTTCTTTTTATAAACACAATCTCTGCCTGTCTGAAAATAAATAACAGCACTCTGACTATATAAATATTAATCGCGTTGTCGAAAGCATTCACTAAAAGCAGTGTTTTTGCACCAAAGAACCTCCAAGTATGACGTGAACCAAGACTGACTGGCACCAGAAATATTCTGGACCAGTGCTATACCATTCCGTGACAGTCGGTGTCATATAATACACATTTAAAGTATCATGATATATCAGTACAATCACATTAACTGGATTCCTCCCTTTCGTTGCAGATGCTGAAAGCCTTGCGGATCATTGGGGGGTTATTTCATATCCTTCAGCCCAGGGATGGGCAATCCTGGTCCTTGAGGGCCACTGTCCTGAAGGTTTTATATATTTCCCTGCTCTAGCACACCTGATTATAATTATCAGGCTTCCACAGAGCTTGATAACGACCTGTTCATTTTAATCAAGTGTGCTAGAGCAGGGAAACATGGAAAAGCTTCAGGACTATGGCTCTCGAGGACCAGGATTCCCTACCCCTGCTCCAGCCCATGTTGGTGCTAGTTGGCCCACATACCTCGAGTGCTTGCAGAGTTTGCGAGGTCGGGAGGTTTTGCTTTCCCAGTTCTCTGTATCACTGGAGTTACTATCGTAGGACTGTAAAGGTGCTGCCATCACCCGGGCACTGACACATCCAGGATGGGTCTGTTATCGTTCATATCCTGACAAGACAATGATGCAGCAGATTAGCTTGGATTGCACCTAGAGGGGGCTACAGACAAATGGTCTAATGTGACAAATAAAGGGTTTTCTTATCTTATTTTAACTTTATAGAGAAGAGGCCATCAGGCAGAATAATCCTTGGATGGCAAGAACGATTTCAAGCCAAGTTACTGTACAAGCTTTTCACCAAGTTAGCGTAGAATCCTTGGCAAATGATTACAATCGTGACATGACCAGAACGGTTAGTAGAGGTAGAGCCGTAGTATAATTGACCTGTCATCCAAGTTATCACTTAGTCTCTGGCTGCACTTTCTTTAGTCTGTATCAGCAACAGTTTAACTGAACTACTACTAGACTCATCTAACCAGAGAGCTAGGCTAGCGTTAGCTTGCTAGCTGAGGAGGCTAACCAAGACTCCATGTATCCATTTCAAACTTACCCAAAACAAATGTACAGCCTTTTAACGACGAGTTATTCTCTCAGTCATACAAAGCCAAAAAAAACGTACACATCCTTTAAAATGAAAATGTAAAGATAATATTAAAAGACCAGCGTATTCTCTTGTTGAAGAATGCGTTTGCCTCGAGCATTTTCCCCTAAAAGGAATTGTTGTTCCTCTACATGCCCGCTATTCTCGCGAGATGACATTTGTTTCCGCTTACGTGTATCCAGTTTAAATTGTATCTGATTAATATTACTGTTGTTGTTATTATTATGCTGATCTAGTTTATGGAACAATGGCACATTTTATTTACAAAGTGTTAGTATTATTCTTCAGAAACACTGTGCGATCCTGTCTTTGACAGCATTTTGTCAGATGATGTGGTGAGGTCCTCCAACAGGTTTTCTGGATATCAGATCTTCACGGTTACTCAGTGCAACGTTTCACTTTGTAAAACAAACAAACACAAATCGCATGACAGTTTAGGTAAAAAAAAGTTGTATTCTGTTTATTAAGTAAATAATATCAAGTTGGGATACATCAAAAAGTAATCCCTTTATGATTAGGAAATTTGGCCCACATTTAAAACATTTATAAGCTTTAACAACTTTTACAACTAAACTTGTGATAATGAATAAGACACAATGGCGACAAATTGTAACATGAGACATGTGGTCGTTGCAAAAGAGCAAGAGGTCATCTATAATTGTTTTATGAGCTACTTGTTATGAATGTTTTGTTTTTTGGTCCTTGCAGTGTCCATAGAACATGTTTTCAGTCATATGTTAATTTAGATCCCTTGCCAAAGAGTTATCAACTCAATAAATAAGATAATAAATAATCATATAAATAGACACAAAATAAATACATAAATACAATACATAAATATACACATTTAGGTAAATTACCTAAATACATAGTGGGAGTCATCAAAAATTCAATAGACCTCTATGTTATAAATCATTACGTTTCATGGTAAGATGCATAGTTTTAGTAGGAGGTATTTCATTGTGTGACTTAAGACTTCATGTAAGACAAACCCCTTGGATGGGCTCAGCTGGTGGCCAGATTAGTTCCCATAAGATCATCAAGATAGAGATTTCTGATTTTCGCTGATCGTCCATGCTGGGCTTTGGCGTGTGAAGCAGCAAGTATATCCTTTAGTTTTGACTGCAGCCAGTCTTGTCTCTCGCCCACCTGTTTGTGCGCCTGCATGTTGTGCATGAGCTGTACCTCACTGATAGACCTTTTACTGTTGATAAGTTGAAAAAAAAATAGTCTTTAGTAACACCCTCTCTTAAATAAGAAATTCTGTAGAAGTAGCAGTCAAATAAAAGGTGTTTTGGTCATGTAAATGGGAGCATACCTCACGGGTCTTGCATCTATCTGTAAACTGGAGATAAATAGTATCAAAATAATTGTGTCCAAGCATCTGATAGAAAGCATGTTGATCACCTGCGCAAATATTTGGAGAAAATATTGAACAAAGTAAATATTAGTTTGTAGTGGATGTATTCAAAACATGTATTAATATATTGTATACCTTCTATTGTAAAGAAAGTACTCATTCTTATTTACATAGTACATGGTAAAGAAAAATCTCACCAGTTTGTCTCTGTCCTTAGTTATAGAATGTTTGGTTCAGTTGTATTCCAGTGAGGATGTCTAACCTGTTGATCAGTCTTTCATGTACTTTGAGAAAGTCTCTCTTCTTTTTATACGTTGCCCTCCCCGTGGTCATTGATGAGCCACTTTCATTATTGATGGTGATGTCACCCCTTCAATGGCATCTGCATGACGACACCTCCACCAACACTCACCACTAATTCAGTTTTCAGCACCTCTGCCAAGTGCCCTGCTGGTCACAGTCCTTTTGAACTTGCTCCATGTTTGTCCATCACACTGTTTAAGGGGTCTTTACTGAACTAAATAAACACAGGGGGAACGTTGGTAAGAAATACAGCTTTTTTTTCTTCTATTTGAACCAAGGATATTCAAATTGCGTGATTGAGCTTGCTGTCAATCAGTGTAATCACAGTCAATCACAGTCTCTGACTGTCAACTAAATATAGAAAGTCGTTTATTATATGGTTCACTCCTTTGCAAGCCTGAAAGGGGTAAATGAGGTCTTGAAAAGGGCTGTTAATAGACAACACCAAAGCAGAAGCACAATTGAAACCTTCAAGAGAATATATATGGTCAGTATTGGCCTGGACAACATCACCGTGGAGAACACTGTTGGCATTCAGACGCATTAGGAAGGAAAAGAGCTAAGGAGTGCACTCCCTGGCCCATGACTTGACAAATAGCACCCTGACTTAATGCGGTACGTAGTTCCTAGTCTATGACGTTCAAACTGCCCCGTCAGTTCAGGCTTCAACATTCGTCTCCAAAAAGGTACCCTGCAGTTTTCGGGCACCTTAAACCGTACTTCCGATAGAGCTTACGATTGCAGCGTAAAAAATTAAACTGGCTTTACTTTTGGTAGCAATAGTGAAAAGGTTAAGTGCTGCATATCCATCTCACTGAGCAGTTTAGGCACCGTATCTATAGCTGCTAGTAGGTCAGCAGTTGGAGCTGGGCCTACCTGTGCCTAACATGATGTATGGCCGGTGGATAACCTTGTCATGCTGTCACAGGACACATTAGGTAACCATGAGAGAAGTTTTCTAAATGTAGCAGAGGAATGGCTATGCCATGACAGAAAGAGCAGGTCCCTCAAAGGACCCAGATCCACTTGTCCCGAATGGCACTTCATAGAATATCACATGCAGAGGACAAACTTAATTGTAAACAGTGTCGTCTTTGAACGTTTATTTGCAAGCAGGCTGCTGCTGCTGTGTTAAATGTGAGCAGAATAGTACTTTTGACATGTCCTCAATTCAGTCACTCCTCCATATTGCGGATGCAGCGTACGGAAGCATGAACGATAGGCGAGACTGGTTTAGACCTCATACTCTAAAGGCCAGAGGTTGATTTGTGTTACGGATGTCATGCTACAGGCATCTTCTGTAGGTGCTGATACACTGCTGTCCTGCCTGGGGTTACCATTGGGTAAGAGAGGTTGTGGGACTGCAGGAGAGAGGAGGTAAGACGCCAATGCTGAGATGTTCCTCTACAAATTCCATACATCTTGCATGTAAACAGCTGAAAGTGCACTGCACCTGTGAGCTCCACTGGATAGGTTAGGCCTCTCTCACGTGTGGTAGAGTCCACCAATTGTTCTGACTAGCTCATGTGGGCACAATGTGAATCATGCCACTAATGGTATGCTGCTACAGTGGCGGGCTGGGGGTCTTGAAAGGGATTAAGGTGAAGAATTGCTTACAAACCATTAACTTGGGTCACCCTCATGTCACAATGACAGCAATGCCCATGCAAATCACGCAGGTCCCTTTCTATATTTGTATGGGAGCTACATGGCCAGAATTTCATTTACTTAACATTATTTAACATAACAGGCCATTTACTTAGGTTCCTTAGAGTTGTGTGAATGACTTGACTTGATGAAAATTGCTTTGACTACAAACCAAACGCAGAAGTTTTGTTTTGTATGTTTTGGAATTTCAATCTGAAATTTTGGTCAGAGAGTTTAGAATGTTAGAATGCCAACATGAAAATGTTGCTTTAACATGCATAGCATAGCTTTACTATGTACAGATGCACAAGTCTTCTGTGATGGATTGGATGTCTCTGCATTGCTGATGTAGTAGTCATGGGGTTTTTTCCCAGCACATCAACACAGCTCTAACTCCGTTGCATCTGCATAGGTTTAGAAGGCTATACAACACTTTCCTTGAAACCTATAAATGGATTTCTATTTTATCATGAATTAGGTCACGTCACTTGTATCACATGACCCTTTACTGCTTGCATGAGGAATTCTTAGCACATGTATGGAGTGGATTCTTAAGGTAACAATATATCTCTTTTGAATGGGTAAGTCCAATGACCTGCCATTACAAGCAACACTTTTATATCCCAGCCAGCAGTATGTCAAGCCACCTCTTCTTCAGAGGGAAAGTAATTTGCCTGATCGACATTTCCTTGTTGTGCAAAGGAGATGTGATCCATCCATCACAGCTGTCTGCTGTTTCACACTATCTGACTGCCGACCGAGTCAGAGAGAGAGAGTCACATTAGGATCTATTTGGCCTTATGTCACACTGAGACTGGCTTCACCTTAAGAGACCACTTTAAAGTGTAGCGTCAACATGAGCGTTCAACCTCGTTTTGGCAATCTGGGAATTAAACGGAAGATTACTGCTTTGTGGGCTGTAGCTGCCTATTTCTGTCAAAGATGGCATCTCATCATTTTAATATTCTGTTACAGAACTAAAACCTATAAAATGGTTTAGCACTGCAGCTTCTGTTTTTGGAAGCTTGTGTGAATTACCACAGGGTGGCAGTGTGATACTGATATTGTTCTTTAGGTGTCTGGAAATAATGAACTCAAGTGACTCAGGGCTTTTAGGGATATTGTTATTGCTTTGAAACTGATAAAGATATTGGTCAAAAATCTCATAAAACAAAGTTCACTGTGCTGATTTCAGATTAGACCTGCCTTGAAGATACATGTGAGAGGGAGAAAGAGGAATTGCATGTGAAAATCCAATGCTAAAATGTCTTCACATGAATAAAGTTTAGAATTCCAGCTAATTGCTTCAGTGCCAATTGCATCAATTAAAGGGGCAACATGCAACCAATACAATAACATTATGGATTTATCAATACAATTGTCTGTTAGTTAATCCCTTACTAAATTATGTACTGTATGAATTGTGGATTATGGATGAAAAGTATGTACATAAAAAAATACTGCTGAGCTAAGATCAGTGTTTTTCCAACGCATGACACAAATGCTGATGTCCTTATCAGGTTCCTATGACAAAGACAACTCTGTTCTGTTGTTAGGCAGGAAGGGCTGAAACCTCTAGGAGACTGAGATCCTCTTTCTCAGATACCTGTGTGAAGGGGTGTTAGGCTTGTCACCTGGGGTTCACTGTATCTTGTTGGGTGTGAGATGAAAAGGAAAGTTATCAAGAGGCTTGAGGGTGGGAATGAAACAGTTTGAGAAAGAGGACGATCCCTTGGGCTGTGTCTCTAGAAAGATAATAGAGATTAAACTTTTCTTCTGCTCTCAGCCATCTTGCGTAGCGCCAAACAGATGTGACGAGAGACAAACAGAATTTATACTTTCCTTACTGTATCACAGATTGTGGTGAAGATTATACAGTATTTTGCATTGATGTATCTCATCATCGTGTTAATAGAGGAACATGTTCTTGAAATATATTTAGATGCATTTCTATTCTGAAGTCACCAGATGTCACTGTGAGTCTACAGAGTGACCTTCACTGTACAGAACTTCCTGTCTGACAGGCAGTCATATCAGTCAAATCAGATCGATTGTTCTGTGTGTATCAGTATATCTACTTATCTGATTCTTGGTTGAAGCCAATCCCACTCTTTTAGCTTGACTTCAGTTCTGTCAGTGTAATGGGGAGGTACTCATGATCAATAGGTGTTCAGTAATTGGAATTCTGTTGGTGAGGAAAGTGGCACGCTTGGTTTCGATTGGGAGCCCAGACATTATGTAGTTGTGAGATTTATGATGTTCTCTCCACACTCATTCTTCACATGAATTAGCAATCTTGCCATGTGGGGATGTAATTAAGAAATCCCACCAGACTAACATTACGTTTCATTTTTTCCCTACAGATTCCAGCACTTTCTCTTTAAAGCTCTAAATCCATACGGATGACTAAAAGATTTTTATATTGATCATTTGTGATTTACAGCACTGATTTAGGCTTTAGAATAATGCCGGTAAGGCTACTTGTGGACTAATAAGACCGTAAAGTTCTGTTGCTGTGAGGGTGAAAGACATCAAGTTAGAAATGATCCGCATGAATAAAGCTCTTTATTTCTGCACATCTGGGAGTTTGGTCATGGGAGTGGTGTGTCCAAGGGAGTTTTTTAAAGTGTGAAGAAAACGTGGAGAACCAACACACCCAAACATACACATCTAACAGTACTTACACAGGCACACACACACAATGGTGAACGATGATTGGCAGGCTCTTTGACAGCTAGTAGGTTGAAAGATGGAGATTCAGTCTCTACAGAAATGGCCTGTCAAGCACCTGACAGAGTGACCTGCCTTCCAACAGTCGCACCACACCTTCACCCATCTAAAGTTACTCATCTGTATAAAACTCTCGCCCAATGACCTTTTCTCCACAAATGGGGATGAATTTTGATACACAAACCCTTACATTATCCCCCTTAACAATAGATATATCCGCAACTCACTAGATTATGTTAGTGAATATTCTGGATAGAAATCACTTTAGATATGACATGATCAGTTAGTAACTGACAGTTACATGCAACAAGAATTAAGTATAGTTAAAAAGTATTTACTACACAGAGACATACATTTCCTTAGATCAGCCATCGTCACTTCAGAGCAAAGTGAATCAAATTGCCCCACAGCATGTTACAAACACATGTCAGGTTGATAGTCAAGAACCTTATCATGCATGGGACAGTTCTATCATGATTGAAATGTGTGGGTGTTTAATCTCCCTCAATTACCCACTATGAAGGGATCCCTGATTGAAGCGCTGTTGTATCCAAACTTAGAAAGACCTGAGGTAACTTACTCAAGAAGTCAGGCAGCAAAGCTGTATTTTCTGCACGTCAGCATAGAAAGCCATTGCGATGTTAGTTGCTCATTCGAGATGCTGCTTCACAAGGAAAAGTTTTATTTCAGAAAAAGTTTTATGTAAATGCATGGGCGGCAAGGCATGTAGAACAAAAGATTATTTCTGTGTTCAATCAGAATCAGAGTTCGTTTTTTTATTCACCATATAAGTTGCATAGACAACTTACTGTGGCAGGATGGAGCAAAGAAAGAACAAGACTTTAATCAACATTAAAAATAAAAATTAGGCAATAACTATACATAAGGATGGGATATAAATATATAAAAACTAATAATTATGATAAGCATTGTTGTATCTTCTTGATTTTACATTTAGAGTGAAATCTTCTCTGCTATCCATAATTGCAACGAGAGAAATCTGCCATTTCTGGCCACTAGAATATAATACCAGGCTGTCAAGTGGTGTCTGATCGATATTAGCTGTAGACTGACTCTTATGACTGAGTCTAAACTCTAGATATTGATCTGAAAGGGTTCGCTGGCGTGTGTGGAATACTGAGGCTAAAAAGGGGTACACATACTGACTGCAGCACATACTTTTTTGTTCTGTTTATCACAAGGCTTTAAGACCTGAATTTCACAGACCACACTGTGTACAGACTTTGGATAGGAGTATTTCTAAGTCTAAGTGGTGGGAAGATTCTAGAAGGGGTTCCAATAATTATAGAACCTGTAATTTTATGATGAATCATTCAAACCATGACACAGAAACATTCCTTGGCCATTTGATCATCAAATATGAAACATATGTTACTGCTTGGAACAGTAGAACCAATAAAAAATGCTGACCAACACATATAAATCTTGGTGGTGACTTTACACTTAGTTGACACATCTGAATGATTTACAGCAATACGAAGACATTCCTCCTGAGGCAAGTAGGTTGAAGATCATGTTGCCATAGCCAGGAATCGAACTCGCAACCTCCCATCACTAGCTCAACGACTTAACCGCTCAGCCATCTGACTCCTCTTGATTTTATTTGACTACTTAGCACATTTGTAACATTCCCAGTGCACTCATACACTTTGATCACCACACACTCATACCTGAGACGTGTAAGCAGGTGAAAATGTAAGAGATTAACGTATTCATCAAGTTCTGTAGAAAACACATTCTCTGGTATGAAAGGGGATCGTAAACACACGGTCATTTCAAAATAGCCATCAAAGCACAGCGGGCATCTAAGGGTCTAGGGCATTGGCGGTGCAATCTAAACACACACTGACAAATGAAAGTGAGTGTGATGGCACCAATTTCCAGATCAAGAAGGAAGCCGCTACCTGGTGAGGTGTCTCTGTCAGCATGAGGTTGTAGAAAGTTTACCCTCTGCTCCCAAGTGGCTCGTTATGACTGAGGTGTCAATGCTGCTTTCTCTAAGACCTTCGCTATCTAGCAAAAGCAGAGTGAGAAGCAAGTAAAAGGTAAATCAGTACAATGAGGTAACACTTTCCCTTGAATATAGGAGAGGAGGAAAGAGGTGAGGGAGAAAGAGAGGGCACTGGGGAGCCTTCAGTAACCAAGGTGCCAGCAAGGAAATACAGTGATCTGCATGCCTTTGATCATGCCTATCTGTTGGGCTACAAATTAGGTTAGCTTGCTGCAGACTGACCTCATTTAGATGGGACTGAATATTTTAGCCTTGAGTTCTGGATGTCATGTTCAAAAAAGATTCATGTGTCCAACCATAGAAATCTCATATTACTCAAACTTTCTTCCAGAAGCGAGACCCAGATATACACCCGCATACTATTGATTCAGGTGCCCACGTCACTGAAACTGACTGCCTGTTTCGTGATTCTTTTCACAGATTAAAATGCAACATGGATGTCTCTCCAGTGAAAACACATCAGTGTTTATCAGCAAGTAGGCTTGACTGAAATACACATATATTTGTATACAGAGCCACTAATTACCAATCTTCCCTGTGTAGTTGTTGCATTGTAATTAGTCTTTCAGGGTGACAAATGCGTTGTCAATAGAGTTCAACAGGGCAACACTAGTGTGACAAACGTTAATGCAGGGTTTGCAGAGGAAGAACAAACCTCAAACTGCGTTCCTGTTTTACAGCTGTTAGGATATCAGTAAAATGTGTCATGCGCTCAGGACATCTGTCATTTTGTCTGCAGTGATACAGAACGTCCCACTTCAATCACCTGCCATGATCTGGCCTGTCATCAAGGATTAACCATCTCCCTCCATCACAGATCAACTCTGAGGTGAAAGACAGATTGTTGGGCTGACAGATTCTCAGATGGTCGAAATGAAGCTCTTTTCATTTAAAGGGAGAAATTAACCTCAAACTGTCTCAGCCTTTCACTTTTTGCAGTGTTTGAGTTTGTATAGATCTAATGTGTCATGATTCCAACAGTTTTTGTCGTCCTTGAACAGCTAAACATGTCTTGACTGTGTAAGTAGTCTTGGGATGAATAAGATGGACGGTTACTATGTAGTAATATCACTGGCCATGTTGGTGCAGTCAGAGATCACACATCCATTTTGAGATGTAATTAGCAAATAATGCCCAAATAATGTATTATCCTGGTTTGCAAAGCAGCAGTCTCATCAGGGGAACACTGTGATGCCAGATAGTGTTCTATCCAGGAACCTGCTTTGCTCAGCGATGGAAAGCTCCACAGAGAACCAAGTGGTGATGGGGTGACTATGCTAAAATCACAGTGAATCACTGTTTACTGTTCTGGTGTTCTCCAGCTGACCCACATCACAGGGCTGGTGTTGAAGAGCTGTCATTGTTTTATGCTGAGGGCATTTTCATGTGCTTGTCACTGAAAGTGGCTCTCCAGAGACGTTTTAGCGAATGCAGAGTTAAAGTGCGGGCTGTTGTCTTTATATTTCAAGGGCATAAAAATCATTAACTGCCTCTTACTCAAATTCCCTTTTCTGTTGTGCCTACCCAAGCACTAGAGCGGTGATGGACAGCCATTGAATATATTGAGCAGGACTTTATGGCAGAAAACATGAGCCCTGCACTTCTCTCTATCTATCGCACTCCATATAAACCAACAGTGGAGAGAACAGCCTTTATCCACTCTATGATTATTCCCCAAGTCCATTAGGGAATAGAAGTGATTGTTTCAACAGCCATTTTCTATTGTACTCCCAACCTTTTCATGTTGCTTGTCTGAGCATTTGGAATGTGGTGGGTTATTGGGGGCGTTTTATACTTTGATGCTCTTTGGTCACAAAGACTACCACTGTCCCTTCATAGGCTTTAAGAATGTTTTGAACCTTTCACGTGTCGCGTTCGTCAATCGTGAAAACTCAATTAACTTTCACCTTCTGTAAATGTACAAGAGGTTGCTTCAACTTGTCCCGCAGCTCAGAGATTGGCAAGGTGACTGGTACCGTGGTATGGTGGTTTAATGAGGCTGCGTCCATGCCCACAGGGTTTAATGCTCCCTCTGTTCTAACGAACAAGGATAATTAACCATGCACCCTACCAGTGATGTTAATCACACCATGATCAACAGGCCCAGATAAACACACAGGGGGGCACTTTCCTGAACTAGCAACCATGTTCAACCTCTGCTGCTTTGTCAGAGGGAGAAAGGACACGCTCAACTACCTCAGCAACGAATGTTGCTCAGGTTTGTATCTCTGTGTCTGTGTGTGTGTGTGTGTGTGTGTGTGTGTGTGTGTGTGTGTGTGTGTGTGTGTAGAACGGGGAACACTACCCTTGCCTGGATGACCTGGAGGGCCTGGTGGCCATCGGCAGGGACCTGCCTGTCTGCATGGAGGAGCTGAGGCAGCTGGAGCTGCAGGTAGCCAGCGAGCACTCCTGGAGAGACAAGGCCACCAAGACCTTCCTTACGATCCCCATTGATATATCACCCGTGTTTTGTGATTGGCGTGCGCAGAATGAATAGTGTGATTTGGGGAGTCCTGTCAAATGATGAAATGGCATCTTGGGATTTAGAGGTTACAGTATGCTAGAGACAGATGCATCCTTCTAAAGAGCTTTGGAAAACAAAGGCCCCCATCCACACCAACAGAGCTGCCTCACAGCACTCAGCATTCACTCTGTCAGCCTCCAACGAATCCCTGAGTGGCAATTCAGAATCTAATTTAAGTTGCTAATCTTCCTCAGCAAGGCAAACATGAATACAGTGCACAATAACAGTTCTCCTTTTGTTTGTCTAAAGACACAACAGTAAGGTTACGAGACAGATATGAGTTCAGCACTCAGCAGGGTAAGGTATTGTTCAGCTAAAAAAAATACTCTTAAAATGAATTTTGTGAGACTGGTGTTGGATAGCTGCTGGGGTTCTGCCGAGCTCATTGATTTTCCTTCCAAATGATTGTACATGATTGGCACAATGGTTAGAACCCAACTGAATTCATGAAAAACAGTGTGTCTCTGTTGATAATTAATTTTGATCAGCAGGTTTGCCTTTGGAAAACAATTTACTGTGTCATTGATTTTTATCGTTTTGTGGCCAGTAACTTTCCCAGTGTTGTTTAGTCCGTCTTCATTACAGTATATATTTGATGATTCGATTCAAACCCAAAAATGAGCCTAACAACCCGCAACAAACCCTGCAGACCTTAAATTATTCAAATGACTCAGAGTTTAGCAGTAACTGAACCAGCAACAAAGGCGTGAAAACAGTCTGTCAGACTTTCTGTGGACTGTAGGCTTGTGGCTGTCACTCAAAACCAAACATGTATGACAGACAGGACAGGGTTAGAGAATCATTATAACTATTCACAACTACAAACTACTTGACATTCTGCTTATGTTTATTCTATCTAGTTTAAATTGTAATGTTCCCTACGTCAACCCAGTGCTTCGTCAGCAAAAAAAGAAGCTGCGTAACAAGCCTAACCTAACAAGCATACATGTCTCCAAATGGAAGTTTCCTTTATGTAAAATGGACACATTGATCTTTTTGGTAGGTGTGAAAGGAACTTTCTTGCCAACCTATGAATATTTAATGGGGAGGAGAAAGCTCTTTAATAAAAGGCTGCAGACAAGTCAAAGACGTGGGACCAAAGACTGCCTTCTGGGACACACTGCAGTCTCTTCTAGGGCAAATTCATCCAGTGAATGATAAAAGAGAACAATAAGGCAGCGACCCAGAGAGAGAGAGATAGACAGAGAGGAAGAGAAGGGGAGAGGGAGAGAAGGGGAGAGAAGGGGAGAGGGAGAGAAGGGGAGAAGGAGAGAAGGGGAGAGAAGGGGAGAGGGAGAGAAAGGGAGAGGGTTTGGTGTCTTTTCAGGAGTCTCTCCTCAAGCTTTTAAAAGCGCCAGGCACCAGAGAAAACTGCAAAAAGTTCTGATAGTGTTCAGCTTCTGTGTGTCTTGTTCAGCCTGTTAAAGTTGCAGCTAAATTATTCATAGATTCATAGACGATACATCAAATATCATAGAATTTAAGAGCTAGTCTGTTTTTATGGTGACATTGGTTTAATACGAGTTTAATGTCTTATTTTGCATATTTATTTACAGAATTGGAAGAGCGTGAACAGTCCTGTTCTGTGAAGACCCAGCAGGCATGAACAGAAAACTCTGATAGCTTCACAGTTTTGTCTTCAGCCCAGAAACCGGTTCTGACCGCATCAATAACCTGCTGAATCAATCTGGAGGCAGGCAGACAGCTCTACTGTCATCACTCTGGGCCCACTTTGCACCTTATCACATGGAAGAGCCTAGCAATGCAAAGGAAAATATTCATTTTGGGGGGGATTTAAATAGAACAGTCACTTTCAATACCTTTCAGCTCTTGGTGATTCCCAACGGAGAAATATTGCAATGCTGTCTCCATGAGAACTGGCTGCTTATTTTAGACCAGCAGGTAACTGAAGAAGCTTTTCACAAGGATTGCTAAATGAAAGTGATTACATTATGATGGATGAACTTGTGTTCAAGCAGGATGATTAGGATAATTTTTTGGGCATCTTGTATAGTTCATGGCCTTTCTCATACTTATTTATCATTATTACATAAGACATATAGAAAGAGATGGCAACGTCAATTCACTTGCGGTCCATCAAGAAAAAGCCTGAAGTGAAAGACGGCATCTCTCACTCTGTCTCTTTCTTGGTTTCTCTCTATCTCTGTCTCCAACAATCTCTTTCTTTGACAAGAACACACAGATACCCTCACACACAAACACACTGTGGCTGTTTTCGTAAAAGAACTTCGTTTGGATTTGCACTCCAGCTAGAGGCTAGCAATATAAAGCATATTTCTTCCTTGACTGTGCCTTGAGCTATTAATATATCAGGTTGGGTTTCATGGCTGCAGAACCCGATTTAATAGTCAGCATATTTCCTCACACAGACTAGAATTGTCTTGCTGTCTGCGTATATCAGATATTTTACTCTTTGACAGTCAACTTGGGAAATTTGTTTTTCTCTCCATCAGCTGTTGAGGCCACAAAGTTTTGAGGGCTACGTAAGACTCATTCACTTTCACTTCCAGGTACAATTGGTATTTTTGTGTGTTAAAAATACAAGTTACATCCGCTATAAATATTTTGTGCCAGCCAATCGCCACCTGGAGCGGTGTGTCTTCCTCTTTGTCTTATTTTGTGAAAACACACCCAATCAAACTCTAGTAGATGGACAGCACGGAAGTTCACACAATAATCGGGGGCACTGGTTCTCATTTTGAATTTCTTTGATACATTACCTATCACAGCTTTAATGACTGAATCTGATCTCAAGGAGGACTATCTCACCCGCTCACAGTTCTGTACTGAGCCATAAAGCTTGTCTCTGTGCATATGTCTAATTAGGCATCAGGAGATGTTTCTGGAAGAGAGACGGAGGAGGATTATCTCATGAAAGGACACAGATTCCCACAGTGGACCCTGAAGACATGTTATTGAAACAGCACATACAGGGGGATCATTTCTTGGTGGCTGGCACAGAGGTAGTCCACGTTCATAACATTGGCCATGCATGTTACCCAGCTCTTGTTCTATGAATCTTTCATTATGGTAATGCAGTCATTACTTTCATGATGAACAATTTCATATTCCGTTTGTGTTTCCCAGTCTCTTCAATAAGGGCTGGTGGAATTGTGTTATGATGTCCCGCTGGAACATGTTATTAAGTGTAGTGCCACCACGTGGTTCCTAGTCTTGAAATAGTTCATGGAGATTTTGGTAGGCATTGGAGAAAAGTCCGGAACGTGACATGCTTCCAGGGTGTGTAACTATAGTAAGCTAACAGTAAGCAGGTTTCCTTACGGAACTGAGGGACTACATGTTTGAGAGTATTCAAATATGCTCTCTCATGTGAAGTATCTTGAGAGAAAATAGTTCACAATGACATAAAGGATGTGAGAATACTTTTCACACTTGATATGTCATTCACTCCCCGAATCATAACCGAAAGGAAGATTCCTTCCTTATCTCGTTCAGTTAAAATGGAAAAAAATAATTACTTTTTGTGCTGAGGAATAGATTTAGCTTCTCCCTCAGCTCATTCAAAAAAAAGTTAATCAACAGATAAAGATGAAGCCCGTGGCAACAGTGCTTTGCATGACTCGTACATCCCTTTTCCATTGTTTCTGAAAACCAAACCATAATCAACATATACTGAGTTTGCCTTCTCTAGGCATCATATTTCCATAGTGAAGCTCCTTAAAACTATTAAAACAAAATTCCGACTTGGTTTGACATACATTTCCAACCAGACTTGTAATGAGCTGTAAAATAACCGCATCTACCCTGAAACCACATCACAAAACATCCTTTCTTCCTTGTGTACCCTTGCCATGAAGCATTATGTCAGTGCAAACACCATCCTAAATTATACACAGTTTTCACCATCAACTCCATTCATCACTGTGTACATGGAGGGGGCTGGTTTGTAGTGAGGCTCTACCACTAGCAGGAGACAAACTGCTGAGCCAACCAGGCTATCGCAGATGGAGCTGTCTCTAATGGAGTGGATATGAGGCCTGGGGGTTAATTGTCTAAACAGCTCCGGATGCTCTGTGGACCCTAAATACAGATTAACATTGACATTGACTTTGGCAGGCGGTTTGAGAAGGCCAGCATCTGGCTGGTCCTCTCAGGACAGAGGGCAGCTTTCCTGAATCATTTTTCCCGTCAGTGTTTTAACCCCAGATGTTCCGTTGCATGGTAGGTGCAGAAATGGTGCAGCCTTGAGTGTGGTGTTGGTGCTGTGACACTGTATCTGAAGGCAAGACGATAACACATCATCTTACTTTTTAACACTGGGATTCCCCCCAAAAACATAACACATTTAACGACATTGCACGAATACCATCTATTGTTGTTAGAATAATTTTAGTTATCTTATATTTGCTTATACAACTTTCATAGTATTGTAGCTTTTGTATGTGCCCTGAGTTGTCTTGCAGAAGTTGACCTGGAGATTACCATTTGACTGATGATCTGCAGGACTGGGGTTGTGTCCTGAGGAGGACCAGGCTTAAAACAAACAAGCCATAAAAACAGGCTTCCACGAGAACATTCTTGAATGACATTTATTCTGATTGATGTACTATGATTGTGTGAAGACTGATACTGTGAACTGATGTAATAAAACGAGGTACCAGAGAGATGTGGGCCAGATCAGATTTGGGATTGCCATAAGCACATCTCTGCTGGTCTCCTCATGAGTATATTTTAGACCTTTGTCTCCTTTCTTGTGCGCATATAGATTTAGTTTGAATCTAACAATTGTCTTTCATAATTTTTATGCACATGAAACACAAATCTCTACCACTATTTTAACGGGGGCTTTCTGAAATTGTGTACGCTTCAAGCTCTTCCTGCAGATCTTTTTCTGTGGCACACTTTTGCCGTCAACACCATGGATTATATTTAGGTATGGCAGCTCCCTGCCTGTCTGCACACTGCACACTGTATAATAGCAGACGTCCGTCCTCTCCTGATTCTATGGGTGGCTGACTGTATCAGAGCAGACTGTGTGTAGGAGCTGGGCTATTCAGGTGGAAGCCCCCGGCAAGGAGGGGGGAGCAGGGAATTTCAAATCCCCATGCAAATTTGCTCACAACCTCCTGCAAAGCACAGATATGCTACGTTCGTGCTACAAAGGAACAGTAATTTCTACAACATATTCCAATAGTATGGAGAGATAGACCTGATAGATTGATAAATATATACACTAAAGTAATTCTGCTTAAAAAAAAATATATATATTTTTTTTAACCAGGATGCTGCTTCATGGACCTGCAGTGAGTCTCTGTCAACAGGGGACTAACAGGATTTGTTCAAGTGCTTACACTGTCAGGAACTGATTAAGGAGGCAAAGTGCCAAGTCTGCCCCATTGCTAAACGTGGCCGTGGCAAATCTTGCACACCCAAAGCAATGGAATGAACAGCCTCACCCCTGAACTTGAAACACCCCCCCCCCCAAGTTGAAACCACACTTTTGCTCAATCTAGAGGTCAAATTGAGCAGAGGAGTCAACATTATGCCAGGCTGTAAATGATTTATCACCTTGTCACATTAATAGCATTGGGGAGGAGTGTTCGGGTTGAAGGGAGGTTCTGTGCACAGGTGAGAAAGATACAAAGCTGGATAAAGTGTGTGAGTGTGTGAGGGGCTGCATCACAGTGTCTACAGTGCTCTGAAGACTGCAACACATTTAAATGCAAACGCAAACACAAAAGTAAACAGTAAACGTGGTGCCCTTGAGACAGCTTGAGCTAAAACTCCACCGAACATTGATTGATGGTTATGTCCTTTGACCACTTAAACGACAGAAAAGAAATTACACAGTTCAGAGGACGCCCAGGCACATTCAGATTCCCTTTAAACGTTATTTTCTTCAAAGACTGAAAAACAAACACTTTTCTTTTGAGTGACCATAGCCTCATTGAAATATCTCTAAAGCCTTGATGTAAAAAAAATCTAATTATAATACAACTATTGTAAGAAACTGTGCTGCAGGAAAAAACTGCAGTTTTCAGTAGTTTCAGCTGCTATCACACCCTTGTTTTCTGGCTCCAACACTCACCCAGATGTGTCAAAACAAAAATGTCTAGACTTTATTCAAGTGTGAAGTGTATTCAAACTACTCATGTCCAGGTTAGAATTGAATGTTGTAACATGGGGTTAAATAATATTTATGCGCGTTTAACATTTCAAAGGAAGCCTTTGATTAGGATGTCAGGACCCAATGGACACCGATAAGGTAGACATTTTGTGTTTATAGATGTGTGTAAATATTAATATAAATATCTCGTCCTAAACTGGATAAAAACCAGAACAAAATATATTTGGGTGTGTCTCTGGGATACTGTTGTCAGTTAAGTTGCTTCTGACCAGACATAACCTCTTTTCGAAGAGGTTGAACAAGAAGAAGAGACAGTCTGCATTGCAGCTTAATCAAACAACATTCACCATTGAATCCCGATAATGATGGAAGTATTGTGATCAAGTGATCGCTGCCAGCCTCTCCAGACACTCAGTGACAGCTTTCATCATCTGAATGTCTGTCAAGAGGCATCATTCACATGCACACCCATATATGTCCCTGAGCTTCCAAAGTTGGTATTCTGAGAGGAGAATACACACCGCTGAAAATAACCCCCCAGGTCAAAAGAACCCGCGTTTCATTTCAGAGATGGCTGCAATGCATAGCAATGCCAGGTATTGATTTGCAATATGGCTTGATACTAAGAACAGTAGCTCTGACATTAATAAGTAGCATTGGCTGAATGAACTTTAATAGACGCCTGCTCTGCCCTTCTGACTATGCGATTCAATGAATATTAAACTTTAATTGTATCCTCAAAAACAAGGAAATGCCTCAGCAGGACACTCTTTAAATCTTAGTGTCATATAATATGCAAAATATGTGTACTGAAATATATAATTCAGTATTGAGGGAGTTAATTGTAAATTATACTCAGTCAAATTGACAAATTACTAAAGTCAAAGTATACGGAAGGCCTCCGTACTGAAAGACTGCCGGTGTCCCGGTATTGGCTGGAATGCAAATACTAATCTGTTTCTCTGGCAAAACTGACAATCCTATCCATCCACACAGGCAGGTCTGTAAGGAGAAAAAAGTAATCTCTGCTCACCATCCGTACCACTCTAGAACATTCTATGAGCAAACAACAGTCTTGAACACAATCTTTAGTCTTTATACTGTACTGCACATATGCTATTATACAATGGACCAAACCAAATAACAATAGACTGAACAGTGAATGAAGCTGACTGTTCTCACTTTGGTTGTCTGAAGGATGAAATAAAAAGTTTGAACACTTGAGAAGGTGTGTGTAATCTGTCACGGCATCTGTTTTCCTCTGGAGTCAGAGCTTTTACTTTGTTTGTTCCTTTCCCACATCCTTCCCAGACTACCAGGAAACTGTAGCAGTGAGACACACAACAGGGCTATGGCTGGAACTGGGCTGTATCTGGGGTGGAACTGTGAATGTGCCGGGGCCTGGGTTGGGCCAGACAGGATACTCTTTGCCGAGACAACACTCCTATTTAGCCTGGCGCCCAAGCAAATATTTATACTACATGTTATGCTGGACCTTTAGCTATTGATATATGACAGACAAAGAGGACAGACGTCCACCCTCTTTTGATGGCACGTGTGTCAGGCCTTCTTTCAACATCAAAGTGATGGGACGAGCAAAGAGACGTCAATGGACAGACAGAATAATGTGTATCAAGTCTCTCAGTCCGACAGCCCATCTCCTCGAGGACACACTCATCTCTGAAGAGTCTGACTTGGAGTCTGTCAGGAAGGCTTGGTCCACACAAAGCAACTGAACACCTTTCACCCCAAAGGGCTGTCAGCCGTGTCCCAATATTGAATGTGTACGGTGTGTACCTGTGTATTTGTGTGCACGGATGCGCGTGGGCGGGTGAGTGTTCACGTGCACGACATTCTTGTGACAAATTGGAGTGGGTGCAAACCCAAGAGGCCATTTGTCAGCATGTGACTTGTTGAAATGAGTTCTGACCAGTGGAGTCTGTATGGAGAGTGATGAAGCTGGACTTTCCAATACTCTGCCAGGTTCTTTATCTTCTGAAGGTCCCAGTCCATGTCACATCCGGCCGGTACAAACATAGAGAACAAATTTAATACACGGGGCAAAAGTTGCCTTGCTGCCCAGACCATTTTCCTTTTTGTCACTGACTTTTGCCTCAGGCTACGTTGTGTTTTCATTCAGAACCGTGTAAATGGCGCTTTTCAGAAGTCATTTCAGATTTGCCTTCAAAGCAGCATCCAGCTACCGTGTGCTCTGTGATTTAAAGTGTTGTGATGAAAATGTACCTTCTTGTTTCCTAATTGAGCGCGTCAGCTGCTCTGTGTATCTGAAACTGCCGCCTTTCATCTCACCGCTCCGCCCTTGATGATCTCCCATGCAGTCATGGCCATGAATTGTATTCTCCTCTACTGTCCACTTGCCTTCCACTCGACTTCATGTCCTCTTCAACCAGACCTTAGCAAGACTGGCTCCACACCCACCCCCAGCCCCAGCCTCCACCCCACCCCCCACCACACCCCCTCCAGCCTGCCTCCTTTTTCTCCTGCCAGGCTCTAGACTTTCAGATCTCAGATGTTTCTTTCATCATACTACTGCACAGTCTATCACTCCTAGCTGCGTGTTCCAAATGGTTATAAACGGATAGAAAAACTACTAATAATATTCTCACAGTTACATTTTTCATTCTATGCCATAATGTTCATGCTGAAATCTATATGTCGGTTCTAAAAATATCATTCTTGCATCGCAGACGATGATTCAGTGGATGAATGTTCTCAGTGTATGCCCTCCAGCCAGCCAACATCTCATCCGCTTGCCCGCCTGCCCGCCTGCCTGCCTGCACCGAGACTTCCATGCCAGCTGCTGTACAGAGAACCTGATGAAGACAATACATAGGAGGTCATACAGGAGAACAAGAAAGTAAAGGAGCCAGGAACCTCTTTTTCTACTGTGAATAAACACGTTACACACCCAGGTGCCATACAGAACCAATAATCATTCAGTCTGAACAAAGTCTGATCTCAGTGCATGGGACTATACAGGATGTTTAGTGTTCAGTATGAGAGTGCACAGATTTATATCTTTCCATTTGTACTGTTATGTGCCTCAAACACAACTTGCAAGTGTGTTTGCTAGTGTGCTAGGCTTTACCATGTCTGTTTTATGCTCAAATCTCCTCTCCAATCAGATCAACTGTGTCAACATATCTTGTTTTCTCTAAGCAAACCCCACAGGAATTCAGAAACAGATTAAATTGTGAGGATTACAAACAGTTTCTTCACGGAATGGTGATATATCTATTAAAAAGTACATGTTGACAACACTATTTACACTGTCAATGTGTGTTTTGTAGATGCAAATGTTTTTGGTGATGTCTTTGTGATGACATCTACGGCATATCTGGAGAGCATTTCCACAGAGGAAACCAAGTGGAAAGACTAAGGTACTCCAACCATTTTGTTTAGCTCCTAACCCCCACCTCTGAGTTGAGGCATCTTCCTGTCTGTGAAGAAACTCATCTTCTTCCTTGTTATGCCAAATAATTCAATCCTTATTTGTTTTGGTCGAAGACACAAAAATCTATTTGACAAAGCTAACTGTCATGGATATTTCCTTTTCCAGGGTTTACACCTACCACTAATCCAGAATGAGAAGCCTTCAAGTCTGTCATTAGTTATTCACGTCTTATCACTGGCATTTATCAGCCACCCCATACCATCTTTCACACATTTATTTTTTGATGCTAAATCCTCATTGCGCATCGCATTTGCATAACCACTTTATAAGCTTTTTTTTTACAGCAACGATCCCCATTTCTCAATCCAACCTGCTTGGCAAGGGCAGAGAGTGAGCCTGTGTTGCTGTGATTCATCTCTTTAGACCCAGCAGCTCCAGATGTCCTCAGCCCCGTCTGCAACAGCCCTCTGTCCCAGGCAGGCACCATCAAAAGGGGGCTACTCTGATTCATCCTTGTCTTTCCGATAGACTTTCCCCAAGCACCGATCCTCCCTGTAGTCATACAAAATGTACACAGTACAAAAGGGTTTTTTTCAGGCTGTGTTACCCAAGGCTGCTGTGGCATCTGAAGGAAGAGGCTCCTGCTGTGTGGTCAATCAGAGTCTCTGGGAGAGTCCCTCAGCACTGCTCTGGTGTCAGCCAGAGGCCGTCCAGCCTGGACGGCTGCAGACAGGCCCAGCACGCTGCAGGCAGGCAGAGAACCAGGCAGGAAGAGAACCAGGCAGGTAAACATGCAGACAGGCAGGATGGCAGGCAGGCACATGAAAGTGAGGCTGTGGCACTGAAAAAAACATGTGGGCAGATGCAACCGATGTGTTGCAACATCACTTTGCATCTTACAACGATAGATCTTCAAAGTCACTTCATCCAGAGAATCTTATTGGACAGTCAGTCCATGGTGGTGGCAGGGAGGAGCAGTGTAGCCTGACATAAACAATGTTATTTTCAGCCTCCAGTGGGACTGCTTCAGTAGCTGGAGCTCCAGTGAGTTCAGAAAACACATCTTCTGCACACAAGATTTTACCAAAGGATATAAAAAAAGGAAAAAGCCCAAACATCTACAGACTCTAGATAATGTTACGAGTGCACAGTACACACACAAAAGAAACTAACCTGACTTGTATCTCCCCAGGTATTCTCTTGTTATTCAATCTCCAGAAAATGGTACTCATCGACTGCTGTATAGAGAGGCTGCTGTGATGCGTCTAACATCTGATCTGTGGTCAGAGCTTATGTGATCTTCATTTAAATTTCATGATCAAGGAGAGTGAGAGAGACTTTGCGAAAGAGAGACAGAGAGAGAGTGAGAGAGAGAGAGAGAGAAAGAGAGCAAGAGTGGAGTTTCCCATCAGCATCAGAACAGAATAAGCCGATAAGGGCCTGACGGATGGCAAGGTCTTTCATCAAGCCTCCGTGAGTGTGACTCCACAGTCCTCCTCCTCCTCCTCCTCTCTCTGTCTTCTCCAAACCCGGGCATGAAGAGGCAACACTGATACAGTAGCAGCCAGAACCGGCCTCAGAACCACTGCCAAGCCCCCCCCCTTGTAATTACCACTCCTGCTAAATCACATTCGAGGCCAGACTAATAACTCCTAATAACGTATGTGTGACCCGCTCAAGTTCAAATGGCCTCATCATTCACACAGACTCCCAGACCACTCCCTCGTTACTTCCTACCCACCACCTCACCCCCACCCCCCCACCCCCTCCCCTCCGTATCTTAGATCACTTTCCCTGAGTTCCAACCATGCAGGGATGGTATTACAGCGCAGAAAGCGCTGTGTGTGCAACTTTACCCTTCCTCCTCGCACATATCATATGTCAAACTGCTCGTTAATATTGTTGCGCTATTCCTAGACATCATCATGGTCCTATTGCATGGTAGCATGCCATTGTGTTTTCCTGCATTAATCATGAGAGGCCAGGCACATTGTCAGACAATCATTCTTAAAGAACATTAGAAAGTTCTAGTATTCATTGAAATGTTCGAGCCATGAGCCAATATGTCATAATTGAAGCTCTCCTGAGCAAATGTAAACACCAGAGACCTTTAGGTGATAATGATGTGAAGTTCATGTGAAGATAATAAATCATAGCTGTCCTGAGAGACACTCAATCTATCGATCGCTGGCATTTTGAACGAGCATCTTCTCGGAAATGCAAATGTTAGGTCCACAGTGAAAGGCTTAACACTGTGAATGATGTCACGACACAGAGGCCACCCAAAAGATGATGACAGAGTTCTGTGCCCTTTACTCTCGAACGCTTTTAGTCCAAACATGAATCACACTAATGTCAATACTCGAAATGAGGGACACTTGTCTATTGTATAAACATGTAACAATTCAGTGCAAAAAAATGGATGACAAAGTGTCATGAGGTGGAACACCAGTTCTGTCGAAGTGAACGCACCGTACCATTTCATCAAACGCAAGTTAATGTTTGTATTTTGCACGGTTACTTAGAGCAGATGGTGACAAGATTGGATGTTCACATGTTTAGACATGTGAGTGTGTGGTGGGAGTTGTTGCAGAAAACAATGATATCCTTTATGCGACACGTGATTGAGTCCCCAATCCTCAATACAATGGAGCTGAATGTTGACCTTGCCGTTTCTGCACGTCTCAAATTTCTCTTAAATCAGTTACGGTGGAGTCCTTCTGTGTTCTCTGTATCAGAGCAGAAGGCCTTGGGCTTTTCAGGTACATCCGCTCTCTTCTAATCTGCCCTACCACAGGTGCTGTAACTTAATGCACATCAGATTGAGTTTGTATGCCCTGCTGAATGGCAGTATTCCACAGACACACAACTATTCCTTTCACAGAAATGTGAAACAAGTCAAAATAGATAAGAAACACAGTCAGATTATAACAACGACTGTTCTGTTTCACTGTTTATCTACAAAGCCCAAGACACACACGCACGCGCATGAGACACACAGACAAGATGAGCAACGAAAGAGTTGTTGTTAGCTTTGCTCCTTATTACCACAGGACTCATGATAACAAGCTGCCAACTGTCACTCTCACTCCTGTCTCTGGCCTACTTTCTTCCCCCCGAGCGGCATGTGTCTCAGGCTCTGCTTTCATGCCGTGCTGCCCCTAGCTCAAGGCCGGGCGGGCCGGGCTGAAGCCAGGCTGAAGCACTGGCTGTCTCAGCTGGTCCTCTTTGGGCTGTTTGGCTGAGCCTCCACCAGCCTGTGAATGAGAGGATATTGATGGGAGCTCAGACCCCCAGGGAGATGACAGGGTTTACATGCTTGCTTTTCCCCTCTGACAGAGGAGGTCCTTAACGCCGCTCTGCATCCTGCGCCGCTGTCAATCTTCTCTCCCTTCGACCGATGGCTGCTTGCACCCTGATTGTGCCTCTGGGCGTCAGTCTCTCATGCCGGGCCTGTTGTATGGCATCTCTGGGCCCACAGCGTGAGCATGGACAGCACATTTTTAGGAGTTCTGCTTACTAAACTCATACGTGAGAAATTGCTGGAAAGGAGAGAACCGTCTTACCCTCACTTTCAGGCTGATTGCACTGTGGGGTGTTTTTTACTTTGCAATTATTTCTCTTGTCTGTCTTGGCAGAGTCGTGGCCGGGCCAAAACAAACTGCCTTGTCTGTGTGGTCCAGCGATTCATGATTCTGGTCTTTTGTGAAAACGAGGTGGTATTCATGCATCATTTAGCACCCAACAATGCCCCTCCTCGCTATGGAAACAACAGGTCATGACGTTCAGGTGGGAAGAGGGGAGCTTCGTCGGAGCACACACATGCACGCGCACACTCACAGGCACGCACACACACGCGCTTACGTAAACCTGCAGTCGTGTCACAGTAGGAATGATAGCTCCTGACAGAGTAAGTGGAAGGCCATGGGTTCCACATGAAGGCCTCTGACAGCCTGTCTCCCCACATTGTGATTGCAGCCAGACCTAATTGTCAAAGCTTAGAGGCCGTGGCCTCGAGCAGCCATGAATATTACACAGCCACTTTCATCAGCTTGGCAGGAAAGAAATGAGGATAACCTAAGCAAGGGAGACAGTAGCTAAGAGCAAGCACAGGCCACGCCTTCCTGACCTGTCCAACACGTCACACTAGATGACTGCCTTCTAAAACAAGCACTCTGATTCTCTGACGTGGTGGTCAGCCTTCTCCTCTCCTGGTGGTAAAGGATCACTGCCGTGTGGAGTCAAGTCAGGTGGAGAGTGGGTGTCCGCTGTAGTCTGTATCCACTGAGTGCTGCGGAGAGCTGAATCTGATGGCTGGAATTAATTTATCCTCCTGGATGTGGCATGATGTTGTTTGATTAAACCCACTAACCCCTGGTGGTGAGGAAGCTTCACATTATTCACCCACTGGTGGTGGTGCATTACCAGGACTGAAACTCCATCGAATCAGCCCCCATTTAGTTTCCCTTGTAAAAAATTAAATGGGTTTTTCCAAATGACTGGAAACACATGCAGCTAATTTGCAGCAATTATTTTACCTCAGCCGTTTGTTTCTCCAAATTAATTAGCTTTATTGAGTTAAATTGCCCTGTCTGTTTCGCTGTTTGCTGACTGTCAGGGCGCCAGAGGTGGAAGGGAAATGGTTTGGAGAAGAGGCAGAACAGAACAACAGCAGATAAAAGGAAGCAGGGCCCAACAAAGGAATTCTTAAATGCAATTAGAACATGGAATTAGAACTCTGTGAAAAAAAAACGTTCTGCCTCAGAAGATCCACTCAGTCGTTTCTCAGGGAAAAGGAACTTTAGGCTGATAAGGAAAGGCCCTCAGTTTCTCCTCACTGGTACAGTTCCTGCTATCTTCCAAGCACCAATGAGAATGTTTGACTTCCATACATTCATTTTATTCTTTTCAAAGTCAAGTTTAAATTGTTTTTTTCTCAGGCCCTAATTAAAACTTGAAAAGGCTCTTATATACTCAAAGTCAGATATTGTCCACAGACAGTCAGCTTTAAATTCTGTGTATCCTCACAATGGTTCCCCTGACTGCCTCCAACATCAAAGCAGCTTGACAGGTGGCATCATGGACGTTAAGTACTCAGTCAACCTGTCACAAGAAAGAATTCAGATGCATTCAAGCACACTGACCTGTAACTAAGCCCCCCTCTCGGCAATTATCAAAATTCCGCATTGCAAATACAGCAGTTGAACATTCAAGCGAGAGGAGAATTACAATGAAGAGACGCAAACCTTGTCTATTTAACTGTAGTCTGGCCTTGAGAGATAACTTTATTCCAGCTCTAACCAGGGGCTTTTACATCTCATATTTGACTGGAGCATTAGCCAGCCAGCTTCTCCCCAACAGAACAGCTACCATCATTACCCAAGCTCCGGTACAGCAGTATAGGAGTATGTTGGCTAAAATGGAATAGCAGTGGTGATAAGAAAATGCCTCTACCTAATTATCAGCTTTCCCTGCTCCAATTTCAGCTCAACCTGCCTGGCAGCAGGTGCTCGCTCTCTCTCTGCTAATCTAGGTTCTAGTTTGTCGTTATCTACTGAGCTCTCAAACACAGAGGAAATATGAAACATTTGCCTTGGTTCATATTTCCTTGAAGAATGAAATGTTTAAAGACTGGGAGAAAACTTTTATATGAATATTAGCATTAATATTTTGTACCAAAGTTCTCTAAGAAAGTGGATGCGTGGTACAGAAAACTGAAAACTTGCCATGAAACTAAATACACAATGCAAGAGAGAGAATGGGAGTGAAAGGCCTAATTAACTCTGTTAATTCTGATATTTCTGATATATGTTGAAAATAGTAATTTAGACAAAGGACAAAAAAATTATCTTTTAGTTGCAGCAACATATTAGGCAGAAGAAGTTTATGCATTATTAGTTTTATTATGACTGTAATAAACAGTCAACATATCTGCCTAATGTCCAAGACTCCTGTACTTGTGTGATAGTACTGTATAAAGCTCATTTTCGAAGATGAGAGGAGTTTGCAGACATTATTTATTTCAATATAAAAAGGAGGTTTTTGTTCTTTCTAATGAAATATGAGGTGCCACCTCTAACAACTCATTCTGAAATTGCCAAAACCCAATAAGCCATCTCTGTGTATAGAGAACGAATGTTTTCAGGCATTTTCACACAATCTGTTGTTCATTGCTCATGGGCGGTGCATTGCAGAGTTGACTCAAAGGGTAGTCTTTGTTATGGCGGTCTACTTAATACCCTGTTCGCTGAGGTGGGAGGCATGGTAAACTACTGTTTCAAGCCCAGTACAAGGCAGGTCAAGGGGAGTGTAACTCTGTCTTGTCAGGGAGCTTGGCTGCAGAGATTGGACAAAGCCACCTGATCTTGGAGAGAGCAGCAGGGTCTCAGGCTGAATGAGATGCTGGTCTGTTAAACATGGCCCACCAAGAGTCTGCACACTCCATACGTTGTCCTGGAAACCGGTGACTTGCATGCACTGCTCCAGCAAGAAGTATGGCATTGCAAGGTAGAAAGAGCCATTGTTCCTTATGTCAAAGCGGGACATGATATTGGAGTCTGGAGAGTTATTCAGGTTTTTTTTTTTATAAAGCTGAGGGGTTCATTTCAATCCAGTCTTGCAGTCATGTTGCCCTGAGACAATGTTTGTATTGTTTATGACAAGGAAACGTCTTCGGGAAGGAAGTACATCTACCCTTAACAACCGGCAAAAGAGGACTCAAGTTAGGTATTTCAGCACAAAGTAGTGTAGTACAACAAGCCTTGGAAAGAGATTCCGTTTTTTGAGGCAACAGAATGGAAATCTCATTTTTAAGTAACATCTCCAACACTGCTGCTCCATAATACAATACTAACTGTCAATGGTGAGAGCCTTCTGACAACTAAGAGAAAACTGATCTTTGTAAAAGTCCAGTTTATCAGCTGATAGTGTTTCTAGGACGACCAGTTCTGCCATGGCTGACAGTATCACACTACCCACCCAGGTTTTTCAGGCTGTGGAGGACACAGCACACACTAATGGTTCCAGACAACTGTAGGTTTCCCTTCGCAATCATTCATTGTCACTATTTTGCCACTGTCTGTTTCCTTTCCTCACTGGTTGATTGTAGCCATTTATTCACCAGCTGGAGAGCAGCAGATGTGTGCATGGGAGTTGTAGTCCAGAGGAGGCAGCTCCTCCTCGTTTAATGGGGTGCACCCCAAAGCAGGTATCTCTCAGTCTGTTAGTCAGTGGATGTTGACAGGGCCTCATCCTGTTCCTCCTAGTGCTCCAATTTCATCCACTCATCCACTTATCTGACGTGCACAGTTCTTCCTCACTTGGACCTGTGGAGGGGGGAGAGAGAGAGAGAGAGAGAGAGAGAAAGGAGAGAGAAAGAGAGAAAGCGAGAGACTGTATTCTGCTATCTTTGAGGTGCTTCTTCTATCCCATTTTAAGAACAAAATTCATATCCTGAAATGTTGATTTAAATGGTTGTCCGTACCCTAACCTTGTATTAAACTACTTTCCCCTAACTTGACAACTGACTGTCCGGTTTCAGTGACACATTTACAATATATGAAACTCACCGTATTATGCTGGAAGATAAACTTCAAAAGCAACCTTGAATAGACCCATGGATTGAATGTTTGGATCATGACGGCACGAGAGGATGAATGATTTTATGATGTACCTGCCACTTCAGGTATCAGAATGCAAAACGTTTTTCTGCTGCGTAATGATGTTCTTGATGTATCAACGTTTATAGATTAATATGATAAAAAATTGTTCGCAGCCACATCAACATTTGCTACCAAGTGAGAACTGACAGTTTGATTTATGGGAGTAGGGAAACGATAATGAATTAATTAGGTTATAAAGATGTACTGTTCAAGGTCACTGTCCAATGAATTCTCATACATCTCCCCCAGCTTGTAATTCTTCATACTGTATGAAGCCCTGTAAATGGTGGTGATAGAGCAATCTGCAAAGGAACATTTCAAGAACTAAAAATATCAACATCATCATGTGTCACCTTCGTGTCTGTCTATTTTGTCAAATGATTTATGATCCACCCTAATAATAGCTTTGAGGAGGGTTACATCCTCTCTCAATATAATTAGATATCAAATGGGAGAGCACATCAAAAATTTATACAACTTGTTCTTCAATTTCCTCAAGACTTATTGATATTCTTTTATGTTGAAGATGAAAAGGAAATGTCTGCCTCCCCCAAAAAAAGGAAATGATGACACCGGACTCTGGCGAGTACTGTTAAAGTAACTAAAAGTCATATTTCCGATTAAATACTAACACATTGAAGTTTAACTAAAGAAACTGAGAAAAGGAACCCGATTAATCAAAACGGGGGTTCAACTGGAAAGACTAAATTAATAGTTATTTTAAAAATTGAATTCAATATTACTTTGTTGTATTACACAATAGGAAATAATGTCTGGATAGGAGACACTACAGCCTTGAAACTGTTTGTGTTTGAGGGTGTTTAGGAGGATACAGCTGCCTGGCTGTTGCAGTGTTATATCCTCCTGAGCGCAGCTAATGCTTACCTCCCAGCTTTCCATACTGTTGATTGCACAATGTCATGTCAGCCACTAACCATCTGCTCTTGAACCACAAGGACTAATATAAGGAATTGGTAGGTCGTGAGTTCGATTCCCAGCAAAAGGCCACTTGACGTTGAGTCTTTGGACAAGACACCTCACCCTACTTGACTAAGGAGGAATGTCTCTGTATGTAGTATAAGTCGCTAAGCGTCTACTAAGTGACTAAATGTAATGTAAGCGTAATATAGGGAATCTGAACAGGACGACCAGGTGGTGGGATAAAGAATGTACCCAAAAATGGCAATTTCAGTAGAAAATGAGAAGTTTGTTCCGAGAGTGATGGTTTCGAAAAAGGATCTCAAATCGCGGCGTAATCAAAGTTGACTTATTAAATGTGCACTGTGCAGCAGAGGGTGTTGGGAAACCAACTCCTCAAGGGTTTGGTGTGCAATCACTCAGAAAGCAATGGGGAAACAATGGAGTAAATGTAGGGGGCTTAATTGGAAGTTTGGGCTTCCCCATCTGCTACTTGACTGTCTGTTTGTCTGTGTATCAGGGGCCCACGTTGTTACAAATTGCATTGCCAGTGGGTGATGTTCAAGACAGAATAAGCTATTAATATATCTCTAGACAGAATTCATTTCACACCCTCCCCCTCAGTGCTTTCCCAACCACAAGGTTATTTGAGTCTACAGGCCTGTCGAGGCCCGATGAAGGCATCTCTTTGGTAAACAAGTTCTGAATATCATGCAGTATGGTGACTAGGGTCCAAAAGCCAAAACAAAAGCTCCATAAAATATTTCATCTGTGGGTGAACAATACATAATGGACGTGCATTAAAACTATTTCTCTGACTTTTACTGCAGGACAGTTGAGCTGGCATTTAAAGGCACTAAGCTTTCTGCCATTAGATGCTATTTTCTTTTTTTTTATGTACAGCTAATTGCGTTTTCCAGCAGCTGAGAGACAATTACCCACAGGAGAACAAACACTCAAGAATGCTCTTGACTGTAAGATTGATCATTTTAATCAATATAGTTTTAGTTGTTTTAATGTCTTCATATAAATTTGACTAATAGTCTAATGATATGCACAACAAATGCATTACTATCCTTTCCCCATCTAAGCCACTGGTCTCTCTCACTAACTTTAACATTTTAATGGAGAAGGGTAAATTTTCAAGACATTTTCATTTTATGTTGAATTCTCTCTCTCTTTCTCTTTCTCTCTTTCTCTCTCTCTTTCTCTCTCTCTCTCTCTCTCTCTCTCTCTCTCTCTCTCTCTCTCTCTCTCTCTCTTGCTCTCTGCCCTGGCTCCACTTTAAAGACAGCTGTAACCATGGACAGCACAGTAACTGGATCCGCAGGCAATTTTCTCCTCGTCCTTCTCAAGCCTCAGAACCACTCCTCCAGAGCCCATCAACCCCTGACCAGAGAGAGGAGAGAGGGAGGGAGGGGGGATGTAGTAAGGAGGGAGGGAGAGAAGAGGAAGAGAGGGAGGAGAGATGGAGAAGGACAGAGGAGGCTGTGGGAGGCCTGCTATTGCCTCGATGATGCTGGGCATTAACAGAGATGAGTAGAGGGTGGTCTTGTGCGGATGCTGGTGGGTGTTCTCAGCCAGCCTGTGAGCAGCAGCATCAGAAAGTTCCAGCTGGGAGCTTCAGAACCCTCCCAGAGGGTAGACTACCTGACTGCCTCATCTGCATGTCTACCAAACTGCCACCTTTATGTTGCATTACATTTGCAAACACGGATGCTGGGATTTGATGTTGTTTTGTTTGAGAGCCAATATAATCACACCACAATAGCTGCCCCGAGGACGATATAGTTTAGCTGCAATTGTTTTCTTGTATCTCAGTTTCCCGTGGCGCAGCCATGTTTTCTCTCTCCTCTCTGTCTGACCCTAATGAATAATGAGCTGACACTTGGGACTGCTATCGATTGCCTCAAGGCCCACAGAGCCAAGGTCCACAATTCAGGTATGGGGTCAATACTGTATTGCTTTGTAGTAATCAAGGTTAGCGCTTAAAGGCAATAACATGCCCAGTTTGCAATTATATTAACATTGCGGAAGAAAGGAACTGGCTCACATTCACTCCGTTTTTGTTGTTCACACATCAGGGAATAAAAAGCTGCTTGTAATTCGGTATTGAGTGAAATGAATCCATCACAATAGATGGATGTGTTAACCAGATTAAAAACATTGTGAAACAATAAACAAACATTTTATATGATTTGTATTCTGTTTTTAATACTTTTTATTATTTTTTGACTAGAGATCAGCTGGTGATTCATGGACTGCATCATGTGTACAGCGTACATTTCTGGTCATATTACTTTTGGCATATTGACCTTTTATCCTCCCGTAGCTCAACACACGAAACACATACCTCATATTCTTATTGTCAGGCTGTTGTTTGAAAGGATTATGTTTCATATGTAATTCCCTGCATGGATATAAAGATATGTGGGGTTGTTTTGGAGTTCACGGAGGACACAGGTGTCTTAAAGCTGGCGAGAGCTCCACTGAAGTCAACTGACTGAAACCTGACACTAACCTGACTCGACCTTGTCTCCAACCCCTGAATGATGCTCCTCAGCGTCTGAAATACTTGATGCGAAGTGATATGCTGATCTGAATCAGCAGAAAATAGCCGTGCGGACAGAGGCCACAAGGCTGGTTCTGTGATGCACATCAGAGAGGAGGAGGAGAGCCGTGGAGAACTGGGATAGGCAGCAGACTGACAGCCCCTCCTTGGATGTGAATGCGAACCAAGTCACTCTCATACCTGAATCCCTCAGTCAGAGAGATGGCATGTGGCTTGTCATGGAGCCTGGAAGGGAGTCAGGGCTTCTGACAGTGCTGATGTTCTGTCTGCGTGGCTCAAAGCTGTGTC
Organism: Neosalanx taihuensis; assembly: GCA_030340665.1. Lineage (NCBI taxonomy): Eukaryota > Metazoa > Chordata > Actinopteri > Osmeriformes > Salangidae > Neosalanx > Neosalanx taihuensis. Next base: position 11,725,284 of record CM059295.1, read on the forward strand.
GGGGGAAACTCACGGCTGCAGACAGACAGGTACCTTAGATCTCCCGGCCAAGTTTGGTCTGAAGCTTGAAAAGGGATGAGGCAGAAAGCACCTCCTCACTCCTGGTACAGCCTGGCCTAGTCTAGCATCCACCTCCGTGTTCTGAACACTCTAATGACATGTTTGACTGATGGCTCTGATGAGCACCTTTGCATCATTCTATGAGTGGGAGGTTCATTGTAAGAGCTCCTATGGCATCGCAAAAGTGTTGCGTGAGAGCTCTCACTGCGAAGGAATTGAATGAGCTGAAAAGAGCTTTCAGATGCTGGAACAAGATGCTCAGGTAGAGTACATTTCTGAATATGCTGTCCTTTCTCCATAGAGATCGTTTGAATGCTACTTTGGATGACAAGAGTCCAGGAAATTAGATATGAACTGAGAATAAAACGGTCAGATGGAAATGTTCCATCAGACCCACCTTGTACAGAAACACTCTCTGAGCCTACTCACCTAATGTACCACCACCACTGCACAGTAACAGATGATGTGTGCATACCTACTATCTATCTATCTATCGATCTATCGATCTATTTACTGAAAAGGAAAATAAAAGGCAAATATCATCATTTGACATTGCAATACCTTGCCTGTGGTCCTAGAAGTGTTTGGCTTGGAGAAGCAGAATGATGACAGCGTCAGACTTTGCTGGACAAGGCTTCAAACAGCAGCATCAGTCTGAAGCTGTCATGTCAGAGCAGGAGGCCAGGCGCTATCCCAGCAGGCTGTGGGCTCTCTGGGGATGTCATCTCCATCTCCTCCCTCTCGTACATCTGGCTACTTTTCTTTTTTGATGCCGGACTCATGGACCATAAATCATGAGGATAAAAAGCTATTATCTGTATTACTGTATTTAGAAAGGTTATTATCCTGGAGCATGTGCTGAGTGAGTGATGACATAAGTTCAGGGCAATTCCATAATCTGTGTCATTGCTTTGCAACAAACAAACATCATGAGCTGAATTCTTAAAGACTCAGCTCTGGTATCCCAGCTTCACTCGTAACTAAATTTTTTCCATTGTGTCTGCAGACTACCCCACTACTGCAATGAAGTACAAGTAACTTGCGGTATGTAGCTGGAAAATGCCATTGCCACGCTGATGTACCTGGTGGGATTTCACTCCAGAGCTGTCCATTCCTCAAAAGCAGCAAAGAATATCAGCTCCTCAGGAGACACTGGGAGCCAATAGCCATTAAATAGACAACCCACAGCCATGTCACCCCAATTTCAATGCTAAAAGGATCAAATTAGGCCCAAGCATGCACGGACCATCAGGTGAAAATCATAGAACATTGGTATGGAGACACAGGCTAAAGGTCCTACACTTATACTGATTGTGCTTTATAATAGAGATGAACGATGCGCTGTAGTAAAGTAATGTTGAGAATTAGACATTGAGAATCTGGCTAATGACCGTGCAAAATGACTAGCAGCTTCCATTAGTGCAGTAATGATGCTCTGATCAACTCCTTGTCTGTGTTGGTGATCCTGGGCTTGTTCTCATCAGCATTGCAGAAGGCAAGTGACGCCTTCTGGAAAGCTGAGCATTGTTAGATTATGTTATCACACCTTTTCTCTCTCTCTCTCTCTCTCTCTCTCTCTCTCTCTCTCTCTCTCTCTCTCTCTCTCTCTCTCTCTCTCTCTCTCTCTCTCTCCGGTGCCTAAAGTGCAGACCAGTGAAACCTCTCAAGTTCCCAAAACACCAGTTTTCCCCTTTCAGCCATTCTGTTGAACCCTGCTGGTTATCTGGAACCCTGCTGGTTCTCTTGAACTCTGCTGGTTCTGCTTCTGGCCTCCCTAAGAAATCGCAGTGAGTCTAAGAGACCTCCCTTTTCCCTAACCAATCTGTCTCCCCATCCATGGACCTGGCTGTGATTGTACATTGAATGATTGTACACAGAGATGGCTTCAAATTGTGTGTCGGTCGTGGTTTGCTGTGGGTGCTGAAGGCAACATAAAGGCAAGCCAGGGTGCTCTGCCGGCTGAGATCAAAGCTTCAGCTAAGCTCAGACCTTGCAAATGAGAGCAGGTGTCATTGATTTGTTGGCTAACACTTGTTTCTCTGTGGATTACTTGAATTGCCTATCTGGTTTTCCTTCTCCCTGCTACTGCTGCGACTTTATTTAAACAAGGGAAAGGACAAAATGTCAGAGGAATCTGTTTTCAGGGAAGACAGGAGATTGCAGGCCAGGGGGGCATTGTTCCTGAGGCTTCTATATGAACTTTGGTCAGTACCTTCTGAGATGAAACTGTATTGCTCTGTAGTTTCCAGGAAGGGGATTGTCCAGATCTAATAGACAAGCCTAAAGTGACAAGAAATATCAAACCCTTTTTCTATTCCATGTTGTGTCCTCTCAGTAAGGCCTAGTATTTTTGTAAAGTAAATTGTGTATGAATCATGTGTATGAAATTAATTATCTGTACACACTAAAGACATCAAGGACAGAGTTGCTGTCAGTAAACTTCTGCATAGCAAGCTATTCTGGCTGCCTCAGAGCTTAGCCCAATTCAGTTTTTAATAGACAAAGCAGGGAGTCAGCGCTTGCCACCTCCCAGCTCTGACTAATGAGAGGAAGCAGGCTGGAGTCTGGCTGCTGTGGAGTGACAGCTCCAGAGGAGGCAACTCCAGGAGGTTAGTGGCCCGCACTCCCCAACCAATCAGGAAGTTCCATGTCATTCTTTTGATGTTGCCACAACACACAGGAAACAAATATGACTCCTCTTAAGACTCTTCTGCTCATCAAAGCTAGGGTAGTCTGAGACTGTAACCATACCAACTGGGACCCCTGCAAGCACCTGCCCAACTATACTAATGGGACTCAATAGAGAGTGGCGGCACCCATATTCCAGCATAGCTTCCTTCTTTTTTTTCCTTTAATGAAATCAGCACCAAGTCTGGAACACTCTCTGTCTCCTTCTCCTCCTCTTCCCTTCTCCCTTCCTCCAGCCTCTCCATGGCTGGCTGCTTTGAAGTGCAAATCAGATTCCACTGATGGATGATGTCAGAGAGCCACTCTGTTTCTCCTCTGGAGACCTATTAAAGCACCACAGGCACCCAGAGCGGGGCAGATGAGAGTGGGTATCTATTTCTCCAGACGGGCAGGTCAGCGAGGTCCTCGTCCTGCTGGAACATCAGCAGGGCGCCAGGGTGAAACACTCGGCTGTCTGTTCCCTGCACGCGCCAGGATTTCCCGGATGTATTCTCGACGTGCCCGCAAATCCTCTCAGCGCAGCGCACCCGGAGCTATTCAACTCTTGGATACAAACCAGCAGGATGTCTCGGTTGCAGGTGTGACGCAATGTGTGTTATTGCCACGAGCCCGCGACCCAGAAGGTGGGAAAAGGTTAATATGACCAGCAGGACACACGGAAACAGATTATGCAACAGCCTTTCAGAACAGTCACACTGTACTGACTGGTAAACATCTGAAGAAACTCAACTAAGTCCTGTATGAACCCTTCGGCGGTGGCGGCATTAAAAGACTCCAAAGAAAAAAGCTCCAGGAGCTTTTCTCAATAATGCAGATTGTTGTACTGTTCCGCCCTAAAACACACTCACCAACACACGCACACTCTATCCTACACACTAACAAACGTATGTGAGTGACAGGAATCGCCGCGTGATTGACGGGTAAACATGTTGCTTTGTGTGGTTTGTGACAAAGTGCGGGAACATCAAGCAGCTCTGATGGGCTCGTTGAGTCCCTGGAGAGAAGGATGTCAGAACCGGTTAATGTTCAGCACTCAGGCTTTCAGTGGTTTTCTGCTGCAACACCTGCTGCTCATTCTGATTCACTGATCTTTCCAGACCAGCAGGACGGCTGCCTGTCAAGCATCACACGCATTACTCATGGACGCAGCGCTAGGGCCAGGCGTGGTGGAGGTTGTAGATCACAGAAGTGGTCTTTACCTGATAAATGGTCGTGTACGCTATTGGTTCAGTTCAATCCTGTGACCTTTTGCCCAAACAGCCATTCTGATGATAGAACAATATCTACCTGTCGCCTGGGTGTCAAATAACTTGCGCTGAGTCACACTGTTGACGTGACCTGCGTTTACACTGACCACTGGTTGTGGTGATTGGGTCTTAATGGGTTTGACCTTCCAAAGAAATGTGTAGGTCTTCCCACATAGAACATTGTGGAATTCCTTGAGACAACAGAACACAGCCAGATGGTATTGTGGAGGCTAGTGGAAATGATTAAGACCCTGTTAATTTATTCATGAATGTTGTAGCTTATCCCCTGGTGTCAGCCTCCATTTGTAAAGGTCTCTCACGGCCATTTAGCACACATCCGAATCGTTCAGAAGTGTGCTTGAGAACAGTCTGCGCTACGGAACGTATCATGTATTCAGTTTTTGAATGTCAAGTTGTGCTGACCTAACAAAGTAAATAAGCTTTGCCTGTTAGGAACTAATCATCCATTTTATGTAGCAATCTTGTCTGTTGGTCTGTGATATTTCATTCTAATAAAAGGTTATTTGAAAAAGATTAAGATAGCGAGACAAGCGGAATATTCAGAGAGTACCACAGTTGGCATCAATGCGTTGGTTGGCAAACTGTATGCTATGAATACTGGTGCTGTTCAAGGTGGTTAGGATGTAATTTCCAACTCTGATTCTAAACAACAACTGCTTGTTCACTTACTGTATGTCCTTCAAATGTAATGTTATCCCCCAGAACCCAACATGTCTAGCAGGGGCTCAGTGGGTGTTCAGTCAAAGACAAACTGTTTTCTTTACACGGCGATGTGTGAAAGCAACACTTCAGGGGCAGAGTTTCCCCTTGTACCCTTGGTTCCAGAGGTCCACAGGGAACGCAGAGATAAGTGACAGTAACAAATTGGAGAGAGAGATGAAACAGCGGCTGCTAGGGCAGGAGGGCAGGAACCCGCCAGGGCAGCTGGGCTGAAAGAGTTAGTCTCATGAAGGCTTGTCACGGTCACACTTCTGGGCTTATACACCAATTTGTAGTTACTTTTAAACTGCAGGGTGCATCTTGCAAACATAATGATTCAGTACAAATGGGGTACAGTCATCTAGAAGATGAAATCATTTTAAAATAATTTACAGGGATGTGCTAAATGTTCATTATACAACTAGTGCAGTATTTCTGAGGCAGTCAAGACTGAAATTAAAGTTCAGCTAAGCAGGACATAAGTCATGTACTTGTCTCTAACAACAGTAAACTCTATATTTAATAAGATATACACTGCATCTAAAAAGAGAAACATTTGACGTCATATAACACCAACACACAGTCAACACTGACAAGACCCTCCACAGCAGACAGCAGAGCCAAAAACAGAGGAATCAAAAAGGTGGTGTGGAACATGATGGAAGGTTCTGACCTCTGACCCTGATCCTGTCTGAGCCACATGACGCAGCATTCTGGATTTCACCTGACACTCCCAGCGTCCCCTGCTGATCAGATAGAGGGACGATACTGTTAAGCGTGTTATCTATGAATGTGTGAGGCTGTAGACTTTCTGCTTAACTCTGTTTAAAGGTCAGACAGACTGTACCGATCCTTGAATACAACACATGTACCAGTAAGTTGCAGCTCTAATTGAAAATGTACAGCAAGGAGATTTTCAGCTGAGAGTTAGATCAATACCCAACACTGCTGCTACTATAGTGATGGAGAATTAAGACTGAACTTGAATGCAAACAGATGCCCATAATGTATGTGACAAACTGTTAAATCCTGCAATATCAACAGAAAACAGTTGGACACGGTAAATCTAAGTATGAAGGAACTATTCCTCTGGCATTGAGCTACTTTTCATTTCTTATCTTACTTCATTTTCACACCCCACCAATATACCGCAAGCTATTACAAATTAAACAATGTTCTCAGTTTTGTGAGTCCAACATTGCTTTTCATAACTGTAACTGTGTTTACCCAAAGAGAAGTTGATGTTTTTCAAGTCAAAACCATTTACATTTCTATTTAATTTGATGGGACAAACAATTTTTTCCTTGAGTAATCCAGGGTATTCTAAAGGCTTAGCCCTCGTCTGGCTGGTGTTAAATAAGCAGCCCGGTAGCTATATTATTATCACTGGCTTTGTCACATTACTGCAGCTGCAGAATTGTATATACTCATTCTCTCTCTCTCTCTCTCTCTCTCTCTCTCTCTCTCTCTCTCGCTCTCTCTCTCTCTCTCTCTCTCTCTCTCTCTCTCTCTCTCTCTCTCTCTCTCTCTCTCTTTCTGTCTCTCTCTCTCTCTACACTCCCTTCTTCTGTTCACTAAGAGATATTCCAAAATGTAACTAACGGATAAAGGTCTGTTCTGTCTGTTAAATAAATCATCCATAAACCATCTCCATGATTGAGTCTGAGTCTGCTACATTGTACATTGTCACCAACTCAAGCCCAGAAATGACCTTCCAGTGTCTGACGTGACTGGCAGCAGACAGTAAGCCCTCAGGCCTCAGATCCGGGACAGCAAACTGGGCTTGTTAATCTTCTTGTTTCACAAAGCCCCTGTGACATCAGTGACGGTTGTTTTCATTTTCATCTTCCACAGAAACAAGATAAAATTATGTATTTTGTTCGCCTTATTTACTGGGTCGTTTTTTTGTCCTTACGAAAAGTAATTTGATCTAAGAGGCTCACATCTGTCCCCATCATGTCTCCCTGTGTGCAGCTTGATGAGGAAATTAAAACGAGTTCCCTGCTGACTATTTCTTATTTGTGACCTGCTCGCTCCCTCTGTCGCTTTCCCCCGTTTCCTTCTACTCTCCAGGCTCATTTAGTCTGCAATAATCTGATGTGAGTGAAATCAGGAGATGACCCAGTGGCAGGAAGTTTAATATCCCTGTTCCACCTTAATCTCGTCTGTGACCACTGATCGAATGGGTCTGCAGAATGTGGCATGAACCGTAATGAAAAACAAACAGGCAAGGAGTCAAGTTCATGATACTTCTCTGGAAATATACCATGATAAACATTGGTAGCTGTGGAAAAGGACCTATCTTCAAGCTAAGATATTCAACCACACCAACACACGGACAAAAACACCAATATTTTCTATATTTATTTGACTACATCTTACTGTGGGCTCTTTATTCATCATCAAATCTACAAATCTACATCTAATTATACAGAAGATGGCTACGCTTTTCATGAGCCTCACAGATCTCTTTAAAGGTGTTAAGAAGTATACAAAATTAATTTGTTGATTAATGTCAAATTCAACGCCGTAATCCCCAGGCACACAAAAGAGAAAAGGGGCAGCTGCCTGCTTCCTGTTGCTTCAAGGTGTCTATTTCACTCAATTCCATCTTAACATAGAGATGTGTGTTTGTGTTTCCTAATACGGGGGTCCATTTCAAATCTTGAAGACCTTCCCACAAACCCCGCCTCATCCCCTTCCACTGTCAATGAAGAACGTGTAACCTTGCATGGCAAATATCGTGACGATGTTCAGAAAAAAGCACTTGGCGCTATTTATAATGTCTGGCTTGTTTATTCTATCAGCCCCTGTGGAATGTAAGCTGGATGGAGGAAGCTTGCATACAGACAGGAGATTATAACGTCATACCCATGAATAATTCTCGGAACACTTCTCCACATTCCCTGAGAATCAATCGCTTGATTGCCGCAGTCTCATAGGACCCAGGAGTAGCTATCACCTCAGCCATTTCCCATGATGAACTAACAGCATGTGCGGGGCCAGGCAAAGGCTTTCAGTATTGATCAGAGATCCCCCACCACTACCACCACCGCCTTCCACCCCACTGACTCTGTTGTGTCTTCATGACTGAAGAGTGTCCGCAGGGGCATTAAGGCTGCTCGAGGGTCAGAGCTTATTGAGTGACTACTGGAGGGCTGTGAGGAATAGGACTGTGTTACTGAATTAGCTACCGTGTGCACTTATATCAGTGCAGGGCTCCAAAGAACCGCAAGATGAGGGGTACACAGGGTTTTCAACCAGCATACTATAGTCACACACCAAAGATTTAGTCCAAACTGAAAGCCCTACATGAGTCACAACCATGTTTGGAAATCATTTCCGTCAGCGTAGTGAAACAATGGGTGGGAGACTTCCCATGGAACTTTCATCATAAATCACACCTCCTTTCTAAAATGTAAAGGCCACATTGACTCTATAAATACTCCCACCTTGTCCATTGAGTTGCTAGTTGATTAATGGAGCCTGTCTCAATGGCTGGGGAACTTAGTGACATCTTTGTCTCTCAGCACTCATAGTGATGATCACAGGATAACCCCATCCATCTTGGTCATTAATCACCCAGGATTGGCCAGCCTAAATAAGACAGCTGATTGGCAGCTGTTTGATGATGCGCTGACATCATGGAGTGGTCAAACTAAACATCTATGCCTAGTGGTTTTGTAGTCACAGCGAGTTTCTGAGAGGACTCTGTCCACCTAGCTGGTCAGCCAATCAGTTCATGAGATCACTACCTATGCGATCTTTCTGTATTTCTAAGCCACTTTCTAATGAAAACTATTGAAAGGTCAAGTTGATGCATTAAATGTGGAGACTATTGAACATTTGAGTGGTGGTGACTGTGATGAAGAGCAGCAAAGTTGCTGTACAAGCCATCTGTTAGTCACTGTCATCCTTGAGATGATGGATGGAGGAACATCACATTATATTTTTCCTCAAGGTAACAATATGTCACTAAACCCACAGAATTTTGCCTTCTGCCATTCATATCCTTTGACTGTGAAAGGTAAAGTCAGATTATGAAGCAGACTTTATCAGTGTAGCTTGAGGAGAATGTGCAGCTGTATGTGATCTGTAAAGCATTGGATTTCTCTCAGAAATCCCCCAGAACTGACCTGGGATGAATCGGATCAGACAGATAAACAACCATTTCAGCAGTTTCGAGATCCCATTGACTTCTTCAGTAGTGGTACAGTTTACCAGGTTACGTAAAATGAAAACTTGAACATGAAAGTAAATAAGTCAAAGTTATCATGGAGGGGCCAACACCAATACCCAAAACACATCAATTTACCTGTTTGGGTAGCAGGTAATTCTACATAAACATCTATAACTCAATATGTTAGGTATGCTCTGGGGGTCTAGATTAGCGGATTGAGATGGATTCTGATTGACTATAAATGAAAATAATTCTAAAACCAGTGGAATAGAATCCCAGTATTTCAATTTACCCCCACGTAGCTTGACAAACCTCTGCCCCCACACGTTGTAAATCAGGGAGACGACCTGAGTACTAGGCATGCCTGTTAGCTGGAAGGAATGAGCTGTGCGCTGCAGCATCGATCATGTGAGGATCCTGACTCATTCTCCCAGCAGTGACTGCAGCTGAGGAGATGGAACAGCACGGGAGACCAGACGCTGTTTGTCACACTAGCCCAGGGTTACAGAGAGAGGGATGGAAGGAGAAAACTTTGGTATTGTCTGGCTCATTACAATAGATGAGCCTTACAGGCATTAACACAATGTCGTTAAGATTGCATATAAATGCAATTGATCCCTTATGCTCTGCAACTAAACCTGCTCTGAAATTGATCCCTTCAAAACCTGACTTGCGTCGTACAACTTGCTCATTCTATAATTGTTTCAGTCGTTTCATCCCCGGAGATTGCTCATCAACGCCGTTGACGTCATCCACTCTAATCAAGCTCTAACAAACAGCGCTCTATAGTGGCCAGCCATTCAAGCAGCCAACCTGATTCATCTGGTCTGGAGAGGTCCTCAACTGTGTGGGGAGTAAAAACATGCTGCGAAGATTGTAGAAACAAGAGTACAAGCTTGCCCTCCTGCTGTGGCGTAAATGTGTTTGTCCAAACTCCTTAATACGCCTGCAAAAGAAAGATTCCAATCTGCTGTAATAAATTGACTTTAATCTTGAGCCGAAAACAAATCTGTCACTGATGACTGCGTCTTATCGGTATCTGAGCATCTCTCGTAGCTCATGTGGCCCAGGAGGGGCAGCCCGGCCTGTTGTGTCAGATGGACCACTGACAGCATGTGACCTTCCAGCTTTTTCTTAAGACCCACCTGGGAAATAACATTTTAGAAGGGCCTCCTGATACGAGACTCCAGATTCTGCAGTGCTCATGCCCCAATATAGGAATCCAGGGACAGAAATGTCTGAGATGCAGAAGATTATGTTCCAGATTAACATAGATTATACCATGGTCAGTACTTGATTCAGATTGGCTGCAGGGTTGTTCATTATCAGGTGATATATGGACACCTCGTTGGGCATTATCCCTTTATATGGCTGAACACTGCATAGACTGACGTTTAGTGACGTTTATAAGCATCTGTCTCTGGCTTCTTAGAGCAGCACTTCCACATAAATAGATAACGCAGATAACAACTGTATATTTCTGCTTCACTATGTATATATATTTATGTACTTATTTTCACCTGTTACACTGCACTAACCTGTACATAACTGCTCATTTAACCAATCTGCATTTAACTAAGATGTACGTAACGTACTCATCTAAATTATCTGTATATAACTGCTTCTCTTGCACTTCTGATTGGATACCAAACTGTATTTTTTTTTTTTTGTTTATACATGTGTTATAAAGTTGAATCTAATTTAATCTAAAGTACAGATGTTTAACTAGCTGTATGAGCTTCTACCACTCTCACCAAAGTATGTGAGAGTAGCTTTTTGACAGGAATCAAACACACACAATTGTGAAATCCAGCTGCACCGTGAATTTTGAACCCAAGCCGATATAGAACTTGGTGCATCCTGTTTTGGAGTAGGGCTTATAACATTCAGTGAACTAATGCTGACTTATAATGATGCCTCTTAATTAAGTCTCCATTATTTTCCTCTGCAGAGCACTTGGCACTAACAAGGACTGGGACGGTAGCCATTCATAAAAGGCTCGCTCTAGGCACGGGGAAATACCAATTTTCTAAATTAACGTTGATTTGAAAACCATTAACAGTCTCTGAACAAAAAGGGTGGCCTACAAAAACACTTAGTGTATAGTGACTGGAGTGGAGAGGGTTTGTTGCTATGGAGGAGTGTGAGTGATGGACAATAGAGATGGTGCTGTGGTCAGACCCTGTCAAGGCTCCAGTCACCTCGTTTAGATGTTTTATAACTCTGTGGTTCCCGGAGGGCATCAGTGGCTAAAGTCATTACTGTTTTAAGATATATCTGGAAGGATGTTGTATAAGCGTGCATGTGATAAATGCATTCAATTAATCCATTCACAGGCACACGATAGACCGTAAGAGACCATCCACAATGCTATAATGGATCTCCCAATCTGCCAACCACCTTATTATAATAATATTGGGCCTCTTCGCAGACGACAGGGCATTTTTGGCTCGCAGAGTAACATCTGCATCTCTTCTAAGCACATAATCAAGGTCTCAATGTTCCGCTGAACTAAGTATCAGAGATCGATAAATGCCTCAGCCTTACAGAGAAGCATCCATCTTCAATACCAACCACACACACACACGATTGGTGAAAAGCTGCAGTTCTTCTCAGGGCTTTTAAAGGCCTGAGGCTCAGTAATTCTTCCTTGCTTTGATGTAGCAAGAGAAGCAGGTTCAGAGGCACGGCAGAAGGACACTGAGCCTTTTCCACCACCAGGACACACTGAGCCTCCTCCACCACAAGGACACTGAGCCTCCTCCACCACCAGGACACACTGAGCCTCCTCCACCACCAGGACACACTGAGCCTCCTCCACCACAAGGACACTGAGCCTCCTCCACCACCAGGACACACTGAGCCTCCTCCACCACCAGGACACACTGAGCCTCCTCCACCACCAGGACACTGAGCCTCCTCCATCACCAGGACACACTGAGCCTCCTCCACCACCAGGACACTGAGCCTCCTCTACCACCAGGACACACTGAGCCTCCTCCACCACCAGGACACACTGAGCCTCCTCCACCACCAGGACACTGAGCCTCCTCCACCACCAGGACACACTGAGCCTCCTCCACCACCAGGACACACTGAGCCTCCTCCACCACCAGGACACTGAGCCTCCTCCACCACCAGGGCACTGAGCCTCCTCCACCACCAGGACACACTGAGCCTCCTCCACCACCAGGACACTGAGCCTCCTCTACCACCAGGACACACTGAGCCTGACAGTGTGAAAGCTCTGGCTACTGAAGAAAACACCAAACTAAGTGCTATCACTGACATCCACTACACTCAAGCATGGGCCTATATCCCATCTGACTAGATAAACACAGGGACACCTGAGGTATATGCGGTCATTTAAATGATAACAGTATTATCATTCATTAGTAATAATGCAGAATGAATTACACTGAAAAAATTTGGTTTCCATGAACGACTACTGACATACAGTACAGTTATCTTTGTAGTGTTCATCCTTTAGTGTTGTGTACCTAAATCCCAACAACTGGGTAAGGATGTATTATTAAGTGGATGACTATAATGTCCAGTGCACCAAATTGTCTAATAAGATTGATTTCATACAAATATATTTTATATAAATCAATCTCGTGTAAGATTGATTTTAGATTAATTAGTTCATACCTGTCTGCTGGCAAAACACACCTTACTATTTGCAGGTCTCGCTGTCTCTATCTCGTGGCTTTTTTAAGTATTGCAGTTGCTGTGGGATCATTCTGCCTACTGCATCGAGCTCGAGGTCAAACACGTGTAAATTCCAAAGTACAATGTTTTCTTTAATTCATATCGACAGTATTCTTCTATTATTTACTACATTAATCTTTAACTGACCGTATAGGCTACTGTATGAATTTATTTATGTTAAGGCCTATTACAGGCTAGGGAGATGGTACAGTCATCACTAGGGAAATAACAAATATCTACGAGTATTAATGCCAACACGATCATGATAATGGCATGGAAACAAAAAACACAATAAGGGTTGGTTCTATTTCATTACATATTATATACATCAAATTTACTGTTATTAAATCAGACCAAATTAGACCCGCCCACCATGTGAATGCACAGAACACCGTCCAACTCCAGTATCGCACCTCATTGGCCACAGCTGCTGAATATATTTGTTCTGAGCGTTTTTCACAAGGTCTGTTACAATTCCAACTTGTTCAGATTTGCCATGGATCGAAAAAGGAAACAGTCGGTTGTTCAGTGTTTGATGTGTTTTCAAATGACAATTTGAAATACCTACCTTTTATGGACCTGTGAAAGGCGAGTGCGCTGATAACCTGATCGCTGGAGAGTTGCAGGGTTTCATCCAGGTTTGCTCTAAAAGTGACGCGCTTACCTCGTTTCAGGATCCGGTGGGCGAGAAGCCGCACTTGTAACACTGTTGAACGGAATTCTGTGTAGGTTACTGCATGGAGGGATGTCGGCATGGCTTGTACCAGGAGAACTAAAACTTTGGTGTCTACATGCGTGATCTTGAGTGGCATGACCAACATCGTGTGCCTGCTGTATGTTGGGTGGGTCACTAATTATATCGCGAATGTATACATCAAAGTCCCTATGCCTGTCCCAGAGAAAAAGTTAGAAGGTGACAAGAAAGGAGAAACTCTGCGGATCATAGAGAGACTCGATCGTCTCGAGAATGTTGTCAACCAGCACATACAAGGTAAACAATATAATGTTAGTTATTTGTATGCTGTGGTCATGATGATGATGATGAAGTAACCACTGCATGGCTTTATAATTGTGATGACTTTAAGTGATTTTTGAATCGCAGGTTCAAAGGGAAGAGAAGATGACATTGAATTCAAACGTTGTTGATATGTTGTATATCAACATTCACACGTGTATATATTTCCTGAATATTTGACAGTCCCCCTTCTCTTTTTTGAATTGGCAGGATGGTGTGTCAGAGGCCAAATTACAATAGAGCTTCACATATAGCCAGTTCACTGTCAGTGATAGACTTTTCCTGGGAAAGGATTCTAATTAGACCAGGGTTGACCTCATTGGTATGTCCCCAGCTCATGAATGTGTCCATAAACACTCTTTCAAGAAAATCAGTTCTCAGCCTTCTCTTCCTGTTTTATGATTTCCACCAGTTTACATTGCAGCCTTGGGCATTACATTGATTAGATTGTATTGCTGTGTCTGGCTAATCAGTCAAATTGCTTGTTACAATGTTCTGCATTGATTGGTAGACAGGTAGTTTTGGGGTGCTTCACAGTTGGCTATTTTGAGCCCTAAACCTGTGATGTGTGAACCTGATGTTCCATATGAGGGCTGATGGTAGACAGCAGGTGTGTTGGTTTCTGACAACCTGTCTGTTCACAAAGATCTATTAAAAGCAATCATTTTCATTGTACTTTGTGATAAAGTTGAACGTTTATTCTTGTCTATTTAAAAGTGAAATGACATGGTTCAACGACTTGATCAAGATGGGTCATATTTTGTTTGTACAGTCTGTCAATGGTTGATTCTGTATTCTTGGGAATGTGTGGAATTCACTCTCTCCGAGGTAGCCCCCTCCCCCCTGTTTTTTCCCAAATCCTCCTTTGTAACTAGTGCACACACAGGACAAAAACACGGGACATTTACTAATTAAGCACTTTTTATGTTTGTAATCCTATATAATAAAACAGTAAGAAACATATAGCCTGTGAGGTTGTGCAACTGTAACCGTCCCTATGCAACTTGTACATGTCCCTGTTCCTGTGTCATCGCTAGAGCTCTATACTTGTCATCACCAGGAAACTAATTTCACCCAGATCCTTATTTTTCTCCCAGGTACAGAGTGTTGCTTCCATACAGACAGAGAGAGGCTCTCATCATTAGGTCTGGGCCAGGGCAGGAACTCGCATGAGGCCCTGGAGCTGAGCTTGCTTGGTCATTTAAACATTCCTCCTGGAGCCAGCTCTACGTTTCAGTGTTTGGCACAGACAGGCTTTGTTTGTGCTACTCAAAGATGGAATTCTGGCATTAGGACTGATTGACTCCCTGAAGCTTTGAATCCTTTTGTTAGAAAGCTGAATACCCTTTCTTGGCATTTTACTTTTTATTCAGGAGATGCTAGAAGACGCTTTGATTTAAAGTGACATATAAATAGTGCAAACAGAAAATACAGTACAGGATCAAGGATGCTCCAAGTCTCCTTCATCAGATTTAGAGGAGTGAAAAATAAATGGTATTCTCTAGACACATCACAAAGACCACATCCCAGCTAACAGGCACGTTGAACAGGAATAGTATGACATTACATTGATAAGCATACTATTGAACAAAAATGCTACAATAAGACTGTAGTGCAACGCTGAAGGAAACAACAGTATATCAGACACTTGTTTGGTTACTAAGGTATTTGTAACCAACACCCCACTGTACATGTACTAAGGTCTTAGTAACCAAGCAAGGGCAGAACATTCTCCATGGCTCTGCTTTCTCCTTGCTGTTCCTGGTAGAGTACAACATGTTGTGAACCCCACCTGTCATCTTTGTCCTGAACGTTAGCTCTCAGGTTGGAGGCAAGGTTTAGGAGTTACAAATCAATGAGAGCATTAAGATTAGTGGAGGACGTTGACTCCTGCTGTAGAGACTGTGTCACAAACGCATGCTTTTTCCGAATGCTCGGTTACTTGCTGTACTGTGTCACACCTCCCTAGTTCTCCCCTACAAGCCCACACAGTCACACCATGCATGCTCGCATGAGTACACACACTTACAAATACACACACCTACATGCACAAACACTTCCACGACCACCGAAATAGCATTCGGCAGAGTTTTGAAAGACAGCATTAAGGCTGGTGCCCTTCAGAGCATCCGTACATGAGGGAATGAAACTTTTGCATGGACAGCGTAGAAGGCTTGGCACTTGGCAGCAGTTTGGCAGACACGCAACGTCCTCTGAGAGATATGGCTAGTGACAGCTTATACAGGCTGTATGCTGCACGACTGAACTACAGTACGCCACGTCACTGAGACCTTTTTCATGATGTCGTTGAGTGGTCAGTGAGAAAGACTTGGCTGCAGAAGAGAACACACACTCCTTGTTGAACTTGTAGCTTGTATCAAGTGCAGTCAGTGAACAAGGTTTGGCTAGAAAGCTGACAGGACACGTTCACACACGCCCTGCCATAAATGCTGTGACTGCATTCTCCAGCATGCTTCATGTTCCTTTCAAAAATCCATGTGTGAAGGTTCCTGTGTACTTCATGAAGCTAAAATGCTCTTTAGAATAGTTTGTATTACATAACTTTCGACAGTCCCAAACCACCATCCATGGCTCCTCACCACTATGGTCTGATTAGCAGGCTACTAATGAACTATGAGCACACGTTCCTGCATTAATTTTCACAGGTATATTTTACTGAAAGTGTGTAGCACTTCAATGGAGTTGTTCTTCCAGGGTGGATGTTGCTTTTCTGTTTTCTGATCAAGCCAAGGATACTGAAGGGATATTTATTATGCTGATTCAGGCTGAAATGATAATGCTGGTTCAGTGAATGAGCTCAATCAAATCTGCTGGTCAATCAATTGAAAAAGGCCACTAAATCACCATGGGTATTTACTCATGTTGATGAAAAGGGGGTTGGAGGGAGCGCACTGTGTGTGCGTGTGCTTTTTGAAGCTACTGTTACCCCCTGAGGGAAGAAGAAAGGAGCAGCCAGTAAGCTTTCACAAATCAGTTTTTTCACCTTCACACATGAATGTGCATTGCCGTTTCTTTGTACTTTTCAATATGAAGTAAGTTTGTTTTAATTATGTATCTACTGATGTAACTGCAGTCTGGTTTATGTGTAATGTCCGATGAGTAGATGTTTTGAATGCAGTTTAAGTATTCATTTAAAGTGCTTTATTTTAATGGGAGTCAGGTGGCTGAGCGGTTAGGAAGTCAGGCTAGTAATCAGATAGTACCTGGTTTGGCTGTACCTGGTTTGGCTGTGCCTTGGGAAAGGCACCTCACCCTTCTTGCCTCAAGGGAAAAGTCCCTGTACTTTCTGTAAGTCGCTTTGGATAAGAGCGTCTGCTAAATGTAAATTAGATTTTGCTTTAGGGCTGCATATTGTGATCATGTAACACATTCCTAAAAACTCACATATGCCACATTAACATTGGTACCACAGCAACAGGTTTGTAGTGTTTCCGCGTACGTAGCCATCACCTGTTGGAGTACCACAGGAAACAACACTCCAGTGAATGTCTAAGATAGAGAATTAGCAAACAAATTTAATTGCTTTGAATTAGGGTTATAAACGCACTGGAGAAAGCTCGGCAGTGAAAACAATTAATTAGTCAGAATCCAGAGGGCAAAACTATGTGAGGAAAATCTGAATATATATTTGGCAAATGTCATCCCTATGCTTCATTATTAGGCAATCCCCCACTCATTAATAAACATTTATAGTACAGCGTTCTTCCACAGACATACATAAAAATCTACTAACTTAGCTCTATTAAGTAGTCTTTGGAACAGGTGACTTCAATAAGTGTTTGGGACCAGACATCCTTTTGATTAGCCTTGTCCATAACCACCCTCCCTTCTCATCTCAGTCCCACACATCCTCCACTGCAATTTGTCTCAGTCACTCATATCTGGCTGCTCTATTTGCTAAGTGCACACATGGGCACTGAGAGAGGTTCCACTAGCAGTCTTCTCAGGGTGGGCTGCTCTCTCCATGTGATGATACGCGGAGGCTGACAGCGCCTCTGACAAATTGGAGTGCTTTGTTTCGACATGCTTTCTAAATTGTCCACCAAGTTTCGTCCCTCAGTGCTTTATTATTTATAAACCATGTCTCAGAGTAAAGAAGTACAGCTTTGTTTTTAAGCGGGCAAGGCCCTTAGTTGAATTATAATCTCCTGTTTTCTCTCTCTTTCTCTCTCTTGACTCTTTCCTGTCTTCCTTTCTCAAAAAAACACTCAACTTCTCTGTATTTATCTAAGAGCAGCATATCAAAACATGGCTTCAATGCGAACTACTTCTGAAGCATTCCTCTTACCCGAGCTCAGAGCATACTGGTATTAATTAGTACCAGCAACTGCATAGGGGGAAAGCACATATTTCCTTGCTGATGAGTTGATAATTCCATAGAGTAAGGTGAGGGGTTAGAGAGAGAGAAAGAGAAGGGGGAGGAATGTGATGATCTGTGGGCATGGAAGACTGCTTCTGCAGTGTCCCTGGGACTCATCCCACTTAACTCTAATCGAGATGCTGATTTGAATGCATGTGTTTCATCTTCTGCTCTCTCCGCCCCATTCTAGCACATTCATGATCCATTCTGAATTAACTGTTAATGCACCCACGTCTAACTGGGGTGGTTGTTGTTATGGCGATCGTTCATGTGTCAGTGATTTAGGTTCTAGAGTTTTTAAATCTTGAATTGTCATGTAGTTTAATCTCTCCCTGCTACAGTGTTGATCTTATTATGTAGCGCACATAGTGTCATACTTCAAATTTTACAGATATATAAACCTTCTCATTACAAATTCGAAGCTTCGTTTTCTCCCATATCGTGGGCAAGGGACTCTAATTAGAAGCAATTGGATATAATTGCTTATTAATTACAGACTGGTGGGAACGTTTGAGGAATTTATAGTGTGCCTAGTCAACAACCATTCCTGAACCTGACCGGAATCAGAACTCTTCTACCAGCATATTTAGAGAGCCATAAGGGCATCCCACCCACACAATCCTGCATCTCAAACCTCAATTATCACCATGTCTTGTTTGATTACTTTTACTAGGGAACTTAACCCTCCTGTTGTGTTCGTTTGTTGTCACTACTTTTGTGTTCCCGGTCAAAAGTGACCGCCTCATTATAGCTGATTATAATTCCATAATAATACATATATTATCAACTAATGTTGTGTTAGATGTTTTAAGCAACTTAAGTTCTTGTTAATATTACAAGTTTTTAACTTATGTTTGCTCTTTATGGTCTCTAGGCCTCATTGACCTAAGCACATGCAACTCGTTTTTGAGTGAAAACAGCAAAATTATGGATTATTTTGAATATAACAAGTATCCAGATGACAAATATTGTTCTATTTATGATAGACTACTTTGTATAAAGACCTTACAAGGACATGATTATCATTTCAATGGACTCTGAACAGTTCCAAGCAGGATTTTATGTCATAAACCCGGGAGATGGCCTATCTCATGGGTGTCCAATCCTGGTCCTCAAGGGCCGCTGTCCTGAAGGTTTTAGATATTTCCTTGCTCCAGCACACCTGATTCAAAAGAAAGGTCATTATCCAGGCTTCCACATAGCTTGATAACAACCAATTCATTAGAATCAGGTGTGCTGGAGCCAGAAATATTCATCTTGTTTTGGGACGTTGAGGCTGTTAGCAAAGCCGAGCCCGGTGACTTTAGTAGACGCACAAGCGTCACGGCAATAATTGTACAATAGAATGAGTTCAGCAGATGGATGTATAGGTTAGTATAGCAGGCAGGAGACTGGGAGACTGGGGAACAGTTCCAAGCAGGATTTGATGTCATCAACCCGGGAGATGGCCTATCTCATGGGTGTCCAATCCTGGTCCTCAAGGGCCAATGTCCTGAAGGTTTTAGATGTTTCCCTGCTCCAGCACACCTGATTCAAATGAAAGGTCATTATCTAGGCTTCCATATAGCTTGATAACAGCCCATCATTAGAATCAGGAGCTGGAGCAGGGAAACATCGAAAGCCTTCAGGACAGTGGCCTTCGAGGACCAGGATTGGACACCCATGGCCTATCTGGTTGGTCCTGGGGTCATCCGGATGACATTTTCTGTCGACAGTCAACCACTCCTCTCAGGTGGTGATGAACCCCAGGACAAACTCCCATTTTGAAACTCCCTACTGACACTCATCAGTGCCAGGGTAAAAGATGTGATCAATAGCCTCACATACAGAATACCGTTTGGTCATTGTCCTGCCATAGCATGAATTATAAGAAAATCCAACAGGTTTGGTTCCCGTGGGTGAAAGATTGTATTTGGGCATGGTTCCCATGAGTGAAAGATTCTATCTGGGTGTGGTTCCTATGGGTGAAAGATTCTATTTGGGCAAGGGTCTCGTGGGGGTAGCAATGGAAGCCAAGAAGGGGAGTAATGTGTGTGTATGTAGTATATTTGTGCATTTTGGGGGCTAGGAGTGTAAGTGTGTCTATCTGTTGAATGTGTGTGTGCCTGGACAAAATATTATACAATTTTTTTGTCTTAACCATTAATTTGAATGACCGGTCATTTTTGACCGGGAACATCATGGGTGTAACAAAGTTAAATAAAACACCCAGATTTTTTTGAAATTCTTAAAAAATTCTCTTGGCTGTTTAGATACCCTGTGTGAACAAAGTCATGGAATCTCATGGCAATCAGAATGAATTTACTACATTTTTTTTGAGAGAAAACATGTAAATCGGTCACTTTTGACCGGAACACAACAGGAGGGTTAATTACTCCGTGCTTCTGAAGTAGGTAGTTATTAAATCTTTTGTTGTTGCTTTGTTCCAGACAAAAACATCCGCAAGGCAGAGAGCATAATTCATATGAGCGTTTCATCATATAATTTCACCATAGCAACCACCACCTGAATACCTGTGTCCAGTGACTAGGGACAGAGGCTGTCACTCGCTATTTCTGTCACAAGGCCACCTAATAGCTGCAAGTCCCAGCCATTAAAACATGTTTGCCAGTGAGCAGCATGGACATGCTCCATTCATAATGCTGTTATTGCCTAATCATGTTGATTGGAAGGCATATCAGCTCATTTCAGTCATTTCCTTTTCCGTGTAATTACCCATGGTTGTTTGTCTCCCAGTCAGTATTAAGACTTTTCCACCAGACAAGGTTTAAGACCTGCTTCTTCTCACAAACAGTCTACCGAGTATTTCTCCAAAAGATAAACAAACAAATTGCAGCCGTTGCATTAGCTTGGGCTTAGTGGCAATTATTTAACAGCTGTAAACAATGGATTGTTGTCTTGTCCTGAGAATATATGAAGGCATGCCAATCCAAACATTACTGATAATGAGTGGTAATGAGTGCATGTCTTTGTCCATTGATTGCTTTGTAGACCTGGGGTGCAACAAGACTTTGTTAGGTGCTCCATGAGACGGACACCCTGTCCTCATTGTGTCAGATAGAGTTCCTGGCTCAAGTCAAATACCTTTGCCAGCATCGATGTCCTTTGAAATGTTGTTACTCGTGTAAAAAAAACAAAAAACAGGCATGCGGCACATTGCCTAGAGCTGAATGTTCCTCTTGAAGCTGTGCAAAGTGGACGACCAGATGTCCTTGAATGTCCCAGTAGTGACTGTTTTACTGTGGTAAGCCACATAAAGACATCAGACAGAGCATAAATGGATTGAAATCACTATCAGGGGGAGGCCAGCAATGTATGTGCAGTTTGGATAGCCCCGTTCTGCCCACTGGCTGAGGGACAGATTCTTTGTCATTTTTGTAGTGTGCCAATCATTTAACATACCAAGATTTTGGCTACAGAAAACCACTTGATTGGAGAAACTGGATGTAGACTCCAAGTTATCCCTCCATGGTGTGAACTCTGCCACTTATTTTGTCTGGGGTAGGATCCATTGAGAGCACTAGAGGCAACTGAAGAATCACATTCAGATTTGTAAAAGAAATCCAGCCTTTATTCCTTCTGTCAGAACTGTCATGGTAACAAAACCTTCCCTTTTGATCACAGTGGTTACCTTTAACTGAAAAGATAAATGGTGAGATTGAGGTTCCGGGAGAGAAAAAAAAGCTGATTGGCTGTTCTTATTTCCTGTCATGCACCTGACACCGCTATTTAACCTCCAAAGTCAGGGCTGGGCTGCAGACTGTTTTGTACTAAACATCTTTTATCCTAAACACACTTGTTTTTAAACACACAGGATTCTGGAACTACAGAGACATGGGGCGCCTAACACTTCATCAGCTTTCGCCGAAGTCAATGAGACTGTCTCACCAAGGTGTGGCTGAGAACATCTGATTGACTTGATTTAGCTGGCGCCTAGAACCAATCAATTACTCAACAGTGCATGTTGTGTGAAAAGTAACTACGCAGACATTGCAGCAAGGAAGACATCCCAAATTCATGAGGCTGAGATAGAGGCTCACCGATGTAGAGATAAAAAGATTTATGGAGACGGTCAACATCCCCATGATTTGCTAGAACAGCAGAACAGAGATTTAACAGTGGCTGCCAGTCTTCACACAACACCTGAGCCATGCCACACCAGGGTCAACGACCTCTGGAGTCTGGAAGCATAGATGCTGAGCACTAGCGCACCTTAGGCAGGTATCGTGCAACAGGATATTTCCAATCTAGTTAAAAACCAACATAAAGTCTTCAAATGATTCAAATGGCATTGATCTGTCTGAAATACGAGTACACTTCAAATCAGTCAGAAGTGATATATTCATTCAAGTTGTGTCCTGTGTGTCTGGTGCAATAGACATTTCTCTAGCGTGGGGCTGATCCAAGGACACTGTGAGCCTGTCCTCCTGTGCTGTGGTCTCCCCCTCACACTGCAGGGTGTCAGATGCCTCATGTCAGTGGCCACAGACATGGCATTTTCAAGGAGAAGTCCTGACCTGGATGCAGGAACCCAGCAGAGAAGAGATGGAATGTTTCCATGAGGTGTTGCGGCAGTAGGTGAAGATATGTGCACCTTTTTGATGTGCAAAGGTTGCACCCCCGTTACATCAGTAGCACAGGAGCTTTTCCCCATATCAGGTCTTTGATGCAGATACATTGTCAATAGAAAAAACCTGCCTATAAATCATTATCATCGATGTTCAAGAGGATGGAATTGGTTTTAGTGTGGGCCTTCATTTCAGTTAGAGTAAGAAAGTATTTTTAATTTATTTTGAAACGAACACCAGGCTACGGAGAGCGGACCAAAAAATATATTCGCTGAACATTATGAGATCTTAGAGCATTATTACTTCCATTGGATTTTCTCCACTTTCTATAGGCCATTCATTACACTGCTGTTTACATTCCACCCACTCATGTCTCGCCAACCTTTGGCATGCCTTGTTCATCCTTGAGGCATCTTCCCTCCTGTATTGATTCTAGATCTGCTTTGGTGTTACCAGTACCCCTAGTTCCATGGCAGCCTGCAGCATGTGGTCATATAGGAGCGTATGCCTTGAACATGCTCTCTTTCCTCTCTCACTCTCTCTCTCCTCTCGCTTTCTCTCCCTATCTCTCCATCTCTGTCTGTTCCACCCACCTCCTGACTGCACAAGACAAGTGCAAGCCATTAAATATTCACTCCTGCCTTTAGAATGCAAATCTGCAGAGTAAAAATACAATAAATCATTTTAAAGGTGGAGAAATAAAGTTGTTACACATATTCCTCCACTTATTATTATGCTTATATATAACTGTATTTGCAAGGGTGTGTCTCCACAGAAGTGTGAGGAGTAAGAAGGAACACAGTTGTTGTACAATATGGAACAGTAATAATAATGGGCTCTGGCATGGGTACATATCTTTTTTAGAACCATACAACTATACCTGTTATCTCCACATAACTCTCTCTAGTTATGGGAGAATAAATAACTATATTTTCAAAATGGTTACCTCTATACTGGTCTGTGTGATATGGTGTCATTTTTCTTTTGTCACTGTACATTAGAGGATTTTAACATAAATCTCGAGGCCTGTGTTATTTTGTGATTCTTTAGTGCACCAATTATTAGATGGTGTTCAGCATGAGTCTCATTAAACTTTATCATCCATAAATCCCTACACTTGTTGGGATATTCAAAGGATGTTAGTGCAGTGTATCTGGATAATCTCTCTAATATGAATTAAATGGCATAGTTGTTAACACCATTAGATACATTGTAAGATGTGGTAGATTGTAAACTAGTAAATAGAACGAACATACATTACTCATTTAGCAACCAACAACAATCTAGTTTTTCACTAGACGTGCTTATTAGTTTTATGTCAGATGTAGATAGTCGGCAAACCTGCCACAAGCCATTTGGAAAGAACAGCAAAGTGTCTTATATTGGGAGGGCACAGGGCGTCTTCTGAAAGGCTCTAAGTGGATCCTTCCGGAACACCTTTTCCCACAAAAACTATGTCTGAATCTGTGGAAAACCAATTTTCTGACAAAACACGATACAGGAATATAGCCACCATGCAGCGCTTTGTCAGTCTGGCACAGAGGCGACTGCCATCAGCAGCCAGCCAGCCATTCCACTGTGTGGTTCTGACCCGGGGTGCTAACGAAGCCGCTCAGTGGAGAACTCGCTTCTCGTGCCGGAGCCGGGCTTCTGCACCAGCACGATAAGGACCGGACTGTTTCAGCTGCTTCAGCTGCACAGCAAACTGGCTTGACTCAATGAAATCTCTCTCTCTCTTTTTTTGAGGGGCGGGTGCGGGGGTGGGTGGGGGGGAAGGGGGGTGGTAGGTGGTGTGGAACTAAAGTTCTTGGTTTCCAGCAGCTGTTGTGTGACTGATATGAAGGAGTTTGAAATGAAAGCTCTATTTTATAAACACTCTGAAGAATGAGTATAGGATGCAAATGCCTGATCCTGTTTTAGAAATTAATATTTATATATAATAACATATTCATATTTTAATTTAGAATTATTAAAGATCCAAGCAGCTACTTGCTCGCTGGTGCCAACTTCTGACAGGTTCTTGGAACCAGGAACTGTGTTTCAGATAGTCTATGAGAATTAGTGTCACATATGCAGCCAAGTCCACACCTCTTCAATTTAAATTGATCACATTGAGATGATATTGGCGTTTTAAACGATTTGGGCATGTGTAAAAAGTACATTAAGTTTAATCATGAGCCAACTATTCAGAGCTTCATGCACCATGCCAAAAACATTTTTTAATCACATCCTAATGAATCCTAACAACATATCAGTGGACCTTCATGTATTTGCACAGTATAGGTTATTCTGTATGAACTAAAATACGGCAACTGAGTCAAATAACTGAACAAAGGCCCAAACCATAAACACCCCCAAGGCTTTTGCAGAGTCAGTCAGCTGTACCAAGAAGAGCTGTTTACTACAAATGCTAAAGCTTTAACCTGGCCTAAATTATTCACATGGAGAAAACACCAGTTAAATAAATATAAGCCATCCGAATGCACATCCTTTTTATCAAGCACTGACATTTTAACAAGCAGTCTTTACCTGAGGCAAATAGACTGTAGCCACACCTATGTTGTAGACCAGTCCCCAGGTAGTCTACCCTCTGGGAGGGTTCTGAAGCTCCAAGCTGGAACTTTCTGATGCTGCTGCTCACAGGCTGGCTGAGAACACCCACCAGCATCCGCACAGGACCACCCTCTACTCATCTCTGTTAATGCCCAGCATCATCCAGGCAATAGCAGGCCTCCCGCAGCCTCCTCTGTCCTTCTCCATCTCTCCTCCCTCCCATCCTCTTCTCTCCATCCCTCCTCACTACATTCCTCCTCCTTGCTTCCCCCTCCCTCCCTCCCTCTTCTTTCTGGTCAGGGTTTGATGGGCTCTGGAGAAGTGGTTCTGAGGCTCATTGAGAAGGACGAGGAGATCCATTGGAGAAAATGGAAGTGGCCATGGATCCATGGCCATGGCCATGGTTACTGTGCTGTCCATGGTTACAGCTGTGTAAAGTGGAGCCAGGGCAGAGGGTGAGAGAAAGGGCAGAAGGGGTGGAGATGACAGGTCCGTTTGAAAAGGGGAGCATAATTTCCTTACTGCCTCCCTGAGACCTATTCTCCATCCTCTCCGAGAGGTAAATGAGCATAGGGAGAACTCGCACGAAAACTGGCACGTTTAGTTAAAGCAATGGTAGTGGGATGGATAACAAGTAGGGATGGCCATCTCACTCCATTTCCAGTTATTCTCGTTGCATGGGATTTGCTCTGTTTTTATCTATGAACAGATGTGAGAGGGGGCGGGGGGGGGGTGTTTCTGTTGAATCAGAATGGGATTAACAAACCATTTCGGCAGCAATCCTCTCTGCCATCGTGAGTGCCTCTGAAAAAGATCTGTCTTATTACAAGGCCCTCTACATTTCTTGTGGTTCCTCACATTTTTGTTGGGTAAGGCCTTTGGCTGGCATCATGCTTCCATCATGCTCCACTAGCCTCGTTACGGGAGACTTTCAGGCCTCGGAGGCACATTTTTCACCTTGAATGGGTGACATGGGAGGTGCAGTCAAGTCCCAGGCTCTCTCCGACAGCTGCTACAGTTAGCACCGCTTTTTTTCCAGCTTTTGAACAACAATGGCACGCTACCTCGGGCTACAGATCCTCCTGTGTCTCCCTGTGAAGCAGCAGAGCCTTTCACACTACGCCCCTGTCGGCCGACCCTTTCACCCCTGTAGGATGAAGGAAACCGTAAGCCTGGGAAAACCAAAAACCATCAGCGTTTACTTGATTGTCAGGAAGAAGCGAGGAGTGGTTTTTGACCCGGCCACACAGTGTGCTGTCTTGTCGTAGGAGAGTGCGAGAAGCTGGAGGGTAAGAGCCGTGTGAGCCGTTTCCCATCAGCCTTCACTCGCTGAAAAGTCTGAGGGATGAACGATGTTGCTTAAGTCCATGTAGACTTTTTTTCTGTATGTAGGCCAGTTAAGGCTGGTGGAGATGCAATTGGTGAGAAACTCATGCAACACCAGTGGGGGTTTTCATGCCATCTGTGGGATTGATGTTTAAGGAGAGGCAAGCCTCTTACTGAAACATTGAACAGAGAACATCTGAAAGCATCACTCCTCTCTGTATCCTTCCTGCTCTACCAAAGCACATAGTTATGGATTGATTCAGCTCCTGTAGAACAGCTCCATAGACCATGGAAAACCTCATCTGAGGTTTCAAGTAAGTTTTTTTTTTTTTTTGCATAACACCAAATTAGCTACATTTGCCACAAGAAATAATAGTTGTCAGCTTCTGTTACTGTAAAATAATCCAGAGGCTCTTTCCTGTTATAAGAAACCAGTCAAACAAACCCTGAGTTGCTTTACATGAACCAACAAAGGTCATTATCCTTGTGCATCTGCAGTATCTCAATAATGTGTCACAGATTCAGTATTCAGAATGATCTTCTTACAATATGTTCTTGAAAGACCGGTATCATCAGATAAAATGCTTTAATCTTATTTCACTGGGCTCTGGTATCTCATTTCCTCAATCTGGTGATCCCATCTGAGCGATCGGGGGAGGGGAACTGTTCAGGGAGTTCAGTCAGCATGCTTATGACGTGGACACATACAAAAGGCTTCAAGAGGTGCTTTGCACATGTACATCCCACGGGCACACAGAGGCGTCACCTAAACGCATCATATGAACCCACACCTCACTTACCCTTCTGTAAATGAAGCTGATCATCACTCATTAAAGCACTTTTCCGCTCGTTAACCATGTAGATTCCGAAGGCCCCATACGTGAAAATTAAACCCTACAGCTTTCCACATTGCTTTCGCAAGACTGAACAGCTCCTATGTATGGATTATACTTTGGAGAACTTTCCTCTACAATTACCAAGAGAGGGAATCCATGGTCATTCTTAGAATTGATGAAAGTATAATCTGTGGAGTTGTGTTTGGAAAGTTCAAAACATTGAACTGATGGAACATGGGTGAACAATGGTTGCCCTGTGAGTTTTACTGCACAGTAAAGTCATGAGCTTGTATCTCCAGCGATTAGCCTTGCTGGGTTGTCCTTGTTAGTCACTGCCAAGCACTCTGAATCGATCCACAATCATGTCTTTTGTCCACTTCCTCTAATGTAAGTGCTCACCTATTGTTGCATCCCATTCACACACATCGATCAAGTTGTTTTTTAGTTTTTTTTTAAGTAAAGACTGCATGTGGTTTTGGTGTCGAGTGTTAAAGGAATACAAGCTGAAGTGTACAAGAGCTGGGTAATGTAAAAGAGGCTGTGCTGAATGGATCCATTGCATTTTCATGTCAACCTCCTGCCTGTGTCTTTGCAAGCCTTTGGCAGCTTCTGTAGGTTGAGTCACGCTGACGTGAACCATCTGAAATGTTTTGATTTATTTCTCGCGGTGGATCGTGTTTTTTCCCTGAGCTTAAGCTAGGCAAACAGCAACCCTTCAGGTGAAATCAGGTTTGCTACGTTGAGCACAGATGAGACTCCCATGACAAAACAAGACCTCTTTCACATATTTGAGAGGGGGAGAGAGAGAGGGTAGTACTTCTCCATAGGCCCAGTGCTCAGGGAGTGAGACCCACATAAAGGACCCATTTCTAGGAGAAACGCCTCAGGTGACCTCAGCTTTTGGCAGGATTCACATTCCCCTACCTTGAATTGTTGGATTAGACATCCCTGTACCATCCAAAGCATTAGATGATGCAGAATCACATTGAAACATCCGTTCCTTCCTGAAGGGATTTCATGATTGTATTAATGTAATGAGGAGAAAAAGACGGAAGGAAACTTAAGGTTTTTGTGCGTGCGTGTCTGCGTGTGTGTGTGTGTGTGTATGTGTGTTTACCCCTCCCCTCCACACCCCTACTCTCAGAACGGGAACAATGTCAGGAAGACATGTCATTTACTGATGTGTTCTAATGAGAGCCAGCCTTCTCCTAAGACCTAGTCGCAACACTCAGCTCTTCAGTGGACAACTCTGCAGCATAGTGAAGCCCACAGCCTCTCAACCTGTGAGAAACACTAATTGGCTATTAGCTGTATTATGTGTTGTCAAGCTAACATGTGCTGGCTGGCACAGTCCTAACTACATTGAGTGAGGGCCCTGGTATAGTTCTGTAACTGAGCCCAGGCTGGTGTGATTGGAGTGTCAGTTAATTATGCACGTTCACAGGAAAAGTCTTGTTCTGTAAATATCTGTAACAGAGTGCTATGACAGAGGAGCGTTGATTGATGGAGGTTATATAAGCCGGTATTTGAGGTATAGGCTTTGTGTGTGAAATGATGCAGACAGAGGTGCGACACACCTCCCTGCGTGTTTCCATGCCGATAAAAATGTTTTCGTTCTTTTCCCCTCTTTTCACCACGTTGTTTCTTTGTTATCAGGAGTGATTTGCAGGTGCTATTTGCGCTCTTTGAGGTATTTCATGGCCATTGTTGGCATTGTTTCAGCGGGGGGTGTTCACGCTCTACGGTACACTTAAGCTATTACACGGAACAGCCCATTCCAGTCCTGTCTCTACTTGTGTGTCTTTTTTTAACGGTTCATTCCGGAAGCGCACCTGCCTCACCAAACAGTCTCACCACATCAATGTTGCAGGAGGCTGGAAGTGCATTTTTTATTTTATTACTTTATTTTTTAAGAAGTACTAGATGTGCTTCTTCCTGTGTGCATGAGAGAGATTTATGGGGTGTGTAGGGGGTGTGTATGTGCCTCAGACTGAGAACATAAGGGTCAAACTAACTGCAGGTCTTAAGAGCCGTTGTCCTTCCATCTCTTCTGTCTGAAGCCCAGTTTTGGAGCACCTAAGAACCCTGGAATCCCACCAAAGATCTTCAACAAAGATTCTGAGGATCGTGACAGGCCATGTTAAGTCTCAATTCTAACTAAAAAATCTTTCCAAATGGATCCTGAACCACCCATGTGAAGGAAGGTCAGCGAGCCAGCAGCAAACTAAGCGAATTCAAAGGACAACATCGGACAACTCGGAAAAAACTCTGCATCGCATCAAACTTAGACACTTTCCTCTTCCTCCAGCTCCAGATTCATGGCCTGTTTCCCCCGCCTAGTTGCCATGTACCAGTCATCCTCTGAAGTGTCGGAAAGACAAACACTGTGTAGGTGGAAGGGCCCTTCTGCAGTGCCACTTGTGGATGAATGAAGGAAAACAATGAGGTTCACTTTTAATTGTAGGGTTTCTTTGCTAGTGTGAGAACCACAGGAAATACTGGGGGGGGGGTTCATGTGTCTCTCAGCTGTGTAGCAACTGTACAGCAGATGAACTGACAAAGAAACAAGTGATTCAAAGTGCAATGGCGATAAAACCAATTATCTGTTTGAACAAAAGAGGTAATTTATCCTTCTGAACCTTGCTAAGAATAGTGATAGAGGAGTTGCGTGGTTGCGAGGAGTAGGCTGGATTTGATTCCACCAACAGGAAATCAGATCGGTAGTCGCTTACAACACAGTCGCTCACAGCATCCTGGGTACTGGATGCATGCGATACCACCTACTCTCAAGTGTGTGTGTGTGTGTGTGTGGTGGGGGGGGCTTATCACAGCTCCCCAGCACTGCTTGCTTCCTGAGGTAGAAATAAAGTTCCCCTTGTGTCCCTGGCTTTGCCCCTCTGTATGTGCTATGGTAAGCACACAGGCCTAAGTGACTTGTCCTGATATGCACACAACGAAGCAGCTACACCAAGTGGTTTTGAGGCATCATCGCGCTGGGCGACTGCTGATAAGCCGAAGGGCAGAGTTTCCCTGGGTAGGGTGGGGGCCTGTGCGTGTTCAAAGGCAGGGGCCATTGGGTCTCCCCCCTCAGAACCCTCCTCCATCCCTCTACTCTCTGTCACGCACAGACTACCACCTGCTGAGGAGCTGGGTCCACACACACAAACACACAGTCTCCCGACCAAGGGAGACCACAGGAGACAGACCGTACCAGGCTGGTCTGTCACCTAGGCGATGCACGATTATTATTATGATGATAGTGATCATTTTTCATATATTTTTTCAGCTCCCTTATAGGATTCTATAGTGCCTGAGGGCCATGTTGTAGGGAACTCTGAGTTTCTTTCTATTTCGACAAAAGGTCAGTATGAGGAGGGCTTATATAATAACCCTCACTTGTTGAACATTGAAAAGGACTGAATCCTGCGAGAGCTGTTTCTTGTGTTTTCCTCCATGAGAGCTGAGTGTAGCTGGGTAGGTAACCTTCTCTGGGTTGTGGGCGTTCGACACCTGTTCAGTAGAACCTCACAGTATGTCAGGGCACCTAGTTACTTATTACCAGGGCTGCCCACGCGTTCCCAAGAGGACCGTGCCAGGAACAGTGCCGCTATCGTGGATCCAATCTTAGACATGTTAATACCTGAGAACATCATTAGCAGGGGATAAGTGTGGCACATCTGCCAAAGTACTAGGGGCATATGCTGAAGCTCAATGGTGTGTCTGCTCTGCCAAACAAGGCCTTAGAGCTCTGCGCCTCTTTGCACTAAAGAGCTTTTGGAAAAGGTCGCACGCAGCTGCCGGCGCGTGTCCATGTTGCCTAGGTTACTTTGTCTACGAAGTAGCAACTCCTGACCCTGGCTGGGCTCGAACGTGTCGCCTGCTGACGAAGCAGTCTCGGTAGGCCTAATTAATCAGACGCACAGACAG
Source organism: Neosalanx taihuensis (assembly GCA_030340665.1). Lineage (NCBI taxonomy): Eukaryota > Metazoa > Chordata > Actinopteri > Osmeriformes > Salangidae > Neosalanx > Neosalanx taihuensis. The sequence goes on from CM059295.1 coordinate 11,756,496, forward strand.
TGGAAAAGAATCAGCCCCCGGGCCAGAGGAACAGTATTGCTGCTGTCCTCTCATCATTACGATAGGCCATTAAGGAATGAATGCAACTTTCATCAAAGCTTGGCGGCGCTGTATTGAGTCTGTTAGAGGTTTAAAGGAGCAAACCGCCCCAGGAACTAACAGTTGGCATCAGTTGAAACTGTACTTTTTGCGAACCCAAAAATGTTGATTTTGTGCTTGTTGGTTAGCCAGTTAGCTTAAATTATTGATTAATGCAGCACATTTTTGCTGTTTTGTCCTTTTAAGTGTCATAGTTTTCACGGGAGGGATGAAGATAGAGTTTGGAAATCTTGTGCATTGCAGCATGTCCACCGACATCGTCCAAAAGTCGGACGGACAGACAGACGGACAGAAAGACGTTTGAGTGACTTGTGAACCCAGTACTTCCCTGAGTATTTCCTGGGACTCGTTAAATGCCACCGCAGCTTTGGCGCCCGTGATATATGCTTGTTTGTCTCCCAGCGAAGTCTGACACCCCCCGCCTGCCCTCCTGTGTGTGCCACTGAGGCAGAGAGATGAAATGTCATACTTCATCAGCATAGCGTGATGCAGAGATGTGGGTCTGATTTATGATGCTGCGCTGTGTTCCAGAGTGAGACCTTTCTAATCTCCTGGGAGGACAGATTCACTCTGCTCTTTCCTCTCTGTCACAGTCCAGGAATACCATTAAACCTGAGGTAAACCATTACAGAGCAAAGGCTGTCTGCATGTGGTTTCCTTAAGTCTTAAATAACATGACGTTGTTTTGTGTTGAGCGCTGACCTTAACGCGTAACCTTGAAGCGCTGTTTGTACTGTGTGCGTCTGTTAAAATGCAGATCATGTAGAACATTCTAGCACGTGCCCTGTCAACACTGTTGTGGCTAGGCCTGCAGTCCACCCAGCCGCTTATGTGTATCTGCTGCTGCATCCTCAATGTTTTATTCTGTTGAATGGTAATGATTGTCTTTCAACAAAGGTTTTCTCAACAAAACCTTTGTATGACACCAGATAATGAATATACAGGCAATGAATCATTCACTTTTATTTGACTTTGGCGTTTTACTGTTGCTTGAGCCTTAAGGATCCACTGGATCATCATAGAACTGTGACGATGTTCTGTCAAATCCCAGATAACCTTTGTCACTGATCTTCTTTTATAGTGCGAGGGTAATTTATGATGAGATGACATTCAAGCTTTGCACACATTTCTGTGTGTCTTCAGCACAATCATAAATGTCACATAGCTGCTCAACAATGTCACATTGAAATGACTCCACGGTCTTATTCAGACTTAGGAAGGGCTTAGATTCATCATTCACTCTGACACACTGTCGAATCCCTCCGCATAATATTCCAGCAGATACTGGGATTCCGGGATGAGAGGGCTAAATGACAGCCCGGGGCGGGCCACTGTGTTTGTTTTTATAACAGGCATGGAGGAAGGCTCTGAATGGGGGATCTATTTAAATTCTATTGGACTGCTGAGGTAAACACTGTAATCACATGTATGAGGGGAGAGCCATAGAGATTGAATGTGCTTAATACGACATCAGACTCTCTGGAGCTTATCATTTAATTTGCATCTAGAGATGTTGTTTAATGCATCTTTGGTTTGAGAGAGCAGCCCCTGGCTCTTATCACAGTCTTCTCAATCCTAACTATTTAAGAGTTCTTGTCACCTGTTCTCACCTCTGAGTCTGAGTGGCTGACCCCCCCCTCCCCCCCATGCTAATATTCCTGCTATTTGTCATCCTCCTGACTTCTACAGAGGCCCCGATGAAAGGCGAGGACGGCCAGGCAGACAGATCTTTTGGCGACTCCTCCCTGTTCACCCACTGGGGTCAGGATCTGAGTCCGGAGAGCCGGAGGGCGGCGCTGAAGATGTTCCAGTACTTTGGCTACAACGGCTACCTCAGTGACCGCCTCTCTCTCGACCGGCCAATCCCAGACCTCCGACCCGATGGGTGAGTTCTTGCTGTAGGAAAACTCGATCGTCACTCACATTATGCAGTGCAACCCCAGTCTAGTGTGAAACATTGTGAAGTACTGAACTGGTTTGAATATGGGTTTGCTTTTCTTCCGCCAGGTGTCGGAACATCTCCTACCCCTCCAACCTTCCCCAAGTGAGCATCGTGTTTATATTTGTGAACGAGGCCTTGTCGGTCATCCTGCGCTCCATCCGCTCTGCAATGAACAGGACGCCGTCCCACCTCCTCAAGGAGATCATCCTGGTGGATGACAACAGCAGTAGCGGTAAGAGGAACACATCATCACACCTGCAAAAGGGAATTTCCCAACAAGGATAGGAGGTGTATCAGCGCTGGAAGTGGCTGGTGATGCAGCCAGACACCGGCGGTTTCTGTTCAGGTTGCCTGCTGCCCTTCTGAGCTGGATCAGTGGTATTTATCACATTGGGTGCGGCAGTGTTGGCCTCCAGTTAATCAGCGGGGAATTCTACAGTCTTAGCAATTACTCCTCTGTTTCTTGTCGACTTCCCCTATTTAATCTGGCTCTTTAATGTTCTTAATTAGTGGCTATGCTCATTGGATTTAAAAGATAGGTAAAAGAATACTAATTAGCAAGGAAAAGCCATGAAATCGTCTGTAAGGTGGGAAAGTATCCAGGGGACTAATGAAGGGTTTGGATAATGTATTGTCTGTGTTTCAAACCTCCGAGCTCTGGGACAGCTTAGCAGCTTGAGGTATTGCATAAAGCAAGCCTAGAATTAAACCCACTACTGCTGTGGGGTTCCAGAGGGCTTGTTTTTAGCACAACATCCATGAGTTTAGGGGGGAGGACGGGCTCGACTGTCAACCGATGCAGGCTAATTATGGCCACAGTCACCCAGGCTGATCATCTTTTCGGAGCTGTTGATTACAGAGGAGTTCAGCTGTGAGATGCAGGCAGACACCTCTTGGTGGAGGTTTTTCTCAGTCTGTTTCTAAGAGCAAGAGAGACCAATATTCCCCTTTCAGCCTTGGCTTCCAGAATCCAGTCAACACTTTAGGGCAGATGAGTGGGCTGTGTCAGTCTGGACCAAACACTCTATCCTGCTGGGATGATAACTAATTTCAAAGACACCCCTGCAGCATCCCCCCCTTCTAGGTTCCCAGTCCTGTCGTGAACATGTACCCACTCACCCCTATTCCCCTGTCACATGGTGCCTGAGACACTGTGTATTACCTCTGGGAGGTCAAGCCATTTCCTGGGACATACGATTACCCGCTTTGGGTAGGGGTAGGCCAACTCCTATCACCTTTTTGATGATACTATCCGTTGTGCACTGAATGAGGTGAAAATCCAAAAGGTTGCCTCGCTCCTCCTCTAGCTCAAGTGGATTATCACGTCCCACGAAGGCTCTGATTTTATCACATAATTGGGAAGCAGATAGCAGCCTTTCTAGGTCCCTTCAGGAAGCCCAGTCACGCTCTGACATTTCGCTAATGACATTCCAACCTGTTTGCAAGAGCATTCTGTCAGGTTCACCTCTGACAGATTTACCCTTATCATTATCACCATGATTGCTAATCTTATCTCTGCTAACTGTTGTCAGCCTGCTGACCCGTAGCCAGGCACAGGGCTGTCTCCAGGGGTCGCCATCACCTGCTCCTGCCCCAGCCGTCCACCCGTGCTAATGGGAAAGTGCTGCGAGGCTCACTATTAGCATGCAGGGGAAGGAGGATGTGACCGAGGAGGGGGAGAAGGGCAATCTGACCTGGCTGATTCCTCCCCTAATTGGATGATGTCCTGGACCTGAGGAAGGTTTGTCTCCCTGACAGGGGCTCACTCACTGGACAGACAACAGGCAGGGAAGGCGGGGCCCGATTTGATATTCATCCAAGCGCTCCAAAGCGTCTACAAAAAGTTGTGTGGTTTGTACGCACAGAGCTAAGCACCGTTTCTGTGAAAGAAGTTTGTCGTGGACAGCAGAGAAATGAATGTAAAAAAAAAAGACTTGTCGGGCGAATCTGTGTGTGAATGTGAATGTGTGTGAATGTGTGTGTTTGTGTGCGTGCATGGGAATGTGTGTGTGTTTGTGTGCAGCATGTCCATCTGTCAGGGTCGTGTTTGAGAGTCAAGCTTGGGCTCCATTCTCCTCACGAAAGGCACTGAAGCCCCCTCAGGCGCATCCTAACAGACAAAGGGGTGAATATCTAAGAGGATGTCATGCCTAGTTATCCACAGCCTCTCCTTCTCTGAGAGACGGGGTCGTACATCACAGCTATGACGGAGTATCCTTCTCTGTCCGCCTTCCCCTTCTTCCTCAGCCTCCCTGTCTCTGGTCTCTTATCATCCCCTCCACACCCCCCACCCCACACCTCCTACCCCACACACCCCGCCTCCCTTATCCTTCTTCATGGATCTTCACGTCGACTCCCCCACACCTCTCCTGTCTCCTTCTCTCTGCCAAGCCTCTCTGTTTAGGCGGAGAAGAAGGGATTTTTTCTTTGTGTGCTACGTTCTCATCTCTGATAGAGTTGCCCACCCAGGTTCAGACTAACTGATGGACATCAGCTTGTGTTTTCTTCTCTGCGGGCCCGGGACAGCTGTCTAGTACACACACACACAGACAGACACACATACAGGACTACTGAACACATCCTCTCAGCCCCCTGGAGTGTGAGCAACTCACTTGTGCCAGATTTAGAATTACATGTTAAGAATGAAGAAAGAGGCTTCATGATGTATCCTGATCAAAGTCCACGTGCACTGCTGTGGTGGATGAGACACAGGAGGTGTTCGAACAGGGTTGCGCCTGCATCTCTGCAGTTCTTTTCTTTTTCTACTTTGTTGTGCAAAGTTAATGACATTAACGAGCAGTTGTCTCGAGTTTTTGTATTAAAAAAGTTCCTTTGCACACCTGAGCACAGTAAGTTGTAAGGTGTTGTTGACTTGGTTGTCAGTTACTGCTAATCAAACTGTAAAATGAGTCGAGTATTGAGTATTAGAAATGAAAGATTGATGTTCTTGTCCATCAGGTGGTTTTGAGCTAACAAACCGGTTATTCAATGTACTTTATTATGATTCATTATACACCATTACACTTCATCTTTCTCACTCCCTATACATTGACATCCGAATCCCCTAATTATTAATTGTCTGAACCAAATTACCGATGAGTTAATGAGCCTGACAGACATTCATCAGCAGGTGCCCATAAGGAGCTTGCAGTTCTTATTTCCTGACAGTGGAAACAAGAAGGGCTGATAGGAAAGAGTGAATGATATCAGTGGTGGAAATGTAATTTGGCTTTGACTGTTCCATTATTGAACTCGTTTGAGACCGGGAAAGCATCAGCACAGTTTGTGGAATATCCTGCTGCTCTTTGCCAAATATCCTTTCTCTGTTTTATAACAGTGGGATATTCATCACACATTCAGTTAGGCAATCAAACTTCTTCAATGATTTATGACAGACCAGTTTTTATCAAGGATAAACTACATCCAGTTCTTTTGCGGCACCAAACAAATCTACACCAAACTTGCTTTCAGGCCTTTGCTATTACATTTAGTAGATACACTTATCCAGAGTGACTTCCAGCAAGTACAGGGACATTCCCCTGAGGCAAGTAGGGTGAAGACCCTTACCCAAGGACACCAACATCATGTTGGCACAACTGGGATTGAAACTGGGAACCTTCTGATTACTAGCCCGACTCCCTTACCGCTCAGCCACCTGACTCGCCAATTATGATTCAAGGCTGGCTGTAAAACGTCTTTAAAAAACCTTGACTTGGGCAACACCTAAAAGGAACATAAATATAGTGTTGACCTTTCTCAGTCAAGATTTACTCCAATGATTAACTGTGCATTCAACACTTTATTTACTTGTTTTCCCCTGATGTGACGTTTTGATATTTTGCTCTATCATCAGGTACCAGGGGGTTGTAATAACTTCCACGTATTTTTTCTTCAGTGAGATTATGTTGATGCTACAGACTTCTCCTCACAGCTTGCTTAGTATTCTGCTGCTGTGTGTGAAAGCAGCAGAGGATTACTGGGACGCTTGCTACAGGGAAACTGCAGCTGCATGTGGAACATAATGAGAAAACAAAATGGCCCTAGTGCTCTTAATGCTAATACTGTTCTCCACCTACCTCTCCTCAGGTTACAGTCAGGTAAATTTGTGTTTAATGATACCTGCTGCTCTCATTTTTCGTGAAAGGATGTCCCATATAGCGATGATAGGAGATCTGGACGCTCCTGTCTTGCCTCAAACTTAGTCTTGACTAAGAAGTTTTGAAACTAGTAAGAGTAGTTATGGAATAGTATTAGCCATACTTATGGTGGAAGTAGTAAAAAGTACATTCTCGCTGGCTTTTTGTTTTAGGAGCTGGATCTCTGTCCAGTTGTATTTGTCTATAATCATGTCTGGCAACTAAGCTCTTAGGAACAGTTGTGGGGTGGTGCAGTGTTCCACATTATGCAGGCGGTGCTGCGGTAGTTGGATTCTGCTGCCAGCTTCACCCAGCTGGGTGGTGCTGTTTACGTTCTCTCTGTTCTGGGCTGTTGTCCCACCATCTGGTTGATATTGTGAGAGATGACTGACAGCACGTCACATCAAAACAAGTGCACACTGATTGGAGTAATTCAGAGTTAATTACTGCTCTACTAAATACTGATGTCAGTTTAGGAGATGCTTTGGAAAGATGTAGCTGTTGTCTAATCTTAGTTTGTAGGTTGATAAAAAGAAAAAAAAGAAATTATATAATGTTTCCTGTCCTATGGCGTTGTGGAGTTGCACTTCAAGAGATGTTTGACTTTATGCTTGGTGTTGTCTACATCTTCTGAAAAGCTGTCTGGAGTGAAAGACCAAAGCATGGGCACCAAAGCACTCTGTCCATTCTTTCTCTCTGCGTTAAACCATTATGGAAATGAGGTGAGATTCTTGGGCATGTGGCCAGCAGTTTCACTTCTACCCGCCATAAAAGGTGGCAGGACAAGCCCCATATTGTCCACTTTCCTCCTCAGATGTTTTGACCAAGCCTGGGATAGCTGAGGTAAGGAATTGCTAAATTGTTCCCTGCCTTTCTTGCAGACTTTTGATATGGCTACATAGCAGTGCCCCCTTGTGACATATAAAGCCCCATGGAGACTTCTGACTCAGACTGAAGGCTCTTTGGTCCAGTGATCAAAGCATTGGAGCGTGAAAAGTTGCCACTTTTCTAGGTACTGCCCCTTGGCTAGTAGAGACAGGCTTTACTGGGTGAAAGGATGCTCGCATGGCTCTTTAACATTTGTTCATGTCTCAGGGGATCATGGGGTAACTCTCTAAGTTTAATGCATTATTAACACTAATAGTGTGTGTGTATGTCATAATACAGTAAAACATGCGGTACAAGGATGTTATCTAAGCATGTAAGTTATAGCAATTATTTCAGTTAAAACAACTTTGTTCAATCTTCCGGAACATTTTCCGCAGTTGCAGTTACAACTGGTTTGCTTGCTGGAAATACTCCCATCAGCTAAATGTTGTTTCACTAAATCACAGCTTTTCCCACTATGTCGCTAATGTTTTGTGACTGCGGGAAAAAAAGCTGTACAGTGTGTGTGTGTGTGTGTGTGTGTGTGTGTGTTTTTCTGACTTCGTCCTCGTGTGTGTCTTCAGATGAGCTCAAGGAGAAGCTGCGTGACTTTGTGGATGAGACCAACAGCCAGCATCCAGGCTTCATCAAGATGGTGCGCCACTCCAAACAGGAGGGCCTCATCCGCTCCAGGGTGAGTGGGTGGAGGGCAGCCACTGCTCCAGTTGTAGCCCTCTTCGACGCCCACGTGGAGTTCAACATAGGCTGGTGAGTCACTGCACATGGGCAAACACACTGCTTCAACACGCAGTACAATACATGGTACGTGGCTTTTGTAGTGCAAACAGATTGCAAACTCGCCCCCATAAGGCCGTGGGTGAAAGATGCTACGAGGACTAGAAAGATGCTTGGATTTTTGAAGAAATCTGGAAGAGCTTTTATCTGATCATCAGCTGTAGGGTAGAAAAGCTGACATCTTTGTGGTGTGAAGACTACACTACCCATGGTTCCCAAGGGGTACTGCAATGATCATCGCATTACCAGAGTTCTCATTGCATCTAATTGCGCTCTCAACAGGCTGACCCAAATCTGTCAGGGGAATTCAAACAACATCGAAAATATTTCCGTTTTTCAATCTGTGTACAAACAGCTTCCCTTAGAAAGGTTCCGGGTACAGGCCATGTGATTTGATTATGGCCACTTATTGTTTCAAGTGGAGCACTTTGCAGTATTGTAATCAGGATGCCGAAATAGTTTAGAGAACTGTCAGTTTTCAGTTCAGGTTTACTCATAAAAAGCCTCTGTTGTACTATGTAAACAAGGCTGCTCTGTGTTCCTCATTTACCTATGTGCTCCTTTAGTCAGCCCAAATGTGCTTATTCACGCTGTCTATTTTTCAATAAACGGCAAGCACTAATCTCATGTCCTATTGCATAACCGCCTCTGCTAATAACATTGCTGATTCCATATCTGCCCCAATCCAATTTAGAAGAGGCGGATATCGAGATGCCGGTGTGGGTCGGCATTTCATGTCTTGCTCGCCGATAATTGCGTTCCACCTTTTGTGTTTTGAAGGGCTGAGCCTGTCCTCCTTAGAATTAAAGAGGACCGAACGCGGATCATCTCTCCGTCGTTCGATAACATCAAGTATGACACGTTCGAGATTGAGGAGTATCCGCTGTCAGCCCAGGGCTTCGACTGGGAGCTGTGGTGTCGCTACCTCAACCCCCCCAAGTCCTGGTGGCACCAGGCCAACAACAGCGCCCCCATCAAGTACTGTACACACACAGCTGAGAGCTAGGGCCATAAATCTATCTCTCTATTTGGATGAAATTAAACAAAAGTGTATGTAAGAGCTTTGTGTGAGTTCATGTCTCACGTTGAATCCTCCAGGACTCCTGCTCTGATTGGCTGCTTCGTGGTGGACCGCCTATACTTCGAAGAGATTGGCCTGCTCGATGAGGGAATGGAGGTGTACGGGGGAGAGAATGTGGAGCTTGGTGTCAGGGTGAGTAACGGTGTCACTTCCTGGCGCAGGAGGCCATACTCAGGTAATGGCTGTGATCCTGGAGAATTAAGCTATGATAATGACTGAGGGTATTTTGGCAGCCAAGGACTATGGAATTCCCTCTGTTCTTTTTCTGGAGGTTAACTGGACTTACTGCGGAGGTGTCTTTTGGCTTGAAGCAATGTGCTATGTGTACTTGAAACACATTAGCTAGCTGTAGCAGCAGACCGCTAGTCGGAACAACCTCCAGGTCCCTTTGTTTTTCCATTAACAGCTCTGAAATAATGGCTCCCTCTCCTCTTTAGAGCATCAGGAAAAAAATAAGGGCAATTTTCAAGTGTCAGATCAGTGTCCTCATTTCTTTGAAAGCTGCCTTGAGTTGTGTCACGAGTGGAACCAAGTGTGGCTCTCACCTTGTTATGTCAAGCACATGTCTAGGGCAAGCACCAGCCTTAATCCTTTGGCCGGCTGGCTGGCTGACTGGCCGGCTGGCTGGCTGACTTCATGTTCCTCTGCATCAGCACTGCTTGGAGGCTCAGCAGCAGGAGGGAGGTGGCTGAGAGTGCTGCTGCAGCAGCACCGTGTGAGCAGATGGGCCAGAGAAGGCTCGGTTCTCCCCCAGGGAGGGCTAAGAATAACACGCCAACATCCAGCGTACATGCAACACCACTAATACAGCAATCAGCCCCTACACAAACACCCAGAGGCAGGCCGCAAACACACACCGCCCCCCCTCCCCCCCTCCAGCTGTGCTGTGCTGTGAGGATTAGACAGCAGAAAGAGACAGAGAGAGGAGTTTATGACAGGACACCAAATGTGCGAAATATCCATCCTCACTAATGACACAGATGTAATCATCAGTCACTCTTCAGGAAAGAGCAGGAGATTAGCCCCATAAGTAATTTTCCTCCTGAAAATGGCATGCTTTTAGAATTTCCAGGCTCGATAATGGACTCACTGATTGCTTTTCTGTAGAAAACATTGATGATCGTATCTCACACATAATAACTCAGTGTCTCCAGCAGGCCTTCTGTGTAAGCAGTTGACAAATCACTCTGGCTTTCTTTATCTTTTGATGGAGACATCAGGAAAATGTCCTGTGAGTCCTGAGCTCTGTGAACACATACTTTGCAAATCGAGGTCCAGTCCCTCCAACCGGAAGGCTAATATGGGCCTCTCGTCCTGGATGTGTAGAGTGATCGGAGGCTGACAGATGCTGAACGAGAGGCCACTGTGGCCCTGGATCTAGACCCGAATTGGCTGTGTCAATGAGCTCCAGCAAGGCTGGTCCTCTTGTCTGAATGTGCACCTGCCTGCTTGGTTCTCTGCCTGCCTGTTTCTCTGCCTGCCTGCAGCGTGCTGGTCCTGCCTGCAGGCGTCCTGCCTGGACGGCCCCTGGCTGACACCAGAGCAGTGCTGAGGGACTCTTCCAGAGACTCTTACCCACCAGGCCAGCACAAGTGCAGGGAACCTTAGGAGTACAAACCTGGCTACCCTGGTTTCCTTTCTCCCACTCTCCACATTAATCCCCAAATGACTTCCATTGCCAAAGCCAGAATTGGGAGAGTATAATGATGGCTATTTGCTTATTGGCTGTACTGTATGTGTTACATAGTCCTGCCAACTGTACTGCCAGTCTGTTCATGGGGAGAGAGATATGCAGTGTTGCTGGGTGTTATTGGAGCTCTTAGACTCAACTTGTTTCCGTCTTGGGTGTAAAACCTAGCTCTGCTTGAAAAACAAAGCATTTGGAGCGTATGTGCCCCGTGACCACCCCAGAGATTCAGACCGCTGAGACACAAGCAGTTTAGGAGGCCTCAGACATAAAAGGAGGAATTGCTCTGACGTGTGCTTTAATTACCAAAAGAACAACAATTCAACCTAAAAAACAGTCCTTCGGGGAGCCTGGCTCCACTCTGGTCGGACAAAGTACAAAAAAACGATCAGCCAGGGCTCTCGCTCTCTCCCCCTCTTCCGCCCTTCTCTCACCCTCTCTCAAAACCTCTCAGTTTTTATAATAGACAGATGCTGTGAATCATTTTGTACATTGAAGTGTGTTGGTATATACTATATTTTATATATGTGTGTGTGCATATACTGTATATACATACAGTATGTATATATATATATATGTGTGTGTGTGTGTATACTGTTTCAAACTTAATGTGATACACACTTTTTTATGGCAAGGAAACTCAGTAAGTGTAGAACACAATGTTCTTACTATCAGAAGATTCCGTCATGACATGCTGGAGAGAGGGAGTGAGAAATGTTTCACCACAGAAGGTGTTTTGCTCTGAAAGAATTTGGCAGGGAAGTGAAAGGTGTTAGTGTGTATGTCTGTGTGTGTGTGCGTGTATGCAAGCGTGTGTGTGCGTGTCCATCTCTTCTTTCCATGTCCTTGCGAGGAGGGTTGCATACAGAGCACAGATGAGGGAGAAGTGGAGGATTGGGGTTGTGGACCCCAAAGTGTTTCTTCAAGCCTTGGATGATTCCTTCACTTGGGTGTGTTTAGAGCTTTTCACTCTCTTGGCCGAGGTCAGGAGGGAATGTTGACAGACGTGACTTTCTCCCAGATAGCTCACTCCCGGCCTCCACCTCTGTGTGTTCAGCCAGGGGCTTCAGTATGAAGTAGTCTCAGGGTGTTGACACTGCCAGTTGGTTACTTATCCACAGAGAAACTGACAGTACAAATGAGAGTCATGACCGTGGAGAAGCAAGACCGAACGGTTGCAAGGTGCAATCACTGTGGCCATCGGTCCAACGTGCCTCATCTTCCCACCTGGTTATGTCACAAATCGGTCTCCCTGTCCTTTGAGACCCCTCACATACGTAATCATTGAAAAGGTGATAGGATGTGGACCTGTTTGGTTAACGGTCCTGTACCCAGGACCCATTATGATTCGGTCTCGTCGGTTCATTTTGTAAAGCTGATCGATACGTTAGCTTGGCAGCTACCGGTGATAATCAAGGTTCTCCTTGTGTCTCTTAGGACTCTGCAGTCTCCTCACACACAGCACCAACAGATAAACAGGACTCCCCATATAAGGCTAGCCTCTGCACACAGCTGTGGGCAGCCATAGGAGGAAACCACAACATGGCATAAGCAGTGCCTGTCTAGAATAGATTATGCTTTGAAGTATGACTATATTGCTGTGTGCGCTGGAGTGGGGAGGACTGCGTGTTGACTTGTTTAAAGTCCAGGAAAGGAGAAGAGAGGTTCATCTGTGATGCCAGCTGACCTTTCAGGGATGAAAAAGATGGCCAAAGCTTTCGGTACAGAAAGAGTCTGTCTGTGAGATTATATACTCTTGGAAATAAAGTTTACGGCAAACCATTCAGTCTCAGAGATGGCTGAGCATATAGAACACAGCTTGAATGTTTTTGAGTATGGGTATGCTTCCCTCTCGTCTGGTCTTTCTCTGTTCTATTCTCTCAAGTCCGCCAATTAGAAAAGTTCTCCTGACATCATCCAATGTGAGTTTTTTGTTCTGAACTAAGGTGAAGTGATAGGTTGCTCTCAATGCCCAGGTTTCTTATCTGTTTGCTCTGACAGGTTCTTGGCACAAGATTGACAGAAGAATGGAGGAGTGGAGGGTATCTTTGCTGGAAATCTGTTTCTGATAAAAAATTATTTAGACAGTGACCTTTTTCCTGAGGATGGCTGGATCTGTATTTATTCTTTCACTTTTCAAACATGTACTCACTCTCTTTCTCTCTCCCTCCCTCACCCTCTCCCTCTCTCTCTACCCCTTCCATCATTCCTCTCCCTGTAACACCAGGTGTGGCAGTGTGGGGGCAGTGTAGAGGTTCTGCCCTGTGCCCGCATAGCCCATATAGAGCGTGCCCACAAGCCCTACACCGAGGATCTGACATCTCACGTCAGACGCAACGCCCTGAGGGTGGCAGAAGTGTGGATGGACGAGTTCAAGAGCCACGTCTACATGGCCTGGAATATTCCTCAGGAGGTGAGGAGGGAGAGGGGAGGGGAGGGCCAACGTGAACCATGACAGGAATTATAATGGATCTTTAGTGTGGAATCTATGAATAAAGATTGGTAGAATATTGCATCCTGACGTGGTTTAAAGCCTGTCCAATTTATTTGCAGATCCTGACTGGATGTGGCAAAGATAAGCAGATAATGTAGGCTGTAATGAATAATGTAAGCAGATAATCTGAATAATAAACAAACAGACTGACTCAGATGCCCAATGTCTGATGTTGGATGGGTCAAAGCTTGGTTGAGTAAATGTAATTTTTAATATTTTTTTAGGGGGGGGGGGCATAACTGCATGAAATTGTACTCATATATGAGAATATGACTCAACCTGAACCAAGAGAGCACTGTTACAAAAGAGCATAGGTGCATCATCGAATTGAAAACAAAGAAATTTGCCCCAGGATTAGCCTCATGAATTTACCTTGTCCAAATGCATTACCCACCTCCTTCATTTGAACCCACAGCTGTTGCCGTTTCTACCGCTTTAACTATCATTAGGGCTGTTCACAGGGCCTTTGTGTCCTGTTGCTCGCCTCCATTGCCGCTGATCTTGAGTTTATCAGGTGCGCCTCGGCCTTTTAAGTCGGTAAGGAAGGCAGCAATTAAGGTAATTGGGAGCGAGTGGACAGGCAGGCCAGAGTGCTGCCGAGCGCGATGGCCAGGGAGGGAGGAAGACTGAACGAGAGAGACTGGCAGATGGAGCTGAAGGCCTGAGCTTGTCTGTACAAGGAACATGAAGGGCTCAAAGGGGTTTGGCACATCGAAATGTCAGGCAAAGTGTTTTCTGAATGGCTCTGCCATTGCATGGAGGAGGAAGGGAATACATTCAAGGGCTTATCTGATTTCCCTGTCCACCACCAAGCCATGCTCTTATTTCCCATCCTGTGCGCGAGGTCAAGATGGGTCTCCTTCAATTACATTACAGGCAAAATGTACACGTTGTGTGTGTGTGTGTGTGTGTGTGTGTTTGTGTGTGTGTGTAGGACTCAGGGATAGACATTGGGGACATTTCTGAGAGGAAGGCGCTGAGGAAGAGGCTGCAGTGTAAGACGTTCCGTTGGTATTTGGTCAACATCTACCCTGAGATGAGGATGTACACGGACACCATCGCTTACGGAGTGGTAAGCCAAGCCCTTCCCTGTCTGGGAGAAACCCGGTGTAAAAGTGTCCAATGGAATAAAGCACGCTTGTCCATCCCAATGCATTTTATAACGGTCTGGTTGGCGACAATTGAGGGCACAGTCGTTACACATAGGTGTCTTCCTGCAGCAGCCTGGATACAGCCGAGGTGCTGTTCACCAGCCCAGCCTTGGTGCCAGGCTCCCGTCCAGCCCTAGCCCCTCATCTAGCCCCAGTCCAAGCCCAGGGGCCATCTCTGTAGTCAGACAGTCTGCTCCCTACAGCCTTGGCGTGATATGATAATGGAGCAGGCAGAGCGGGAGCTCTGACTCAGGGATAAGGCAGAGATTATACAGACACCTGGCCAAGTGTGAAAGCTTTGATTAGGCACAGGGGAGAGAGCTCTATTGTGTATGCACATCTAGTGTGAAATCTATTGTAGACCCCCCCATCCGCATGAAGAGCAATGTATGTTTCTGCATAAACAATTTGTAGTCTGCACACATACTGTGTCAGCAGCCACTGTATGTTGTTGGGATGCTGCGCATATTGTATGGATGCTGTACCTCGTTCTTAAGTGCTAAGGTTTCCGAGCAGAGCCGGCTTTGTGGCTCAGTGGGATTCTCCGCAATGCTAGCAGTGCTAGACAAACGGCTTTGTATTTGCATCCTAGTCATCGCCAACATACCAGCAGTATTTCTATTCTCTGTTCATGTTCAGCCCAAACAGCTTTATTTATGTAGGCCTCAGTACATCAGTGCCTTGTGCCTGAATCTACAGTGTCACACAAACAGAGATTTCAGTGGTGAGCCTTTTTCATTTTCCGCTTGATTTCCTACCATGTATTTCCGTAAAACCACAAAGGCTAGATGGCTACCCAGAGAAAATAGGTCAGCCTTATTAAAATTAATTCTAGGAGTTAGGAGTTTGGGGGTTCTGAAATAACTTGTCCTCATTACTTAGTATGCGCTAGGTGCATTTGATGAACTTGTCAGTCATGTCCGAAGGTCTTAGAAATCATTCCATGTTCCGCGTAGCATCTCAGGTCACTGGCCAGGCAACAGCACTCCATTTTCTTCTTCTCTAGAGGGAGAGATAAATCTTCTGCATTCTTATTTCTCACTACACAATGTGAAACCCGAAATAGCTAATGGTTATGTTTATTGTCAAACTACAGTTAATGTTTGAACATTGGTAAGATTATCCCTGGTAAGCCAATAGAAAGCTTATCACAGATCATGAACATATTAGCGCCCTAATAATATCACACCCTTGTCAATCAGCAGTTACTTTGCTCACCTATACCTGAACCATTTTTGAGTGACAGATCGATTCAAATCCTGTTTTCCTCTATCATCCTCCAGCTGAAGAACTCGTTGAAGAATGACCTGTGTCTGGACCAGGGCCCCGACACTGACAACGTCCCCATCCTGTACCTCTGTCACGGGATGACCCCTCAGGTCAGAGCACGCACTCCCCCCTCCCCCCTTACCGTGTCCAGGTCTCTCCATCATCTCAAACATCTGCCTGTCATCATGTTCAAGTTTCCTTAGGTAGAGCGAGAGAGATTCTCAGAGTGTTTACAGACTGTTTTAAGACTTCAGCTTCGAGGCAGACGTTTAGAGTTTGTTCCTGGGGGCTGCAGTAGACTTGACTAGATATGAACAGCAACTCTAGTAACTGCGTCTATCTGGGTCATGCTGCCAGCGTGATACAATCCAATCTCTGCACAATGTGCTGCCTTGGCACTGTTGAAGACGTCACTTGCACAGGCAATTACCATAATGTTTTGACAAGTACAATGTATTTACCTTTTGTATGGTAATATTGAAAACCAGGCAAAAGTCAATATTAAGTTGAAGTGAAAGATCTGTAACTTTCCAGAGCTGATTCTGCTATTTGTTTGTCATAGTCCCGCTCCAAAATGCATATAAACTTCTATATTTTTGCACCTGGTGTATCTTAAAGCAGTTTGAATGTTTTATAAAGACAGGAGGTTTCACCTAATACGTTCATTTAAATCTTATCCGTAATAGTCACATTTTGTTTGGGACCAACTCTGTGGTTATCAAATGACATTCATTGCACTTACATTTTATGCCAATTCACAAATAACAGCAGGGGGAGAACTCTCCAGAGAGTACATCAAATAAACTGGGATCTCTAAAAGGGGAGAAAGATTGCCACCGCTGATCATTCTCTCGACACCACTCACATTTCCTTAACAAACAACTCCAGAGAAAACAAGCTTGTTAACACCCAGTCGAGCATCCAGCAAGCTTATTATTTAGGAGGCCAACAACCATAGTTGAAGCAATATTTTTGCTCTCAAAACGTCACTTGCACAGAAAGGATGCAAAGCTGTGCTCATTTTAGCATCCTTGTTTTTCTTCATAGGCCTTTTCCCTCACTAAGGAGGTTTATGAAAATGAGTCTTGTTTCAACAGTTGTATAATGTTGAACATAAATAACTCCTCCCAGCACAACAAAGTCATGCTCCCACCCCTTCATATCTAGCTCCATCCAGCTGTGATGCACCTACCCCTTCCATCTGTCCTCCCCCCCCACAGCCCGATTCACCCCAGCCCGCCTCGTGGCTCAAACTCCCCCACCTGCATGCACAAGGCTTTTCGAACCCACGTGACAATTCAGTCGAGTTTGTATTACAGCTGCCAGCAAATGCAGCTGTCTTGTTCAACACATGCACGCACGCACACACACACACACACATGCACCCACATACACACAAGCACCCACACACAGACACGCACACATGCACGCACACGCACAAGAACCTACACGCACATACACATGCACGCACAAACCTGCACCCATCCCCACTCCCACTGCTTCCACTCTGTTCAAACAGATGCTTTTTCCTGTCGCTGGTGTTTACGGCCTGTTAGCTAAGCACAGGCACAGAAGTGCCCTTGGAATAAGCCCGCTGGAGAGATTGCGTTAGAGAGTGCAATTAGTAGAGTTTCCTGTTGGCTAGTCGACTCACATCCACCCTTTTTCTCAATAAACAATGAGCCATTTCCTCCACTAGGCTACATCCTCCTATCCTGCGCTGTGTTGGCTGTAGGGTAACCCAAAAACAAACCTATATTTGGGTCACACTCTATAAATGTTGCCATTTCTCAGTAGGTTACAGAGAAAATAAGGTCTTATTACACAAAATATCTTATCAAACTGTCTGGGGCCAGATGAATTACAGTCAGGCAAAAAAACTCTTTAATATTGTCTGAGTAATTTTTATATGCCTCAGTTGGTTATGAGAGGTATATATCACTGTATACCTGATTCAGCTATGGGTTGACAGATTAGTTCCTCCAGAATCCATGACGGTGTATTTCTTCCAGAATGTGTACTACACCAGCACCCAGCAACTCCATGTCGGAGTCCTCAGCCCCACCATCGACGACGACGACAACAAGTGCCTGGTGGATGTCAACAGCAGACCCCGCCTCATTGAGTGCAGCTACGCGACCGCCAAGCGCATGAAGCTTCACTGGCTTTTCACTCAGGTAAAAGAACCGGCCAAAAACACACGCCCCCACACACATACACTTGGTCGACTCAGAACTATAACAAATGACTGTAAACAGAGGGGTTCACAGATCAAAGTCATGATGTGAAGCTATTGAGTGAGGACATTAGTAAGTGCAGCAGTAATGGGGATGGTTCAGGTAGCCTGGGTCCACTCCAAGAGGTTTTCATTGGTACTCCACGGCTGACTGCTCTGTGTGATGGGGGCCACCTCATTAGGGCATGTTGCGGGACACTTAGCAAGTGGGGAGTTTCACAGTGCACGGAATTCGCCGCGTTCCTCCAACTCTTAGACGCAAGCGGTAAACACATTTTAACGATGCTCTCTGTCTTCATTAACAGGGACCTCCTTTCCACAACCCAAGTCACATGACAGAGTTGTCGAGAGGCATTGAAAGCACCAAAAGTTTTTTTTATTGTTAGGGACCCATTAAAAGTCTCCCTGATCCTCTGTACAATTAGCACCTTCCATTAATTTGTCATAGATATGTACAATTCAGGGCATGGAGCATACAGAACTCTTCCGAGCCCATCGACAGAGGGGAAAGGGAATAGAAAAGTTCTTACGTCTTCATCAAGGGGTATGCAATGGTACCAGCTTCAAGGACTTGGGTTCCAGAGGCTCCATATTCTATTCATTGTCAAGCCGGATAAATATTTCACGATTGAGAGATGAATTTCCAGAATTATTGACTATACATGATTTTTAATGACAGCTTGATGCCAAGGGAATGACACTCCTGGGGAGAAAATAAACCGATGGTAACTTCATATGATGTGCAGGATGTTACTGGCATCGGATTGTGCGCTACACTGCATGTACGTTATGCTGTAGGTGGGTATTGAAGATGCGGTTTCTGTGCTATGTACACGCACACCTTGTGTCTTCCTTGTTTGTTGTCTCTCCTCTGATGGTGCTCACTGTACATCCAACTAACCTGCTAGAATTCCACCAGGATAACACTGGGCATTTTACTGCTGTGGAGTCAAACTAGATAAATTATGAATTTGATTTCAGCTTGGAATGTGAGATCCCTTGTGGGAATGGTTTCCATCAGTGCAACTCAAGCATGAATGAGATAACAGGCCTTTGCTGTGAAGAGACAACCTTTGCAGCCGACCTGAGATGAGGATGTGGAAGGATTCAGCAATAAATGAATCTCTGTCCGGGTATAAATGTCCGTGACAATTCTGTGATTTTCCTCCGCATAAAAGGCTTGTCATAGTAAAATTTATGTCCACTCTCCGCAGGCCAGCAAGGAAATTGTTTCTGATGTAGAAGAGGGCAAAAGACTGGAAGTCTGCCCGCATGACCAATAAGCTGTTACTGTGAAGGGGCTGTGGAGCTGTGTGCCGTGTGTGGGGAAGATACAGGTCTGAAGTACCGGTCAGCGTTCTGCTGGAAGAAAAGCCCCTCCCCACACACACACACACACACACACACACTGATATAATCCTGATGGATCAGGTAGATGACAGGGCTATGCCAAGTTAGTTAACCTTCCGACCACTGCTCTGAACTCAGAACCATTATCATCTGGCCTCAACGGTTCATTCAGTACAGAAGATCAATACGTTTGGCAGCAGTTCTTGATGTCTTCACGGCTTACAGGCTTACCTCTGCCGACTCTTATAAAAACACATCACACTTTGAAGGGACTTCATATGGTAATGCCTGCTGTGTCCCTTTTTGCTTGTTAGATTCCAATGCATCAAAGTTTCGTGGATATTCACTGTTGTGTGAAATTGCTCAAAGTGTCCCAACCAACCCACAGGAATGTGACTTTTTGCCTTTCTTATGTGGTCGGGTACTTCTCTTCCTGGCTACAAACTGAAAGCGTGTAATGCAAACACTAATGAAATGAGGATGAAAATGTGAATATTGCTGGTGAATATGATTTAGTGCATTTAGTCTGTTAAAATATTTACCTGACAAGGTAACAACACAATACCAAAATAATGTATCCATGTTCGGTCTGTTGGAACTGTTTAGGCTGTCTAGACACACATATTTTAAATGTGAGCTGTGGCAAATACTACCGCAGAACCGCTGATACCTATTGCTCTTTTAATTGGGTCAAAATGATTGGCTCGACTTTCTCTGTTGCATGTTTCAAGTCTGCAAACAATTACATGGAGCATGTACACTGTAGAGCTCTCATGTATCTCACACAGTGCACTCAAGCAGATAATTGTTTCATTCCAGAGCTCTTAGGCATGGTAGACCCAGCAGGTGATCTAACTAATCAAACAACGTTTACAGTATAACTAATGGAATCCTATCATAATTGCAATCAGACAGCAGCATCAAACAGATTGTATGTTCTGTAAATTAATGACTTGCCAGATTACCCTGACCAGGGGGAGGTTTTCACTAAACAATGACTGTAATCACACATGCCTAAATGTGGTTTTACATAAAGTACATGCATAGATGTCATCTAATGAATAGGTTCCTTTTGGGGATTCCTATTGGCTGTTGAGCTGGGTATTTCTGATCGCCACAGATTTATGATACATGGCTCACACGAGAGCTGTGCTTGTTATTGCTCGGCTCTCGTCTCTGACATCCGTTGTGAATGGTTTTCCACAAGAAGTCACACACCAACAGTCAGCTATCTGATAGCAATGTTACACATTCACTGAGTGAAGGAGAAAAAAAAAGATGGAGAGATATACTGTGCAGCAGAGAAGAAAAAGAAATATACCATGGAGGCCCTATGTTGCTGTGAATGTCAGAATAGCGGTTTCTTTGATTAGTATCTCCTTAACTTTTAACACTGCCATATTCCAGAATCATGGATTCTATGTCCACTAAAAAAGCTGCTGATAGTAATTGTGGCGAGATTGTTTTCCTGTGCAGTTAGCATGCAGATGCTGCATGTTGAGGACAATCAGTCCCCAGAGATGTGCATCCAAACATCCCCATCCGTCTGTTTGCAGCTGAATGGGTTTAAGGAGGTTAAACGACACGGTGTCTCCGCAGCGCCGTGTTCCCTGGTTATCATCTGATCTACCTGTTTGTGTGTTTTCCAGGGAGGCTCCATTCAGAACAGGAAATCGAAGAGATGCCTTGAGCTGGTGGCCAGCAATGACAATGAGTTTGGATACCAGCTGGCCCTTCAAAAATGCACTGGACAGAAATGGTCCATCACCAACGTACTGCCTGGCAGTTCCCTTTGATGGCCATTCAGAGAGAACACTGGCCCTATCTACGGTAGCACACTGGACTAACAGACAGCCAGAGAGGGAAAGAAAGAGGGAGAGAGAGAGAGAGCGAAAGAGAGACGAACGTAGACAGAGAGAGAGAGAGACAGAGTGAGAGAGAGAGAGAGAGAGAGAGAGAGAGAGAGAGAGAGAGAGAGAGAGAGAGAGGGAGAGAGTGGGTTGATGATGCATGGTTAATGACAGTCATTGCTGCACCATGATGTCTTTTGTTCGTCAGTTGACATCACATGATAAATGTTAAACATTTTCTTTCGCCTACAGGATCAGCCATAGTTGGTTGGTTTATAATGTGCATTATGAGATACTACATTATGAGTATATTTTGTGAAATGTAGGGTCAATAGGCTATATTGTTTAGTTTCTTTTGTTGACTGAAGATATTATTACTGGGTCCAACATTTTCGTTTTTTGTACTCTGTACATAATTGCTACTGTGTAGCAAGCATTAAGAGCTGTTCCCTGCTGTAATGGTTTTCAAGTGTCTCAGGTTCGTAGGTTAAGTTTGTTATGAGAATTGGCTGTACAGTTTTGGGTGAAAATGCCAACGTGTTGGAATATCTGAAAATAATGAACTATTTTCTAAGTGTAAATATTCCAAATATTTATAATATATGAAAGTAAAAGAACTGATGATAAAATACAAACGTGTATTTTCTTGATGTGGGTGATCTTTCTTTTACACCAGCAGTCTCTATTATGCTGGTATGTACTACTGTACGGTGACTAATTGTAAATTAGTCTTGAATGAATGTCTTGAACTTGTCTTGAATAGAATGTTATGCAATTAAGGCTGTCTTATTTATTCCTTTTTTATTAAGGCTGCGGCAAACTTTAATTGCTTTATGCATGATGTTGCTTAGAAGGCCTAGATAATCAGTATGGACAGGAAACCGTGCATCCTGAGTGTGGGGCAGTGTCTGGTCCCAGTCTGTCTTGATTGAAGCTGCAGCAGGACTGGTGGTGGCGCGGGACGATGGTTCCACATGGCTCTGTGTACCAGGGGAGGATGTGTGTGGCACCGGCTGTTTTCAACATGCCAGTCCTCATTAGCATCCACATTCATGCTGGGCCAGGGGGAGACATGGCATTAAATAAACATGGGAAACCCACTTTCATCAAAAAGCTCCCTGCACCAACACATTGAAACATACTCAATATGGGCCCCTTTGTGTGCTCTCACATTCAAAATTCTGATTCTTTTTAGGTAGGACATTTGATGCGCTTGTACTTAGTATTCATATTTACCATATGTTGCTTTTCCAAGCAGTTACACAAGCCCACACACATTCTCACTACAAGTTCAAATTAGTGGTGCCGGTATTTAGAGGACTGGAAATTCACAGTCCTTCTCATAGGACACTGATGCATATCTCCCAGAGTTCCAAAGGTACAGACTGTTGAGATGATCATAATGGCAGGACACCACCTGCTTTTAGGAGTCTTTCATAAAGCGATACAGAAGTTCCTACGCTCAAAATATCAAGATTGTCTCTGAGTGAACTCAACTCAATGCACTAGTGTCCTTGATGTGTGTGTGCATGTGAGAGAGACAGAAACAGAAAGTGTGTGATTATGAGAGAAAAGGAGAGAAAGTGTGTACGCAAGCCAGAGGGTCCCATTGCCCTTGCCCACATCTATAATTCAGGTGTCTCGGGAGAGAAAGGCAAGGAGACAGGCAGCGCCTCAATAATCATGCACATTCACTGTTCCTCCCTTCCCAGACACACAGCAATAAAACTGAGAGGAAGAAAATATATATATATGTATATATCCAAGAGAGGCAACCAGGAGAGGTTGGGATAGCATACAGAGGCAGTCAGATTTTCTTTTATTCTCAAATTGAGAATGTGAATGTACCACAGGAGCTTGGGTGTGTTCGCTCACCTGCATGGGAGCTAAAGGTGGCAGAGGGAAGCAGGGGGCCCAAACCCAGAGGGCCCCACGGGGACCCAGGCGTTTGAAACTGGGCCTGATGACAGCCAGCCAGCTCGAACGAAAATGTAATCAAAATCTTAAACCCCCCCCCCCCCCCCCCCTTAAAAAACTGCCACTGCTGTGCTAAAGCTATGGATTAAGCCTTACCAAATCTCCTGTATTTTCTTTTTACTTCGCTAAAACAAACAAGCACAACTTGCTTGGCTTGTCACTGTTGTTTGTTTTCTTCGATTCTAAGTATATGTGAACGCGCTTCTCCTGTAACCCACGTTCCTCCCATCGCCATGGTAATGAGTATTCAGTCATGGCTTTTTCCAACATTCCCATAAGTCCTTGCAGAGGTGCACATGCACACAGAACAAGGCTGACAAAATCTAATTTCCTGCAAATGCAAGATTAATCTCTGACCTTTTAATACTACGCTTGAGAGCTCTGAGCCACGCAAAAGGACTAAGTGACAAATAACATCATATCTGCTTGCATGTGTTCTAGTCTTTGTTGTTGCTAAATATAGCATGGAAATGTACTCTGAATATTTACTCAGAGGTTTGCAAAGGACAGGAAGAATGTTCGCTTAATGGGGAAAAATCAGTGAGGCATCTTTTTCTCAGGCATGATTTATCCTTATCAAGCATACGTCTGTAAAGTCTTAAATCTGTGAAGTGTTCTGCTCTTTTCCTATTAATTCTCTTTTTTGACGGCGTTCATTTCAGTGGAGTTCAACCACTGAAAATATCAAAGCAATTCCAAGTGATGTCAGAAGAATTCTGCTTCTTGATGAATTCATCCAGTTTCTGAGCCAGACAGGTCCAGTTTCTGACCTCATATCAGGTGATCTTTTCTAGAACGATTTGTTGCAGGAGGACAATTGTGCGGACGTCCCCATAAGACAAGCCCTCAACACACATAGTACCTTTTGGGCTAAAGGCTGCTGCCTGCTACAATAATGAACCCATTACATTTCACTGGCATCTCAAACAACCATGCTCGTTATTTCATAATCCATCATGTATTTTTGTATTGTCCATTGTCCATCCTGTATATCTGTTATTCTCTTAGTCGACGGGTTTATTTTTGGCCATGTTTTCTGAAAGTTTCCATTCGTTTTTAGAACACAAATTATCCCTCAAGAGTGTTGAATCCTCCTATAAAAAGCTGCATAGGTTCAGCCTGTTAAAATAACTGTGAAGAATATACTCTGCTGTGCATTTTTCTTCAATGCCTTCTCTTAAGCAACCTGGTATCTACACAGATGTTTTAACCAAAAGACCGCAGTAAGTTTGGAATCAAAAGTATATAAATGAGTTTGTTAGACACTGAGTGGATATATCACAAACAGTAAATTCTGTCTTTAGCCTCAGTTTGTCAGTACTAGTGAGGACTAGACTCTCTCCGTGGCCAGAGAGAAATAAATATGCAACAGTGCATTTCTCTATTTGAATAAAAAGTCACGTACATACAGCTTAGGAAAAACCTCTCAACAGAATTGATATTTTTAATTCAAATTAGTACAACTGAATATTTCATAAGAAGAATATCTCATGGGAGGTTTGTTGATGTTGCCGAGATTTGTTTGATGTTAAACCTGCTATCAAAGACACTGACCTAAATAAAAGTTAATCATAGATTACCTCACAGGCAAACCGCACCTTTAAAGTTGAAGGCACAGGTATTTACTTTGCGAGAAAGCCTCATTTTATTAGCACCTGGTGGGAAGCTTTCTTGAGGCGCAGGCAATACAAAAGGTAAGCTTTAGCATATTGCAGTAGGAATCCATCAATGCTTTGGAACACCCCTATGACTTAATTAGATATGCTTCATAAAAGACATTTCTTGTGCTATTAAAACTCACTCACAGTGGGGTTTTGACTTGAGTTTTAGTGCATTGTTATATACATATTTTTTACAAGGTGGAAATTATATTTATCATTAGTAAAATAGGAACCCCATCCGTTTTGCAATACCTCAGGCATGATCATGTTATATCTGTGCCCTTCTAAGGCTTGTTAATGTGCTTTTCAAGAGTCTCAGCCTAACTTTGTTTGCTTTATTGGTCTGTGTAATGAAATTCTTCAATGATAAAACAACCTCTTCACTCAGAAGAATGACTTTAGTTTTTTTTCTTTCCACTCTTAGATTTCAGTATTCTCGTCTGCATGATTCTTGATCAAATTATTTCAAAATATAACTAATCCTGCCAAACCACACTGAAATATCGTGTTGTTAAAGAGAGATACTGTTATCCCTCAAAATATGAAGAGCTCGTTCAAGGTTTTAAAAGATAAGACGTCTCACAGGCCTAGAATATATATTTTTTTGCTTCAGAATTCCGTCCAGAAGTTATCAACATTTAATAGGATGTTATGCTTTCATGAAATCCTTTTTATCACATCTACCAGCTATCATTCTTATCTCTACAGTGTTAATTCACAGGATAGGATAGAGAGGTAAACATATAATTCATGAGGAACCGAACAGCTGAACTGGTGTTAGCTATGTGGAAAACACTGAGTGTAATCTTGCCGACTGGTCTGTTAAATGCATGTAAAGTTTCAGCTGCTACTTGCTACTTACATTTGTTTGTACTCTTCAGAAATAACAGAAGAGGAGTAGCCTGCTATTAAACAGGGGAGATTTCTCCACTGCGGTAAGGACAGCTGGGTCTCTGACCCAGTGTTTTCATCCAGCTGAGCTATGGTGTGCTCTAATTGGAAATTGAAACAGAGAGATGTCAGGAGAACGTTTGTCAGCACATTCTCTTGCCGGTGTCAAAAAGGGGCCAGGGATATGAGATGAGAGAGAGGCTGGCGAATCCTCCCACACTGCATGTCAGTTGCTGGTCAGGCAATGAGAAAGCCATTGTTCTATCATTTTAGGACAGCAGAAGGACAGTTTTCCTTTGTGTTGCACTGTTTATGTCTTGTAACCTGTGTGACTATCTTTGAGTAATTGTGAACAGTTTGCTGCATTGCAACATTAAACATAAATCACTCTAATATTGTACCTTGTACTGTCAAGCTCCATGATAGAATATTCCACAGATCCCTCCACCCAGAGGCAGTGTGTGTGCATACGTATGTGCACGTTCCCTTGCCATTGTTTTACCTGGCTTTCAGCAAACGTCTGTTGCTGACTATCTTGAGCACAATGGGGAAAACTGGGCCACTGAGGGCTTCTGAGTTGCCTTGGTATGAATATTTCTGATAGAACTAGGTGTGATATCAGCTCCACACCCAGCGGATGCTATTACCCTCTGCAGTGCAGGTCTTATCAACCTCACCCTGCTAATGCGACTGGGCCGCACATCTGATTAGGCCACCTGCAGTGCAGGCAGACGAGCATCTTCCAGCTAGTGTTCCAGACCACCACCTAGAGAGGAGGAGGACATGCAAGTGAGAATGAGAGCGAACAGGCAAAGACCTGTGTTAACAAAGCCCATTTACACATGCAACATTTGCTCCAGCCAAATGATTCATTCACGTAAGACACTTACCCGTGATATTCTTGCTGATTAATCAAGCTATCTTGCAGGAGTTTGTCATCTGCGCGCGTACATCTTCAATACACAATAGGATTTAATGGATTTGCACTGTCATTACCAATTTCTTTTGAGCCCCAGACACACATGCAGCAGTTTGTTCACTATGCTCAGTTTTTACCTTTTTACCATTCCATCGTTTGATAGAATGAAGGGAGGTAGGAGGACTCAACAACAAAAGCAAGTGTTCGCTTGTCAAGTTATTTGATATGCCACTCACACTTTCTTCCTCACGGAGAACAATTGACCTGAACAGCATGAGAGCTGAGCTATTAACGCTGAGCATCCCTGATGTTGTTTCTTTGGCTGCAAACATAGCTGCGACAGATGCAGGAATCATTTGATATGCTAATGATATGAGTCAGGAGAGAGCAGCAAGACAAGGAGGCAGTTTGACGACGCAGAGGAAGGGACAAGGTCGAATCCACACACAGACGTTCTCACCTACGGCACCATACTGCAGGGGAAGGGACTCGATGAAACCCACATGCAAGTGTACTCACCTGGAGGGTGACATCCAGGGCGCACATCCAGTCACGTTCAAAGAGTCGTGCTCAAGGCACAACAATCAACAATATAACAATATTGATTGAACTACTTGTCTCAGTAAAGGGGATTTTTAACCTTAAATAAGTCTGATTTTCTATTTGAGTGATCCAGCAGTTTACCAAACACATCGATCCTTGAGGCAGCTATAATATCATTTTCTCTCTATATATATATATCTTTCTTTTGATGGTAGGGCCAAGGTGTAATATCTGTCCTCTGGCAGAGCTTTGATATTTTTCTGATAGACATCGTGTTCAATCTGTCTTTCTGTTTTTCTCTCCCTCTTTCTGTCTCTATCTTTCTTTATGTGTGTGCGTACGTTTGTTTGGTGTGTGTGTGTAAGTGTGTAGGTGTGTGTGTGCAGTGTGTGCAACTAAAGGAGGCGACAGTCTCCTCTTCCTCCAGCGCCAGTCTGTCTTGCCTGTCGCCATCCGTTGAGCAGCCAGTAAATGAGGCCAGTGCCAGGGGTGTGACAGCTCAGTGACACACCACTCAACAACATCAGTACGACTCAGAGCAACTTCAAAACCTGTCAAACAATGTGTGCAGTTCTAAATGTTCTAAACTCTAATACATGAGTGAGTCTGGAGTTTGGAGATGATTGAAAGAACTGAATGTAAGTGAGACAAAAATGTTCATATGAAAGAGCACAAGTTAAAAACATTCTCTGGAATATGTTCTTCAAATGAAACAATGTTTTTAGACTGTATTATGGAAATTAATGAAACGACTCAATGAAGTGTCAAGGTCGTCACATTCATAGACCATTTATTGGGGATATTCAGTGTCCTTCACACACAGCTAAGCTCTGATAGTCCCAAGGCTGCTTCAGTCTGATAAACCACTGCTTAGTATGCTCACAACTTAATTCTCCATTTTCAGCCTGTGGTTATTTGCCTTCTGAGTCTTCTGAGCCCCTAAGACATTTTAATTGTCTTTAATTCAGCATCTTTGTTAGATATTCACTGAGAATAGTCATTATGAGGATTCACCAGGTTTACTTGTTGACAGGCTGCAAAACACAGTAAAAAAAACAAAACAGGAAACAGACACAGTAAATAAAACTAATTAAACAGTGACTGCACAGGGCCAAGCTGGAAATGGAAGACAAGCCACCCAAGGAAACAAAACTTTTCACACTTGTCCATAACCACCTCCTCGGAGTGCGCCCTCGGTATATGCCCATTGGTCCTTATCACCGGGAAACAAAATCAATTGAAACCGGACAGGCCAAATTGAATCAGAGGAGGGTTAGATTGTCTTTGAAGCTTTGCTTCGCTTTTGCATACTGCTCCACTAAGCTTGAAATTTGTGACTCAGTGAAATGAAAGAACTGTCAACAACAGATGGGAAGTTGATTAACCTAAAGAGCAGAGCACTCTGTGTAGAGTGTCCTGTGGTGTTTCTACAGAGAACTGGGATCAGGGGATAAGAATACAAGCACAATGGAAATTATTATTATTTAAATTATTTCGCGTAAAACAGACCAATGAGAAGAAAAATCCACCCTCATTTTCTGGAAATTAGGTGCAGGAAAGTCCAACTTCACAGTGGGATGTCCTCAACTTTTTATGTAAAGAAAATACAGTGTGAATTCAATATTCTACTGTGGCTCAGAATGACAACAATAAAGAACCATGTGTCCATGATAGTGACGTTGAGTTAGCGGGCTGATTGTTTACCCTCACCAATGTCAGAACATTTCCTGACAGGAGAAAGATAATAGTTATAATCACTGTTCTTTTCTGACTCTCAGGAGTTATATTTCATTGTTTTCTATCCTTTGTCTCTCCCCCTTCGTAGTCTTGTTGAAAGGCCCCAATGTTAGACAGAGGCACCTGTTAAATTACTCTCACGGTGAAGCAAGAGATTTCTGTTGAACAAAAGAAATTGCCAACAAATGTGTGCTTGGTGCTGAATGGGGTGGCGTTCTACCTTCATCCTCAAAAGAAATTATAAACAGACAATGCGGCTGGAGAATAGAATGATGCAAGAAGTGTTCGCGTTTGATAGAGCCTCAATATTATTTCAAAGACACAAAGATTTGTTTACCTAAGGAAATGTCCATTCCTCATTTTGGAAAGTGTTAATACAAAGCCTCTGGCTGAACAATTGTCTTTGTGTTCAACGTTTCCAAGTTTCTTTTTTTCTGTTCATGCCATCTGTGATTTATGTCTTCAAGGGACTGAATAGAGTGTTTTTCTCACCAGGGAACATTGACTTCTGTCCTCTGCCTCCACTCTGAGTTATGGTGGAGAACTAAAGGGGAGAATTAAGCAGCCTCATGCCTTCTTGGTAGCAGATATTGAATTGACGCATTCCCAACCGCAGTGAACATCAAAGGAACTGTCTCTCTCAGTCACCTAGTGGGACCCTGGTTTCTCAGTCTGAAGATGGGGGATTGATTGTCAGAGTTGCTTAGCTCTTTGATTACACGCCTCTTATATGCCCAGACTGGCCTTGATGACTCAACCAATTAACGGTGACGGAAAGATATTTGACACGGCGCTGGCATAGCCTTAAAGGAAAGAGATGGGGAAAACAACTCTCAAATGTATATTTCATCTTAGCTTGACTCAACCTGAGATTAATTATGTAAAACAGCAGCACGATTTAACAGATGCCGTTCCCATGTTCTCCTTCTCTTTAAGTTGTGCCTGTGTATCATGTCGTACCACCTGAGCTTCTCAATTTAACCCTGAAACAGGAATGGCGGTGTGTGGGTCTGTGGCAGAGGAAAGGAAACTTGGCTTCTCTTCCTTAATATGAGGCAGGTCTGGGCCATGTTGTATCACTGTGAACACCAGTGCCTCTGTGAGGCTCATCTCTCCTGGAAGACCACAGCAGCAGGCTGGGCTGGACACCGTACAGTAAGGGATTGAGGGATGTGGTCCGAGTCCCTTTAGAGGTGAGCAGACAGTGTGAAACACGATGGCATTCCTCCAGGCTGACTGGAGCTCATGGCCCCCAGCCTTCAGATGATCCCTCATCCCATTTCCTTGTGCTGCGGGGATCTGTTCCTGTCTGGGCTGACGCTACGTGACATCTGTCAACATGTTTAACACGCTCCACGAACAATCCCCAACCTTGTGCCATGTGGGAGACAGCTATCAACGGCAATAAGCCTCTCCCAGTGAGAGAGCGAGCGAGACGGTGAGAGGAAGGGTGTCTTGGATAAAGCATGAAAATGGGGGTGAAGGGAGATATTAAGGCAAAGAAATGTAGTCAGCAAATATACTTACATTCCAGACACACAGCGGTCAAATAATCAAATGTATCCTTTAGATAAATTATCTTAGTTGCTAAAATACGGATTAATATGTTTATTGATATTATATGATAATACGTCAGACCATGTAAAATGTTACTGTGGTTTAGTGCTGAGAGATCAAATCACCCAAATGAAAAATGTTGGCTATTTTGGTCCTGGCTGTTTTGTTGAATCAGCAGTATTGGTGATTCTAATCTTCCCACTGTATGGATGATGAATATTTAGCAATTAGCAAAAGGATAAGGGATGTCAGCCCATGAAAGTGAAAAAAGAAGATAACCTTTTCATGGCCTGAAATTTCATCTTTGTTGGAAAACTTCTGCCTCCATCTAGATTAGTTCAAGCTGAGTGATTGAGAGCCTCTGTGAAATATAATCGTCAGGAAACAGAGCGTGTCCCAGCCAGTGCCTGGGCAGCAGGGTTCAGGAGAAATCGCTGTACATCTGATCGATGAGCTGAGGAGGACACACACACAGACCACCTGTTGTCCGGGGCTTTTTCAGGTGTGTGGCTTCCAGTCAGAGATGACAGGAGGTCAGTAGCTGGGGCAAGCAGCACAGACTAGCATACTAACCACCACAATGTTGAGCTGCTTTACTACTGTATATGCACCCACAGACACCTGGTTGTTGTACTGATCTGTACTGTACTGTACAGCAACCTGCTCCATAAAGCCAAAATTCTATGTTTACAGTGATAATACTGATATCCATATATTGACTATTTACTAACGAGAGTGATAGCGGTCATGTGACAGTGGTCATCCTGTGTCACAGCAGGTGGTGAACTTTAAAACAATTTTATGCAGTACAGATTTCCATGTATTATTATGGTTGAACCGGAATCATTCTCACCTGAAAGGTTTACTTTGACACATATGTGAACCGCTGATGACTCACTTCTGGGAGCTGACAGAATGATCAAGTTGGCAGGGAAGATTCCTTCTAGACCTTCCCCAGTGTGGAGAGCTGAAACAGTGGCAATCTGCTAGAGGTGTTCATGGCCTGGTACAGTACATAGAGTGCTCAAGGATGCGCTAAATGCCATGTGCTGTGGAAATTACACTGGTGTGACTGAATGTCTCACTCCAGACACTACAGGCTGAGGTGCAGGAGCCTGCCAAAGGTGTGAAACACTCTCAGTGTTAAGAATATCAGAAGCTGTCTGTACTTTAATAGGAACAGAGTATGCAGCAAAGGGGGACCATGATGTGGATTAAGTCAGAATCAGAATGGGGTTTATTCGCTATGCAAGATTAACAAATGCCACAGAATTCACTGTGGCAGAAAAGAGCAAACATAGAACATATATGTGGCATACTAATAAAAAATGAATACAATGTTAAATACACTACAAATATGATACAAATAACAAATAATACAAATGATACACATAATACAAATGATACAAATAACATGGAAGTACAAATAACATAGGTACAAAGTGGAATGGGTATATATTTAAGTGTGATGTATCTTGAACATACTGTAACACTGAAGAGTGGGACTGTTTTTTATAGCAATATTTGAGTCAGCTGCAGTAATCAATAATGATGTTGTGTGTTGGGTTTAGGGTCAATGGTTTGTAACGACCTGACAATACTGTTAGTCTTTCAGAACAAGACCACCGCTGTTTTGCAGTTTGGTTCAGGTAAATTGGCAGGTACAGTATTTGGCAGAGAACGTGAATTGGCCCTCATTGCAACTCTTGAGGTGGAGCACAACACTGAACATAACGTTACAATTGCTGGTTTGTCAGTAATAGAGGGGGTTCCAACGTCTGAAAAAGGAAAATCTGCTTTCTATATTTCGGTTGTATAACACTTTACAGGGGAGACAGAAGGACACAACAAGGTGTGCTGGACAGTCAAGTCAGTCTTCTCGATACCAATGTCCAGCAAATTTCTCGTCCAGTCTGGCCATCAGGTGGGGGGGATGTGTGTGCAGAGCATGAATCAGCCTTAAGACTGGCCAACAATGGCTCAGACAGTCCCTGAACCCCAACGCAATTTGTAGATCTCATGTTGGCCAGTGCTCTGTTTCAGCATATCCAGGCGGTTGTGTGAGTGTGTGGAATGTTAAACACACACTCAGTGGAAGCATGATGGTGACTGCCCCTGTCTGACCCTATTCCCTCGATTCTTCCTCTCCTTCCTGCAACTCAACATGTGTGGGCGACATTAGATGCCATTAAAGAAGAGACGATTAGATGCCCTGGAAGGTGACCCCCATCCATTCAATTAAACTTGGTCAGGGCTATGAGGTGAGTTTCTGGGGAAAATATTATACCCACAGTAGAAACTAATTAAACAGAATCTGGCGACTTCAGTTTAGGTGAATTCTTTAAATAAATGTCTGGGGACTTCAGTGAGCTGTTTTACATATATTATACAGCACAACTGGCTTTTGTTCTAAATGTAATTTATGCTATTCGCGTTGAGACCTCCATAAAGTAGGAGTTTGATTT
This sequence comes from Neosalanx taihuensis, assembly GCA_030340665.1. Lineage (NCBI taxonomy): Eukaryota > Metazoa > Chordata > Actinopteri > Osmeriformes > Salangidae > Neosalanx > Neosalanx taihuensis. The sequence goes on from CM059295.1 coordinate 11,789,203, forward strand.
AGTGTGGGGGGGGGGGGGGGGTTGAAAACACAACTGTGTTCCGGTATGTTCTCCCTGTGAGTGTTCCAGGGGGATGTGAAAACCACTGACCTGGGACCCAAACAGGACCCCCACCTCTGCAAACACAGACTGTCGCACAACCTTCCCATCAATCACCACACTGTCAAACTCCATCATTCCACCTCCAGAGATCAAGCTCTCGCAAACCATAGTGGCTTACAAGGACATAAGTGCCTAATCTGTTGGTGATCTATCTTGTGACTTCTATTTCTGTGCCGTTCCCCTTGTCCTTGAGGTGTTCGTACAAGTGCTACCCTGCGTTCAGTGAAGCTCACCAACACTCACATACAGTCATCCAGAACACTACAGCACCATCTGCTGGCGATTCAGAAAGTCAAACAGGGTTCCAACAACTTCCAATGCAGTCAATTATTTACTCTTGCCAGAGATTATTTCAAAGAAGTATTTCTTAGGTTCTTAACATCTAACGTTTGACTATGCCTTCATTCATTAATATTCCTAATGTAGTACATCTGTTCTGGGGCTGGAGAGCCCTGATAAAGCCTCTGTCGTAGCCAACCACTGATAGATGTTGCTGATAAGCATAAAAAGTCTCCATCACTGTTCTTCCTGTTTCTTTCATCCTCTTTGTATTGGCTTGCAGTAAAAGAACATTTGCATATCTGAGGCTCCCACATCACTTCATGAAACAGCAAGGATTTTGTTGTTTGTTGCAAAGATGACTAATTCAATTGGGGCTGCTGTGTGCTGTTTAAGTTCTGACCTTCATGTCTGGTGGAGCAGAACTCCCTATTCAGCATTCATATATACTGCATAGTTGGTCAGCTGACATAGCAAAGCACTCTGGAGATTTCACTGATTAAAATAGAATTTGTTATCCTTTAACTCCATGATTTAACTCCAGCTTCTCATAGCTGTGAATGAAACAGACCGTACTATTCAGAATCAAATCAAGAGGTAGAAAAGAGGCAGGTGGTAATTTCAGACACCTAAACAGGTGCAAATGCACATTATTAGGGTTTATGTGACAGTGCTGTAGGCATCCAATCTAAATATGTAATGGACTAAATCAATAATCAAATGTATCCAAATCTGTGCGACATTGCCAAATGCATACAACATACACATACAGAAATTGAATAAATCTGCTCTTGTAACTGTCTAATATACATGCCATTATGGTTGTCACTTAGGGCCTTATTAGCTTAGAGTGGCTGGGTGCTCACAGCCAGACAGCTGGGCTCATTTTCCAGTGATGAATGATTAAAGAACACCCTCCAGACACACAGCTGCAGGAGTCTTGGAGTATAGAAAAATCTATACAACTGCTTCGATGGCAGATAATGAAGGGGAACGGAGCAGATAATAAGAACTAATTATGAAAAAGCAAGTTCCATAGCCAGGGCTCATGCACAAGCCAGCCAACCAAAATCCCAATTTGGGTTTGAGAGAGATGGCATTGAGTTGAACATGCGATAGACATGTGTTCTTCAAACTACCGTAGTTATTTTCCCTTGTGTGTGTGTTTGGACATGAATATGTATTATTATTCAGAAACATGAATATGTAATAATATTCATAACTATTAACAGTAGCTCTCAGTGCATCTCAAATCCCGTTCCAAATGTATTTTCTTGGGTTCTTTATTAGCAATGAAAAAGGTTATCGCAAATCAAAATGATGGGTTCATCAACAGACAGAAAAGGGGAAGAATGTCAGTAGATATTAAGCCATATCTGTCAGTGTATAAATGATCCACAGACTAATTTAATTTCCCCATAGTTTCCAGTAACTGTGCTAGGGTATTTCCGTTCAAAATAATTAATACTATTTACAATACAAATGGTAAATGTTAAATCATCAGTATTTGTGAGTCTTGAGAAATTGTTATTTGTTGCCTTGTTAAGCCACAGTGAGGTGATTTGGTATGACACATTTTAAGTGAGCCAGTTTATGACAGGTACAGGCTGTTCCCCCAGTCTGGTTACCCAACACACTGCCAGGCTGCAGACTTCTGCTTCCAGGAAATGGAAATTCACAAACAGCACATGCGTTTAAAAAAAATGGACAAATTATCTTCAATTCAACATGAACATACTGAACATTCAAACTACCAAGTCTATAAACTGATTTGTTAAAGGTACTGATTAGTGTAACCTCCTCCTTTTCAGAAGTTCAATGCTAGAAGTGGCAAAGCTTTGCAGTACATACCACTTGGTGTGCAGAGATAAAAATCAACGCTGCACTCTTAACGTGCCTACATTTGTCCTCGAAGGAATCTGACTCAGTATGATAGGTCACGTGTGAGCCACAGGGTCTGTGTTGTGAACAGACTATGTTAAGACGCTCAGTTCCTGGAACTTCCTCTCACAGTGTTCCCAACAGACAGTCTGTCTTCTGCTTAGTCTTAGTAACCATACAACCCCAAGTAGGACATTTTCTACTCTGTACACAAATCAATTATAACACATGTTCTGTACACAAACAAATGACTAAATATTTACTCAATTATAAATTAAGCCTGTCTTGTTACAAATTATGATGACACCGAATACTCAATCACAGTTAATGTATTAGATAACAACTGTTCTACACAGTAGTTGTCAACATCAAATGACAAAGTACAATAGTATGATCATGTATTTATATAGCTTCACATGAACAAAGTTGAATATACTCCATAAAAGGAGAAAACAACCTATTTAATATTTAACTGAATCACTGTTACTCCTCTGCAGTCCTTAGCAACTAAAATAATTAGAGTGGGACAGGAACTGCAGAACATAGAACATTGTTATCTGAGATTGACCAGTGAGCCTACTAAACACACAGCCTCCAGGCACAGGCCTTCTGTCAGTCAATCAATGTGCTGCTCTAGCAAAGAGCACATTGCCATGGTTGACTGATTCACCATTCTGTAATATTTTTGGCCACACACTACACATGAATGACTGTTAGAGAGTCCAGCGAAAGGATTGCCATCTGTCATAGAACCCTCTTTGGGCAAATGATGGTATTCGTTTTTATTGCAACGATAATCTAAATCACTGTGCAGGCTGGTTTATGTGAATTTATGCGTACCAGACAGTAATCATGGTCACTCCCTTCTTCAGATACCAGTTACATTGATCAAATGAGTTGCGTGTGATATGAAACATAACATATATTTGTATAGCTAATTACACACCTTTTTAATTACTGTAGCCAAGCATCCATCCATTTTCTATAGTGTTCGAATTAAGAAGGGAAAACAAACTGTTTACAAATTCACATTTTCTTTTGATAAACTGTAAAATCGATAGTTGAATCGATAGTAGATTAATGAAAAACCGACCCTCTTTGCGTAGGCAGATTGCCCCAACACGGGGCAGCCCCCCCAGCAGCCCCCCCAGCAGCCCCCCCACCAGCCCCCCCACCAGCTCCTCAGCACCCCCCAGCAGCCCCCCCCCTGCAGCTCCCCAGCAGCCCCCACCAGCTCCCAGCAAATAAAATCCCATCATCGAATGACGTCGCATTACAGTCAGCATTCTTCTCTGTACCGGTGCGAGGTCTGGATCTGCTACTCTACTTACTGCCTCTTATTTCAGGATTTTCACTTAATTGCGACCTCGTTGCTTTTCTCCCCCTCTTTCTTTTCTTTCTTCTTATTTGAAACCACAGCATCTACAAAACTGAAGTTCCTTTTGTGAAGGTATGGACGGTCATTCTTCTCTGTAGTTTTAAAACCTGACAGCTGGCTAAGCCAGCTAGCGAGCTAACGTTAGCTGTTAGCCGCCTCTAAAATGGCTTCTGGTTGTTAGCCAGGCTAGCTGCTATTAATAATTAATTAATATGAATAATATGAATAATCCTATTTCCAAGCTATCTAAATGCAGTTTCCTGTGCAGGTTGGCACATTGCGTAGCCAGCGAACTAGCACAGCTAACGAAGCCTTTTTCTAACAGCTAGCAAGCTAGCTACCATGGTCAGAAAATGGCGTCTTTTTTAGAAATGGCAATTTTCACTGAACCGGTATTTTTTCTAACTTTGAACATAGTAACGTGTCGCATTTTATAACACACTAGACTGTCCCCCACTAACAATTAACTAACTGTCAAGGGGATCAGTTGCCTAAACGAGGTTGGCTTGGACACACTTTAGCTTGTCAGCTAGCTTAGCTTTTACTAACAACCCTTTGTTAGCTAGTCTAGCCAGCTAGTTGTTGGTGTAGTCGTTTGTGTGGGATGTTTACCGATATTATTCCTAATTACTTTGTTACATATTAAGTGTCTGACGTTAGTTTGGTAAACATCCACATAACACACAATATACAACTGAACACAATTATAATTAGAATCATCAATTTTTTCTAGCTGACAGTCATCTTCTACCTACAGGTCGCTTTTGCCCACCCCCCTTCCTTTGAATATTATTCTTTTTGGATATTCTTCGTTGTCCAGCCGCCAAAGTGGAGAGTGTGATTGCAGAAGGGGGCGCTTCTCGTTTCAGGTATTTGTATTTGTATGGACGATGCACCCTCATGTCTCTCATTCCTTGCTGACGTAATCAAAAATCATCACGTCAAAAATCCATGAAAACATGAAAAGGAATTGGGTTTCCATTACCACTGGTGCTACATTGTATGCTCTGTGTTTTAGTGCTTCTTCGGGAGGGGGAGGAGGTCGGGGTGCACTTCAGCACCATCCCAAGACTGTCGGCAACAGGTACCCCACAGTCAAAACTTACCCATCCCCCCTTTCAGGATTTGAAACACATGGCCATATAGGTGGCCCCCAAGGCTCTGTGTACGTCCTCAAAAGATGAACGCCTTCTGTTTGTCTTCCAGCGAGTTCCTGGGGAAAACCCCAGGATCTAGCGGTCAGAGATGGGTACCTTCACGAAGCACTAGACGAGATGTCAACGCCTCCAACGAAAAAGAACGACATGATGCAATCTTCAGGAAAGTGAGAGGGTACGTGTTCCCCCAGAGGCTGTCATCCGACCAACAGTCATGGGTCTGCTCACACGTTCCATTGTGTAGTGTCTGCTGGAAGTGTCTGGCCTGCACATTGAGCCTTAACTTCAAATGTCAGGGAGGCCAGGGTCAGATTATGTTTGTGAAGTGTTCCACTGATGTTATTTTTGTTTGTGTCCCCGTCCCTTTAGCATACTTAATAAGCTGACCCCTGAGAAGTTTGACAAGCTATGCCTTGAGCTCCTGAATGTGGGCGTAGATTCAAAACTCGTCCTAAAAGGAATCATCTTGCTGGTGAGTTCTTTTATCTCCAATTCATGTGTTCAAATGTGAAGATCAACAACATTGTTTACCAAGTCAAGGCCTCTTCCCCCTCTCTCTCTCTGTCCTTCAACAGATCGTTGACAAAGCCCTTGAAGAGCCCAAGTATAGCTCCCTATATGCTCAGCTATGTCTGCGCTTGGCAGAGGATGCACCCAACTTTGACGGCCCATCACCGGAGATCCAAACATCACAAAAGCAGAGCACTGTAAGTGGCAGGTTTTTAAATTGGCCACCAGCCTTGCGCTCGCCAGTACCAGAAACTGTTTATACTGCGGTGCATGTGTCTTATCGGGTTTCTTGGAAGTGTGACAATATTTTACCTTTCTCATTTCACAGACATTCAGGAGACTTCTGATTTCTAAGCTCCAAGATGAATTTGAGAACCGTGCCAGAAATGTTGAAAGTGAGTGACGCTTCTGTTTTTCTTTTAATGCTGGTTATTGTGATGCATTTTTTTCATGTTTTCCTTAACCTTAACCTGCTTGTCTCCCTGCAGTCTACGACAAACATGACAACCCTCTTACCTCTGAGGAGGAGGAGCAGCGTGCCATTGCCAAGATCAAAATGCTGGGCAACATCAAATTCATTGGGGAACTTGGCAAGCTTGACCTTATCCATGAATCTATCCTTCATAAGTGCATCAAAACAGTAGGTTGACTCTTTGTATCGATTCGGTGACTTCAATATCAAACTGAATTGTCTAAAAGTTGCCGTCATCCCCCATCAGCTTTTGGAAAAGAAGAAGAGAGTCCAACTTAAAGACATGGGGGAGGATCTGGAGTGCCTCTGTCAGATAATGAGAACAGTGGGGCCTAGACTAGATCATGAGAAAGCCAAGGTACTCCGTTCTAAACCTTTCTGTCGGTTGTCCTGACGCCCAACTGGACCTTTGACAAATACATTAACGTTTGTTTTCTGTTTCTTCCAGTCTTTAATGGATCAGTACTTTGGCCGTATGCAGTCCTTAATGAACAACAAGGACCTGCCAGCGAGGATTCGTTTCCTGCTCCAGGATACAGTGGAGTTGCGAGAGAACGATTGGGTGCCTCGCAAAGCTTTTATTGATAACGGACCAAAGACGATTAACCAGATTCGTCAGGAAGCAGTAAAGGTCTGCGTGAGTTTTTTTTCTTCCTCTCTTGCTGGCAATTGATGTTACTACAAAGTGTTTGCTGGGTTCTAAATTGATTTCTACCTTCTGCAGGATTTGGGTGTTTTTATTCCACCAATGGCCCAGGGAATGAGGTCTGACTTCTTTCTGGACGGTTCCTTCATGCCAACCAGAATTAAACTTGACAGGGAAACCGTTGGGGGGTTGGCCGATATGTTTGGACAAATGCCAGGTGAGGCGTCGTACAACCTGCTCAGGATGATCGACTGTGCTGCTGTTCCCATTCATCTGCTGTTGTGCTCTGTCTGTCCTGATAAACTCAACAGACCTTAGCTGGGTGTCCTCGTGTGATCTGATGTTTCTGTCCTTCTCTTGCCCAGTGGGGAGTGGGATCGGCACTGGCCCTGGGGTGATTCAGGACCGGTACTCCCCAACCATGGGGCGTCATCGCACAAACCCTCTCTTTAATGGACACAGCGGGCACACCGCCCCTGCTCCTCAGTCCCAGTTTGACATGGGAAGCAAGCCATTCATGAAATCCAACCCGGTAAGAAATCTGTTGCTCTCTTTAGTTCAATATAGGTGAAGTGTTGTTATTAGGAGTGCAAGCATAGTAGGGAATATCAATTTTGTTCTGTATACTGTCCCCTCCCTTCCTCTCAGGGTCAGAATCCAATTTTCCACAACCAGAACCAGAATCACTCTGTGCAGCAGCAGGCCCAGTCTAAGGATATGGCTCCCCGCTTCATCAAGAAAGGACAGCTCAATGCTGATGAGGTACGGCCCCTGGCTGCAGCCTGCTACTCTCAACCACCTCAAACATTCAGGAAGTTTGTTTTTTTAAATGCGTCATTCGCTCCTTCCAGATCAGTTTGAGGCCGGCACAGTCATTCCTTTTGAACAAAAACCAAGTGCCAAAGTTGCAGCCGCAGATCCCCACCATGATTCCTCCCAGCGCTCAACCACCACGCACACAAACGCCACCACTGGGACAGGTATGGGCAAAAACACATACAATTACACTAACATTTTAAAACCAGTCAAATAAAACAATTGTTGAGTGTTCATATGTTTATGGTCTTTTTTTTATTATTGTGTCTCAGCCTCCACAGCTTGGTCTGAAAACCAACCCTCCTCCCATCCAGGAAAAACCTCCAAAGACCAACAAGAAACCGCCTCCTGCAAAGGAAGAGTTACTAAAGATGACTGTACGTACTCATGTCTTCTTTCAGACAGCTAACTAAATGAATTTCCTTTCCCTGAAGGAGATGAGAATCTAACTTAAAACTTAAAATTAAAAATGTATTTCCCCCCAGGAGACCATAGTGACAGATTACCTGAACGGCAAAAACATTGATGAAGCTGTGAATGGTGTGAGGGAGATGAAAGCTCCCAAGCACTTCCTGTCTGAGATGTTGAGCAAGATCGTGATCTGTTCTCTGGACCGCTCTGACGACGATAAGGAGCAAGCCAGCACTCTCATCCACAGCCTCCGCTCAGAGGGCCTCATCACTGGGGAGAACTTCATGCAGGTGAGGCCAATCAGCTTGGAGCAAATGAATGAATCCCTTCTGGGATGTATATCGTACAGGACATTGCGTCTCCCTGCCAAAGTACACCTAGAATCTTACTTTCCAATGGTGCATAACTTCCCCAGATAGTCACCAGTCTTCCTGCTCTGTTCCCCCACAGGCTTTCCTCAGCGTCCTGGATCAGTGTGCTAAGATCGAGGTGGACATCCCACTGGTGAAGTCCTACCTGGCCCAGTTTGCGGCACGCTCCATCATCGCTGAGCTGATCAGTGTGGCGGAGCTGGCCCACCCTCTGGAGAACGGCACCCACTTCCCCCTCTTCCTGCTCTGCCTGCAGCAGACGGCCAAGCTCAAGGACCGCGAGTGGCTGACCGACCTCTTCCAGCAGAGCAAGGTCAACATGCAGAAGATGTTGCCTGGTAGGTGAACCAGCATGTAGTCTAAACTGTCCTTAAACTCACAAGATAACACAGCCATGTAACCTCCAATAGGTGCTGATTGTGTTCCTAACAGTTTGTCCTATCTAACTGTTCGTGCCTGTTCTCCCTGGCCAGAGATCGACCAGAACAAGGACCGCATGCTGGAGATCTTGGAGGGCAAAGGGCTGAGCTTCCTGTTCCCTCTGATGAAGCTGGAGAAGGAGCTGTTGAAGCAGATCAAGGCGGATCCCTCCCCCCAGTCCATCTACAAGTGGATCAAGGACAACATCTCCCCCAAGCTCCACACAGACAAAGGATTCGTTAACATTCTCATGACCAGGTATGAAGAGGACTGTTTCTCCCAATGTTGTAGCTGTCGTCCTTTAGGCTATGAGCTAGGCCTCACCTTTACCTTCTCTTCCCCCCTCCCTCTCCTCAGCTTCTTGCAGTACATCGCTCATGAGATCAACGCCGATGAGGATGAAGACCAGCTGTCGGCCCCCACCAAGGAGCAGCTGGAGCAGGAGAAGCAGCTGCTGCTGGCCTTCAAGCCCGTCATGCAGAAGTTCCTGCACGACCACATGGACCTGCAAGTCAGCGCTCTGTACGCCCTGCAGGTCCACTGCAATGCTGAAGCTTTCCCTAAAGGTACGCTCAGACCTGGGGCCGGCGGTAACCACGTGATTAGTCTCACAGTGGTGACTTGGAAGACTTACCCTGATCTTGATTCAAAACATGTTTTTAAGTAGTTTAATCTAAACACCTTTCTGCTTCCCTCCAGGCATGTTACTGCGCTACTTTGTCAACTTTTATGATATGGAAATAATCGAAGAAGAAGCCTTCCTTGCATGGAAAGAAGACATCACCCAAGAATTTCCTGGAAAGGGAAAAGCGTTATTCCAGGTACATAAACCCCCTTCTCCTCTCACCTGTCTGTTGTTGCTAGAATGAAATTCTACATAAGCTTATTCCTCTGTTTGCAGGTGAACCAGTGGCTTACCTGGCTGGAGACAGCAGAGGAAGAGGAGTCTGAGGAGGAGGCTGACTGAGACCAGCCCCAAGCCTTATGTGTGAAGAGGCTATATGATACAGCTTTTTGGTTTTCCCCTCGTTTCCCCCCCTGTCCCCTTCACGTTATGATATGCATATTCTAACCACTGCAACTATTCATTCCGCTGTTAAGTTTTTGCCATGTTAAGCCAATGCATGTTTTGTTTTATATTCACTCTTTGCTCTTTTTGTGATTATTATTTTTTTGGGGGGTGGGGGGGTTTTGTTTGGCTCTGATTTAGCTCATGGTCTTAAGCGTATAACGGTTTACATCTTTTCAAAGAGCCTGTTGGAGATCAATGGCAGCGGCTCTGAACACGGGCCTGTTGTGTTGCTGTATAAGTAATGTATTACAAAGGTCCTGTTTCCCCGCTGCTCTCTTCTGCTTTTGTGTTAACCGACTAGCAACACTGTAGAGATGCACTTTGCTCAACGTCATGCTGAGTCGTTGCAATATATTCACTCATCCCTTGATTGTTACAAAGAACCCTTAACTGTAATCATTGGTTACCATAACTTTAATAGTTATCGCTTGTGTTTCTACCTCCTTGTTATGGGCGTCATGTGCTAGAGTTGAATTACTTCATGCCCTGTTTCAGATGAACATGCGTAGATGAGTCTGGACTGATGCACAAGTCTGTAATAAAAACAAAAACCTGGTTTACTTGCACAACATAACCCTGATTGTAAAAAAAAATCTAATTAGCCCTTTTTTAAGTGCTTTTTTGTAGATGTATGGTAACATCTTCTGCTGGGAGATCTGAAATTTTGCGGCCTTGTTAATTTATCGACCTTCTGTTGCTGTATAACCCTGATACTCCCCTTATCTGTCCAACTTTGTGATACTTGAATTCCTTGGCATCACAGCATGCTCATAGACTACCAAAAGCTTGGTCTGCTCTGTTGCAACACTTTTCAACATGGATGCTGAGAAGTTAAACTGAATTTTTATTTTTTAACTGGTCTTATAATTGGGGACAAAAGTTTAGTATGAGATTTGAATTTATTACTTTTCCACCATGCGGCCATACCTCGTGCGTAAATTTGAAGCCCGTTTGCCATATTTGTCTAATCTAGATATTTATTGATATAGTTTATCATGATACAAAGTAATCTCCCATTTTAACTCCATTTGATGAAATCACGAGGTCTGAATCTGTACAATGAAACTTTATATATACAAGTGTTACTGTAAGTGCTAAGAATGTCAGTGTACCACTATTGCTTAACTTTCAATAAAGTTAAACACAAGTCTACTTTTTTGGATGTACATCTTCTCAAGCCACTGAATAGCAGTTATTACATTTATTCTCCAAGTATGAACTAGAAATAATTATTGGGTAGTACAACTTCAAGCACTTGAAATTTGATTTCCCAACTCCACAGTGACAAATGTTTTCTCTACATGCTTTAGACTAGTCATGTCCAGCAGAAATTCCTATTTCTTCAGGTTGCCATGGAAGAGAGCTGTTTTTGGCTTTTGTTTCAGGAATGTGTGCTTGTTAAAGCAAGCCACTATTCAGCTCACCATACTGAGAAACATACTAATATGACTACTTTGTGATTCAGCCCTAGATCTAGGTTATATGAGGACTGTCTTTAGTGTCCAGCCATGGCTGCTTTGCAAAAACACATCAACATGTATCTGTAAGGAGCAGATATGAGCAAAGAACTTTGGACTTGTGTTGTCTGGTTTGGGGTCTGGATATGGCTCCGTGCTGCATTCACAAGCCTGTGTGCGGGGGTCGCCCCACTGTGGCACCTCTGGAATGGGGGCAGAGTATTCTCAGCCTCTGGACCGGTCTCAAGTCTATAAATAAAGTCACTACTGCTATCTGGAAGCTTGCTGTCAATTTACTCGGTGGTGCCAGACTGTTTCATAGAAGACAACATTTGGCCAGACTGTTTCATTGAAGACAACATTTGGAGTGACTGTTTTGACTGAAATTGTTTTCTTAAAATGAGAACTGTCAGACATTTTCAGTTGTGTTTATTATATACATTTAACTCATATCTGGGTCTGCTTTCTCAATCTGCTGCTGAAATGACGTCAAATACAAAATAGGGATTACAGCTTAAAGACTTTCAATTTTTTAACGATCCAAAAGTCTGTTATCCTCAACAAAAAAAGCGGCTGAGATAAAATGGTACAGCAATCACCGTTAGACCAACAACTGTATACTAGCAAACAACTCTGCTTCTTTCAGACGCAAATCTAGACAAAAAAACGATCCTCTACAAAAATGAATGTCAAAGGAACATATTCCACTTGTGTAAGAGTCTGTTCAGATTCAGAAACATCAGTCGCTGTCATCGTCGGAGCCGCGGTTGGAGCCCCCGTTGTTAGAACCCTCGGGTTCCGAGGCGTTGTCAGAGCGACGCGGGGAGCCCTCGTTGTCTGAGCCGGCCTCGGAACCTCTGTTTGAGCCTCTGTTTGAGCCTCTGTCTGAGCCTCTGTCTGATCCTCTGTCTGAGGCCGGGGCCGGGGAGCCGGCTCGGGACTCGTCGTCTGAGATGGAGCGGCTCCTCTTGCTCTGGTTGTCGGACTGCTCCGAGTCAGACTGCTGCTGCGCTCTCCTCCTCTTCACCGGACGGTCGCTCCCTGAATCGTCGTCGCCGGAGCCTCCGGAGCGCTGGGGGCTTCCTGCCTCGCTCCCAGAGCGGTTGCGGCCCCCGTCCGATTCGCTGTCGGACCCCAGCCGCTTCCTGTGTGCACCCTCATTCTCTGAACCAGAACCGCTGTCTCTGGGGTTCCTGGATTGACAAACACAGCACGGCCAAAATGATCAAACGCTATTCCAGTGTTTCCCAGTTAACGTTCCCATAGAGCTGATATTGCTGTAGGTACCTGTCCTCAGCTATCTTCAGCCCGTCCTCATCCGAGGAGTCGGAAGATGAGATGATGGCCTTTGACTTGATCTTCCCCTTGAGGGAGGGTGGCATGCGCTCAGGCTTGGCCTGCGCAGAAACACAAACACAGTAAATCTCTGAGGATCACAGGCGATCGTTCGGTTCGGTTTCAAAGCTTCCAACTTGCATTGACAGGAAAAGGAGGGAAACGAGTGAACCCTGACCTTTTCGATCTTCTTTCCCCCTCTTGGTTTACGCTGCTTCTTGGGTCTGGAGCCGCCCTCTTCATCATCACTGCCATCATCGCCTCCTTTGGTGGGTCTGGAAGACAAGGGTCGAAGGTCATAGTAACTCCCACCCCTCTTACCCCCCCACCTCCATTCACATAATAAACCCTTTCCTCCTGCGCACTCACCTTCTCCTCTTCTTGCGTGACTTCTTCTCTCCGTCCTCGCCCTCCTCCCCGTCCTCACTGCCGCTCCCGGCACGCCTCTTCTTCTTCTTCTTGAGGGGCAGGTCCTCGTCCGAATCGTCATTGACAAACTCATCAAAGTCTCCTCCCTTCTTACGCTGGGGGGCACGAGACACACAAAAAAAACTAAACACACAAACGTAAACCCTGATGATCCACCACAGTCCACCTGACGGACCTCCAGCTGTTAGTCTAGCTCAGGGGTGTCCAATCCTGGTCCAATCCAATTACGCTCTGTGGAAGCCTTTTAATGACCCATTCATTAAAATCAGGTGTGCTTGGACAGAGAAACATCTAAAACCTTCAGGACAGTGGCTCTTGGACACCCCTGAGCTAGCTCCACTCCTGTCAGCCCCCCATACCACCCCCAACACCCCAGCTCCTCCACTCACTCTGCCTCCCTTCTTCTTCTCCTTGGCCGGCTCCTTCATGCCCTCAGCGAAGGACAGCAGGTTCTTGGTCTTCTCCACGTACATGGCTCTCTGTTCCAGCAGCTTCTTCTGCTCCTCCACCACCTTGGTTCGCTTCTCCTCCTGGAATGCAGCCGACAGGGGACAGACCACAGGTAAGACAGTGCCTCGACACAGAGGTAAACTATTGGAATCTCAAAAAAAAAATACACAATCTACGTTCTGAAAACACTTCAGTCACTACAACATCATCAATCAATGAAATAAAAAACCCTCTGCATTGCTCTTATAATATTACCCATTAGAACGTATCAGCGAGCGTCTCCACCCCTGCTCCCCCCCTCCCATCTTACTGACCTGTTCCTTCATGATCTGCTGGCGCAGCAGGTCTCTCTCGTGCTCCTGCTTGGCTCTCATCTCCTTCTCCTCCTCATCCTGCTTCCTGGCCCGGGCCACGTGGTACTGGGCCTGGCTGAGCAAGTCAGAGCACTGCCTGCCTCACGCGCACACACACACACACACACACACACACAGAGAGATACACACGCACAGCTTACTAACAAGCCCCGTCCCACACAGTCACACTACAGCCATAACTTATTTTTCTTCCTGAGACATAGTAAAACATCCCAAACCCAGTGTAACACTAATGCAGTTCATAAGCCCGGCTTGGGCAGGCGCATCCTCCTCCAAATCCCTCAAAGATCAGAGGAGGATTATGAGTCTGAACCGACCTGGCTTCTGTCGAGGCGAGCGCCAGGTCAAACCGCATCTTGTCTCCGGCCTTGCTGAGATAGCTGAAATAGCTGTGGATGTGAAGGGAGAGAGAGAGAGGTGTGAGATGGGGAGGAGAGCAGAGAGCCAGAGCGGGGGGGGGGGGGGGGGGGGGGGGGGGGGGGCAGCAGGGGTTTAGAGGGCAGCTCGTACCGGTGGGCCAGCTCCAGCTCCTTGACTGCGCTGAGCACAGCCTTCAGGTTGCTCTTCTCATCCTTCAGCACCAGAGTGGCCAGCCTCTGCAGCACCAGAGCTACGTTGAACATCAGCACTGTGTCGCTGGGGGCCACATGGCGAGCCTGAAAAACACACACACAGTCAGCCAAAGTACAATCATACACACATAAACTGGGCTAAAAGCACGTGGTTAGCATTTTGCTGAGGAGAACAGTGGGCCCTCTCTGTGTGAACGCCTGCTCTCACCTTCAGCAGGGTGTGTTTGCACTCCTGCAGTTTGCCACACTTGAACAGAGCCCGAGCCAGGTACAGGAGCACCTCCGTGTTCTGATGCTTGTAGAACTTCTTCAGACAGTTCTCGTACTACAAGCACCGCACAAAAAAAGAAGACATCATTTGACTGTGATACAAGATGCTTTCCTCCCCCCCCCCCCTGGAAGGTGAAGGCTGTGAGCTGGCGGCTCTCCTCACCATCTGCACGGCGCTGATGTACTGTTTCTGCTCCACGTAGATGTGAGCCAAGTTGAGCCACACGTCACTGATGTCGGCCGTGGCCTCTCTCACCTGGGCGAAGACGTCGCGGGCCTCGCGGTAGTAACCCTTGTGGGCCAGCACGGCACCTGGAGGCAGGGGGAGAGAGGCGCTGGGACCACAGGCACGGCCAGAGCACAACAGCCTCTAACAGAGGCAGCCCTCTGGGGCAGCGCTGAGAAGAAGCAGGCTAACGCACCTATGCCGTTGGCAGCGTAGAGGTTCTTGGAATCGTTTCGTAGGACCTGTTTGTAAATGGCCAGGGCTCGATCCTGGTGTCTCTTCTCCTGTGGGACACAAACCGAAAAACATGCAGGTCATCCACGTGTCGCTTCCACAACATGCACCGGCGCCCCAGTGCATCTGCTTGATCTGCAGCAGCAGATCCGGGGGTCCGTCAGCAGCGCTCTACCTTCTCGCGGTCCCTGGTGGGCTGGTGCAGGGTCTGCAGCCACACGTTCCCCAGCGCCAGCATGGAGTAGGTGTCGTTCTGGGTGGACGGCTGCTTGAGGATGCGCTCGAACTTCTTTTGGCCCGGCCCCCACTCCTGCTTGGCCAAGTGGAGGTTCCCAATCAGGGACCAGGCGTCTGGGTGGTCCTGTCATGAGAGAGACAGCATGTATGACGTTGGGGGGGAGGGGGGGTTTGTAGGACAAATCCTTAGTGATGCATCGCATCCAGGATACTGAAGCACGAAGGTCCGCTGAGAAGACAGCCGTACCTGGTTGATCTGCAGAGCCTCCTTGAACCAATCGGAAGCTTCGTAGAAGTTCCCTTTATCGCGGGCCATCGCTCCGAGACGCAGGTAACCTGCAGGACCACATGGGGGGAGGGGGGGGGGGTCAAGGCTCACAACAAAAAAACACCTGGAGAGAGAGACTGGAGCGGCCGCTCTGTGGTACTCACAGTCCACGTAGTTGGGATGCTCTCTCAGGATGTTCTTGTAGAGCTTCTCCGCCTCGTGGAACTCACACATGGCCTCGTAGAGGCGGGCCAGGTTGTAGGAGGTGGTGACGGAGATGGCGTTGTAGTAGTGCTCATCGTGTTCGCCCTCGGCCTTGGCCCGCTCCAGGGACGCCAGGAAGTATTTCTACATGGGAAGAAAGACGGTAGACTAAAGAACAATCCTGCAGCAATGCCCTACTGCTAACGTCACTGCTAAGGGGAAAAGTCATGGTAGTGTGAGGACCGGTGCCCCGGCCAGCAGGCCCACCTTGGCCTCCCCCAGGTTGCCCAGTCTGAAGTGCAGAGCCCCCAGGTTGTTCAGGATCTCGGGCGGCACGTCGGCCTGGACCTTCTCCTGCAGGATGCGGGTGGCTGTCCCGTAGGCCGACAGAGCGCCCTGGATGTCCGTCTGCTCCAGGATCTGAGCCAGCTCGATCCACGCCTCCACGTCGTCGGGATACTGCTCTGTCACCTTCTTCAGGTGGCCCTGTGTAGCAAACACATGGAGAGAGACCCTGCGTTAGCATGGTGACACGGTCCAGTGTCTGCGCGGATGTTGTCGTTTGGAAACAGCAGCTCACCTTAGCTATATCTCTCTTCTCCTGGTCATCGGAAGTGGCATAGAGCGAGCCCAGGATCTTCATGGTTTCGTAGTTGTTGGGGTAGGCTTTCAGCACCTTCTCAAAGCACTGGGCTGCGTTCTCCTTGTCCCGGCGGTACACGTACATCTGTCCCAGGCCGAAGAAGGGCAGCACGAAGGTGGACGAGGCAAACTGGGTGGCCTGGTAGTAGTACTGGAAGGCCTGGTCATAGTCCTCCTGGAGAAAAGGCCGGTAGAGAGACTGGGATGAAGTTTCCATCCACCTCCCAAACACTCCCAAACGCTGAGGGGCTAGCAGCCCAAGGCCTTACCTGGACGTGGAAGGAGCGGGCTAACTGGTAGCAGCTCTCCGCCTGCATGGCCTCCACCTCTGTGTTGTGGAAGGCATGAAGAGCCAAGTGCTGCACTTTGCTGTAGTCCTAAATTTCAGATATGCATTAAGAGTCAAGTTATCCTCCTGTGCAAATACAACAACCCCCAAATAAACTACGGAACGCACTGCGGAAACACACCTTTTTGAAGAAGAAGTGGTTGGCCAAGTGGTTGAGCACCATGGGGTTGCTGGGGTCGATGGTGTAGGCCCTGGAGAGCAGCTGCACCCCGTTCTTGATGGAGTCTGCCTCCTTGCTGTTGAGCTCCAGCACGGCCAGGCCCACCAGGGCGCCCACACACTTGGAGTTGAGCTCCAGGGCTCGGCCAAACGCCAGGCGGGCTTTTTCTAGCTTGTTCAGCTTCACGAAGCAGTGGCCCATCCCCAGCCTCACCTCAGCTGGAGAGAGAGAGAGAGTGTGAGAGAAAGTCAGTCAAGGAAAGAGGAAAAAATCATGTATCAGAAACTCTTGGAGCTCTCACAGCTTGGAGTAAGCGCTTACCCGGACATCCAGGGTTTGTGCGTAAAGCCTTTTTGTAGTAGGCTAGAGCCCCTCTGTAATCCTTTTTGTTGAAGGAGATGCAAGCTTTACCTGGGGACAGAAATGTGGCTGTGGTTAGGAAAGAGGACCATCCCAGCGGAAACGCTGGTGACGTGACCTTCTCGTGTACTGCCTACCCAGTAAAGCAGGGATGTTATTGGTGGACTGATTCAGGACAAAGTGAAACTGAGCGTCGGCCTGGTCCATCTTGTCCCCCTCCAGCAAACAGAAGCAGGCCCTGCCCAGCAAGTGGTTCTGTCCCAAACGAAAAAACCTCATCAATACAGCCACGACGCAGCACGACCCGAGGGCGATAAAGACACAGCGGTTTAACAGCATGTACCTCTTCCTACTGCTGGCGTCTCACCTGGTCATACATGATGATCTTGTCCGCCATGGTGTACAGCAGAGTGGCCTGCGTGATAAGCTCCTTCTTGGCATCCTTGTTCTTCTCTTTACGAGCCTGCTGGACATAGTAGGCAGCCAGCGTGTCCAGACAGGTCATCTGGTCCTTCTCATGGTCCCTGTAGTCCAGGTTGCCATCGATACGTGCTGCTTCCAGCAGCTTCACAAAGTCCTCTGTCTTCCCCTGCTTGTAGTACTCCAGCTGAGGGTTGACAGATATGGTGTAAAGGTAAACTCAGTCAAGGCTACACTGTGTACTGATGCAACACTGTTTCTCTGGAAGTGGCTTCAGACCAGACTAGACTAAAGGATAGGATGTAGACAGGGTGAGGTGTAGTGTGGAAAACATCTACATCATGTCAACTCACCGCCAAAGCTATCCATATGTGCAGCTGAGTGTGCTCCTGTTTCAGGATACTGATGACTTCGTCCCCCTCCGGCAGCTGGTCGAAATCCAACTCAATGACCTGTAGAGCACAGTTGATCGTTGGTTTGTTTTTATTGTTTCAGAGAAACAACACCCTCGCATCATTAATTATTTTATTAGAAGTCGTATTACAGTTACAGAACTAAACTAAACTAAACGATACATTTTAGTGCACGACTGAAAAGATACTCTTTGCAGACTACAAAATGATCAACCATGCAGGGTTAAGGCAGGGCTATCCTTAATCAAAGGAACATACTATGCATTGATTACATACAATAACATATATAACTTATTATTATTACTGGGTTGGGTTTAACAACTAGCTTTTTAGCGAAAGACTAGCTTAGCTCGTAACACAGCCAGGCCACCTAAAAAGTTGTCCAAGAAGCCCAATAAACCAACGTGTTCTTACCTCATCCGTGTCCCGTAAAGGGATTTCAATGGAACCCCGAGACATCTTTGTTGTTGGAAATCCAACCGGTTTATTATTATTTTTATTTTATTTTGTTAAATTTTCCACAACGGTCCCCGTGCTGTTGATATCAAAAATCGGTCTTCCGCTGTTGCCGGTGTTCACGAAATGATGTCCGGGTTGTACAAGCTACTGCCGAAACCGTACAAAGTTGTCTTTCAGCGGTATTACAATCCCCATTCTTCCAACACTGTCTCTTTCATGTAATTTTTTTCCAGACTAATATTTATTGTTTTAATTTAATAATTAAATTAATGTATGCATTTGGGAGTCATTTCAAGGCTTCTTTGATTTTCTGTGCTATGATTTCATTTGGCCATAGAAATGAAGAGTCTCTGCACATTAAGATTGAGTGTTTAAATAATGATCTGATGTTCTGAGGAGAGAACTGAGAGTCACTGTGCAGCAGATTGAACATTTGATATGTCGAACTGAATGATTATAATTCAAATCGGCCATTGACAAACTTGTATGCAGACCTGATAGTGGAATCAGTGGGGGCGCAGGCAGAAGGTGGGGGGTGGGCTGGGGGAGAGGGTGGGCTGGAGGGGGGGGGGGGGGGGGGGGGGGGGGGGGGGATGTCATCTGGTTTTGATGTATGGCAGTGAATTGATCAACAGGCAAAGGCTTTGCTCGCTGGAGAGCATCTTAAGGGTTTCCTCTGTTAACATCACAGAAAACTGGCAGCAACACAAAAACAGTGGACTATCTCAAATTAGTTTCTTTTATAACCAGACTATGATGAGATGAGGGCGATGGATATTATGTTGATATGACAATATCCAGCAGCGTGCAAAAGAGCCGTCCACAATTGGGAGGTAAGATTTTGTGTTCTGAGCGAAAGTGTAACCTACTTACTTTTAGATAAATAGATGATACATAGATATTTACAGTTGTCTTATATCACTAAGAATCATGTAAGGGGTCCATTTTAAATGTACATTTATACAATTGTCTTCTGTAATATTGTAAAACAGATAAATTTATGGTAAAATCTCTACCATTTCCTCCTGTATAGCCTACTAATAACAAATTGTAATCCAGGATTTAGTGAATGTCGTTATATCTTCCCAGAGGCTTAGATTATGGCCTCTGGAAATGTAGTAAATGGAGGTCAGAGATTCCCTCGGGGACCCTCCAAGCCTGGTCTGTGTAAAGAGGATGCCGACACCACCTGCAGCAGTGACTCAGCCCAGAGCAGACCGTGTCCAGGGGCCAGGAGAGGGTCCCGAACCCCAGCTCTGTCCAGGGACTCTGGAGTCAGCTCCACGGAGGCCGGCCAGGGACCTGACAGCACTGACAGTAAGAAATACTGTTCTTCTTTCAGTATCCCCGCCATCATGTATCATCATGTGTGGTCTTGACAGTAAACCCTCCTAAAAGCCTTTTGTTTTGTTTGAGATTTTGTAATTAATTTTTTATGCTTGTTTGCAGAGTGGAGCTGCGTCAGTGGTGAGACAGGAGCTGCTAAGAATCCTGCTGACAGACCAGAATTCACAGAAGAAGAGCTTCTTGACATCACATTTGATGCCTGCAACCCCTCTCTATCAGGCAGGCATCTTTCTGCACCAAACTACATTTGAGTACAGGACATTTGATTTTGAAATCAATCGATTCGCTCCTGACTTGATTTTGTCAATAGGGGACGTTCTGGCCTCGACCATAATGATGTACCTGCAGACCATGACAGGCCAGAGTCCAGAGGAGGACCGCCTGAGCACCCTGCAGTCTCTGCTGGATCCGGACGGCTCAGACCCCCCTGTCAGCAGGGACACCTTCCACTCCACCATGAGGGAGTGGATCTCCCACTGCAGTCAGGATGGGTGAGGCCACCTGGCCTAGGAGCAGTAGGATCATCATATTGTGGATGTTAAACTCCCCTGTGATAACCTGCTTTGATGATAACCTTTTCGCAAAGCAGTTTTATATATCATCGAGAGCATAATTAGCATCTTAAAAAAAACATTAAATACTATATAATTTATTGTATACATGTAGGCGTCTATATATATATTTATATATACTTATTTTACCTGGTTGTTCCTATGTTTCAGTGTTTATGCAGATGACAGTCCTGTTTCCAGTGCAGACCACTCCAAAGTGTCTATAAATGGTCAGGTCTTATTCTTGTAAGCAGTTATCAGGAAAAAAAATGTCTCAGATTCCAGTCCGATTCCCTCAGTAATTGTGTTTAACTTTCAGGGATGGATTTCTCTGATCCCGAGACGAAAACGTCCTTCTCAGAAATGGACCCGTGTTACTGGTCAGTAACCCTTTGGCGTACTCTGGAGTCACTAAATGTAACATGTCTTGTATTTTGCAGTGGCATGGACTGCAAGTGATGCCATGCTAACACTAACCTTCAGTGACTCGAGGGAGCTCCTGAGCACAGTGGCTGAGCTGAAGCATGCCTACCGCAGGCTGACTGAGCAGAACAACAGCCTGCTGAATTCAGTGTCCCAGTGTGACGATACCAACCTGCAGCTCAGCGTGGAGATCACTGAGCTGCGTGCCAAATTAGCCAGGTAACAATGAAGGGACTCTGTACTGCACAAGAAATCTAGGCAGGATGTTTTTTGGGGACAGTGTTGGCAATAAGGATCATGTTGGGGAGCACAGCAGTAATAGTAATTCTGTGCAATTTGCTTGTGCAGTACCCAGCGTGCAGCAGGGATGGCTCGCTCCCTGACTGAGGAAATGGAAGAGACCAGGAGGGCTCTGAGAGATGCCCAGGAGAGAGTCACTCATGCTCAGACCAGCTGCACCAAACTGGTACACAAACAGATGGGAACCAGGTGTAATAGAGAGACAGCTGTATTCACAAAGAGATAGACTTATCAGTCTACATGTCTTCTCCCTATCTTTTTTTTCAGAGCAAAGAAGCTGAATATTTGAAAAGTCACATTAAAATGCTAGAAGAAAAGGTGATGTTTGTGCCCAACGGTGTTTAAGTGACATATGATTTTAGATTTTTTTAAACAGTGTTTTTTATATCCAACGAACAATATACTGTATATATGACGCAATGTTTTCCATGTCTGCAGAATGAAAAGCTCACCCTTGAAAGGGCATGTTCGGAAGATTGTGTCAACAAATTGAGGAGGGTTAACGCACAGATGAGGGTAAGAGCATCTGGCCAAAACACACTTCTCTTTGTCCCTCAAATATACGAGGCCATTAATGGAAACCTCTCAAACATTCTCAGACTGAACTGGAAGAAGCCCTTGTAATGCTGGCCGTAAGAGATAGAGAAATCACCACGGTTAGTGGAGCGTACCTGCAACTAAACAGAATCATTCCAATTAAAACATCTTACACTGGTTGTGCTGAACAGTATCTGTGTTTTTGGGGTGTCGTTTAGAAAGACATTCTGATGGATAAAATGAAGAATTCACATCTGGAAAATCACAAACTCATTGAGGTATCTCTTCCCATTATATTTCCTTTTTTTTCAAGATGTTATTGATATGAATGCATGTTTTCGTGCTTCACATATGTTTGCATGTAATGATTACAGTCCTGCATATGAATCTTCTTTTGAAGGGACTTCAGTCTGAACTCATGCGACTGCAGGACCATTCCCAGCAAGCTCTGTTAAGGTAGTCATCGAACAGAACTGAGCAGGGATTCAGTGTGGCATGTAGCAATGCTCTCTGTGTTTCAGTCTAGTGTCCTTGCTGTGCTTGACAGGTTTGACAGGCACTACAGCAGTCAGCAGGGCCTTCTACGAAGGGGCGGCGTTGTCTCCAACCACCACTCTCTACATGCAGAGATCCAGGACATTCAGCAGGTAAAACACTAGAGAGCTGGTGTGTCCAACACACACTGCTATCCTACTTACTAACCCTTCGAAGGATTGCATATGCATTGCATATATATATATATATATATATATATATATATATATATATATATATAAATATATATATATATATATATACTGTATATATATATATATCCAGAAGATATATATATATATGTATATATGTATATGTAGGTATATACTGTATATATATATACACACACATATACGGTATATATATAGACATGTAGACATATATAGACATACAGACATATATTGTCTTCTCTGTGAATATATCTTTCTCCATATCATCCTCCACCTGCAGCTCGGGGTTCTGGAGGATGTCAGCAGTCCAGCGTATGTGGGCCAGTCCTCTAGCTGTCAGAGGGATGACCTCCAGCAAATCATCCACAGGATCAAGTCTGCTGAGGTCACACACATCCTCCACTCCAACTACCCTGATTGGGTAAGGAGAACACGCGCTGTAAGGGGCGTTATTTTCCACACACACGCACTCACAAGGAAACCAGTGGTGTATTTGGAGGGTGTTGCAGGATCCATTTCCAACGTGTGATTGTTCCTCCACTCGTAGGATTCTGTTGAACCACTGGAGAGGTTGCATCCATACAGCCAGCAGCAACAGGCAAGCATCAAGCAGCAGCTTGTTAATGTGTATGTTTTTATCTCACTGTCTCTATTAGTCATAGTTCATTTCATAAGCTATATATTAGTCACTGGACTAAGAACTTTGCTCCGGCTGATAGAAAAAAAGAGATTCTCTGAGATTCTCCAGAGATGTTCCAAGTACAGGAACCAGCATTATACCATCAGCCAGAGTTACTGCCTTCTGTATCCAGGCAGTTAGAGATAAGTGCAGTTTTAGGACCTCGGTGACTATAACAGCGTGTCAGTGAGTTGTTTATGAAGTTCAGGCAGTTGTTTCAGGCTGCACGAGCTGGAGCTGCAGAGGGCTGTGTGGGAGGAGAGAGAGGAGAAGGTGGCAGAGCAGCGGAGGGTTCGAGAGAAGGAGCTGGAGTTGGAGCAGAGGCACTGGATGACGACCCAAATCAAGACCCAGACCAGGACCAAAACCCAGGCTCCGGAAGCCAAGAAAGCAGATGTGGTGAACTGGTGGACAGCCCTGAGGGCTAAGACTAAGCTCCAGCCCAGCCAGGCCCTCTCAGAGACACAGGCCAAGCTCCAGCAGGCAGAGCGCACTATCAGAGAGATGAGAGAGCAGGTCTGCCACCTGGAGGACACTCTGAGAACCAGCAAAGAGGGCGGCACTGGGCACAAACCTCCTCAAGACAAGGTGGGTGTTCTCCTCAGAGACCAAGAAACCAACACAGAGATTAAAGGACCTAGCTGGGCTGGGGAAAAGGTCAAGAAGGAGCAGAGGGACGCAGGAGTGAGTACCGACCCTCCGGAGGAGCTGGGTCGCCCAGCCACGCTGGAGACAGAAGCACAAGGCCAGCGTGTGACAGCAGAGGAACTTCTGGAGAGCTTGAGGAGGATGGAGGCGATGGTGAGGGGAGCGCTGGAGACCGCAGAGCTGGTCAGAGAGGGCCAGCAGAGGGTCAGCTTGGCGAAGGAGAGGATGGACAACATTAGCCAGAGAGTGGAGGAAGCTATGACAAGGGCAGTGGAGACAGACTCCCATCTCAGTGTGTTGGAACACAGGGGCACCTTCCACCAACCTGAGGTACAGTAGCAACGATTCTGTTCTGCACTCCAGTCTACAGAACAGCTAATATGAACACTCTGCAATTCTGCGTTGCTATATTTGGGTTTTTCCTTTCTTCCATGCCACTGCCCCAGGCTCCATGTCTCAGAGGACCACCTGATCTGGGGTTAGCTGCTGCGGCATGTTCCCCACAGACCAAAGCGGCAGGCAGGGAACCCTCTACGCCCACACCTGCAGAGCAATATGGTAATGCTGCGAGCCAGCACGGCATGTCCTGCACACTTGCCATCACGAGAAAAACAACAAGTGGAATCAAACTAATTAGCCACTTCCTCTTTTGCGAGAGGCTAGTCCCGGGTGGGGGGGGGGGGGGAGTGAAAATAGACACAGCTCATGTACGATCTCCAGAACAGCTTGTGCAAGAGGCAGAGATGGACTTTAATGTCTTTCTCTCTCACTGGTCCTTGTGTGATGACCTTTATCTCACGGGAGACATCTTCCTGTCTTCCGGGAGGGCGCTGACAGTAGCCTCCCCTTTGCAGAAATGATGTGACGTAAAACAACATACGGGCTGTGGTTTACGCTCACCAGTCCAAAGCAGAGGGAAGAGCGGCTGTGTTTAGTTCACACGAGACAATTGGAGGCCATCTTGGCAAAGCCAGCCCTCATCCTGTTTATTTGTTCCTGGTCGTAAGGGATGTAGAGGAGGGCTATGAAGTTTGATGCTGGGAATTGTGGTGGGGTTGGTGTTCAGGAGCCCTCCTGCTACATCTCTGCTGTTTTACACTGAGCAGTAAAATCGGTACTGGAGCATAATGTGCTCCTCCCCATCGCTGTGCGGAGCCGTTTCATATTTGTTAGCCAAATCAAGTGACTGATGCGTCATTTATGGGGTTACATTTTTTCTTTTCCCTTTGTTGTAAAAGTAAAACATCCACCTGGTTTGAGAGTGTGAAACATTCCATACTTCACATTGTTCGCTAGATTTACATTTCGCATTTAACAGTTTCCTCATAATATTAACACTTCCTTGGCGTCAACATAATTTATAGTTCCGTATAACGGAATGCACTGGGATGTCTAGAGCTATATACAGTGTAGCCTGATCCACACAGCAAGGTTGTTGGTAGAAGTTGTTCTCTTGAAATAAGCAGCTGATGGTTCCAGCACTGGCTTCAGCTTGACATTAAAGATCGATTGAAACCCCTAGTCAAAGGTTGGAATAGATCAACAAGATTGACCGTCCCAATCTCTCACCACATGGAAATGTAGATATACTTCATATACCTTGCAAATGTAGGCCCTGTAAAGTTATATGGCAATATCTCAGGTAGTATGGCCATAACTTTTTTGTTTATTGCTCCGGCTGACTGACAGGACACCACTACATCCAATTCTACTGGATAACCCTTTCATTGTTTTCTCATAAAGTCCTAAAAGCTATTTTATATCCTCATCTTTTAATCCAATGAAAGCACTTTACTTTGGATGTTAAACAACTAAAGCTTTGAATTGACTGAAGCTTTGGCTCAGGCATGTTCATTTTGGGGAAAAAGCCATTTTAACTCATTCAGTCTCTGGTTTCTGTTTTTCAGAGTACATGAGCAATGATGCTATTACAGTGTCCGGAAACACTCTATAACATTACATTAACTACCATGTAATTGCAAAGCAATGCAGACAGTTCAAAGTAGACTTAAAAGCAGGGAAGACACGCATGGAATCTAGTCCAGGAAGCAGCAGTATGGACTAGGTACCTGTGGTATTTACTAGGTACCTGTGATATACCCTCTATATAAGGAGACATTTTGACAGAAATATTGAGTGGCAATTAAGAGATCTCTAAAATGTGTTTGCAGGTCTAAAGTGTCTCTTAAATGGCCAGTTGAACAGCTCTAAAGTGGTTTTATTTTCTCACAAGCTGTATCTGACACCCCCATAAATTATAAATACTTTGGTCATTGTATTTCCTGTTGTAATGAGATATTAAGGGCAAGAGCCCTTTTGAACCAAGAGTACACATAACATCCCTACGCTAGTGCAATTTGTCTCCTTTTTGTTGCAATGGCAACGTACAGTCCCTTTTAAAAGAGCATCAAAGGAAACCAGACAATAGCCCTGTCATTGGCCGAAGGCTTTCACACTGTAAATGAAGCACCAAATGTAACTGGTTGCCAGGTTATTGTTGCCCCTAGATATAGCGGGGGTGAGGTACTGGGCTTCCTGAAAACACTGTGTGGTCCACCAATCCCACAACCGGCTTAGCCAGTGCGTCATCTGGAGAGGAAAACTGTATTTCAGTTCATTTTAAGAGCCCCATCTCATTTGCATAACATGCCTGAAAGATGCAAATGAACTCATCTGGCTGTGTGGCCTGGTTCTAACAGGTGGTGTTTGCAGAAAAGCAGAAGCTAGCAGGGACACCAGTAAGGTAAGAAACCTTTGGCCTTCTAAATTATATTTTCGTGTGAGGGTATTTATCTTATTTATATTGTCTACCGTTTGCAGTTGAACGGTGGAAAATCAAATAAATAAACATCTGTTTATAATTCCGTTTTTTGGAGATAACATTCACTGTTTAAATATATATCAGTTCTTTGGCATAATTCATTTTCTTGTAAGTAGAAGACTCAGGGATTTCTTTTGATCAAATTGAGTTGAATAAGATAAGAATGTCTGGCACTTCATATGAAGACGTATTTCTTTCATTTTCTATAATCCTCTCTTGGCTTTGAACACCCAACTTGAAGTCAAATTATTTTTTTTTCAATCTGTGTCGGTGAAATGTTGGCCCTTTTTAGTCAAAACCACATAAAAAATGTCAGGATATTACGGAATCTCTCAAACACACACACGAGAGGGAATGCTCGTGACATGCAATATATAATGGCTCTGTGTGTAGAGGAAGTACAATCTTTTGCATAGGGAAGGAGAAAGAAAGAAAGAAAGACAGATAAAGAGAGAGAGAGAGAGAGAGAGAGTTTTCATGTCTGTGATTGCAGTAGATGACTGTAGGAACCATCCTCTATTATCATTTCAGGGTCTAGCCTTCACCTGCTACACTGTTTACATGCCAAACCTTGTGTACATGGAGGGGGGTTGTGATTACATATACTGTATATATATATATACACACAATACACACACATGCACACACTCACACAAACACACAGAGACACGCACACAGAATGAGTTCAACAAACCAAAGTAAAAACAACACCAAGCTTCTGCAGTTGCAGCTTAGTGATGTGATCAGTCAGGGCTCAGTGGAGCTGCAGTCCGAGAAAGCTCATGCACACACACACGCACCTCCACACACACACACACACACACACACACACACACACACACACACACACACACACACACACACACACACACACACACACACTCGCACACACACAGAAGCAGCGGCGGCAGCCCAGAGAGGCACACAGAGCCTTCTCCTTAAATGGTCAAAGCTCCCAGAAGTGAAAGAGAGGCTGGTGCTGGAAAAAAGACAAGTGAACAGAGAGAAAATCCGAGGGAAAGAGACGGCCGGGGATAGCTGGGTTTTCCGTGAAAAAGTCAGCGAGTGACAGCTTGACTGTGGGAAGCCGGCTCTGCTGCCTGGTTTATGAGCACAAGCTGACCGGAGGAGCGAGAATCTGTCCTGCAACCCTCAGGTACGGATCCTTGTGATATCCTTGATCTAGTGCATAGACAGGTGATGGACTTTGGAGGAGTTTCTGGAAACACTGGCAGTGTCAGTTCAAGGGTGTTTTGGGGGTGTTTTGTTGTGATTTGGGGGTGTTTTGTTGTGCACTGTCAAGCCTGTGCAAAGTTGGTCACAGGTTTGAAATGTTATGATTGTGAGGGAAATGCCTCATGCAGAAAGAACTGATGTGCGAGGTGGGGCTCATTCATTATTGCCTCAAATAAGTTGTCTTGACTATCTTTGTAACTTTTGCCCACTTTGGTGTAGCATTGGCTCATAATGTTATCCACTGTCATAACCACTCATGTCTGGCTATTTGTACACGTTATTATGTTTGTCTTTATTTTGCTCTCGGCATCTCCTGTCGTCTTTCTCACATGACCTCCATATCCTGTTCTCTGCTACGGTGCCGTTCTGTCCACCACTTCCTCTGCTGGCTGCGCACTCTCTGCTCTTCACACAACCAAATTTTAAACAAATCTGGCAAGAGGGAGCAGGCTTACGTAACAGGCCGGGACAGAGGGGGGTGTGTGTGTGTGTGGGGGGGGGGGGACGTGGGGTTAGAGTTCTGCTCCCTTTCTCATGAGGCCTGCGCCGCGGGGTAACGCTGGGACCTCCAGGGACCTGGCTGAGAGAGGGCTCTCTCGCTCCTCTCCAAATGTGTTTTCTCTGGAGAATCGAACCCCTGTTGTGTACAGACAGGCTGGAGGAGGAGGAGTGGGGGGGGGGGGGGGTGGAGTACCAAAAATAACTTGTCAGAAAGGAGACAGAGGAGAAGGTCTGTGTGCCCTGGAGGAGTGCGTGTCCCATACTGCTCTGCACCAGGGTGCTGTACAGTACTTCCAGACCTGACCCCACACAGCTCCACACCGCCGACAGGAAATAATCAGAGTGATTCAATTACACTGCAATATTCATCTGCTCGTTATGCTGGAGGGCTCCGTGCGGCTCCTGTCTGCGTGCATGTGCGAGCTTAACCCAGTCAAGGCGGCTAGCTGTTAGATCACGCACTGTCACGCACCGTGGAAGAATCTTTCCATGACTGCTGTGACAACTTGTTTTATTCAGAATGTTGCTTGAAATATTTACCCGCCCACCACCTTCTGAGTGGTACTGATGCACTGGCGAGCAGTGTAGGGGTCAACGCGTACAGGCATGGATGAGTGGGAGGAATGATAGATACATCCTCCGGTGTTGAGCTCACTGCTCCCTCTCTCAGAGATGCACTTCTGCATTCTCCTGTGCTGTTATCGCCAATAAACTCTCCGTTTATGACAGGAAGTTAGCAAACCAGGTACTGTTGTGTTGGTGGTGCAGCAGGGCTGGCCTCTGGAGTGATAAAGATGGTGTTCTGTGAAGACCATTACAGAGCGGGGATTAGATTAAGGCAGGGACGAGTCTGTGCTTGGATTATAATTAGTTTGATTGTTCTCCTTCCTAAAATGGGAAACCATGGCCTTACAAATAAGTCAAGTTATACAAGTTGGCATTTTTCTTTTGCAGTATTTCTGTTTTGACTGTGTTTTGCATCCATAGAGACAGGCTAGCTGTTACACAGTCTTCTCCAGGTGATGGATGGGCCGGATAAGTGCATGTATTCCCAGAATCAAATGTGTTGTCTGAATTAAAGTCCTCTGCTCGCTTAAGTCAGCATAGCAAATATGATACTGGGTTTATAAATGCACATCTGGAGCTGGGTGTTGACTGAGACATCGGTGGATCAATATGTGGTCTTGTCTCTGTCAGACGCCAAGCTGTGAGGCACCAGTGACACCCTGCCCTGGTGACCAGTCGTCCAGCCTAGTTCAGACTTCAGACCCGGACCTTGGACCGGACAGCAGCTTACCTGGTAGAGGGAGTGGGTCAGCATCTCAAGGTACCTCTTCAGTACCCCAGCATTCACTGTAGCTCTCATCTTTCACGAACACCCACATACTGCATAGAAATCCTTTTGTTTACTTGTTTGTAGCTGTGTCTTCCTTCTCTGTCGAAACCGGTTCACACTGTGACTGTTCCATGCTAGGTTCCATCCCTGTGAAGACCTCCCACTCAGTAGCAACACAGCCACAGATCATCCTCCAGCCCACATGCGCATCACCTCTTCCCATCCCACCGGAAACAGACGCTCAACCTGTTTGCCACAGTTCCACGGAAGAGAATGTAGCGGGGTAAGTGTTTATATTCGGCCTCTTCTTGTTACTGGAATGGCGTGTGTTTAGATGACAGGCCCAGCAGACAGTGGAGACTGGAGACGGTGAGACAGAGCAGAGATGTGGGTGTTTACATTGTCACATGCCAGGTC
This sequence comes from Neosalanx taihuensis, assembly GCA_030340665.1. Classification (NCBI taxonomy): domain Eukaryota; kingdom Metazoa; phylum Chordata; class Actinopteri; order Osmeriformes; family Salangidae; genus Neosalanx; species Neosalanx taihuensis. The sequence continues at coordinate 11,819,077 of CM059295.1, forward strand.
CCACTGAATATACAGGGGCACTTTTGGGCTTATTGGTCTGGGAGGAAGCGGAAACAGCATCAAGACTGGGAGGGAAGAGCCACCCGTCACGGCTGAGTATGAGGAGCGACGTCACTGAGGGACATGGAGGGGAGGCCAGCCCTGTCAGCTCATACCCACTCGATCCTTTCTGTGTCAGGGTGTTGGATACGGCCAAAAGACCTTGTGTCTCATCTGACTTGCAGTGACTACAGTCAGTCAGAGGCGGAGGATTGTGAGCGTGAAGAATCATCTTCACCTGGTGACTGTGAGAGGAGTCCGTTAGCAGAAACAGACCCCAGTGGGAAGGACCAATTACAAAGCCAAGCGGATAGTAGGAGGGACCAGAGCTTTGATCCAGAGGATTGTGGGAGGAGCAACTCTCCAGAGCCATCAAGCTGCACATCTTCTGAGGTGAGTTAGCTAAAGTCTTTCGCAAGTTCGTTTGTATGTTTAAAACACATACAGACTTTTTATGCTTTGGCAAAGCTGTGTCACATCGCTGCCAACCAGGGTGCTGGGATGTACCAGGTAGCTCCCCTAAGCCCCTGTACTAGCGAAGGCAGGCTTGTAGATGATGAGGCTGCTGTGCAATGTTGGGAGGACAAGGGGTCCCAGAGCCCTGGAGCTTAGGGGCCCTGGCAGACAATCTAGCCCAGTGAGGGAGTCTGGTCTCAAGGGGGAATGTGACCTCTGTCACCCCTACCAGAGTTCTGACTGATGACATGGCTGATACAGTTATTTCTGGCATTGCCAGGGATCCTGTAGGACATTTTCCCACTCAATTAATTACAGACATGAGATAGAAAGAATGTGCATTGTTTAATGTTTTCTAGAAAGAAACATAGGACATGCAGGTTTAGAAAGGTATTCCACTGCATTCATGTAGCCTACACTAGGCTATAATACACAAATACTTCCAGGTTCACAGCCATTCCCAATAATGTTTAAGTTCTCCAGATGCAGGCAAGGGATATCTTTTTATCTTATATCTTGGATCTGAGATTGATGTCAGTCTGTCTTTAACATCAGGAAGAATGTTCCCCTCCTCTCTGGGAATCCCGTTCTCCCTGCCTGACTCCCCTTCCACCGCTGCATCAGAAGAAAGGTCACATTTGTTTATTCACGCCTCTGGAGAGGAAGGCCATGAAGGTTTTTTTAAGGACAGGTTTTACGTGGCGAGGGGAAGATCTAAATCTAAAGGTGATGTTCTGTTTGGATACTTGATAGGCTGGAAAAAATTAAACTTGGTTTGGAAGAGTGCAACGTTGATTTGTCTTGTCAGTGGCTGTGCTGCTTTGCTGTCTGTGTTGAACATAGAGGCATAGAGGTTTTTCATTTCTTTCCCTGGCTACTGTGAGAGTCAACAGCACAGAGAAACTGGAATATGACACGAGTATATAATTACAATTATATTCTGTTGTAATAACTGTTTTGCACTTCTGGTTGGATGCTAACTGTATTTCGTTACCCTGTACTTGTACCTGTGTAATTACATTAAAGTTGAATCTAATCTAATCTAATCTAATCTAATGTCCAGCCATACATATGCAAATTCCAACCAGTACAGTGTATCCTGGTTTGAGGAACTTGATTTCTACATGGTTTCCTTTGAAACCATGCATGCTTGTGTGTGGTGGAGTGTTTATATACTTAACACTCACATGACACCTTCTCCTACCAGGGAGTAGAGGACCAGCTCTCGTCGCAGTGTTCTTCCACGCCAAACACAAACCAGAACAGCGAGGAGGCCCCTGTACCCTTCGGCCCCCCTGAGAGTCCCTTCATCTTCCCCCATACCCGCTCGCGGCCCCCCCTCCTCCCTGCAATGCCCACCCTCCCTGAGGAGGAAGAGGACTCCCCCGAGGAGCAGGACAGCTCCTCCAGCTCTCCCAGCACGGTGAGTATGCGGCGCACTTCCTGTTGAGCTCTGACAGCTACCTGTGGCTCGTCAGCACATTGTGTTGGGTTCATCTCTGACACATTGTGAGTCTGGGTGACTAGGATGTTTCATGTTAGAAAGCTTTTATGTGCCAAGTGTGTTTAGGCTGTGGGTTTATGATAAAAGCTGACTCAGAAATTAAAAATAGACCACTTCAGGCTGTTGTCCAAAAAAGGTGGCTTGCCCGATGTTATTGTTCATTTTGAACAAAGCTTTTTTTCCCTCTTTAGCTAAAAGATGTAATCAATCCCAGGGCACGCTGTTCTCTCTTCCTCTGTCCAGAATCCTGCATTCAGTTCCTTTACTACCAGCATTTTACCTCTACGATCTAACTGAAACATCTCCGGTGGCCAGGACAGAATGTTCAAGATCACCAGAGATCTGGGCTCTGCTTAAAGGGAGCTTGTCGTAGCCTAGTCATGTCCTCTGTCATTTAAGCTTTCATTATCTATGTGATTAATTGAGTTATGACCAACAGTAGGTTTGTTATTATTATTATTAAGCCATTGAGTAGCTGTTGTACCAGACAAGATGGAATTTTTTATAATGTTCTGTAATTCTACTCCAGCGTGTCTCCCAGAGAATAATATTATGAATAATATTATATATATAATAATATTATTATTATATAATAATAATAATATTATATCATGAAGTTAGAACGTGGAGCTCTCTGAACTCTGGCTAGATCTGGATTTCATGTTGGGTTGGCAACCATCAAGTAGGAGAATGGATGAGTTCTGTAGAAGAGAAGCTTTCCTGCTGTGGGCACAGCTTCCTCATCTCCAGTCATAAAGTCAGACGAGATAAAAACACTGAAGAGAAGGCAGCTGACTCTGTAATCTAATCTGAGAGCCTATGCCAACCAAATAAAACAATTCTTCTTTACGAAACAATTCCCAGGCCTTTCAGCAACTCTGGACAGACTGTTACAGGACCCTCCGCTGTCAGTATCCCCCTCCAAATTAAAGATTTAATTAGGATCTCATATCTGCCCCATCTGTTTATTTACATACATTCCTCTGAGGAAAGAGTCAGGACACTGCGGAACTGACAAAAGATCAAGATCAGGTCTTTTTCATGTTGGAAATGTACTTGATTTGGGTCACTATGACTAATCAATGTTCTCCAGACCTTCAGATAGGTCACATGATACAGGTGGGTTTGCTTTGGCCTGGCTCTCGCTGCCAGGCTGAAGTTGGGATCCAGTCTCCAGGATGTTGAGGATGTTTAATCCCAGGGGACGACATGATCTGATATTCGGGGTTTGAAATGTTGATGCTGTGCTGACAGGCTAAGAGCACGGCTAGTTTCAACAGTCTCTCCAAACTGGCTTCAGACCACCTGTTAACCCCCAGAGCTAAGTGCCTCACTGGGATACTCAACCTCCATCTCACCCATCAAATACAACCACAAGTTAATTTATTTTGCCCTTAAAAGTGCTTTGAAACAATCATGCCCTGAAGTGGCTGTTTTCTTTATTAATCTTTCTCTGGATTCAACCACAATACAGAGGCTGTGGCCGGCTGACGAGCACAGAGGTTTAGAGAGGAAAAGACGTCCATGTTTGGCCTGTCCCAACGTTGACATGAAAGCCTTGAGAAAGCATCAGCCACCAAGCTATAGAACATGACTGGGGCAGGCAGGCTATGCGAACACAAGCATGTCACTGAGATGTGTACTTAAGCTTTAAGGTCAAAGGGCAGCCAATGGGAACTTTTCGTGTCTCTTTGCTACGACACAAGCAATTGGGTGACATGTTGACTCAGATATCGCTGGGCTGATGAGCCTTGCCTGCGCTTTTAAACTTTGAATGAGTTGAATCAACATTCCGCAATTTGAATCATTGCTGTGAAAATATTTCTATGAGAGTTTTAAACATCTCCAGACATCTGTCTCCTTTCTTGCTGCAGTACACACCAGAGAGCAGAGAAGTGGTCATGACCGCCCCCACGATCGTCTACCCAAAACAAGCCACTGTAGTTCATCGAGAAGGCCGGCCTCTGGAACAGACAAGGTACTGTAGTTCTTTAAATCTCCAAAGTGGAGGATTATTCCCATCTGTGACTGAAGTTTTAGAGCAATCTACCAGCTGAAAAATAAGCCACTTTGACCATTGCAGGATCTTGAAGTTTCTAGAAAAGGCAATCCATCCATCTCCAGTGTTGTTTATAGTGGTAGAATGTAAATATAGACTGAGCTCTAAGAACACTGTATGAGGGCTCTCTTTCTCTGTCTCTCTCAGACCACACAGTCCCAGATCCCGCCTCTCCAGAAACTGTCCTTCCCCCATCACCACAGTAGGTGAGTGACCCAAGCTGTCGGTAGAACCGATGGATATTTGCATGATTTTCCAGTCACGGTATATGTACTGTAGAAGTATTATCATCCCTTGATCTAAAACGAGAGTCCACGGTTGGCTGATGCAGATTTCAGTTAAGTGATTGGTGGGTAGACAGAGGGGGGAGAGGTTAGCTTAGAACAGCACAGGTTGAGACGAAGCCTTGATTAGTGTTGTTGCTGGCTGGCTCTCAGCAGAGATCACACAGAGGGCTCTATAGGTTGGAGCCATTTGTCTTTGCTTCTGTTTGGACACTGTTCATGGGAGGGATAGAGTTAGCCTTTAGAGTTGAGGGGTTGAGTGTGTATTTTTATCTCTGCATGTGTGCATTCACGTGCAACTGTGCACGCGTGTATTCATATGTGTCTGCGTGTGTGTTTTTGTATGGGAACTTTTGTGTTTTGGTCTGTCTGTGTTTGTCTGTTTGGTTGTCTGGTGTGTGTGTCTGTGTTTGCTGTGTCTGTGTGTGTCTGTGTCTGGTGTGTCTGGTATGTCTATGTGTGTGTGTGTCTGGTATGTCTGTGGGTGTGTGTCTCAGACAGCTCAGGGCAGGTGTTAGACCTGGTGAAGGACCATCTCCCTGAGCTGCAGCTGTCTGAGGAGGAGCGTCAGAAGAACCTGGAGCTTCTGGAAGAGGCCAGGAAGGTCAGCGAGCGCTTCCTGCTGCGCCGCGGACGCAGATCCACCTGCAGCCTCACCGAGTCCCCCACCGGTGAGACACATACACACACACACACACACACACACACACACACACACACACACACACACTGCACACAGCACATAGCACAGACACACTCACCACACACACACACACTGCACAGACACACTCACACCACACACCCACACTGCACATAACACACAGACACTCAAATAATACACATACACACCACACGCACATACACACTCATGCCATGCATATACACACACCACAAACACACACCACAGAAACATACACACCACACATATACACACACCAAGCTAACACACTCTCCAGGTAGCCCAGGTAGAAACTCACATTCAACAGTAGAACGTGCACCGGGATATTGGAGCAACAACCAACAGCACCAAGTGCTTTAAGTCATTTGCTCTAAGAAGTGGATTACTCTCCTGTAATCTGAGCAAAGCATCATAACGTACGTGCTCATGTCCTAAACATCTGCTGGTTGGACGCTTGCCAGCAAATTCCAGAGTAAACACAGGCCAAAGTAACTGAGAGAATTTACTTAATTCCCAATTACCTGTCATTCTGTCTGGCTTTGTTGACGTGAGTCCGCTGATACAGAGGCACAGGGAACGCCAACAAACACACTCGTCACTGTTTCCTACTTCACTGTTGTGGTTTCCTGATGTTAGTAAAGCAGGGTGGGCTCTATGTGCAGGTCTCTCCCCCAACCCTACACCGTCCTCCTCGCCTGTGGCTTCTCGAAGCAGCTCCGTCAGCACCGCCCCTCAGACCAGTACGTCCTGTTCCTGCCCACTCCACATACTCGGTTAACAGCAGAACTGAGAATCAAACTCGTTGTCCTTCGTGATCTCTGTTTCAGGTGCGGGACCTGCAGAAGCGAGCTACATCAGCCAGCCTGTCAGTCCGGTAAGGCTCACGGACACCTCTGTGCGCCTTGTCAGCTGTTTGTTCTACCTGACCATAGTGCAGTGGTGGGGTTGGTAATAGTGTTGGTGTTGTCATGGTTTTCTACCAGCGTCTGGAGATTCCTCTCGTGAGGGAGCAAGGGGATCCAGGATCAGTGGAGCAGGAGGTCCGAATAACATCGTCTCTTGCTTACCTCTCACTCCCCAACGATTCACACACAGCTACAGTTATCAGACATTACATATGGTTTTAGTGGATTGACCTCTGGGTTATAATCTTCCTTCTTCTTTCTGGATGTGCTGATCCCAGGGCACCAGGCGATTGGTGGACTGGAAGCCCAATGAGAAGAGGAAGGTGTCTTCCGGCACCCTGACCCCCCGCCATGCCGGCCCCTCCCCTACCAGGGAGCCTGGTGGGGGCCAGAAGGAGAACTGTGACCCCCGGGTTCCCAAGAAGATCCCTGTGCCTGTGCTGGTTAACAAGCCTGAGGAGGGTCCGGTACGAAACCCCAGCCAGACCCCGGCCACAGGCGTGGCCAAGCCCGTCCCCCGGCCCCCGACCCAACAGGCCCCCTGCACGGCCGAGATTAAGACCATAGGGGCCTTTCCCCCTCTCATGAGAGCCGTGTCTTGGGACACGGTGGGGACCCTCAACGCTCGCAACGGGGCGCCCAACTTCTCCCCCAAGACCGAGGAGACCTTCTCGTTCTCAGACAAACCCCGCGAGGGCCCGAACAAATCCTCAGGGTACAAGGATTTCCCCGCCCAGCCTGTCAACGTGCAGAAACTGTCCAAACTGAGAGAGGTACGATGGAGGCCAGTCTTTCAGCAGGCTCAGTAAGATGCTTATCCTGATTTCCTGTCCCAATGTTTACGTGAAACTTGTTTTGCCTGCTCTTAGAGTCTTGTGGCAAAATACCAGAGGGAATGTAATCTTCTCGTCTTTTGGGACCATCAGCTACCAGAGCTTGACCTACCAGTCAAGTTCATTGTTTCTAAAGCCCTTTGTTGTTTATATCCCATGTGTAGGAACATAAGCTGACACGAAATCAAAGTGTGGGCTCCAAGCTGCCAGACCTGAGTGAAACAGCTGAACAGGAAAGAGGTACAGTAGTCAGTGTAGCTTATGTAGGAAATATACCAGGGGATAGAGGGACCCAGGTCAAGGCTTCCAGTCTATGGGCTACGTCAACGGAAATGTGTCCTAACTGACCCAGTCAGGGACTGGAAACATGACAGGGGGCATGTGTTCATCGTTTGCTGTGTGTGTGTGGGTGTGTGTGCTTGTTTACTTTTCTGGCGTTTGATTGGCTGATCAACCTGTTTTCCGTGCACTTGCTCGCCCCAGAAATGCAGTACTGAGTTAGTACCAGCAGAGGGTGTGATTGAAAGGACATTGTGTGAGATCATATGCTGAGAAACAAGCCATGTTGAATCCCTGCTGAATTAGAGAGCTGTTTGCAGACATTGTTACTGTTCCTGGTAAAGGCTAGTGGTCTGCCTCTCTGTCACCAGGCCTGTCCTCCCTCCCTCCTCCAGGCTCCCCCTCTGACGAGGAGACCAAGGAGAAATGCGACTCTATGCCCAACATCTCAGATGTGATGCTGAGGAAACTCAAACTTCACAGAGGTCTACCAGGCTGGTGTGTTACAATGTCATACCTACCGCTTTAACATGCTAACTCATTCATCTTTCCCTCTGACTCGCTGCAAACCTGATCTATTTTCTTTTGATTCCAGCGCACCTCCACTCACAGAAAAAGAAGTCGAGGTAGGTATCAAATCCTAGTGCGCACTGCTCTACCGCAGAAACTGAACGGACAGAATGTTCTTACGCAACGGGAATTACTGTAGTCTTTGGAGTCGGGGTACTATCTCTCTCTGATGGAGGCTAATTTGGGCCTGTGTGATTTCCTGTCTCTACGGAGAGAGGGCAAACATGGTGCTGCGTGAGTGTGGTCTCTGGCTGTCACCCTTCCCAGCATCCCCACGGGGATCCATCTGCAGGACAGACAGAGGTCCAAACTTTCTTGTCCTCTCTGGCCTCTGCTCTGCTCTCTCTCTCTCTCTCTCTCTCTCACTCTCTCTTTCTCAGATCTCTTTCTCTACTCTCTCTGCTCTGTTCTACTCTCTCTGCTCTGTTCTCTCTCTCTCTCTCTGTCTCTCTCTCTCTTTCTCTCTCTCTACTTTGTTCTTTCTGGCCTCCTGTTCTGAGTGCAGCATTCCACACTTTGTTCCACCAACAGATTTGCTTTGATCACGTACAGCTTTGTGTGAGGAGGCTTGGCTGTCAGGGTTTTTACACATTACAGTTTGGTTCAAAAGATTCCACGCTCAAACTGAAGGCAAATCCTCAGTTTGCTGTGTGCCTTTTTTCAGTGGCCTGTGCCAAGCATGTTATCAGGGTCCCACTCACTGCTGTTAGTTTTTATCAGTATTATTCCGAACACCCTAAATATGTCAATGTTTTCTCTGGGTGAACTTTAATTGACCTGACCACACTAACCCAGCCGTGTGTTGATGTGCAGTGTGATGGTTGGTCTCCATCCTCAATACTCAGCTCTAATGTGTCCCTGATGAGCGTTCAGCCCATGTTCAACACGGTCACATCCTCTCTGCAGAACGCGTTTGTTCAGCTGTCGCTGGCATTCCGGAACGACAACTACACCCTGGAGACGCGTCTGAAGCAGGCGGAGCGAGAGCGGAACCTGACGGAGGAAAACACGGAGAAGGAACTGGAAGAGTTCAAAGGCTCACTCAAGGTCAGAGGTCATGCTAGCAGAGGTAGCGGAACAATCACTTAGAGTCTATGTGGGAGGGAGGTGGGGGGGTCAGAAAAAAATTTAATTGCATTGCGTTTTTGCGCACTAGAATGTTCAGTTTGGCCACTGTTGTTGCAGGCCACCGCCCCCCAGTGGCAGACCTCTGACCAGCGAGATTCATACCAGCGCCTCATAGAGACCTTAGGTGTCCTGCACCGCCTTGCCACCCGATTGTCCAGCAGGGCGGAGATAGTGGGGGCTGTGCGACAGGTAACACCCCCCCCCACCCCCTCACACACACAGGCTCACAACCTACAAAAATCTGCTGAAGGAGAAAAGCAAGCAGAAAAGTGCATGTGAAACATCACTTTCTTCCCTATCATGAGAACAAATCCTGTCTCCTCAAGAGTGGCCGTTGCAATGTTTGTTTTCCGACAGATACGTTATTTGTCAAAGATTTTGTCTGATGTTTTGGTTTCCCTTAAGGTTATCGTTCTGGCCAAAGAAAACTCAGTGAATGCTCAGAGAAATGCTCTGGGCCATGGCTAAGGCCCCAGGGAATGGTTGAATATAATATTTACTGAGGAGGTGACGTTTTCACAGCTCTAATGTACCAGTAATGACGCTCTACGTTTATATTCTCCTCAGAACTAAATACCTTCATAACAAACTGTGCTGTTACCCTTCAGAAGTGACTGTTAGGTGTCTCTGTGATCCTCCATTAGTTAACAGAAGCAGGGCAGGGGTGACTCTTCTGTGTGTGTTCCCAGGAGAAGCGGATGAACAAGGCCACGGAGGTGATGATGCAGTACGTGGAGAACCTGAAGAGGACCTATGAGAAGGACCACGCCGAGCTGATGGAGTTCAAGAAGCTAGCCAATCAGAACTCTAGTCGTTGCTATGGAGGGTCTATAGACACCGGGGGTAATGGACTCAGACTGGCTCAGTACTGATATTTATAGATTTCTGTTTTGGTTGAGGAGACTGGGGAGCTTAGTTTACAGTTTGATCCTAAGTGACTGTTGTCCTGTCTGTTTGATGTCTAGATGATGGAGTTCCACGCCCATCTAGATCCATGTCTCTGACCCTGGGGAAGGTAAGGTCTAAAGTTATATCTGTGTGTGAGTGTGTGTGTGCTTGGGCATATGCTTGTTTGTGTGTGCTCTCTCAGACGTACATATTTCATACCTCTCACATGATAAAATCAGATTTTTTTCATCATCTTCCACTTTCTTCCTCCCCTTCTCTACCACTCCTTTTTAGGCTTTGCCAAGGAGGAGGGTCAGTGTAGCCGTGGTCCCTAAATTTAACCTCCTAAACATCCCTGGTCAGACTCCCGTCATTGCCGGCCCTGGCCCCCCCCCTGCTACTGGACCCAACACTGGACCTGGGGCTGGACCTGGCTTTGGAGCCAGTCCTGGACCCAACAATGGCTCTGGACTTCCTGCTCTCGTAGGTCTTAGTCTAGTGTCTCAATCATATAAACTCTAAAGTTCACCCATGCTCACTGACTCTCATTGTCGTTCTATTCCAGTGTGAGGCTAACGCCGTGAAAAGCAGCGCTGCCCCAGATTTGGCCCCGCCCGCCCAGGCTGAGAGGTGGGCTTTGTGTTTTTGGACGCCGTGTCCTCTCAAAGCACGCTTTGGAAACGTGCACATGACACACATGCATAGTCTCAAGCAGTACATCTGATTGTGTGTTCTTTCAGGGTTCGGTCAAGGTTAGGTCAATGCTTCGTGAAACAATGGCCTCTAATGTTCATCCAGCCTTATCAGACTGTATCTGCTCCTCTATCAGGACGGGTGGTGCATTTGTCACCTCCAGGATGTGCTTGCTGGGGGGAGAGGCTCAGATTAATCACAGGGCAGGATGGACTAGGAGCCTTTTCACAGCGCAGCACCACGTTTATGCAGCGAGCCATTATCTCCGCGCTCAAAGTCAACGTGCTGGCATTCCATAAAAAAACCCTGCAGCTGCAACTGATTGATACACTATTCTGAGATGTAATCTAAACATTTGTGCTAAGGAGCCTGACAGAAACCAGGCCCGACGTCAAGCTCTCTCACCGGTCTCAGAATAAACGTTGAGGGCAGGGGAAGCAAGCTGAAAAGCTGCCCCTAAGCCAGCATTTCAGATGAGCGAGAGAGGTTAGAGAGAGAAAGCGAGAGAGGGAGTGAGAAAAGGAGAGGGAGGGATGGAGAAAGACAAAGAGAGATAGGTGGGGAAGGAGGCAGGGTGAAATACGTCGAAGTAGAAAGCAAGAGCTTGAATAATAACAAGCGTGCAAAGTGCCTGCTCTTTCAGACACAGCAAGGTTTTTAAGAGTCCCCGTGTACACATTCTTGCCTTTGTACTTTGTTTTTTTTTTACGCAAGCTTGGTCGTCAGCAACGGTGGCACACACGCACGGTGCCTTTCAACTGTGTTCCAGTCCGTCTATTAAGACAAGGCCAGGGTGTTGTGATGGAAAGCCTAATGACCAGCCTCCCTCCTCCTGTAGAATGACTCGTTAGACAGCCAGGGCTAACTGTTCTTTCCTATGTGAAACAATGCAGTGGAAAGATGGGTCCGGAGCAGGAAGGAGAGTCCTCTGCAGCGGACAAGCTCCCCGTCAACCTAGACGAGATCAGGGCTGAGATCAGGGCTGAGATCAAGGCAAAGATGGAGGAGGAGTTCTACAAAAAAGGGTAAGGAGCACATGTGCACACAAAAGTGTTTCCAAAAAGCACACACACATGCTCACACACACTTGCATGCATGCATGCATGCACACACACACACACACACACACACACACACACACACACACACACACACATACATACATACACACAGCGCACCTGCAAACTCCAGTCTGATTATGATTACTGAGCAAATTGAGATCCATGTTTTCCATTGAATTCCTTTGCGAAGCAAAACAGACTGCAATCAGGCTGCCCAGACACTATCACAATGAGATGCACCTGCTTTTACTGAATGTAAAATAAGACCCTGTTCTAACAAAGGTACCAAGAGGGGTTGAAGCTTACTAAAGAACTCAAGGAGGTGAAGGAGGAAGAGGAGGTGGAAGAAAAAGAGGAGGAGCCAGAGAAGCAGAAAGAGGAAGACAGACAGGAGAGAAAGAGTCAAAGGTGACCATACGGTTTATCTTGGTAGATTAGAGTATAGATCTTCTGTTTATATTTATGTTTAGAAATTCTCTTGGTCCATTTGAATCATAGTGAAACATGAGACAATATTCAACTTTTGTTCTACAGCAAAGTGGAGCAGGTCCTCGTCGTGGTTGATCGTCTTTGTCCAAAGATATTCCGGTGGAACCGTCTAATATGGATTACCCTGTCCCTGATTCTGGTCCTTTTCCTGGTCGTGAACATTTTCACATACTTCAGCGACCGCTACAACAGCCACGGGGACGGTATGTCAGCTGACAAAGCCATTGCTCAAGGCAAAAAGAAGATCTTTGGACTGAATGTTGGAGTACAGCCAAAGAGCCCTCCAACAGAATAACATACCCCCCACACACAAACACCCCCCCCAAACCTCCCCATCTATCGTCTTCTTCCAAAGACTCTTTCTCATCATGCTTGAATACAGGATTGTGGCTATCTAGGGTTCGAGGATGTAGCTTTTTGGGAGTGTTTATTTGGTTTAGCTTTTTTTCCCTTCTTATCATCCACTTCAAGTCCTATTTATGTTGTTTTAGGAAGTCTGCCAGGTTGTTTGTGATGGTGAGAAGCATAGACAATCACTGTTTAGGGACCAAGTATCGAGTGTGGTGAAATCCATGTTCCTTTATACTCACGTTGGATACGTGTCCAGCATGCTTTGTTCTCCTGCGCTGAACGTCATCATCATGTCACCCTGAAAGAATGAAGCCTCTGGCGATTATGAATACTTTCGGTACCTTAAACATTAGTCCGATAAACAGTAGTCGGAAGACGGAAGTGTTCCTTAATGTTCTAGGCCCTTGATACTGTGTGTTCTCTCAGGTCTACCAAGCCGAACACTCTTTGAGAGGGAGAGATTTACGGAAATATTTAAGTGATTGAAATTTACAGTACGGTTTTACCTTTGATGAACATTATCTATGTTGTGTAATTAAACAGCTTTTTTGGGGGCGAAAACTATTATGTAAGCACATTCCAAAGTAGTACCCAAAGTGCAATGTTTTTTTGTTGCAGTTGACGGTTCTTGTTCGTGTCATTGTGGTCTATGTCCTCAGAGCACTGAACTTATGTACGCCAGCACTTTTAGATAGCATGAGACTGTTCTGTTTTTGAAATCTTCCAAGTGTGCCAGCGTTGTAATGTTTCTATGTCGTGTCTCCCCCTGCCTTGAAATAAAAGGTGCCTTAAAACTCCCTGCACTCTTTTCAATCGTGATAAGTTCCATTCAGGTGCAGTAACCAACTGGTGTTTCAACACTAACTTTGACCCATCAAAAACAAAACATTGCATTTGACATGAGGATTTTTTATTTTGAAACAGATCACACCTCTCATTGCAATGTGTCTTTTGATGTAACTGACTCCACCAAGATGAAAGACTGTCACACAAAGGCTGTAAACAAAACAAAAAGATGACGTCAAGAACAAAAGTCATCATATTCCCACTTGTCCATTATCATGACTGAGAAACAGACAAAAAAATTCCTGATGGTGCTGATTGGTGACCCCTGCCTGCGTCATGTCCTGTTGGCTGGGCTCTGGCCGAGATGTTTTGCTGGAAGTGGGATGTTGCAGGGCTGTCCCTGGAACGTTACTGGGACATGACTATGTGTCAGAGCCATGGTACAGGATGGGGAGATTCTGATGCGTTTTAATAACCGAAGGCTGTGGCTGGGAACCTCTTGTGCAACCAGGCCTTATATTGACTGACTCCCAGGAAGGATTTTTCAATTACGTCTTAAGCTGTATCAATTCTGAAAAGCACAGTATTTAATACGAGGAGCATATAAAAGCAGAGAGAATGCTAACTGGTTGCTCTCAAATAAAAGAGCATCAACTCTTTAAATCCCTTCCTATCAGCTTTTCAAGCTTTTTCATAACACTCCAATCTGTACACAAACATCTCCTCATGATAGTTTATGTAAAATGCTTACAGAAAAAACAGAACTGAAAGTGAAAACATTACCTTTTTTTGTTATGAATGACGTAACCTGTCCAAGCTTTGTCTTTATACCGTGTTCTGTTAACTTGTTGGCCCTTCTCTCTTTTTCTTGGACCTGCTAGCTGTAGCTTGTGACCTCTTTTGATGTAACCCGTCCACTCTGCTTCCTCTTCCTGTTCCCTGCTGCCTGTTGGCCCGGTGACCACCTCATCCCAGTGGTTGCTTGTACGTCAGGGCATTCAGTCCACACCAGCCCAACCTTCTGGAAGGAATCACCTCTCTCTCAACCCACCAGCTCGCAGACCCACAGAGGAACACTGGAGCCCCAGCAGAGCTCAACTAGATGATCACTATGATGAAGTTGTGGATCTTGTTTCTGCTGCTGGTTCCAGCTCTGACCATCTCCAGACTCAAGACGATTCCCCGAAGCTTAAAACGTAAAGTATTTGTGTTCATGATCTGATACTTTCAAACATATTTTGTGTGTGTGCCTGAGAATTATTTTCTTACTTGTATTATTGTGAATGTCTCTCTTGAATTTGTAAAATATTAATTGACAGTATTATACACTACTGTAACATTTTTATGTGTTTTATGTTTAGATAATACAATAATACAACTTTTTGCATCATGTATATATAAATATTGTGATTGTTTTGCCATTGATTTGTGGCTGAATAGTTTTCCTTTTATTTACTCATTACTGCATACTTGTTAAATTCAGTTATTCTGTTTTATATATCTTTGATATATCAAAAAAGATTTGTGAATATGAAAACCAATGTAATTACTTTGCAAAAAAACTATCCATACTATTTTCCTTCCTCAGTTTTTCCAGATGGTCACACAGTTGCAGGTGTGTTTCAAGTGAGCTACAGGAGCACCCTGAACCAGGTGGAGTATGCCTTCAACGTGTCCGAGGCCAGAGAGCTGTGCCAGGCGCTGGGGGTCATCATGGCTTCCAAGGCCCAGGTGGAAAAAGCTCTCAGCCAGGGTCTGGAGACATGCAGGTGAGCAGCTCCCTGATCTAACTTTTTAACACATTGTCACATTTCAGTAAGGCTCATAAACATGGTTATAATCAGTTCCTCATACAGAGAGGATCTGTTTGCCTGTGGTGCGAAGTTTTGAAGACCTTCTGAATGCTCTCGCTGTGGTTTCTCTTCAGGTTTGGGTGGATCGATGAGCATTTTGCTGTAGTCCCCCGTATCACTGCCAGTGAAATTTGTGGAAAGAACCAGACTGGGGTTGTGACATGGAGAGCTCGTGTTCAAAAGAAATTTGATGTGTTCTGCTTTAACCAATCAGGTATGGGACATTTGGCTCATGAATCATTTATTGCTTAAATTCCAAAAGGCCTTGCTGACTCACTAGAGCAGAGGATGTGTAGGACTTTCCTCCTGTGCTTTCACTGATGTCCTGAACTGACCAGGTTTTTCAGTGATGCGTCTGGCGTTTGTCCAGCATATAGAATACCGTCATCCCCATCCGCTCATATCCGCGGAAATCCGAGATTTTCTGGAATTGTACAAACGTGAACGGAAGGGAAAAAAGGGAAATTCAATAAAACCTTGCATGAACTTCCTGTGCTGTCACCTGAGAGGAGGGGGTTGTAGGAAAGGACAGGGTTGAGGGGCAGGATGGGAAAGGGAGGGGTAGATGAAAGTGGCAAAGTTGTACAAATGGAGGGAACTGAACAAGCCTGGCCAGCTGTCCCAGCAGCCTCTGTTTCAGGATACAAATGACTGACCCAGTCACATGAAATCTGTCATTTGAACATGTTGGACAAAGTCAGCGTCTAAAACGTGCACTTCCTCCACAGAGTCACAATTGGAGGATGCGACCACTGATAGCCCTGTGGCCACGAGCAAAGCGAGGGAGCAAGCGCTGCATCCTTCTCTCTCGGAGGAGGGTCCCTCCATCTCCATCCCCCACGCTCCTTCTGTCATCAATCACCCCGTCCTGTCCCGGCATCTGTCCCCCCAGTCCACTCCCCTCTCCTTCTCCTCCCCTTCCCCCTCCCTGTCTCTAGACTATCCGGCAGAGGAAGAGAATGACCTGCCTCAGTCCATGAGCGCAGCTGGCTCCGCTGTTGGAGGTTTGTGATGTTCCACCCTTTCAGACATGTTCTGCTGCTTGTTGTGAACACTGTGTCAGTAAAGCCCAAATATTCCTAATGTGTTTACAGCTTTACCAAAAGCACTGATGATCAGCGCAACCTTTCTGCTTCTTCTGGCTACGGCTGCCATCCTCTTGTACTTTAAAACGTAAGTGGCTTCACAATTAGCCGTCAAGAATGGCCGCCGGTCATGGTCATTGATGAGTTTGTGTCTTGTAAAGAAAGAGGAGCTGGTTGGTGTGCTGGGGAGCTGAGGAGCAGAAGAAGAGCGTGGAGACAGAGGTTTGGACTCCCACCTGGAGAAAGGAGCAGCTGGAGGGCCAGACGGAGCCTGAGGAGGACGGCTGCAGAGACACAGCGGGCGACAACAGCATTAACAACAACACAGAGTCCAAGACAGACACAGAAACGCTGCCATAATACGTTCAGGAGAACGGCTTCCGCATGTGTCTTTTTATAATTGTGTACGTTTTGCAAAATAGGCATTGAGCACAGTATGTTATGTTAAAATGCATTTATTTTGCATTTATTATTCATGAAAGGTTTGTGCCCAAGGCACTACCTGACATGAGCTCCAGACAGATTCAAATTTTAAACTAAAATGTCTTTCAGCCACCAGATGGTGATGTTGTTGTACGGCAATCCAGAACGGTGCATGTGCAGCAGTCTGTTGAGAACCGATAGGGTTTCAGTAGTTTAGGAATAATAGTAGGCCATAATATTCTGCTATGCAGATTAGTTAGATTTGTTCACACTGTCATACAATCATCCTTTAACATATTATCTAATTTTTTTAAATAAATATGTACTGAGGTTGGGTTTCTCAGAATGACCTGCTCCTTTTTAAGTGTTCCTGGTGATAACATACTATTGTGCTGTGATCTGTAATATATAAGTAATTGTATGTTAATATTTACATCTTTATTGATGACAAATATGATGAGAAGGTTCTGTTTGCTCTAACCTCTGGTGATCCAGTAATGTGGAGAGAAGAACAAGGAGAATGCATGTTTGCACATGGAGTCTGCTAGACCAAACTCAGACATGTTTTCAGTGTCGTGTCTAAAAGCTATGCAAAAAAAAAAAAAGACAGTGCATAAGAGTGAAATATTACATCATCATACAAAAAGAAATAGATACATGTTCTGTGCAGATTCAAACACAGCATTGCCAATAGGTCAAGCCCTTCTGACTGTGCTCATTCACATCCCATTCAATCAGAGGAGAGATAGCGGAGCCAGACCAGACTGTATTCATCACAGCACGAGCTGTGTTCCAGCCCCTCAGATAAACACTTCAGGCTCTCACTGCAGCTGTGACCACCCAGCAGAAGCCTGACAGGGAGTCAGACTTACCCACAGACAAGGTTTCCTACCTCAGATCTCCCTTTTGGAGAAAACCCAAAACATTGCATAACACAGCACAATTTTCCCAGACAAACCGAAAGGACAGGACTTTTCTGTGTTTTTTTGCAAGAACAACATACATGCAGTTAGACAAATGATATCCTTTTGTAAGGGGGAGATTGCGTTTGTAACGATCCATTTATGAGAGAATGATCATGTGGTGAACATTGATGCTTTGAGATCCAGCCTGGTCACGATGGAGGGCCACCTTGTGGTCAAACTGACTGCATGCTGACAGCCTCGGACTTCACAGCGTCAACGAGAAAACTGAGCTCATTGCACAGCGTCTCGTGGCGGTAGGCCATGCGGATCTGAGCCACGTTGGTCCGCCGGATGTCGTTCCCCTCAGGCCCGTCCTTCAGGTAGTTTGCACCCAGGAAGTGCTTCTTCTCCTGGAAACAACACAGGAACAAGAGACTAAATCACAGAAGCATCATGATAAAACGGCAGGTTTTAAACGCCACAGTACAGGACTAGAAGTGTTGGGCCGAGGCTGCGTACCTGGTGGGACAGACCACTCTGCAGCACGCTGTTCCTGGCTATCTCGCACACGTCACAGGTGCTCAGCTTCCACAGTTGGGCCGCTATGGCATACTCCTCCATCAGTGCCTCCTGCAGAGCGTGTGGAGACATGCAGCTGGTTACCACCTCACACACACACGGAGGACGACACGTGTCCAGGCTGAGAGGGCTCAGGGTACCTTGGTGTAGTGGAACTGCATGGGGTCATCAGTGGAGAGGGACACACACAGGCCCTTGTGCAGGAACTCTCGGAGGGGGTTCTTGGAGTACTCGAGGAAGAGGCTGTTGTTGCTGAGGGGAGACATGGCGATGGGCACCTGAGCCAGGTAGTACAGGTACTGCAGCACTGGACTCTGAGAGTACGTGGTGACATTATATGTTGGATTATTATTAGTTATTATTAGTTTGACTTGAACCTAAACCAACATAAAACCTTCCAGCATGACACTGAAATAACACGCAGCTACACAGAAAGCAAGAGGATGGACATGTGACTTTGCTGCCCTTACATATCTATGTTTTACTTGTTTTGTCGTAGTTGTTTCTGGTCAGTGACAGAGCGTTTTATAGCATTAACCGTTGCTCTATGTAAACTATCTATCACTTTGGATGAAAATCATGGACTCAGGAATGAGTTGAGGTAATGCGTGTCAGTCTCTACTCTGATACTGCGTCAAGTACCTTCTTTAGGTTGAGTCCATGGGAGATGTTGTCTGCTGTGAGGAAGGCAGAGACCAGGTGTGTGATGGAACCAGCCTCGCCACAGTGAGGACGGAACTGGAACGTGCTCAGGCCTCGCTCTCTGTCTCAGACACAGGGTCATAGTCAGGATTCACATGTTCATGCGCTGCACACACAAGCGCACACACAGCACACGTCTTCCTTGACCTTCAAGAAGCCTGCAGACCTAAATGCCAGTAACTCAAGTCTTTAAAATACTGAAATCCTATCCCTGTATATATCACAGTCAAGATATTTATAGCTGTTCTGGTTCACAACAACAGCAGTCATGTAACAAGATACCTGCTTTCTTGGACAGGCCTTATGTCACTCTCCAGTGTATCAGAGATGATGCGCAGAACAGATGCTGCACAACAATAGGTGTTCAAAACAACCCAACTAGTCCACTGCCAAGACCAGCAGGGGTGACGTCAAAGCCCCCTTATCTTCTGATGGGGGGGGATCAGAGAAAGAGAAGAGATGGGGGGGGGACTCACTTCCTCAGATTGTTGAGTACCATGATGTTGGCGTACATATGGAAGATGTAGTAACTGTAGGGCGGGTTGTCGTCTGTGGTCCAAAGCTCTGGCTTGGGGCTCTTGTAGGAGAACATATGGTCGCTGTGCTTGGATTCATCATCGACGCTGTCGAAGCCCGTCACCTGGACCAATCACAGAACAAGAATCAGGGCCCGAACGCCAACAGATCTTCCTACGCTGGATCAAAAAGAGCGGACTCACGTATTTGAGAAAGACGTGGAGCTCTTTGTGTTTCTGTGGGTTGACTGTGGCCTCGAATAAAGGGAGGAATATGTTATCCAGCATCTTGGCAAAGTTAGGGACCAACTTTCTGGACTTGAAAATATCACTGGAGCACATAAATCACAAAAGGAATTTTAATGAGACTTGAGTTGAGGAGTGTTGGCTGTAAAACCACTCCAGTGGACAGCTTTGCACTCACTATATCCTCGGCACTTGGATGATCCACTGCAGGTTGGGCGAGTGCACTTTGTGCAGGATGAACCACTTGGCCAGGCTGCCCCACTCGTCCTGAGAGCGTCCGTAGATGGACAGGCGAGGCTCTGCGTGCTGGTACTTACTGTCCTCCAGGTCACGAGCCACTTCCTGAGCAGAGCAGGAAGCAGAAGAGGAGGTCAAGTTTATTGTGGCTGGCTCCTTCAGGGCTTCGTTGTGGTTACTGGCTAATAGACTGCTAGGACTGGGGCAGGCCTGCGCACTAACGGTAGCATGAGAGCGTACCTTGATGATGCGTGCAAAGTACTCTCCGTGGATGAGGTTGTCTGTTTTCAGGTAGATTTCCCTCAGTTCACTAGCCCCCACGGGGTTGTACTTGGAGTTGAACTTGTCGAACCGATGGAAGGTTTGTCTCCCCTGGAAAGGGAAGTCTGTTAATAATGTAATGCACATCACGTTGAAAGCAACAGAGAGAGAGAGAGAGAGAGAGAGACAGAAAGAGAGACAGAAAGAGAGAGAGACAGAAAGAGAGACAGAAAGAGAGAGAGCGAGAGCGAGAGACGCTCTTACAGCGTGTACATCCAGGGAGTCCACAGTCAGGTCGTACGGGTCCATGTTGAGGTTATGGAACACCTGCCTGAGGGTGAGCATCCTCCCTCCCTTCTCCAGCACCACCCGCTCTGCCTCTGTCTTGTAGGTGGTCTGGATGAAGTTGAGCAGGTGCTTCTGGGACATGCAGGCCGCTGCATGAATGTGAGTGTCCACCTGCGGGTGGGGGAGGACAGGAGCCAGATCTGGACCCATCAGAAAACATCCTCTTCAAAAAGATTATTCGATCTGGTAAAAATGCTCGTAACGTTCCTGACCGACCTTCCTGACGTTGTAGAAATCTCGATGCGGTACGCTCTTTAACTCTTTGAGTTCTGCCATCTCATTCAGCATCTCATGCAGGTAGAACTTTGATCCCAGGAAGTTCAGCCGTCTATGACAGTAAGTCTTCCTGCAGAACATAGTACACAGAATGAGAGTCACATATTTTTTTAAGAGTATGAGATTAAAATCTGCCACTGGTTGTCACTTACGTGGGGCCGTCAGCGATCATGGCCAGGACGTGGCTGAGGTCGATGGCAAAGGTCTCCAGGTCTGGGTAGGGAAGGCTGCGAGGCCTGTTCTCACGGAGGGCCTCAGCACTGTCGTACACGTACACTATCCCATCCTTCATCTTCAGCTCATAGCTAAGGTTTTCTGGAAGGTTCTCCATGCTGTAGGGGTCTTCACCCTCTCTGGGACAGTGGCACACATCTGTAACCACAGCAGGAATGGCATTAATTCTGGTCAAATAAACACACCGTTGTTTTTTTCTTCAAATGAAAGCAGGCTAGTCAGTGAAGTTACGCCATTAAAGGAAGTAGGAAACATGTTGACTTCCTGTGAGCGGTCCCGTACCTGGCCGCACCTCATCCTCCTCTCTCCACTTTTCGTTCTCGGCATTGCGGAGGAACTGGCTGGTGGTTCTGCAGAAGCGGTGGTAGGCTAGTCTGGAGTACTTCTCCCTGATGAACAGAGCTTTCAGCAAGCTCTTGGCTGCTTGTTCATAGTCCTCCACTGTGATCTAGTGAGAGACCAAACTCATCACTCTCCAGGCTGTAGTAGTCTGACACCCTTCCTCAGTCTCCTGGCAGCTCCAAGTCAGGTCAGAAACACTTTAGCCTCCACAGCCTTGGGCCTGTGTATCTTATGCTGCAAGGATGTAAACAGGGTGTCATCGTATCCAGAGGACTCACCCCAGCACAGTAGTCCCCACTAATGGTGACCCTCTGGTACTCAGGGCAGGACTCTGGCAGGGAGGAGCAGGTGGAGGAGGGAGAGAGGAAGGGGGTCGCCACGGCCCGCGTCCACTCAGCACTCACAGGAATCTGCATGGACTGGGAGCGGATCATCTTCAGGCTCTTCTTCCTAGGATGGAAATTAGACACGATGCAGCATCAGTCCCTGACAGAAGACTGCTTGTACCTGTTAGAAAATCTCTGTCCCACATATTTTGGGAGTCACTTGGCTCAGCGGTTAAGACGTTGGGCTCATGATCAGAAGGGTGTGAGTTTGATTCCCAGCTGTCGCTACAAGACGTTCTGTCCTTTGGGCAAGGCACTTCACCCTACTTGTCTCAAAGAGAATGTCCCTGTACTTGTTCTAAGTTGCTCTGAATAAGCGTGTCAGCTAATTGTAAATGTATTCCCTGCGTTTGGTTCTCATGCCTGTGTTATTGGTCATGACCGAAAAAGAACAAGGATGATGTACTCTATCTTGTTTTGAAATGTGTTCTCATACCGCCCCCCCTCCCACACCAGAAACCGATGATCTGTATAATCTCTGTCGGTTTCGTTCAGAGGCCATGTCGGAATCCCACCTCTTGGCGCTCTCCTCGGACTGCTGCTCGGCCAGCTCCTTCAGTAGCTCCCGTTCCTTGGCCTGGTTCAGGCCGATGGGACAGTCCTCAGGCACAGTGAACATGGACAGGGCATCCTTGGTGTCCTCATCCTGCAAGGCTGATGCGTACACCTTCTCAGCCAGCAGGCGCACCTCCTCGTCCACCTCGCTCAAGGTGATCTTCGGGAACTGCCTCGGCATGTCTGTGCAGGGGAACAAAATCGCAGTCAATTCTTCGCTCTGACGCCACTGACGAGACAAGATGACGGTCAAAGTCAGTTACTAGTGTTTGGTCTGCGGTCAGCTATTCTTCTTTGTAGACACTGTAAATAAAGAACATAATCACCTCGATGTATTCGTGACAGCAGCTCTTGTGTATGATATTTAACTGCCCTTGTCAACACTGAGGACTAAAATAGCACGTAGAAGAGCTATCTGTGTTTCCATGGCCTAACTGTCCTGGCTGTGTTTGTGAGAGCCACCAGGATGTGAAGTTCACCCCTCCGCTGTCCCATTTAGCCACGGGTCCCTCTCTCCGCAGATCAAATGTCAGCATTAAATGGGGGGGTCTTTGTTTATTCCCCCCCCCCCCTCGGTGACATGGAACCCAATCTGCCTCTGAACGAGGTCAGCAATGAGATTCTGGGGCCTGGATGGGAAGGCCCTGGTGTCTTCGCTGACTGGTGGCTGCCAATGTTCCATTCTGCCAAGGCCTTCCGGGAGGTTTGCCATTCATGACACGACTCTGGGACACTGTAAATCCCTCGCCCCTCCTGCTCAACAGCAGTGTGTGTTGATCCTGCTCTGCTCCACGCACACCCGGAGACAACAGAGAGGGGGGGGGGAGGCTGTCTGATTATTGATTGGCATTGATCCAGAGCTAGATTTTGAATGAATAATTGATCATTAAAGTGCACACACGCACGCAGACCCAATGTAATTTTGTTCTGCTGATTTATTAGTGGCGAATCCCTGTCACAGATAACATCCCCCAGCCCAGACACATTCGGGACCACCGTGCTTATCTCTCAGGCACGGGCTGAACTATCACGCAGTCTCTTGATCAGTACAGTCAGCTGTGGTTTTATGGTCCACAGACCCCCCCCTCCCCCTCTCCCTTCAGCCATCCTGGTGGCTTCTGCAGCCTTTCCTCCCTGCAGACCTGCAGCCTGTCTCTACTCCCTGGACTGCAGCCCTCATTCATCCCCCTCCCAGGCTTACCTTCAGGGCTGCTCACAGCCATGGTCTCCTCTCCCCCTTTTCTCAGTCACGCCTTTAGCTACGCACTACACAAATCTGTGGACTGCCTGGTTGTTGGCTGGCTGTCTGACTGTGAGGCTGGTTATGCTATGTCTATGTAACTGACTGGCTGTCTGGCTGGCTAACGTCTGGATGTTCTGTGGGACAGAGCCAGTCCTACTCTGAGCCTGTGGTGGCTCCCGGCTGTGGTTTTGTTTTCTTGAGTGTCGCTTTCTCTCTATTTTAGGAGGCCGATGACACTATGTCGACAGAGCCACTAATCCTGGGGATATGTCACAACTGGCTGTCACCAAAGACAGAGTCCTTGGAGAAGCCGAAGCTGGCATCGGATGGAATAAACACACGTGCGCACGCACGCACGCCTCAATCTTCCGGCCACCTCTGAGACTAACGACCAGTATGCAGCCCGTGTGAGCAGTTTACACAAATTATGGTAAACAACACCCACGTCGATGCCCTACCTCAGAGTCATGGAAACAAACAGCAAGAATGAACTGTGTGACCCGGGTTCGAAGGTAGACATTGGTGGTACCGAAGAAAATAGCTAATACTATAATCCTGTTGTTGGCCATGTTCTTGCATTGACTCATCAGACAGGTGATTACCCTGAAAAGATACCGGTATATGTTCCACCTCTACATGTCTTCCACTGGCTGACGACAACGAAACAGTGACACCCTATCTGTTACCCTCAGGAATACATTGAGCACACCCCACCTTCTGCATGGAAAGGACATGCCCTGAACAGGGGGACTGAAACTGTAGAAGACACAGACACGTACTGTAGAGTCAGTACCCTGGCTCATATCTCCACTGTTTACAGTAAACAGTCAGGCTAGAGTTTCTATCCAAACCCCAAAGCCAGAATCCACACACATGCACGGGTATATTCACAGCACGTACAGTAGAGAGTTAAACTCTGTACACTGCAGAATAAGGTATTATCTACCTGTTCCAGGTGACGGGTCGATTTCCTGGTGCCCAGAAATGAGGAGAGGTTTCAGCTACGTGTGACACTCTAAGCTGGCTCGTCCTTTCTTCCAGAAAGAACAAACCCTGCTGCTCTGAATACCGTCCTCACACAGTGACTGTAGATCAGGCTGTGACGCACGACGCGTCTACCTGTCCCTCTGCTCACGGTGAGAGGCACCGCACAGACACACACACAGACACACACACACACAGACTCACATGCACATATGTGCACACACACGCCACCACATTCTCACAGACATGCTTCGATCAAAGGCATGACACAACAGTCTGCAAGCTATTTTTACGGGCCGTGTTGAGGATGACCGGTGGAATGATTTATGAATCACACGTTAAGGGCAGCCGTGCATGTGGGAGCTGGGGTACAGTATCTCCTGTGCTTGCGCCCCCAGCTGGATTCAGATGAAGACGCTGGTTGTCCCGCATCCCAGCAGCCTCACAGCTTATCGATCGGGACATCTGGGCGAGGGAGAGTTACATCAGACGGAGGAGGGATTTCTGCTGCTGTGCCTATCTAAGGCATTATGGGAGATTAGTATGGGCATCGCTCCACCGATGATCCTAATGGTGTTCTCCCTGCGCTGATGTGCTTTTAATAGGGGGTGGGGAATGTGTGAAACCATGGCTCAGGGTTTTTATCGTGTCCTCCCTGAGCTCTCTCAGAAGCCATCCTGTTGTCTCGAATCCGGTTTCCCTGAATATCTGCTGTACTGAAGTGTCAGTTGCTAATAATTACAAAAATGTTTTTACAGAAAATATGTTTGCTGAAGAGTATAGGAGTCTGAAAGAGTGGGAGACGGAGAGAAAAAGAGACTTGGCAGAGGGAGAGAGAGAAAAAGGGGTGGGAAAGAAAGGTTTTACCCTTGCCCATGCATGGACTGGACTTCTGCTTTGTCAGAGGGTAGTCTTCCTCACTCATGTTTTGGATGGTGCGGGCCTGAGGGTGGAGAGGAGGACAGCAGAGCAAAATGAAAACCATGCAGTCGTTCTTGGACACAAAACACCTATTGCTTTAGCCAACGTTTTTTTCAGGATCATTTCACGACTGATAGAATTCCCCCTTAACTTGACAGATGGGCTCTTGAGCACAAATGACATACGGCGCAAGTCATTTATCACGTTTGTTTGGAGCTTACGTCATGACACAATGACGAAAAATCAGTTAGACTAACTAAAAGCCGGGCTAGAAAATTCCACATGTAAGACATCATTAATAGAGACCGGAAACAAACAGTATCATTTCATGTTACTTTGGTGGGGGGGGTTTCAAAGCTGAATCTCACTCACCTTCTCTCCCTGTGACTCTCTGTGTTCTGCCTGTGTCCCAGTCCCTTCTCCAGTCAGTCTGGGGATGTGAACAGTGGGGAGTGATCCTCAGGGTAAAGCCTCAGTACATATCCGACTGCTGTAGTGGTCAGGGGATAACTCACTGCCTTCCAGCGCTGCAGCCAGCCATCCTTAACCCTGTCACTGCCGCTGTCCAGGGTAGCACAGATGGTGGGAGGCAGCCAGCCAGCTCTGTCAGGTGCCACACATGGTTTCAGGTGTTGAGTTGGATGATGTTGAAGACGTGTTGTTCTGTTCTGCTGGCGTGGTTTAGGAGGGTGTCCACTTCACTTCTGATCCTTGTGCACGTAAGAAATAAAGAAAAACAACCAGTCTGAGAAGGGGACATGCTGACCATTTATAATGTGTATCTTGTGCATGACAAGCACACTATTGGCTGCATGTTACGGTTCTGTTTTGGTTTGGCCAGCTGTTCATGCTTGCTCCTTATCTGCAGGAGCGAAAGATCGCCCCCGAGTGGACACTTAGGTGTTAGAGGCTGCCATGGAGATGCAGGTTTGTGTCATACTGAAGATGAAAGTCATAAAAGCAACATGCGTGTTGAGCCCAGATATGGTAACTGTTCCTGTCATAACACAGCACCTTCTCCAGACAGAGCCAGCAGGAGAGCAGGATTAGTGGAACATTACTGTACCCCAGCACCCCAGTAACCCAGCACCCCAGTGCCCCAGTGCCCCAGTACCCCAGTACCCATCTCCCCTCCCAGCAATAACCCTCCACTCCCACAAACCATCTTAGGTCATGAAGTAAGACTGGAGCTGGATGAGACTCTAGTCTCTTTAGTGGACTAACCCTAACCCTAAACCTGACCGTTGAACTCTGGGCCTCAAAGCAAGGTCTAAAGACAGAAAGCAGGGTTGGATGGATGGATGGATTAGGACTTTTCCTGGCTCCACTTCTCCTGCTGCCCTCTGCTGTTCACAGTGCCGTGTGTAGTCAGGGCGGTCATCGCAGGACAGGGGCTTGAATGAAGTTCCTGTTTGACCAGCATGGAAAAACCGCATCAAGACCCGAATGAACGCTGGGAAAGGAGGATGTGCCTGGTAAGATAGTTGTGTCAACAAACATGAGACTGAGATCTAATCTCTCCATCTTCACTGAGTACTGGACATGTTCGGCTTTCAGCTTGAGGACATAGAGATTATATCACACTATTACACGACTAATCCATTGATTACATTCGTTTGGATTGCTGAAGTAGACCTTGGCAATAGGCCTTCTGCCTTATTAAAGCTCATGTTGGATGCCTGTAGGAGGGTGATGGGGGGGGTTAGAGTGAATGACACTGTTGATTTTGTGGCCATTGCCTGTTTTGGTCTCTAACACTGTTTACTTTTATTGTGTTTAACATGCAATCTTGCTTGCCTGCTTAACCCATTAGATGTGAAGCTGCTTTAGATGCTGGTTAGGAACTAAACTGAAGTCATGGACTTTGAATGTTTTTCCCATTTCTACAACACACAGCACCACAGAGTAGGACGAGCAAACAGCAGCCAAATGTGAAAAGTAAAACAGTCTTCCTCAAAGTTGAGAGTTTGTCAAGTCAACCATATACAAGAGTTGTCAAATTTTAATTGGTTCAACAAGACAAGGTTCGGTCCATCCATCCACTCCTTTATATTTGATCTAATATATAATAATATTATTATTACTATATACTATTCATTGCCACTAGATTGCAGCAGAGGCCATACAATGTTGTTCAGCGTCTCTGGCAAACTGTCTTGATGTGTACGCTTTCTCCTCATACCATCGCATACAATCATCTGCATTTCTCTGTCACTGGCGCCTATCCCAGACCTTTACACTGACCCAGTGAGAACCATAACCCCTGTCCAGCCCAGAGGAATTACTAATGGCCGTGTTTTGAACAGGGCAGGAAGGAAGTTCAATGGCCTTTTCATGAACCATAAATTCATCTGAATCTCAAACCACTCAAACAGAGGAGTGCTGGAGAGCACTTCAACTGCCTCAGCATCAAAATGATTCAAACTCATTTGGTGGTCAAGCAAACCAAACTAGGTAGAGTATGCAGCCTGCCACTATAAGCCCTTAAATTCTATTCAACGTTTACTTTAGAAATTGCCTGTGGAAGAGTCAATTTTATTGAGAACAAATGATGCGTTGCTTACTGGCTTGTCTTTTTAAGAGTTCAAGCTGGGCTGGAGTCTGCAATTTAACAACTTTTTACCGAATGATCATATTTAATAAACAGTTTTCATCTTTTACAGGCTTTGATTCCTATAACATGTACAGAGCGACTGTAACTATGTTGTTTTGTGGTTTTTCCTGTGGCTGATTGATAGCAATGACAAACTGCTGTGGTTATGTGAGTGTTTTAGCATGGAAAGCTGTGTCGCAGCCACACTGGCAATGAGTACCAGATGTCTTCTAAAAGACCTGGATATGAGATTAAATAATCAAACCCTTAGCTTTACGTGTCCTCTATCAAGATTTTATGTATTTCTTGAACCAAAAACTATGAATTGGTCTAGAACCTCAGTTCAAATTGACAATGCATGGCCTTGTCTTCACAAGTGTTGCTTCAGGTCTGTGCATTGCTGGTTTATCACACATCTGACACGCATAATCAAAGACAAAGTGAAGAGACAGGTCCTCTGCTTGGCATCGAAAGCCATTTCGTCCTGTCTATCTACACAAGCATCTGCTGTGTGTCTGTGTGCCTGTGTGTCTGTGTACCTGTGTGTCTGTGTGTCTGTGTGCCTGTGTGTCTGTGTGTCTGTGTGTCTGTGTACCTGTGTGTCTGTGTGTCTGTGTGCCTGTGTGTCTGTGTGTCTGTGTGCCTGTGTGTCTGTGTGTTTGTGTGTCTGTTTGCCTGTGTCTCTGTTTGCCTGTGTGTTTGTGTGTCTGTATGCCAGTGTGTCTGTGTGTCTGTGGCTCAGTGTGTCTGTGGGTGTGTGCCTGTATGTCTGTGTGTTTGTGCGTCTGTGTGCCTGTGTGCCTGTGTGTATCAGCTTGTGCATGCTTCTTTGCTGGGGTTCCTTTTATGATGCTCTGTGTGTGCCTCTCAGGAATGTAGAAACCCCCCCCCCCCCCCCCCCACCACCACCACCACCACACATACCTCCTCCTCCTCCCATCTCCTTTCCCCCTAGATGGGTCCTGATGTTCTTATAGTCGACCAGATTGATGAAGATCAGGTCAAAGCTATTCAGGCGTCATGGTCTCCTTGTCTCTGCTACAGCCATGCAGAGGCGTGTAGAGAGCCAGCAAATATGTGCTGTACAGGGATGGAATGTGCCTGGCACATTGCATAGTCTGCCCTTTGGGGTGGTGGGGGGTAACTGGGACTGGAAAGGAGAGGAGGTTGTGGGGGGGTGAGTCTAATGAGAGCCTGCAATCAGTTAACTCAGACCAGGTGCTGAGTGTGTCTCCCTGGAGCTGTGCGGACAATAGAGTGCCACTTTCATTTTGCTCCAGTAACTTCCTGAGGAACAGAGGCGATAGGGACAGTTTTTCATATGCAAAATGTTTATTGTATGACAATGTTAATTGCTTTTGACACCAATAAAATAGACCACATTTACAAATATATTATACCATATAGCTATAAAAAAACAGTTCTCCTATTACCACAGTTTGACACAATAATATCCATGATGCGAAAGAATAGTGGAAACAACAAGTAGCTACAATGCCCTAACTTTTTCTTCTAGTATAAAAATAGTTGTTTTTTAAATCTCCATAAGTATTTGAATGTAACCTCTATATAATATTTAAATAGATATCTTGTTTGAACATGTATATACATATACTGGCAATAAAAAATATATAGATTGCACAAATAAAAAAATATTCAAGTATAGTTTAATCCATTATGGACTGGCACAGACATATCATCATATTTAAAGCATTTTCCCCTCATACAGTGTCCAAAAACAGCTTCATTGCATTATTAAGTCCATCTCTTTGTTTGGGTTTTTGAGTCAGAGGTCTTTTTGCTGCTCATTTAGATGACTTGAAGTCCAAATGGAAAAGTGCGGACTAGTACATATTTATATATGTATATATACACATAGATGGCATGGTATGTTTAAATCTTTTAATCCTTCGAGACTAGCGGTAACTAAAGCCTTTGACTTGCAGAAGAGGCATGTATAGTCCCAGTCTGTTTTAAGCGGGGCACAATCACCCCCTTTTTCCAGCCAGTGGGGTCTCCACTCAACCAGATATGAGCCCTGTTCCTATCACGGCACCGGGCTGACGGAGATACGCAGCGACGGGACATCCTCTCAGGCCAGAGTCTCTCTGTGGTGCCATCCAGTGCCTGTAGACCAGCTGCTGTTGTTTTCACGCTGCGCATCGTTGATGGAACCTCCTCCCCGGAGCCGCCTCCTCTCCGGCACAACTCGCAGGGAGAAGCTCTGCAGCGCTGCTGTTCTCAGTTCTCGCTCTGACACAGCACCCCCCCCCCTCTCCCCTTCACCCCCACCCCCCCCCCCCCCCCTCCCTCAACCACCTCAAACGCCATTCCCCTCGCACCTGGAAAATAATTCTTGGCAGGAGACCGAGGCGCGTGGAGAATCTTAGAGCAGGCAGGACAAACAGAGAAAGAGCGAAAGAGAGAGGAGACTTGGAGACACGGCCCTTACTCTTCCTCCTCCTCTCTCCTCCCCTCTCCCTCCCCCTCCCCTCTCATCCCAGATAGTCCCCCTGCTCATTTCTGTTGGAGGAGAGCCTCCAGCTTGTGCACCCGCGAGGAGCTGCTCCACGTGGACCTTAGCCGGCCCCCCTCCAGCCTCAACGTGGCCCTGCGCTCGGGCAGGGAGCGGCGCCGGCGCCCGTAGCCGTGGGGGCTCATCTTGTCGATGGGGGCGCTGCCGATGTTCAGCTTGTTGTTGAGCTGGTGCAGGCGGTGGGCCAGGTCGTGGAAAGTGCAGGTGCCAAGAGAGCAGCCTGGCCTCCTGTACTGGTTGACGGAGTTCTTGGACCGCTTGGTTTTGACGGTGACGTCGGAACTGGAGAGGGAAAGGGGGGAGAGGACATGAATTCCTGAAGTGGACACTCTTGGCAGACTGAGTCCTAGATTAGCTTGTCTACTTTCATGTTCCAGTGTTAACAAGCTCTATTTACTTTAAAATAGCCCTTATTCAGGGATGATGAAATGAGAACATTGGCAAGTTTGTTTGCATGATACACAGTATTGTGGTGCGGCATGCGGTTTGTACCTGGAATGTGGAGTCAGCGTGTCCCTGAAGTCTCCTGGACGGACAAACTGCCCAGACTCCGCTCTCCTCTCAGAGACGCTGTTGAGATCCCTTCTCAATCTGCTCTGCATCCACACACTTAACCTGAGGGCAGAGGGAAGGAATCTCATTAGCACCGAACAGACATCCTGTATGGTCACACAGCGTTCTGGATCTCCCAGTCATACACCTGCCAATCATTAGAAGAATGAAAAGTTGCTTATCTGATCACGCACCTTTTTTTCAACTCAGAACTCATTTCAAATTCCATGCTGTGTGCCACTGTGGCCAGCAGGCAGCTGCAGAAGAAGGACTGAAGAATCAGATTCATTTTGTCTCCTGCCTGCACAGAAAGTGGGGAAAAAAACACTTGTTAGTTACAATATTTACTTATTAAAAATAGATGACTTACTTAGTTAGCCCCCTGTCCTTCCCTGCCAGCAAGCCTCCCTCCCACCTGCTAACCAACCATGCTTGCTTTTGCTTACACAAGGGTCCAAAAGCCAAGTTATTTGAACTTATCATTCATTTATGTAAAAAGTCATACTGAGATCGGATTTTGTGAGGTAAATTCCCAACCAATGCTTCAGTCCCCTAGCCACTGAAAAGAATGATAGTCTATCAATGAGTCCTTCAGGCAGATTAAAGCTCCATTAGGCAAAGTCAATGCCCTTTTAAACAAGTCATCAAATCAATACCAATAATAGGACTGTTAATGATTAGCAAGGGTTTCAAACAGGCCCAGGTTATGTCTAATGTATTTTACACACAGGGACCATCTGGCCCCTCAAGCCCACATTAAGCATTGAACACCTTATATAACAAGACAGATAACCTGTCCTTGTCTGCCGTTCTTGAGCCCTGATCTCAAAAAGCATGGATAAAGCCCTCTACAGGAGACATCTACAACCTGAAACAATCTCTGAAATGCTGAATGGAATGAATGAACGGAAACATACCTGAAATCTTTGAATCATTCACTTGGATGAGTGAGCTTGGAGTGAATATTCCACAGGCTTGTTGAAGTTGCTGTTGGTGCTGAAAGGCAGCTGTGACACTGGGCTAATAGTCTGTACACGCCAGACGGGAGCCTTTATACTAGAGGTGGGAGGGGCCCTTCTCTCGGCTCCTTGCCTCCACCCACCCCTCCCCGTCAAGCACTGGCTGACTAATGGAATAGCAAAACAAGAATTGATTAAACGTAATGTTAATGTTTGCTCAAGAGATTCAAGGCATCTGTTAAGAATATGTAAAAAATGCATCTTAATCACACTTATTTATGATCATTTTCAAGGAAATGTAATAACACAGTAGACTGAGTCCACAAAGGTAAATAACAGACCAGGCTTTTTCCCTTTTTGTATTTGGGGAATTAAACAGGTCTGAGAACACTTCAAAAATCAAGTTTTGTATGCCATGTCAGAAGATCTTAACTTTACTCCCTTTCTCCTTTCAGCCTCCTTCCTCCTGTGGTCCCAAAGCTCATACGATGATGGCTCTGAACTGAAGTGTTGTATCAGCAAGAGAAAAAGTTGGTTAGTGGGTTTAAGATATGATAAGCCAGGTTCAGTTATTGATTGATACTGTAACCATGTCAGCAACCACTGTTTGGTCCATATATCAGTTTAAAACAAAGTAAAATACACTCACCTGCATACTTTTTACAAACCGTAAAAAAGAGTTGAGTAACTCTCTCAAATAAAGCAGGTTAAAATGTCCTTACAATATCAATGTTTAACAATCCTTTAAAATGTTATTGGCTGACAAGAAAATATAAATTTCATATGAAAGTTAATTTTAAAATCCATAAATCTGGGAGGAAAAAAGGGTGACTCAGATCTCCAGGTTTTTCCTCAAACTTGACAGGACTTGACTTGCAAAGTCCAAACCAAACGACTCAAGAGTTACTCTCAACTTCTCTTATGGTTAGGTCAACCTAATAAGAGCTCAATGCATCTCATATATTATTTATGTAGCACAAAACATGTGTGGAGAAAACTACCGTCCACGTCAGAGCAGGTCAGAGGAGGCAGATGTTTATTACAAGCCCCAGGGGGCAAATATCTGCCCAAGATGCCATCAGGATTAGTACAGGGCACCGGGTTTTGTTTTTCACACCAGTAGACCAAGCAGCTGAACCCATATCTGATCTACTGTCTGGACCTGGGAACTGTGTTGAGATGCACGTGCAGAGACCTGGACTCCAAACAGAGGAACACGTGAAAGATTCCCTCATGTGGTGTAAAATGCATTTGTGACCCTCACTGCAATGCTCGTCCAGGACTGTGAATAAGAGTTCTTTGTGACAACGTGAGGTTTTCTCAGGATATGTCTGAGAGAACTGATAAGCAGCACCATGTACGTGCTGAACAAAAGCTATCTGGGTCACATTATTCTTTTTTTGCAGATGTATATCTTTCCAGAAAAAGGAAATACTCTATCTGTTAGTCATTAAATTGTTCTCTTTTACCTCAGTCTTTGATTTATATTCTCTGACTCCAACATTCTATTCATATCTCACCCCGCCCCTAAGCTCTCATGGTGTCACACCATGACACAGTAAATACATAAATGTGAAACACGTGTGTTGTAAACCAGCAAATATTTTGTGAGCAGTAATGATAATTGTCTCTGGCACACAAGTAATCCCTGAGGTTGACAGTAATTTTGTCCTAATATGGGAGACCGGGAGATTACGCAATCAATGACAGCATTGTGCTGTTGTTTGCTGGCCTGCTCCTTATATAGCAATCATCTGGTGGCTTCCAATAGAGCAAGTGTCATTGGCCTTAAGGGTTGACACGGACCAATCAGACCAGTGGTATGCCAGGGCACACAGGTAAAGGAGAGTGGGAGCTGAGCTATGAAGCGAATCCACAGGAAGCAAATGGGTGGACATGTGCTCAGAGATGGAACAACAGGGGAATATTCTTCAGAGCTGTCTTGCTATTTTGATTTCCCTAGAAAAAAAGCCTTCTGCTTGCACTTGTGATGCCATTTATGTGGAATTTCTAGTTATTTTTCTGCTCTCTGTTTCCAGGGATTGAACATTTGATTGTTCTGATTTAGTGACCAGGAGTGATCTCTCAACACAGATATCAAAGACTCTTCTGCTCGTCTGTTCTGTCTCCTGACTCCTTTGACCTTTTTGATATCAAATTTGGCTCAGAGGTTTGTCCAGGCAGTGAAAGGCTATTACATTGCAACATGAATGCCTTGCCTATCAAAATGTTGATTTA
Organism: Neosalanx taihuensis; assembly: GCA_030340665.1. Taxonomy (NCBI): domain Eukaryota; kingdom Metazoa; phylum Chordata; class Actinopteri; order Osmeriformes; family Salangidae; genus Neosalanx; species Neosalanx taihuensis. The sequence goes on from CM059295.1 coordinate 11,853,054, forward strand.
TGATTATGTTATGAGTGATTGGATGGCATATAACAAAAAACAGGCAAAGGTAAAGCCTCTGTTAATACTATCATGTGCCTTTAAGCTATCATTAAAATAAATCATGAATCTAGAAATAGTTAAAATTCTGTCTCACCATAACTCTTACCCCACACTTGCCTTCAGTAAATACTTCATGCACTTGAAATATGCACGCACGTTTAATATAAATGTGCTATTGTAAATAGGAGGTTAGGAGCAGATTAATAATTGTTCTTATGGTGTGTTAGGGTCAGGGTGTGACCCCGTTTGCATTGCCCACAAATCTATTTGTATACTAGGCGGCCCACGCCCATGGATGTCGCTGACTCTCGCACGCAGGCGCAGTGGCGTATCTTCTGTCAAACATGGCTGTGCTTATGAAGAAAGAAAAATGCTGAATAGTGTTGGTAAATTTCGGAAAAAGCAGCAAACATGGCTAGATTGGCTGATTATTTGATTGTCGTGGGATATGATCAGGAAAAAGCTGGTGAGTTTTTTTTTACGTTGCGGGTGAACACGAACGCTGGAATGAACCTAAATGCTGGGATTGATTCAGGCCGTTAGTGTTGATCATGCCAGGCAGTCATACCAGCCATATCTGAGATTAGGATTGAGAACACTGTTGCGTCTCATTGTTTGGTATTTTATTTTAGTTTGTGTAATACACATACAGCTGCTCCAAAAGTATATTTGGTCAGTTGGTTATGCCATTCAAAAATCTCAGATGCATCTGGAAGTGGAACTTTCATGGATTTAGTGAATGTGTCACATCCTGTCCCACATTACCGTGCTATGTATTTAAAACGCTGTCTAAACTATCAATCGTATCCTATCCCTTGTCGAGAATCATAGATTTCCAAATCTATTTCTTTCCAGTCTTTTCATAAATGTATAGTCTTGCATTTTTGTCATTGTGTGACGTTCTATTTGTTATCTTGGAATATATGCAACGATTCTGATTACAGTCTGCACAGATCTGAGTTTGCAGCGTAGGTGCTGCAAGAATGACATGTTGTGTTGTTTATACAGTGCCTTGTTTGTATCGCTAACCTGGATTGTTTACTTTGTTTTTGCCGGGCAACAACTTGATCCAACTTTCCCAGTTGATGGGCGTAGCTCCAGCGCCAGGGAAGGGAAGACTTCCTCGAGTTTGTGGCTTCGTTGTCAGATTAACCCACTCAATGCCAAACGCCTCTTTGCTCATAGTTATGATACATTATCATCAAGAATGCATAGGTCTAATATATCTCATCATGTTTAGGGTATATTTGTTGAAGGCAAGTTCCCTTAGTTGGGGTGTGCTTGCCTTTTGGCAATGACAAAACCTATTGTAGTTTATTCATTCCATATTCATTGAACAGCGTGATTTTAAGTAGAATGTGTTAATCTACCTGTCTTTTAGTGAATGCATGCTAGGTAACTTCTATTGCAGATTTATTAAGTTACGGATTCCACCTTTATAAACCTGGTTTGGGCCAGTGAGTCCAGATGAAAAGAATCACTGAAGGACATGTGATAGTGTATGACTTTGTTGAAGGAATGTTGATCACTCAAGGGAGTTAGGTGACAAGTCCAGCTGAATCGTCTCTTGTCACTCGGGTCAGCAAGTCTCATGAATAGGTGAACAGTCTCCTCCAACATCCACATACACCCAAGTGCCAACTAACAAATTACGTTTTTTGTGCCGTACGAACAAAATGTTCCTGGCGTTCGGGGATCTGGATAGCTCCAGATGACTTTCCTCCCCACAAAAGGAGACTTGAGATTTTTCCTTAGCCCTGGTCTGAGATGGAAAGATGATGAAATGACACAAACGAGAGACGGAAAGCAAGGCCAAGGGACGAGGACCTGCTTGGTCATTTGTTACATTCAAACAATGCCAACCTGATGCACATCCACAGGAATACTTAACTAATCATTTCAGCTCAGTTTGGAGTTCTTCAGCGAGCTTTCATTGTTTTACTGTCTTTCCACAATTTGTAAAATGAAGTGCTGATGAGGCCCAGCTTGCTACTGTGGGGGTCTGGTTCACCCCATCCTGTACAGTAGATGGCTGGGGGGTCCTGACTGAGAACCCCAGCACTGTTCTCATAGCGGTAGCACTGGAAATTACTCTTGAGGACAGATACACAGAACCAACAACAGGACAACAAAAACAGCTGACTGAGAGGCATAGTTCGCTCCGAGGCTTCCTTCGGAGGGAATATCTGTCTCGTCCTTAGCTGGTTGGAGAGGTGCCTTGAAGTCCAAAAGACTAAAATTGTCTAGACAGCAGATGTTCTCCATGCCACCTTGCTTGTAAATATCAGAACTAGGATATCGGAAGAGGTCAAGACCATCTCTGCCTCACTGAGGGTCCTCAGACTTGACCCAATTCCTCTAGATTACCACAGAGCCCGGCAAAGTTATCTTGATGCCCGTCATCTGTTGTGGACTAGGCCCATGGTCGGCCTACTGTCCAAAGCCATCCATACAGGACTGTTTCTAGTCTATGTCACTGATACTGCTGATAAGTACAACTGATTCTGTAGACTCGTTAGTAGACCTGGCAGACCTTCCATGCATGCTTTGGAATTCCACAAAGGGGATTCATTTGATTGAGGAGCGATTGAATGGCTGCTTGATTCATGTGAATGATGGGAAGACAAACACTTGGATTTCTGTAGGACTTAACTTCCCAGCGCACAAATCTTATATGATCCACAAACCCTTTTGGTTTAGGACTAGTGCGCTGCAGGATTGAGCTGGAATGCAGAAAGCAGCCACTGTTGGATGTGATTTTAAATAGCCTGAGCAGTTTGTCTTTCTCCTAACTAAGGGATACTGTTTCCTCTTGCTGGCATTGAGCTGTTGTAAAAGCTCTGGGGCTTGCAGCTCGCCATAAATCGTAATTTGCGAAGTAAAACTGTGGAATTCACTCTGCTGTCCGCCTGGTTCATACAGTTTATGAAACAGTGCTCATCACCTTCAGCTATGAGAAGAACATCAAAGATGGCTCTCTGTGAAGCTGTTATGGATCCAGGTCGAGGTTATGGATGACCTTCTGCCCTGCTATCTAGGCTGATGAGACACACTTTAGGAAATGGCTTATGTAACGTCACACTAACCTGCACGCCAAAAATGGCAAACGTTGGGGCTCATAGCGAGCGAGAACAAAAATGCTTCCATATGCAGATTGCTAGCGGCTGGGTGATGTTGCTGTGTTTCATATTAGCCATGCGTCTCAGTTGCTCTGCATGCAAGGGTTAGATCTGGGCCCAGGTAATGTTTCTTTATCGGGGTCTACTGTGACATGACTCAACAGATTATTCTAGACTTGGCTTGGAAATGTCTTGAATGCCTTCGTGTTTGGCTCAGGATTGCTGTCGTTGGTGACTAATGCTCGGTTGTGCAAGTGTAGTATTGTAAATTAGGGCTCAGGGTATTTCATATCCCTAAACTACACGAGAACATATTTCAGCAATTAACAGTGCGGAAGTGGTGATCGTTTCAGATTTATCATGAAGTAGAGATAACATTGTTGAAAAGACAAAGTAATGTGATTTTGCAAGGAATTTGTGCACATGTAATTATCAGTGGGGGAATTACTTTTGCAAACAACAAGTCTGATGAGCTAATCTTTTTGGCAGCAGAGATTTTAAATGTTTTTAAAGCAGGTGAAACAAGGACTGTACTTTTTACTGTGTTGCTGCATGAGGAAGTAAGGAATTTACAGGATTGTTTTTACTAGCTTAGTGTTGGTTTGATGATGACTGGCAGCAACACGCGTGTCCACTCGCCCCTCCCCCTTTCTTCTCTCCTCTCGACCAGAAACTGTGTTTTTTTGTTCTGTTGAATCTGATCATCAGATCGGGGGGGGGGGGGGGGGGGGGGTGTAGGGGAATACACTGCAGAGAGCCCTCTAACCAAGAACAAACCCTACCCCCACCCCCCTAACCACCACCACCACCACTACACACACCCGCCTAGATAAAGTAATCAGTCAGCTATATCCCAACTCACCACTGCAAAATCTGTGTCAGACCAGAGAAATTCTGGAGATAATCCGTCTGAGATTAGACTACTCATCTCCAGATTACACCTGCTCATCCTTTATTTGTTAAAACTCAAGTCTTGTTGGATCCTTTTGGAGTCCTGGAGCATGAGCCTCATAGACTGCAGCTTTGAACCTAATCGGAAATTACTGTCAGCTTGTTATATTTTATTAAAGTGTTATTAGGAACTTTTATATGAGGAGTTTACTTGTCGGTGTTGTTGATAAACTAGATACTAAGACCAACATAGCTGATTTGTTAGTAACTTAAATAGAGTGTGTTGGTTTACCATCAGTCTTACAAGTTAAAATAAAGTTTATATGATGGGGAAGTAGGCTGTATGATACAACCTCTAGTGGCTTTTCTATGACTCTTGACCACAAATGTATGTCTTGGTTTAAATGTTGTCTACACAGTAATGACTTAGAAAATGTCATGTCCTTACATTGTTCATAATCTTGTGTCTAAGTGTTCCCTCAACATCAGCGCAGTCTAAGGTTTTCAGTCCATCTTTCCCCGACGCTACTCCTGTTGTGGTCAACATTTACAAAATGGCAGATGGTGGAATGTTTGCTCTGTTATTGAACTTCAGGGATTTGTAGACTCCTCCATTGATTGGCTGCTGGCTGCTTTGCAGCTTCCCGTTTAGGTTTTGGCTTTGTGATGAGCGGCATCCTGACCACAATGAAGGGGGGCTTCCTTCCTCTCAGAGAGAGAGGGCTGGAGGATGAGGACTGGTAGCTTGCCCACTGGAACTCCACCACTACAAGTAGGCCTACTAGCAAAATATGGTCTTTCTCCATTTAGACATAGCCAGAAACCCGTAACGTCAGAGATAATGTTCGGTTGTCAAACAATTTAAAAAGCCCAGTTCAACTCACTTCTAAGTTGTAGAAAAACACAAAAGCTTTTGGAAGCATCAGTATCTGCATTGCCTCCAGCATGAAGCTCATGCTGTGATGATGTACAAATGAGGAAGTCAATAATGCCTAAGCAAAGTATCCTGTATGTTGTTTCATAGTCGACCTTCAGCACAAATTCCTTTGACCCGTATCTTTGTGCTGTTTTATTATCCTTTGGAGTGTCCTGTGTCTTTGACATGGCCTTTAAGTGAAGCCTTTCCCTCCAAATATTTTTCCAATTCTGTAGCTGCTTTCAAAAACTGGAATGCTTCCTGTAATTTAATCTTGGTGACATCATTAGTTTGCTAATCTCTTGATAGCCTTTGCCATGCAAAGGGCAGCATATTCGTTTTGCATAGGATCTTTGGACATTCCGTCCATCTGCGTTGTAGGATGGAAGCAGTGGTGGAAAGATGTGGGGGGACTGATAACTTGCATAACTTGGATGACATTTACTGAAGCTGTTTGCTAGATGAGTGGGTTAGCAGGGATGTTGGAATTTTTGTATATTCCACATCTTGTGTTGGAGTGGAAAGCCAGCAGTCCAGCCGAAATGTGTGGACCATTTGGCTTGTACACCTGTCATCCCTCTGGTCCAGAACCAGGTCGAGGTGATGCTGGCTGGTGGAGCCTGTTTGCTAGGCTCTTGCGTAGTAACGGCTGAAGGCTGGCCTCGCTGTGTTGATTAAGGAACTGCTCTGCTCCAGGACAAAGACCAGGAAGATAGATGGCCCATTTTTCCAAGAAAAGAAACATCTGACTTAATCAAGAAAGACTAACAGCCTACGTGCGTTCTGGAAACCAAATCATTCAAATGTGAAATGACCTTGCAAAGCATTTAGTCTTGAGTCGTTCTGTTCTAGACCCAAATGAATGTAAATATTTGCTCATCCCATTCTCAGAACACATTCAGTCTCGGTTTCAAAATGTGCGTAGCAGTCCACAAATGTGTCTTTTTCAGGCCAAAAATTGAATAATGGCCTGGGTGAGTCTGCCGCTCTAATAGACTGTCCTGGACAAGTCATTTGTAAACGCACAGATGACTGATAAAACAACTATCATGTTAAGGTCATATAGCTTTCTTCATAGGCAAATCTACATTTGTTTTCAGCCACACCAGAAAGTGGAGAAAAACAAAAGGCTTATTGCTTAATGAGGTTGTTTATGGATTATTTACTCTGGTCAGACATCTGCTTTGTGCCTGTAAATTTAACAAGACTTTTCGAAGGTAACAGATTTCGTACGTTTTCAACAGCACAACATGTGGTGTTGATATATTAACCACTTTGGGGATATGATGTATTAGTACTTATTATTACAGTGCGTTTGTCAGTGTAAGACCCCACTCTACTGACTGGTATGATTTTTAAAATCTGTGTATGATCAAAGGAATCAAGTTGTTTGGAAAACCTTCCTGGCTGTTATTGCAACAAGATCCTGAACTGAGGAGGTTCCTGTCCTGGTTTCTCTTAACCAAAGGGCCTGTTTTACTGTTATCTAGGGGGCCATAGCTGACAGTGGGGGCTGTTTTCACTTGTTTACAGAGTGCAGCCTCACAGAATGTTAGGAATTGTGTCCTTTATCGTCATCCTTGGTTGAGAAGTGGAGGTTGGAATGCTGAAGGATTCCAAGCATGTGATCTCAATTACTGTAGGGGGGCACTGCCGTACTGACACCTGAAGAAGAACCCTGGAAAGGAGGACTGCGTCCATGCTTTTACACGGGGCCACAGCACCTCGCCACAACCCCCAGTCGTATACTGTAGGCTGCCCACTGTTAGACCCAGCCGTGTGTCTCCCCAAACACTGAGGAAGATTAACGACCCCCCTATGGTTCTCGTTAGGCCTGGCAAAGGTCAAGGTTATAAGGGGGACTGACAGCAGGCTGGAGCTGCGGAGGTCAGGGGCCTGGCCGCCCACTAGGGGCTGAGATGGTGGTGAGGTGAAGGGCTGCTGGCTGGCTCCTCCACCTCCTGCCTTTCTGGGTCATCAGGCTGACTAGGGGGTCTTCTGGTGAGTTGTGGTAGGCCAAAGCCATGTCATTTTACTGTTTGTTAGTCTTCGTTGTTAACAAGGGAAGACCCATGTTTTTGTGTTTGAGGTAGCGTAGAAGGAAAAAGTGTTTATTTTAGTCAAAATAAGAGGTTTTGTGTGAGGTTTTTACCCCTAACAATTTCACTGACCAACATAGCTATTTAGTAAACGCTTCAAACCAGCATGTTTCCTTAAACGTCTGTGTTGTTCCAGTCTGATAGAAGAACAGTAGAGTCCATCTCTTTTTGAAACCGGCAACTCTAAAAGAAGATGCATAAATAAATGTCAGACAGAATAAAAAGTGTTTTTTTTAAAGAGACTGATAATAGAGTAAGAAAATAACTGTCCTGTCAGCAAATTTCCTCGGTGGTCTTGAAAGAAGAAAAATTAGTTTTTTTTTGTTATTTTTTTTGTAGACTGGCCGCTAGGATTGACAATGGAATGCACTAGAGTTGTAGTTCCAGCAGGATACCAGACACTAGGAGGTCCAGTGCTGTAGCTCTGATCCATCTTCTAGCATCGACAGAATCTCAGGGGAGCAAGGAAGCATGTCTTCTGATTTTACTAGCACAATTAATCTAAGCCATTACCTTACTGTAGACACTACTCCACCCATGTTCTTAAAATAGTCTCTCTGTAATCTATTCTAGTTAGACCAGCCCCTTTTCCTCCTCAGTCTATAGTATGTTCAACCTCAGCCTTGATAAATATTGACCTGTCTTATTTGAATGCATGACTTAACGCTTAAAAACGTGTGAAATTAAGTCATTCTATTAGTGAAGCCATGATGACAAACTGTTTTCTGGAAAGTACTCGGTTGCTGTTTTTTGGCCCCACAAAGACATGAACCCTTTCAAGTTTCTTAACGAGGCCTTCTTTCATTTTCAGTTTCAGCCTCTCCAGATCGGGCTAGTTAATGAAGAATGCTCCTGTCACCTCTTAAAAGCCCTCTTGCTTTGCCGCAACTCATAACATGATGTTGACAAGCGCAATTGCGATTGTGATTTGTGTGTGTAAATAGCTCCAATGTCTTGAGCCATATGTGACTTTGCAGGGCAGCTAAAAAGGGAATCATGTCGCTGTGAAACTGTAGTCGTGTACTCTGCAGTGCTGTAGGTTATGTATCAGACCTGGGTACGCACAGCCTTAATGGACCATGCATGACAGTGGAACAGCATCCAATACAAGGACTATCCTGTTCTACATAAATTGAAGCCAACTGATTAGTGTCATAGTGGACCTGACAGATCTAGATCTGTGCAGGATCCTCTCCTGTCTCATTTGTCTCTTCCCCCTGGCTTCCTGTCCCCCCCTGCCCTGCCACGTTCCTGGCCTGTCAATGTGGATCACTAACAAATGAATCCCCTCCTCTCGGCTCTAATCTGCTTTGTGTTAGCTGTCCGGCTTTTCTTTCTCGCACTTAATCTTTGACCACATTCTCGGTGAAACATCTTGATTTAATCCAACCCTGTAATTTATTTATTGGCCATGACTGATTCCAGATATGCCGATGCATATCGCCTTAGTTCTTTAACCTTTCTGCGTGTTTATTTCTTGTGTCGATGGCAATGTCACATTTTAGCTCAATTTCACTGTCGGTTAACTCATTTACACGCCTTCTGCCTCGATCCTGTTTGAAGCGGATTGAGACATTTTTTTTGACAGGGCTGCTTTGTGGATCTATTTAATGCTATTGTTTGCTTACCACTCTTCTTCAAATTACATACTGTTATTTTGTTTCTGGCAGTGAATTCATGAGGTGTTTCACATCCAGGAGTTAATGAGGTGCCAATTTTATTCAACTTCACAAACATTACACACATAAGGTACACAATCTCACACATGCTTACTTGGAAGCCTTTGAGGATTCATGTTCCACAGTTATAAACCTGCTGTGGCCTATATTGTAATGGAGCTAGCACACTACGGCAAAGGTGAAATCACCAAACGAGTGGAAAGACGGAAAACATAACTAGATTCATTACCGAGACTCTGTAAAACCCCATGAAACTAGGAAGTTAGGAATAAGGAAATCTGGAAATGTGATGATGTGTCTGATGATGATGATGATGATTTGTGTCCTCAAATGCTCCTGTCCCATAATTGAATTCTCATTTTTCTTCTTGTTTTCCTCTGGATGTGTTGGCTTTTTACTAATGCCTAGGAGACCGTGTATTGTAGCTTCAGTAGCTTGGTGTGTGCGCGTCATTTGCTAAACATGAAATGCCTAAAGATGCTCCAATATGCCGGCACTGATCAGTTTCCTCAGTCTTTTGTCTAGGAGAACCAGTTGTCGAACCCGTGCCTGCTTTAATCTTCGTTCCCATGTGTCAGATTGTCCTCCTAACCAATGGTATTTGTTTGTTCTTTTGAAGGTTCCGGAGAAGGATGTGGGAAGATCATCCAGCGCTTCCCCAAGAAGGACTGGGAGGGCACAGCCTTTCCTCAGGGGGTGGAGATGGTGAGTACCACCACGCTGTGATGGTTCCCAGCAACCAGCGGCAATGCTGGTCATGGTCCTGCTCACGTTGTCCCTCTGCTTGTTAGACAGGCAGGGGTTTCAATATGTAGGACTAGATGCTGAATGATATCTGATCTCACTACACAACACTGCAGGCTCGAGCTGTTTTTAACCTGACACTATGGTTTGAGCATATGGACCGAATTTCAAACTAATGTACACAAGTCCAGCTCCTGACGGAGCAGAAATGTACAGAGGGTTACAACATTTCCTGTTGTGACTCTGAGGCCCACCTAGCGTTCCATTTGTCGGCGGTGTTTCCACTGGTTTCCATGGTCCCAGCAACATGCCTTCTGACCAATCATGTTGTTAGTAAAGATGGCTCACAGTGAGAGCCCTGGCGACTCTTCTGGAACATTCTAGAGTTAATGTGTCATTCGTACAGGTTGTACAGTGTTAGTACAGATGTTTTGTGAGTGGCGTCCGTACAGTACAAGATGCTCTGAAATTCTAGAATTCGTCTATGGTCATGTTGCTAGAAGTCCTCCTATTTTACCAGTGTGCATGTTCTCCATTTGTAGTAGGCATTGCAGATACAGCACTGGAATGTTCTTTGTCAACAAAATGCATAATGGTTGTTTATTTAGGAGTTTATGTCAACCCCTTCCTTCACCACTAATTGGGAAATTCCTTGCCCCTCTTCCTCCTTTTCTCCAGTCCAGCCTCTCTTATCTGCCCCTCTCTGCTGGGGCTCTCCATCCATCCTGCGTCACAATGTCTATCCTCGGACCTTTCTCTCTCTCTCTCTCTCTCTCTCCCCATCCTCCTTCCTGTCTCACCCCTCTCCTATCAGAGTGTGTGTGTGGGGGGGGTGGGGGGAGTCATAGACTTTGGTTAGGGGTTATTACGACGATCATAACACTCGCTCACTATCAAATATTTGCTTATCTATCTGGGGAGAACTGGTTGTAAATCTCGAGGGTAACGGTAGCAGGACGAACCCTCAGCCGTTCCCAGCTTCTTAGTGGTTCTGCTGGCCTGGTCCGAGGAGCTCGCCCGCCCAACTGTTGGTTTGTTTATTTGTTAGCATGGATGCTCATTCTAAAGGAGGCTGGGTTTCGGAGGAGAGTCAGAAAAGACAGATTCTTCCAGAATGCTAGAGCTCTACACAATCTGGACACAGTTGACAGATTCCAGGCATTACTTGATCAATTAAGAACAAGCTAAATCAGCAGTTTGTATTTTATTAGAATGCCCTCAGTGCAGCATTTAAGTGGTTGTTTGCATTCTTCGTCCTCCTCCACCCCCCCCCCCCCCCACCCCCCGTAAAGACTAAAGTATTCTGCCTTTTATGGTCAGATGAATTTCCTTCTTTTCTCTTCCTCTGTTACTTTATAGGGCCAAGTTCCATTCCTCTCTCTTCAACGGGCCACTATGGATTTCATGGCACATTTCAACATCAACTTTTACAGAACATCATGTTGCCCGTTTGTGAATTTGGTTACAGAATGTGAGTCTTTGTTTCTCTCCAGGGCTAGTCTTGACATCAGGACTGGAAATAGAGCTTACTGGCAAATTCCCTCAGACAGACAATCACCATATAAGCTGCCTTAATGAGTAATCATGCTAAATGGTGCTGGCTGTACTCACCAAAGCTGATTTAGACTTTTGTACTCATCTGCCTACGTCCGGTACGTGACTTGCAACTAACGGCTGTAGCAAATCAGGGGTGTTAATTCTTTATCTGTCGAGACGGATAACGATTTTAACTGTTTGAGGTGGAGCCAAACATGGTGTACTTTTTTCTTTCTCGGTGGAATGTATAACTCTGAACTGATATGTAAATAAAAGGTTGCCTCTTCTGTCTTTTTATAGCTTCATGTTTTTCCATCTTTACACAAATCAAAAGGGGGGTTTTGATGCGCAGGGTTCCGCTGGATTCCTGGTTAAGCCGCGGAGCCTTCCTGACCTTGGATGAAAGCACGCTGGTAGACATGGTCAGATCTATACCTCGTTCTCCTCATCTCTGGCTGCTACCACTTTGGGTCCAGGGCTCCTTCTGTCCTGAGCTGGATGGTCCAGGTCTGCCCTGTGTGTTGGATAACAGGCATGCATGAACCAGCAGGAGATTTTACTGTAGCACTTTGTTCATCACCCAGCACCTTTCAGGAGGCTCTGTGATGTAAACCAGAACAAAAGAGAATAAAGCGGAGTGAAAGATGAACTACAAGCTTGTCAGGTAGAGCAGACAGTGGGCAGGTAACCTGTTACATCATTTAGGTCACATATCTAATCTGCAGTGGATGGAGGGAATCTCTGGAAGTGTTTATGGAGATGTTCTCTTTGTTCTGTTGGAAAATGGCCCAGAGATTCACTGATAGATCATCTATTTTCCCTTTGGTAGCGTCAGTGTAGATGTCAGCCACTCTTTGGTTACTTAGTTACTCAACGACCACATATGAGAGTAGACTATTTGAAATGTTTGGAATTTATTTTGCTGTGGATATTTTACGTTCTTAAGCTTTTAGGAAATGACACAACGGCAATAAATCACTGTTGATGCTTGGATATACTATACAGGACTGTGTTTGTTTGGCTCTAATATACACTAGTGTCACAGGCAAATAGAACCTTTTGACTGCACACGGCCTCTAAAATGACTCCTCTCATTTGTTTAAGATATAAACCACTCGTTCTTTTTCACATCAACAAATCACAGAAATTAAGATGGCAATGCAGGGAAAGGAATTACCATAGAATGTTAACAATGGCAATTTACATTTTGATCTGAGTTATTTTGCCCGTTAAATAATATGTTGTTGTTCCTTGTCGAGTCGCCGACAGTTAAGTTTATTGCAAATCACGGGTTGGGCTACGTAAAGAGCCAAGTATGTTTGTAGTTTTAGTTTGTTTTGAAATGTGACGTGGCATTCATATTTAATGCCATTACTTAGACACCGTATTTTTTTTGACAGTTTTGAGGAAAGTATTTGGATTCCCGTAAGGGACATTTCAAGCCAGCGGGGCATCCATGTTTAATGAAGGGAGTAGGCGGCCTGTTGTGAAGCCCAGACTCATTGAATGGGGCTGGAATGAGGGGTGGACAGTGTTCCTGGGCTGCTCTTCCTGTGTGTGTGTGTGTGTGTGTGTGTGTGTGTGTGTGTGTGTGTGTGTGTCTGCTAGTGGCCAATTTGTGAAGAGAGTTATGGAGCAGGGAGGAGCGAGTCATGTGTCAGAGTGCAGAGCCATCTCCTCTCGCCTGTCTCTAAGGAGGGGTGGACCGTGACAATATCCCCCTAGCATCATCCCTCAAACATCCCGTTCCACATGTGCAGCCTGGTTAAATATAGCTACAGCGCCTTTAAGTTGGGCCAAACAGAGTGAGCACCCCCTCGGGGCCCTTGTATCATCGCTGGGTGTTTGTTTGTCGTAGTCCAACCCTGCAGAGATCCTCTCCGGTGATTTGTGATGTCTTGGCGTTTAGGATGCCTCTGGGCGTGAAGAGAACCCCTAGAGCCGCTCCAGTCCTGATCAGCGAGGCCCCGAAGACCCAGAGGCACTCCCACCCCCTGCAGCATGTGTTCCACATTCTCCAAAAGCAATCAGAAGTAATTGAAAGATGACTCAGGAGACAGAGATCTTTTGGAGCGGGGGACTAAAGCTAGTTTGAGATATTTTAAGTGCTCTGTTTGTTTCTCAAAAATAAGATTGAGGGAATGAAGGGATGTTAGATGACGGAAATGGCATGTACATCATGATCATGGTTCATTTAGGTCATAAAAGTGACTAAAGAAAAGAGAGTGTCGGGAAAGAATGCACGACCGGCGCCACGGGGGGGTCAAATGACACGCTATGGTCAGGGGGCAAATGACTTGGATAGCCACCTTTTGATGTTTTAATTGAGATGCCAGAGTGTTTATCATACCCCACCGAAACAATTAACATTGTAGCTCAATTTGGGTTGGAATGTAACCCATTATTATTTGCAGATTTTCTCCACGCCGTGAAAGAAAAAATGAGTCATTCGCGTGCGCTAGGGACTACATCTGTACACAGACGAAAAAGCATGCAGGCTGTGCACGAATAGCATTCTGTGGTCATAACAGGCCCCCAGCAAACTAAATAACCACAGATGGAGAATGCACCCAGAAAAAGCGTTTACAGCACGAGCGAAGAAAAATGTGGTTCTAATCGAGGCCGGGGCAAGTGACGAGTATACGACCCTGCTCTCATCTTCAGTGGCTGCACTGTTCTGTGGGGCTGCGGTACTGAGAGTCACGCTAGCCCCACACTCTGGAGCTCATCCGCCAGTGGATGTTGTGTAGGCTGCAGGAAAAGATGTTCCAGAGCAGGGTACGGGGTGGACTGGACACGTGCAAGCTGTCAGCAGAGTACAGGAGCCCTGAAAACTGATCACTTCTCTTGTTGTTTGGGTGATTTTTTTCCAGCTGGATTCCATAGTGGAACTAGTTTCCACTAATAAGTCAAAGAGAAGGAAGAAGAGTTGTGAGGTTTTGGGCGAGCGTGTCGCCTGGGCCTTAGGGCCGAGGGCTTAGGAGCAGGTTCTACTTGTGCCTCGTGAGCAGATAATTACCGCTCCTGCTCCCTGCTTTAGGCTAATTATATAGGATGCATGTTTCAAAGAATTGTATTTCCAAGAAAGAGGCCTGCTTTCCTCACATCGTTTCCCTTGTCTGTCAAGCAATTTGTAGAGTTTATCGCAGTCATTTAGAGTTCAACTTCGATTAAATGGTGCACTTGGCCTGTGCCACACGCATTTACACTGTCCTGGTCAGATTTCAACAACTATGTATCAGTCCAGAGATTTTGTCTGAGCTTTGAGTTAGAAACCCATATGTCAGACTCTTTTCTTTCCTGTCAAAGGTAAGGAGAGCCAATGTTGTGTGTTCTGGCTGTTCTAACCGACGTAAATCCCAGCTCAGAAACTTCACTCTTGTCTCTCAACAAACCTACCACACGAGTGTCTGGCGTCCCCCCGTCCCCCCCCTCCTTGAGACCCCTATGGATCTGCCCCAGGATCTGGGGAAAACAAAGTCCATGTGTTCAAATAATTTCAGTATGTTGCGATGGTTATCGTGAGTGTGTTTTCTGTTTGCCTTGGAATCAGACACTTCCACTGCCTCAATCTCGTCGTTATTTGAATTTACTACTAGAAAGATGGGGTTAGGAAATGAAACATGTGCCACGCATCATACCAGAGAACGATTGGAATGCCTTTTATGTTTATGGCTGAATTGCTGAGTTTGCTGTTTTAATTGTACCGACTATTTGTGGAAAGCTCCGAGTGAACTGTTGAACGTCCCCATGTTGTTGCATTCCAGATGTGTTATTGATTTTTACGGTACCTCTGCTAAGTTACAGTTAGACCGTTGATGAATAAAGAACCTTGTGCATACATTGCTGATACAGCGCTGCACATCTCTGTTCATTTCCTTCTCTCTGGGTTCTGGATGACTTCACTGAAGTGGCCTTCGTCAAGAATGCCTAGTCTTGCATAGTCCCCCATCTTCCTTGACTTCATTGTTGAACTTGCTCCTGGTCAGCAGTCAACTCTGTAGACGTGGTCAGTGTTCCAGCTGAACTAAAGGGGAACAGTATCTAAGATGCTTTTACCAAGGACACTGGCCACAAGCTGTTCTGAGTGTAGCAGGTGCTAGATCTCGAGGGGTTCCGCTAGCTCAGTCCCCCTTGAGCTTCCTCGCTCAGCTTTGGACCCATTTATGAAACGGGTGGCTCACCGCGACAAGGCAGCGGTCCTGAACGTCGCTTCATGACCGATGTCAGGAGCTGAAATCCAGGGAAAATGTCAGCTTGTGACCAGGACTGCTGGAACTGCTGGGACTGTGGGCGACATGCTGCACAGCAACACAAAGCTTGTGCTGTTCTGGCTCATAAGACTGGATACTATGTGGGCTCCCTTTCTACCTCTCTCAGCCAGCCAGCCAGGCAGCATACCAGTCAGTCAGCCACCCAGTAAAGCAGCATACCAGTCAGCCTGCCAGTTAGAGCTGTTCCTTTCTGCCGGTGGCATGTCTTGCATACTGCTGAGGTCAGCTGCTTTACTGGCCGGCCTGCATGTCGGTCAGTGACTCAGATATGTTCCTTGAGGGTATGGGCCAGAGATGGAAATTAACTTTTTTGTCCACCAGCCACTGTGGCTGGTAGATTTAAAAATCTACCAGCCACTCAACTTTTTTACCAGCCACTTTTATACGCTATATATTTTTTAATATATGCGTACATTTTAAACAATATAATAGTAACAATAGACGAGAAAAGCGTTTTTCATACACATAATATTTTCCATCTATCAAGGAACTGAGTTGAAAATGTTACACTCTTACCGCATATGATAAACAATACACAGGTATCTGCCATGTTAAGTCACGTTTATTTCAAAGGTGTTACGAAATTAAACATTTGAAAACAGACCATGAAGAAACAAGAACAAGAAACAATGACTTAATAAGTGCAAAACACATTGAAAAACATCAGAATACATTAAACTATCTCCCAAAAAACCCTGTTGACAGTCACTCATCATCAGAATCTGATTCTGAGGTATCAGAGGCACACTCCTCAGTTTTCTTCTTCCCCTCCATGAAGTCTGGTCTTCTAGACCGGATGCTGTCCTGGTGCCACAGCTGAACAGCAGGGTTGGGGTCAAAGTCTTCTATAGAAGGGCTAGAAAGCTGGACAACCAGTAGGTCACAGAGGGTTGTGGTTGATAGCCGAGACCTCCAGTCACTCTTGACCAGTTTCATCTGGCTGAAGCCTCTTTCACAGTCTGCTGTGGATGCTGGCAGGGTAAGAATTAGATCAACCAGGCTCAGGATGTCAGGGCACTGGTGTCTCAAAAGCCTATTTATCCCTGGCCAGGTCCTTGTGTGCAGACTTTCTCCTGTTTCATACAGGCGTGTCTTCAGCATGGTCCACTGGTCCTGGATTTGGTCCACAGCAACCCCAGAGGATGTGAGCACGTCTTTAAAGTGTACGGTCAAAACCTCCACTTCAGATTCACCAAATTCTGGAGACAGATAGGGTAAAAATACAGAATACTAATTACATGAAGTTATTTGATTTCCAGAATTCTAAAGAAATGTTTTTTGTGTGATTGCAAACTTCATACCGTCAGAATATGCTACATCAGGCCAACTGTTTAGATCCGCCAACTTCGTAGCTTGGAGCAGGCTTGTGGTCATGTCTGAGAATCTGCTTTGGAGACTCTGGCAGAGTTCATCCAGCAGCTTTGACTTTGCCCTGATAACACAGACTGCACTGGGGTCATCACTCGGATGCTGGTCCATGTAGCCCTTCAGCTTTGGGCCAGGCCTATGGTACATAGATAATATTGTTCAATATATTCACCAACACAGATCTAGATTAACTTTCAGTTATTTATTTGATGTTACTTACCGTGTTTTGTATTTTGCGAGGATTGTCTGGGTGGTGGACAGACAGCTGTGGACTTCAGCAACAGTCACAGTGGAAGCTTGAACTGCCTTGGAGAGGCCACTGAGGTGTGTCAGGCAGTCATGCAGGAAGTGGCAGAACATGAGAACTGCTGAGTCCCGGCAGGTTCTCAAGTAGCCACTTGCTTTATTCTTCAGCACTGCTCTCACGTTTTCAGCATCTGATGACTTAACCTATAACCAAGATAAGTGACGTCAAACAGAAAACGTTAAGATCACTGGTCCAGATTATCTAGAAAATAAGTTAGTATTAGTCATTATACTTCTGGATTTCTGGATGCATTGCAGATAGCTGACCTAATGTTCTGTTCTACACTCTGATTTAGCCTACCTGTTCTAAGTGACTTGTCAGTCCTTCATAGCCTCTCAGAAACTGGTCCACAGCCCTGAGGAGGTGGGACACCCACCTGGTGCCACCAACTCTGGTGGGTATGAGGGGCCGCTGGCCAATCGCCAAAAAACAGTGCTTAAGGTTTGCCCTGTTCTGTGCGCTTTTCCTGTATAATGTGTGCAGGCCAGACAGCAGATCTTCAAGCTGTCTGGCTAGATTGCATCCTTTGATTGCATCCTTGAAGGACAATTCAAGGCGGTGGGCCATGCAATGAATGCCAAGGACATGGTTCTTGGTGCCCCTCAGCCTGCTAACTACACCTTTACGTGCCCCCGTCATTACAGATGCACCATCTGTGGCACAGGCCACCAGCTTGGACTGCCACTCCTCGCTGACTGTCTTCATGATGGTATCTATGGCTCGAGCTATGCTCTCCCCATCCGCCTTCTCCACATCCTGCATGCCGACAAAGTGGACCTCCACCTTGCCTACATATTCTTAAATAAAGTATCTCTTGCTCCAGGACAGCTGAGTCAGTTGACCCATCAGACAGCACGGCAACAAACTGTGTCTCTGACAATTTGCTTTGGAGGGCCTTTCTCTGCACTGCAGCTATGTGTTTTATAAACACCCTGGCCTGCTTTCGGTTGACATAGGTCTTTCCTATGTTTATTCCCTTTCTCTCGTCTAGCCTAGGAAAAAATAATGGAAAGGAATAATGAACAATACTATTTGAATAGTGCAAATGACTGAGGATATCTAAATACAGCTATCTAAGATAATGAAGACAATTTAAGATAATGAACACACGGTTATTATTAAGATAATTAATGCATCTTAGGGCTGGCCCGGGTTAGGGTTAGGGTTAGGGTTGAAACACACTTGTTTCGACCAGACTGACAGAAAGCAGATGTTTGCCAACCAAGTGATCAGATCTCTAAGGTTACCCAACATGCTAGTTTTTCGACATGGCAAACTATTGCATTAGGCCAAATATAAAATACAAAATGTACTTACGTGCAGTGCCATTCGAAGTCTTGAAATGGCCTTCCCTTTTTGGCAATTGCGTGTGCATTTCGAAACAGTAAAGCCATTCTATCGAGCTGGGCTGTCTTGAGGCTAACGAGCGTCCTCATCGCTGTCGTGTCTTCGGGCGCTTGTTTTCCTTTGGCAATTTTCACAACGTGAAGGTGACTTTTTGAGGACTCGTGGTCCTTCACGGCTTCCAATTTTAAGTTTTGTGTCCCACTCACAAAACTATTAGACCTGTGGCCATCCGAAGCATGTTTACGGCATAGAGCACAGAACATTGTCTGGCTCGTCCCGTCAAACACCAGCCATTCACGGTGTTGTCCACTGTCTGATGTTCGCCATCTCTCATTAAAACAACGCTTCTTTTTGGCGTTGACATCCGCCACCTGTACCTGGCCTACACTTTCCTCGGCTATTCTCTTTCCTCCGGTGAGGAAACGCAACATTGCTTTGTGTAATAGTTATTTCTTTATATGTCTTTTTATGTCGTAGCCTAGCGTACTATAATGAATGTTGATACCGGCCCGGATCTTGACAGTCGCAGTTCAGCAAAAGAGGCGTAGAAGAAGAAGGGGGCCGGATGTTGACAGTAATGGTTGTGGAACTGTGCAGCGCCGTATGACAAATGTATTCACCTTATTAAATATGTAAATTTGATCGGACCTGACTGGAAAGTATTACCCGACACAGTGGCGGGTGAAGTGACACAATTCACCCGCCACCATACAAATCCACCCGCAAATGGCGTGTGGCGGGTGTTAATTTCCATCCGTGGTATGGGCAGATTTTATAGGACGCATGTTTAGAGCTCCATCAGTTCTCAAAGAAATCCACCCAGGTTGATTGTACACTCCATGTTTCCTCTGTCAGACCGTCTCTCTGCCATTGACTGCCAAATTTATGGTCAGTTCTGGTTAGGTCGCTGTGTGGTGTTTTTTGTTAAGGTTTCCTCACAGCTGTCTTCTTTGATTTATAGACGTTGGACCGGCGTCAACGCGCTTGCACGGCGGACAACACGCTCATGTCTCCAGCTCTGCCGTTCTCCCTCGCTCATAGAGAGGGCGAGATGCGTGCGTCATGTTTGGTCAGGTGATAGGAGCCATTAACTGATGCCGTGAGGCAGTGCACGCACCGCTAAAACATCTGTACGCAGATTTCATTTTGAAAAATGCGAAATGCACTTTTACCCCCCCCCCTTCCACCCCATGTTAGCCATTACTCAGCATTTGTTTCTTACCAGGCTGTGGAATAAGACCCTATTGTAGAGCAGCCTTGATCTGTGTGATGTGTTACTCTTACTAAGCTAAATTAGCCTTGCCGTTTGGGAACTCGTCAGTTCAGGAATGCAAGGTTTTGTTCGTCTAAACACCGGAACATTTAATAAATAACACATTTCAAATGGTCCCTCTCGAATGCAGGATCAAGCGACCTTTGGGCCGGTTTGATCAGCTGTGATTTTGTTTGGGGTTATTAATATGGACCCCAAACTTTTGACAGCAGTTTGGCTTGTGGTCTCTAAGCTTGTGCTGCCACACCACACGTTATCTGGTGTTCAAAGACCCAACATGACATTGGAAAATGTTCTGTAGCTCTGATGTCAGTCTTCAATGTCATCTGGTCATATTTGGCTTTGTAAGTTTGTTCATTTTAAGACCCAAAGTATCAGTCGTCTCTAGTTTCAGGTCACAGTCGTAGCGGTCCACCTTTTTTTTCAGTGAAATCCCACGCTACATACACGGACAGTTGGCGTTCTGGTTTCGTGACGTGAGGACCTCGTTCAACCCTTTGACATTTTCCTCTTTACCGGCTTGGCTGCTTTTTGCAGCAAACATTCTTTGCACGTTGAGACAGAAGCAATGTTTTTAACGCCCACTGGCAGCAACGTGAGCGTCTGAAGAAGTGTGTTTGAAGCGTGTCTGAACCGTGTTTGAAGCATGCAAGACGTAGACACCACGCAGCTCTTCCAGTACGACTGTCCCCGCGGTAACTCACCCAGTTCTAGTTTCAGACAGACAGTTCAGATGTAATGCCTTCATTCCATGTTTCTGAGTATACTGTACAGAGTGTACTGTATGCACGAAATGAAGCTGGCTGCTACTATGGAGTAATGACAGTCTTTGAAGTATCTCTCCAGTCCCAATGAAAAAAATAAAAAATCATTGTCTTGTCTGTTTTGTTTGGACTGATTTGTGTACATGTATGAAACAAAAGATTCCTGCTTGGGGCCCAACTTGCTCATGTGCAGGAATGTGACCTGATGTGACCAGATTCTTAACGTTTGAATCATTTCTCTCATCTGGAATTTTGACTTCATGAACTTTGTGAGGGAGGGTTTCCCCCTCCTCGACTCAGTGTTGTGATGGGGAATGTGGCACGTACTTCCGGAAAGGACTCTGGAGGTATTCAGACAAACCCTGAATTGTTGGTGAAAAACGTGAAGAGCAAGTTAGGTGTGAGGGAAGGGGGATAGCTGTCAGCTGGTTGGTCGATAAACCATCATTTAGGGTAACTAACAAAGTTAATTGTTAAACATGTATGTCTTGGGACTAACTGAAGACCGCAGTAGGTCTGTGTGAACAGGTTTTGAACACGATGTTCAGGCCAGCAGTATTGTGGTCCAGCCAGGTCCTCTGGACGGAGCTCCTATGTGCTTGTAGCAGACGGTGCTGCACCTCAGCGACCAAAGACTTCATGACACACTGCACGTCTTTCTGCAGTGTTTGTAAAAATCCAGTAGAAATGAAACAAAACAGTGCATTCCAGATACCAGGATGCCTTCCAGTACATGGAGAAGAGAATCATGTTGTTTGTCAGGAGGATCTACACATGAGTAATCAACGTTCAGCCTGCCAGAGATGGAAAAACCCCAGGAAGCAGCCCTGTCTCTGGCTGACAGACAGACAGGCAAGACTATCCACCATGAGCTCACTAGGAAATGGGAATACACAGGATAACATGGAGCTCAACTAGGAATTCAATCCCACTTTCATGCTCGTCTTGAAATACAGCATATCATTCAAGTCGAATGTTTTATTTTGGTCCTGAAAAGTAACAAGAGACTTTCTGATATACAGAGGTATTGTGTGTGGGGGAAGATGAAAACAAAACAACACACTGTGCTGTTATTTTCCGCTTGTAGTGAGTGGAGAGGCTTTAATCCAGACCCACTGAAGGAGAACAAGACAAGACTGTGGACTGAGGCCAGTAGGGGATCCAGCCATACATGTGCTGAGAGGCCCAGTGGAGCTCAACTCCTCTCAGCCTCTCCTCCCTTCTCAGCCTCTCTTCTCAGCATCTCCTCTCAGCCTCTCTTCTCAGCACCTCCTCTCAGCCTCTCCTGCCCTCCTAGGCTCTCTTCTCAGCCTCTCTTCTCAGCACCTCCTCTCAGCCCCTCCTGCCCTCCCAGGCTCTCCTCTCAGCCTCTCTTCTCAGCACCTCATCTCAGCCTCTCCTGCCCTCCCAGGCTCTCCTCTCAGCCTCTCTTCTCAGCACCTCCTCTCAGCCTCTCCTGCCCTCCCAGGCTCTCCTGTCAGCCTCTTTTCTCAGCATCTTCTCCTTCCTACTGGCCAGGGCCACAGCCAGGGGAGAGCAATGAGAATGTGGTGACCCAGCAGACATGGACATACCTAGGATTCCTCTCTGAGCTGGAGGATGTCCGTCTGCCACCCTGACACCGTCTTGACCTAGACCTCTGTCTGTCTGCATCCTGGGGGGTGGGGGGGGGGGAACAGATATTAACACAGTGGTTTCACTCTCTCCTGCCCACCTTGTTACCCCATACTGCACGCTCCTTTGCAAGATCATGTTTATTGTGTGCTTGGCATTCTCAAGGGTCCTCTTCTCGCTTTCTTTGTGGCAGGCAGCTGCTCGAGGTCAAAGTTCAGCGAACCCCCCCCCCCCCCCCCCCCCTGCTAATCTACTGCCATTGTTGTTTTGTGGGAGGGAGGGGGGGTGCCACTGGAAAAATACTTGCCCACATAAAACACATATCACACACAGGCACATTCACTTTCTTCTTCCTGGGCAAGGGGGAGGGCGTCCTGCAGTAAACAGTGCCTCTTCCTTAGGGAGCCGGACATACGAGTCAGTTTACTGTACGGCTCGGTGAAGCCAGAGGCCTCTTGGCTTGTTATCACAGGTGAGAGAGGGATAGAGAGAGAGAGGGAGAGAGAGAGAGTAAACAGAGGAGAAGCAAAGGCCTCATTGGTTGGTGTGGTCAGAGAGGGCCCCTGATTGGTCAGCAGGTCTCGGGAGGCAAGCAGGAAGCACCTGTTTGAGCAGCAGGGTCCTTATCAGGGGCCATCGCTGGGTTTGGGATCCCCGGGGCTGACAGAGCAGGACTGTACCGGTAAACACTCCAGGACAAAGGTGTTTACCCTCCCCCCACACCACCAAAAAACACTGCTGCTGCTGTTGTTGTGGTTGTGTTTACATCCATACACATAGAACCACCAGGCTGGTGTGTCCTGTTCTTCTCTCACGGTTTACAGTGAGACTAATCTGGACAGGACCAAACAGAGGCGTACTTGTCAGATGTTGACTTTGTTTGTTATCTTCATCCTCTGATCACCTCCAGGTTGGACCCTGAGCACTTCAGCGAGAGTAAGGCCAACTGCACATTGTGTGTGTGTGTGTGTCTATGTGTGTGTGTTTGTTTGTGTCTGTGTTTGTGTGTGTGTTCTCAGGCTATGCTAATACTTGGATGTGAAAGTGTTGCGTGAAAGTCCATCTGATGTCAGTGAAGGGGATTTCTTTACTCCAGAAGCATTCTTCCCTGAATTGACAACAAAGACCGTTTCTCAGAACTTCCACTCCATGCCATATGTTTAAAGACTATCCTTTCATTGTGTTCAAACCCTTCTGGTGACTAAACTATATCCCAGTCAAGTGCACATTCTCAATTATGTAGCCCTCCTGTTATGTAGCCCTCATATTACGTAGCCCTATATAGTTGTAAGAGACCCTAGAGGCTGGTGGGACTCTGAATCAGTGAGGCTGGCTAGTGGAGGCTGGCTGTGTGAGGCTGACTGTGTGAGGCTGACTGGGTGTTGAGATGAGCGTCAGTCTTTGGATACTTGCAGTGGACGTGACAGTAGATTAGTTTGGGGGAAAGGAATTTGTTTTTCCTCTTCCTTTTTGTCTTAATTCATGACTTTTCTTCCTAAACAACTTGCATGTGGAAAACAAGATGAATGTCTTTCATTTATTTTGGGTTTTAAAATTAGACTCAAATATTTGCCCCCAAGTGGTGAAATCCTCTTCTGGGAATGTGGATGAGAAAACGTTGCTGAGATGTCACCATAAACTACACGTTCCTTTTTTGTATTTCTTGAGTAATTGACACATTGTGCCAGTAAACAACACTTTACTGATCGTCCTCCTCCACCCATTTTCATTTCACTTTATGGCCATGGCCTTTGATTTACAGTTTCAGCTGGGGATTCTACCTCCATTTAACTGTCAGTGTCAGCTAAATTACACAATCCTTCTGGCAAGCTAAAAATACCCATCTCTAAGACGAACCATATGTGTGAGGGGGCTGTATAACAGAGCAACCAGGAATCAGAGAAGGTTGGTGACAATGGGAAACCAAGACAGAGGTATGGAGCAGATCTCAGCCGCTCCTCAGCCAACCCTGTCTCACTGAGTTTCTGTTTTCTATCAAAGAAGAGGTTTCATGTCCCCCCCCCCGGGCTGTGGGTTGACGGACCTTGAGAAGTGCTGTGTGTGTGTGTGAGAGTGTGTGTCCTGTCTTCTGTGTTTCCTCCTGATGTTGTACAGCATGAATAGAGGTTCCATCAGTGCCGCTTAAGACTTCCTACCATTTGGCGAGATGATTGTGGCCGGGCGTCCGTGAACAAAAATAGCCTTCCCCCCCTCTTAGCCCCCTGGTTGGGGGCTGAGCAGTGACGACCGGTCATCCTCCAGACCTGATAAGGCAGCAGACCTGGACAGGCAGCCTGCCAGTGGCCTTCTTATCCCAGCCCTTCCAGCCCCCCCCCCCCCCCCCCCCCCCCCCCCCCCACCCAACACCTCACACACTGCTTTCCTCCAGGTCATTGTCTTGTCTTCCTGAACAAAGTGCAAAGGAGGATGGTGAGATGAAATTGATGATGGGAGGTGTGAGGGGAGAGAGAGACCTGAGAGGAGAGCACAGGCTCAGCTGTTGCTGTGGCTGTCTTGACACAGTGCCTGGGTACTTGCTTTGCTCTGTGTCACCATCGCCATGGTGCTCCTGGCTGCGTTGTCCTCACATAGTAGGCAAGGATGGGTGTCTTGTTTTGGACTCCAGAATGCCGCAATTCTTTTTCTGTTCCTCCTTAAATTACATTCATCACCGGGTTAACATGCTTTCAAGTGGTATCAGGTGCACAAACAATTGAGGCAATATCTATTGCGGCAACATTGTTGGAGGGTTCTGTACATTCCGGCCGGGGAAAGTTGGGAAAAGTGTTTTTTCCCCCATTGAGTCGTGCATCTCCAGATTTCCTTTCTGTTTCAGTCTTGCATCACACGCAGATGCTCCTGCCGGGGAGGAGACGGCGCCCATTTACGGGGCTCAGTGAGGATGTCGTGAACGTGGCGAAGGCTCCGTTTGCTCGGCCGTGTCGTCGAGGAGACTGTGGGCACTTAGCGAGACGAGAACAGGGGAGCCCACGGGCCTGGCACGTGGCTCTGCACCTGCGGAGGGTGGCGGGGGGTTGTTTTTAGACGACTTTCACATTCACTCAGCTGTCACCAGCGCGTTCCTTGCACACCCTGTGGCCCACACGGTGTCCTGAGCGTGGTGATGCCTGGTACGGTAAGTGGGCCGTATCCCGTGTCTTTAGCCGGGAAGAGGGAGAGGGGGAAAGTGGGGGGGTTGGTAAGGTCAGGGTGCACTGTGCCTCAGGGTGCCACTGTGCCGCATGATGCTCTTGGCTCGGTGATGGGGCGACAATGTTTTAAAAGGACAAAGGTCCCAGATCCCCCTTCAGCCAATGACACCTCATGTGGGCCTATCTCGGAGTTCCATTGTCACTTGACTGGGCTCTATATTAAGACCAGGAACTGATCTCCCACTCTTTAATATGACTCAGCTGTTTTGGTGTGCGTTTATGCCGTGCGTGTCCCTGGATGTGTGCGTGTGCATGCCTCCATGCTGTGTGTGTGTGTCTGTGTGTGTGTATGTGCAGATCTACGCTCCTGGTTTTACTGGGTGTCTGTACTGTGTACCGTGTGTCCATCACAGCTATGTGGTGCAGCAGCTATCTGGAGGTGTCCACCGAGCTCTCACTCTGTCGGTCTCTCCCCTGCTCTCCTTGTCACGCTCACATTCTCACTCCGTCTCTCGTGCGCTCTCTTTGATTCTCACTTCTGTCTTATTCTCTCTCTCTCTCTGTTTCTTTCTGTTTTTCTATGTTTCTCTTCTCTCTCACCAACATTCCCTGGCTATGGATCCCTTTTTCTGTCTCTCGTTCTCTCTGAAACAGAAGGGAAAAAGAAAAAATACCCTCGAAAGGAAGTCTGTCTCTCTCTCTCCCTCTCTGTCTCTCTCTCTCTCTCTCTCTCTCTCCCTCTCTCCCTCTCTCCCTCTCTCTCTCTCTCTCTCTCTCTCTCTCTCTCTCTCATGCAGTCTGACAGCTCTGATAGCAGAGCTGTCCTCAAGATTGACTGACAGTGAGGAATGAGACATCAGCTGGTTTCCTCCTAGCAGCCGCTTGACAGATTCTCAACCTTCTTACTTTCTTCTCTTCATCTCTCTTTCTCTCTCTTCTTTCTTGTCGTCCACCCCCCCCCCCTCTCTCTCTCTCTCTCTCTCTCATCAGTTCCCTCTCAGAGTGATGCCTCGGTGCAGTCGTTGGCTCAGTCCGTCCAGCAGTAATTCTCCCCGTTCTACAAACTCCCCGCTGAGCCTAAACTAATATTTACAGAGGTAGAAGATCCGTCAAAACATACTTGTCCTCCAGTCACTCAGGAGGAGCACGAGAGAGTCTTTTGTCCAAGAATGTTTGGAGCTTTGATTAAGGCACGTGCTCTCCAGGAGGGATGGACTGCGGCCTGGCTGGAGCAGGTCTGAGTGATCCAGGACCGGAGAGCCATTTGCTGGACCTCCGGTAGAGTGTGAACATGACAGCACCTCAGAGAACTGCTGTGCATATAAGACAAGATAAATAAGGCCCTTATTCCCTAGCCATCTCCTTTTTCACACACGGGTACGCACAGACATGCACCGCGCACATGTGTACACACACACACACACACATTGCATTTTTATTTGTACAAACATACCACATACTCTGTGTCACATCTTTCTGAAACAAGGTGTGCTGTCTGATAAGTGTTGATGTACATTCCAACAATGTAAATATTTTGAGCTTCATCACAAGTGTCTGCTTTTGTTCTTGCGTGGGCCAAACACACCCCCACACCTCCCCACAATGCAGCTTGAGCAGATTTCCTGCCGTCTATTGTGTCTGCTGGAAGATGCTGGCATCCTGGATCAAGCCTCTCGGTTGCCTGTCCTCTCTCCTTTTCCTCCATCCCTCCATCTGGCTGGTGTTCCTCACACCAGGGGCCTTGAGCTGCAGTCTAAACACTGTCTCCGGGCCAGCGCACACTCGACCTCTCTCACCTGCCTCTCTGCTGCTGTCTGCCTCCGTGCTACTTTGCAAAGTCTCCCGCTTTGTCTTGCTTTCTGTCGGCCCTTCTCCCCCGACACCTTTGGCTCTTTCTTTGAATCCTCTCTCTTCTTGTTGTCTGTGCTAGGAGCACCAGTTATAAAGCTTTCATTCAACAGAAAGATCTCAGTTCCAGTATCAGTGTACGTCACAGTTAAAACAGCACTTCAGCTCCCATCCCTAATGCACTGTAGGACTGTAGTTCATTATGTATGCATGACTGGAGAGTTCCAGATAATCCGTCTTCATTATCTTGTTTTCTTATACGATAGCAAGAATGGTTTCCTGCTTGAATCTCCGAAGCTAGCCTAAACATCAACCTTAGAAATTAGACTACATTCGTCATACTGATTCTCGTGTTATCAAATGTAACCGTACTCTCGTCTGTTATTTCCGAGGTTATCTGTTATTAAATGCTTCACCAACTGTCTCTGAGATCTTAATCCCACGCTATTATTCATTGTGAAACTCGGCTGTGGAAAAAAACAGCCAAGAAAACTTGCTTGGAAAACTACTACGAGGTTGAAGCTGTGTGTTGTCGGAACACCTGACACCTGAGCAGCGAGGGAAAGCGAACCAGGGGTCATTTTCCACTCGCTAATGACAGGAAGTCCTATTGAAACAGGATATCCTGTCCGTGCTTGCCTTCAGAATGGCGTCAGCACATCAGCAGCGAGCTCGAGGAGTTACCAGCAGTGACTCTTTGGACGGCCCCAACACTGATCAGCTCTCAATACACAACAGCCCTGAACCTGGGTTCCAGTTAGTTGTGTGACAACATCACAGGCTGCCCCTCTGTACGGTGGGACCGTCGAGGGGGGTGGACTTCCTGTTTGGAAGGGTACAGACTGTCCACAGTTTTGTGGTCATACTAACAAGGAAGGCCTGTACCGTATATAGTAGTATAGGAGAGTTCCTTTGATTATTGTTACGTATCATAATCTTGTTACCGTAAGTTATAGCGTGTGTGTGTTTGTGTGTGTTTGCAGTTCTGCCAGCCAGGAGGATGGAGGATGTCCAGGGACAGAAAGCCTCCTAGCTTCTTCACTGTGGTGCTGACAGACATCGAGTCAGACCGACACTACTGTTCCTGCCTCACCTTCTATGAGGCTGAGGTCAACCTCCAGGTGGGGGACACTCTCTGACACACACACACACACACTTACATTTATTCATTTAGCAGACGCTTTTATCCAAAGCGACTTACACTAAGTACAGGGACATTCTCCCTGAGGCAAGTAGGGTGAAGTGCCTTGCCCAAGGACACAACATCATCTAGCCACAGCCGATCTCACAACCTTCCGATCATGAGGCCAACGCCTTAACCGTTGAGCCATCTGAGATGATGATGCCATCTGAGATGATGATGCCATCTGAGATGATGACACACACATGCGTACACATACACACTCACACAAACACGCACATACATACATAACACACACATACTCTCTGTCGGTCTATTTCTAAGTAAGGGTTGTCTTCTATTTCCAAGAATCTACAGGGGGCTGCTCATGGGTACCATTTCTTTGTACCTATTTTTTTCGTTTTTTTATTGTGTCCTAATTGTTTTGTTTTTGTGATGTTTTCATGCATGGCGCATTTTTACGATTAGGAATTTTGTCACGCGTATGAATTGTTCCAGAACCGTGGGGCCAGAAGACAAAACAAAGACGTTGTCGAATACGCGGTGATGGAGTTCACTTGGGTTCTTGGTGTGGTAAAGGTTCTTGGTGTGGTAAAATAAAGTTCCCTGCAGAGTTGGATGATGGATGCAGCCGCACACATGACCGTGTTTCTGTCTAGATTCGATTAGTTGTTCAGTCCCAGTTCAGTTCAGTTCACCAATCACTGAAAGGACACTTTAGTATACATGATTTGTCAGAGAAACAGTGTTTTGAACGGTCCTTAATAATAATTCTGCCTTTGCTAGGTCAAAGTGCCTTCTCTTTACTGTTCACTTCTCCCTTCCAAAAACGCCATGACACATTCTTATTGGAATCGATTCAATTCAATATCTCAACATTCTCAGCAAACGTTCTCCCCCCCACTTCTAGATGCTTAGCTGTCAATCATGGACCTAACCACTGACATCTGGGTATCCCCAGGCGAGCTATCCACCTCTGTGATGTCATCACACCATCTTCAAAGGATTCCTCGATACGAGCACAGCCTCCAAACTTTCAGCCATTCAGTAGGGTGAAGTAGGACACAACATCGCATAGCCACAGTCGGGAATCAAACTCACAACCTTCTGATCATGAGGCCAACACCTTAACCCGCTGAGATGTGACTCCTGTTCTTGGACAGTTAGGCAGCTCTCCCTGTGGTCCCAGATGAGTTCCTCTGTCCGCCGCTGTTTGGCGTTCCTGCAGCTGTTTCGGCTCCTCGTAATCCTAACCCTGTTTTCTTGTCTCCCCCTCCTGTCAGATATCGCTGATGACCCAGTTAGTGATGGAGGGTGGTGGGACAGGGCCACCCATATGCAGTCATCTCGCTCATTAATCTAGTCTTGATTGGGGGAGGGGGGCTTAAAGAGTCTCTGTATGGTGGCGGTTCACTGCTCGGCCCCCCTGACGTCTGTTTGGGAACACCTTGGATAGTTGGATGGGATTTTACTGCTTCTTTCGGAGCAGGCCTTTGTATGTCTGTAAGCTGATAGGGGTGATTGGTCTTCAGACAGGGCAATAAGAAGCAGACTGGGCCATTGAACTGTTGATCCCAGGGTAGCAGATCGAGGAGAACAGAAGGGATTGTTTAGTTTATCATCAAGCTTTATCACTTAGGGCCCATAAATGGTAGTTCATTTAGGTATAGATAGGTCATTTAGGCCCTACTTCCACACCCTTTAACCCAAAGTACAGCATTCTGTTCTGCATGTCTTATCAGTGTGGTGCTACCTTCTGTTTATACTTAGTCAAATGTTCAGTAACATTTGCATGACCTGTTGTTCTAAAAGTAGCCTGCAATTTTTGTAGGTATTTAGTTGTCTTTAGGGCGTTTACTGTTTTTACACTAATGTCATGGTTTGACACTGTTAAGTAGGAAATGTAGTTTTTCTAAACGGACCCTTCTGCCAAACCAAATTTGATATGTTTGTTTAAGCTGCCTTAGGCTTGTAGTCTTCATTAAAAGTTTTGAGTTGATGTCAAATATCTTGCAGTACTCTTTATACTAAATCGGAAAACATTATTATGTCCCAACAGGTAATATGTACTCTTAATAACTAATTGGAACTAAATGTTTTCAATTATTGTAGTAAACAGAATGATATCCATATTATGTAATTATTGGCCTAGTCTGCTTCATTTTATCTTCTTCTTGGGTTGCATATTTATCAATGACATCTGTAACTTTGACACTCAAGGGAGTCCACAGTGCTCTTTTTGAAAATGTTGGGCTTCTTTTGAACTGTCTTCTTTATGGAATTGCATTTTTTGGGGCTTTTTGTTGTTGTCAGTAAAAAAAAAAATATTGACCCCATGGTGATTGCAATACTCTTTGCTCTTTCCTCTTTCCTCTTTTCAGCTATGACAAACATCTGCTCTGATTGGGACAGACTGTCGAAAGACTGATGATATATGACCCCAAATAAATCACTCTCTCTCTCTCTCCCTCTCTCTCTCTCTCTCTCTCTCTCTTTCACTGTCGTTGTCAGGAAACAGGATTTAGAGTGTTGAGATAAACAGACCCTTAATGAGACTGTCTGTGCCTGAGGAGGCGCTTGGCTCCTTCAGGCTCTCCGCTGGTCAGAGACTGTCTGACGCTCGTGTCTCAGTCACACTAGAGGGAGGAAGCTTTAGCCTTCCATATCCACGCAGGAGGAAATGGACCGGGAGAGCAGCACGTTAGACCCGACTCTGACCGGAAGCTGATAATCAGACAGCCGTCTCAAAGAGCCCAGGGTGGGGGCAGGGTGCCATGACTGTAGGCTGCCTAAACTGTAGCACTGTGCTGAACTCTCTCATGTTAATCCTGTGTGGTTTGGATGTTCCAGGGGTCAAAGGCAGTGGAGGGCGATGGGGAGGACGAGGAGGATGAGGAGGAGGACGGCCTGATCCAGCCAGCTCAAATCTTTGCACCCAAAAGTCTCATCCTCGTCTCCAGGCTGGATTATCCTGAAATATTCCGGGTAATAAAACAGTATCTGGTTCAAACCGCACAGTAACATGATTGTCCTCAGGTTTTAGGTCACTCTTCACAGTTCCCATGGATCCCAGTAAGGAATTATGTGTACCGTATTTTTCGGACTATAGGGCGCACTTAAAAGCCTTTATTTTTCTCAAAAAACGACACTGCGTCTTATAATCCGAAGTGCCTTATATATGGATTAATTATTTTGTTTACTGACCTCTAAGCGATTTTTGTGTGGTACAAGGCACTAAATAAAAATGTTTTAGTACGACTTTGGTAAACTACAAAGCTGCACCGCTTGCAGCATTACGGCTACCGTAACCAGGAGTGTCGCGGAGTAATACATACTGTGGTTCACCATAATATTATTTGACTGATTTATCTGACTGTTTTTTTCCGCTTAATGCGCCTTATAGTCCGGTGCGCTTTATATATGAAAAAAGATCGAAAATAGACCATTCATTGACAGTGTGCCTTATAATCCAGTGCGCCCTATAGTGCAAAAAATACGGTAATGTAAGATTCCGGTCGTACCGGACCGACAATTCCGGACGTACAGTATGTGTGCTCACAAATCCCTGAACACACACCCCTGTCAATCTAATACAATTTTACCAGTAATTATGAAGTGACCCATCCTGAACTGTAGAATTGACTCCTTCTGTCAGTATGGTCTATTGGAATTGGACAGGGGTAGGGTGGGGGGGTTCAGAGAGGTCCAAAGTTCCCTCCCATCCCCAGACAACTCTAGAGTACCACAGCCTTTAGCCAGAGGAGAATTGTCTCTGAGACGAATCAAGTCATAAATAATCCTGAAACCTTTCTTTCTGACCCTAGAATGCACTATTGAACCTGTAAATTCGGGGGGGACTTCCAAACTCGTGGAATAATATTATGCTAACTGTCATAAGTCCGTTATGTTAGATGGAAAGAGTTGGACGCAGTATGAGTATCAAGTTCTATGTGTATGTGTCCAATGTGTGTGTGTGTGTTGTCCTCAAGGGCTGCTTGGGTCTGATCTACACGGTGTACATCGACAGTCTGACTTTCCCCCTGGAGGGCCTGGTGGCCGGCCTCTTCACGTGCCTCGTCCCTGTCGCTGGAGGCTCCCAGGTGAGGCTCCGCTGAAGCAGACCGTTCCTCGCATGCCTCCGTCTGCGAGGCCTGTCTGACCCCCCCCCACCTCCCACACAACCACAGCCAGGGGTCACCCTGGGTTAATGGAGCTGTTCTAACACTCCGAGGTGTTAGTCACTCCTGGGGATGACAGCCCAGCGCGCGGTTCTGTCGTCGTTTTTTAGTGCGCTCAGAAATAAGGTAACCTGTGTGTTTTTCCAGCAGCTTGAAATCGTGATTTGTGTTCACTTTCCACTCGGCTCGGGAACGCTTCGCTGAGATTGAGCAGCAGATTGCCGATGCAGCCACGCGCAGAAATGTGCTCATTATTCTCCCCTTTCAGTCAGCCACCCTGTGCTTACATGGCTTAGTGGAGCCGGGGTATAAATATACACCACACCAAGAAAGATGTTTTTACTCCACGTTGGGTTATTAAAATCGGTGTAGAGCAGTGAAATCCATCCCATAAATCCAAAATAGTTTCTACTCTACACCCCCCCGACCCCTCCAATCAATTTTGTTGTGAAACTGCAGTTTAAGTGGTTTTCTGGTTCTCTATCCTTGTGAATTGGAAAATAATTTGGCTGTTTAGTGTAATTTACCCACAGGCCTGTCTGCTCTCCTTTTTAGTTTTAGGACACTCACCAGAGCCAATGGCTCTAGGTTAACTAAACACAACATTATGATAGTTATAACCTCAGCAGCGGAACAAATCTATCACTGGAACATCGAGTCAAACGCCATGGTCAGGAAGCGTTCCCTTCTCCCTCTTTTTTCCCTCCCTCTCTCCTCTCTCTCTGTCTCCAACTCCAATTGAAACACTGTCATGCTTGGCATTGATCAGAATCGCTGATGACATTATCGCTCACACGGAACTCACTCCAGCTTTTTGTTGAGTCTTGGGACAGGCACGCTAACTGTTTTCTGGTTCCCTGATGCAAGAGGCTGGGACCTACAGACGCTGTTTGGGGCTTTCGGGTTATGCCGGCTCAATGATATGTAGCTTAACATGTAATTGAGCTTTCCCCTGCGAGGGCTGGTCTGAGTCAAAAGGCTAATTCAGCCCTGCAGCTGCGTGTGTGTGTGTGTGTGTGTGTGTGTGTGTGTGTGTGTGTGTGTGTGTGTGTGTGTGTGTGTGTGTGTGTGTGTGTGTGTGTGTGTGTGTGGGTGTGGGTGTGGGTGTGGGTGTGGGTGTGGGTGTGGGTGTGGGTGTGGGTGTGGGTGTGGGTGTGGGTGGGTTGGTGTGTGTGTGTGTGTGGGTGTGTGCGCGTACGAGCGCAACGTTCAGCCGTGCTGGAACACACTCTCCCAAACACAACGCAAATCCCCGAACTGCGCCCCAGCTTAATCAGTTCTCTCTTGTGTGTGTGCATGAATGAGGTTTTGGTGTTCGTGCTGTTTCACAAGGCTGTACTGTTGACTCCTGTGCGCCCCCCTCTCTCCCCTACAGAAACTCTTCTCCCTGGGAGCAGGGGACAGGCAGCTGATCCAGACCCCTCTGAACGACAGCCTGCCCATCACCTGCAAGAGCGTGGCCCTACTCTTCCAGCAGCTCGGTGGGTCCTCAGGCCTCAGTACCAAACATTGAGCATCACAGACAGACAGGCAGGCTAGGAGGCTGACAGAGAGGTGGGCAGACAGACAGGGATGAGGTCAAGCAGACTGTCAGACAGACAGGCAAGTAGACAGACAAAAAGGCAAGCACATGAGTCAGGCAGACGGGTAGGTAGACAGACAGGCAGACACAAGCAAGTATAGACAGGCTGGCAGACAGGCAGGCGAGTGGGCCAGACATATTTCCCCTTTAGTTTCACCATCCTGTTTTGACCGTCTGCAAATAGGCTCACAGTACAGCAGTATGTCTACGCGGTACTAGTCACGTAGTGAATAGACGGCTCCCGTTATAGCTGAGCACACTGAAACCTCATCATATTGCTGCCACGGTTTTCCTTTTTCCTTTTTATTAAGTAGCTTATTGCTATGAAAGCTTTCCAGTTCAGCCAGTCTTGATCCTTAATTGTATCAAATATAACTGAGAGGATCAGAGCTGCAATGCCAATCACATGATTACGAATCGTTTTGAGATCTACCCACTTTGCAGACTTTATAACTGAGGGATTTAAGCTTCACTGAACATGTTTACGAGTCTTATTATGTTGGTCTGCCTGGCTTTCCGTTGTTTCAGTCTGGATTTAAAGCACAGAAGCACATGATGTAGCTTTGAAGCGCTTTGGTGACTTGGAGTTTCCATAGACCGATAGCATGTTTGTCCTCAACAGCTGGGCTTGTTTCTGCGCGAATCTTGTTGTTGCACATTACCTGGGTGAACATGTGGTATTTCTCTGTAGTACCACTGGGTCAGACTCTTTGGTCAGAAACGCAAAACAAATCTATTTTTAGATTGGATTGAAGAGGGAGCATTAGACTGTCCTGTTGGAACCTGCGGAGGTCATGGCTTTTGAGGAACTCGCGTCTAGAACAGATCGACCAGTCGCTCTCCAGGGTCAGATTCATGCGTGTGTAAATGAAATCCAGTCCAATGACCCTTGACTTTCTTTGTAATGGAAAATCAGCCCTCATGCGAAGTGATTGGAAGAATGTGTTAGAAAACAAAATGAGGGATGTTTCTTGAACGCATTACGGCCATGAACTTTAGAGGAATCCGGTAATAGTTAGCATGCTCGCGTGTGTTTGTTTGGATAGGGAGCCGGTGAACAGACTCTTGGGGGGGTACTGTACCCGTGTAAGCACCAGGGTCGGGTGGAAGTCATGTGGTTGCGGTGAACCTGGATGAAGATGAATGGCCAACACCTTGACTTCACCCTCAGGCTCCGCTCTTCATCAGTCCACACGGCCCTGCTTTGTGTTAACCAAGTCCAGCACGATACCCAGGAAAAGAGGGCGCCAAGCAAATAAGTACAGATGTGGCATTCATATGTCTTTTTTTAAGTTGTGCATTCCATAGATTGGAATGTGCCAGAAGTATCTCCCTTGCTCTTGATATGGGCGACTCTAGGTTAGCTCTGGGGTCCTCTGGTCACGGGGGGGGGGGGGGGGGTTGGAGTCAAGCAGCCTTCGAGGATTCTGACCATCTTTGTAAGGATTGACAGTGTCGTGTGGTGGAAAAATATTCACAGACCCTTACAGTTTTGTAAGAGCATCAAAAGAAAAGTGACGACCAGTTGGACCGTACAGAATCACAGTTGACGCAAAGCGTCTGTATCGGCCACAGCTGCCAACCCCCTTTGCATATTTCCTTTCAATATTGTCACACTTGTACACATACCGATTCAAATGAATTGCCATTATCAGGCTTCTGCCGAGCTTCATAATGACTCATTCATTTGAATCAGGTTTGTTGGAGCAGGGAAACATCTAAAACATGCAGGACAGTGGGCCCTGAGGACCAGGGTTGAGAACCACAGTTTTAACTGATTCACAACCAATTGCTCATGTGTGGACCGGCATTATTCTGCTGAATGAGACAGTTTAGTAGACAGCAGGTGGATCGACTGGAGTGCAGCTGCTTGCACGGCAGAACCCGTATTCCTTGGCCGGCCTTGCATTCTCATCATGTAAGCTGAGCTCTGATCCGTTAGCTTTCTCCTGCGATGTCATGGTGTTCCAGAAGATCTTGTCTGGCCAAACACTGCTCTTATCTAACCCATTACGTGGGTGTTTTAGTTGCGTGTGTGGGTGTGTTCTTCCAGCCAGGACGATCCGACACGACGGCGAAGAGGATGTTCCCGACGATGATCTATTATGTGATCTATTGTCAGTATTTCGGCTGTACGATCGTATTGTACCGGTGTTTCCGTCAAATCTGTCTCCAATAAGGCCGGTGTTCTCTCCATGTTGGGTCTTTATGAAGACATGTGCTTTGTGGTGTTTGCTGAGTCCAATCATTCCAGAGTCCAGAGTCCATATGAATAGTTTGATTCTGAGGAAAGGCAAACTGGAAACCCCATGTCGGTACGTCAGTTTGGGTTAGGGACAGGTGTTCACGCAAGTCGTCCCTACGACCATATAAGGCAGGATGACCGAGTCTGGGGCGTGCATCGGGTCCTCACATCGGCCAGTCGTCGCTCAGGGTCAAGAAGTCCGCGCAGTCCCCGCGCTGGAATGTCCGTTTCACGTGCCACTTCGCACAGGAAGTCCCCCCCACCCACCCCTCAGAGGAGAGGGGGCCACCAGTGCTGCTGCTGGTGTGGGGTTCGCTGCTCCCCTCTGTCCTTCGTCAGGGGTTGTCTGCCATCTTGCCGGCCTTCAGCTCGGAAACATGTCGTTGTTTTCAATATATATAGATACAGGAACAGCCCAAGGACCCAAAACAAGTCAGGACAGATATCATTCTTCGGCGGGTGGTTTTAAAATAAACCTTCTGTTGATGGTTTCAAGTGTGAGGATGTCCCTATAGTGGAGAAGAGTTTTTAGATCATTGTAAAGTTCAGCCCGTTCATCTTGATAAATATGACGTTGTTTCTTCAGATTTTGTGTGACCTCGCTTGTGGATGCGCCGTTGTGGTTGTTAGGAAGTCCAGGTATGCTGTGAACAACAGCCTGGTTGATGTCCAGTGTCACGTTCCTGTTCCTGTTTTTGAGGGATCGAAGCTCCTCGCACTGCGGACGTGTCTGCCTCAGTTCCAGTCTTTATCTCTGCTCCGTCAGATGAATTGCTCTGTCACTAGATTGATAGGAAACAATAACAGGAACTAAATACTTGGAATGTGGCTGGACTGTCCTATTGGTATTTAATGTGTTATTTATGTAGTCTCACAGAGTTGTTTTTCTTTTCATTTCCTGACATATTTAGACCATATTTAGAACACCATAAGGAATTGGGGATTATAGAGTCTTCTGTATTCACTGGATTCACTGTTAGGTTGTCTGTTACTGTGTGGTTTATACAAATATTTCAGTCTTTATGTTGATGAATTGGTATGCGGCTTAATCTGCTGTATTATGAAGTTTATTATAAACCATAAGAGAATTGTAAGGTGTTTGTTTTCCTTTTCCTTGATGGTTTCAGCGAACATGTGCAGACAGTTAGAAAGCAAGAAAGATCTCCACATAAATGTTGTTTACTCTAATTTGTTATTTGGTTATCTAAATGCTCCCACCCCCTACAGACTGCGTTCTTGTTCTGGAATAATAAACAGTCAAATTCCATACGATACCTAATTAATTTGACATTCCATTTTGATTCTCTTTCCAGGAATCCAGAATGTTCTGAGCCTATTTTGTGCGGTCCTGACGGAACATAAGGTTTTGTTCCACTCCACCAGCTACCAGAGGCTAGGAGAGGCGTCCCGCGCGCTGGAGGCCCTCATGTTCCCCCTCAAATACAGGTGTGGGATTGGTCCGACACAGGGCCCCCCCCACCACCCCCCACTCCACACACACATGGATCCTTACACCTCAGTTCTTGTCTCGTGTCGTGACCCTCTCTGCAGAGAGTGTGACTAGAATGAGAATGCTCCTCAGTCTCTAATGAGTTTCATTCTCAGCAAAGTGGCTCAGCCTACACGTAGACTGGCTTTGATTACGATCCCCACTGAGGGGTAATGTGATTGTGGATCTGGGAGGCTCTCTGTTCTCAGATATGAGGAGGGATTTATCTTCCTGTCTTCGTCGGTTTTAGGACTTCTTTCGAGGCAAAAAAAAGTATGATTAACAAACAGAAAGATTTCTGATCATCTCAGCCTGAAAGCCAAACTAATGAAGAGGATATGGATACAGGATGTGGAGGACTAACTTGGCGCCCAGATGGCTTATTTGCAGTGTAAATGCAGTGTTCTGTTGATGGAGTCACGGATCTTGTCCAGTGTATATTGCTCACAGTCATCTCACGTGTTGAACCTAGTTACCCATACATCCCCATCCTGCCATCCCGGCTGCTGGAGGTCCTCAGCTCTCCCACCCCCTTCATCATCGGTGTCCACTCCATGTTCCAGAGCGAGATCCTGGAGCTGGTGAGTGCAGTACCACAGTCTCATCGTACCAGTATGAACCCTGCGATGGGCACGGCCATCCATCTCCACTCAGGGAGACCCAGAGTTGCCCAACTGACCTCACAGTCATGTCTTTTGAAGCTTTCAGCATTTTGGTTGTTCTGTAGCGATAAAGGAAAAGTCCAGCATGCTGCGTTTTACTTTCCGTGTCTGTCTTGGCTGCTTTCGAGGAGTTTTTTCTCTTGCTAGAGTTCTGTCCTCCACAATTGGCCAAGACTTTTGTCTTGATGCAGTTCTGGTATCTGTTACATTCCCTGTGAAATCAGTCAATATCCA
Organism: Neosalanx taihuensis; assembly: GCA_030340665.1. Classification (NCBI taxonomy): domain Eukaryota; kingdom Metazoa; phylum Chordata; class Actinopteri; order Osmeriformes; family Salangidae; genus Neosalanx; species Neosalanx taihuensis. Next base: position 11,891,558 of record CM059295.1, read on the forward strand.
TATAGCTTTGTGTGTGTGTGTGTGTGTGTGTATATATGCATGTATGTGTGTGTGTGTGTCTGTGCGCACCTGCTCTTGTGCACGCTTTTCTGTTGTCCAGCTGGACGTCATCATCGCCGACTTGGACGGAGGAACGATCAAGATCCCAGAATCCATCCACCTGTCCCAGCTTCCTGAGCCCCTGCTGCACCACACCCAGGCCGCCCTGTCCCTGGTCAGTACCTCACCATGCCTCGGGCACCGTGCCCAGCACTCCCTTACCTCTGCCTTCCCTTCCTGTTTAGAAGACGCGTTGGCACTATAACAGCAGCGCCAGAGTCTCCCCCTCCCTCTTGTATAACTGGATTTACCCACCTTAAGCTGAGCCATAAAATATATTTTACTAAATACATTGTGTGTAAAACTAACATTGAGATATGGCCTCTGTCTTTCTATTCTCTCTCTCTCTCTCCCCCCCCAGGTTCTTCACCCTGACCTGGAGATCGCTGACAATGCCTTCCCTCCCCCACGCACTGCCCCCTCCAACCTTAAGTTGTTGGTAAGTCACCATCACCTTGGCTGGTCTGCTCCCTGACCCAGGACCTCCAGGGTGTTTGTTTACAGTAAATGAGGCCAGCTTCCCAGAACATCCTCTATCTCCGATAGGAGCATGATTCCTCAACCCTGAGAGATCCCCCAGGAGAAACTGTAGGTCTGCTATCTTCAAGTTAGGTTTATAAATAGCTAAATGTGAAAGCTAGCGTTCCTTAATATGACCGAAACCCACTATCTGGAAGATAAAAAAGTAACATTCGGTGCTACTCACATTAATGTTAGCGCTTATCTGACAAGGCGTGTATGGTATGACAGCTCTCCTCTCTCCTCTCTCCAGGATAAGGAGGTGAGAGCCGTGTTCCTCCGCCTATTTGCACAGCTCTTCCAGGGCTACAGATCCTGCCTGCAGCTCATTCGCATCCATTCCGAACCTGTTATTCACTTTCACAAGGTGAGATGTCATATACTCTGGACTCCCAGATCCTTAGTTGAAACACCTGGACCTTACACCCTCAGTCAGCCTGCCCTCTGTGTTTCTACATGCCACATCCCCTCCCACACACACACACACACACACACACACACACACACACACACACACACACACACACACACACACCTTTGGGGCTGTACCCAGAATCTCTCCAGCCCTTTCAGGTGTCTAACTAGGTACCTCCTTATCCTTCAGCTGTATCGATCTAATAAATAGGTATTCTTGTTCCTATGGTAACAACAGAAAACGGTGAAGTTGTGCTCTCGTGCTGTTTTAATCTGGCAAGAATGTTTGGCCACAGTTCTGGAGCTGGAGAGTTTAAACTATGAGGACTGTCCGACAGTCAAGCTCATCCTGAGATGTTTAGCTTCAGAGTGTTTGTGTTCATCGCTCGCATGACTTCTCCATGATGGTATCTCTTGTGTGTGTCTTGTTGCGTGTTGGACAATGCCCTAGCCATGATGAGCCATATGAGATGGATCGGGTGTACGTTTCTGTTTTTCACCGGCCTCTCTGTATTTGTTTGTGTCTGTGGCGTCTCCTTGGTTACCTCTCAGCACGTTGTTCTCGGCAGACCCCACATGGCTCAGATTAAGAGAGCCAGGAATTCATCATGAATCGACACCAACTCTCTTTTTTTTTTTTTTACTTCACAGCGCAGCGAGGCGTAAAGATGGACTGACAGCATGCTATGCTCTCATTTCATGACCGCCTTTACCAATAGCCTTTTTTTAACAGCATTTTGTACAGATAAAGTCATCTTCAGTTGACGTGCACTCTTTAGTTCTTTGAATTAGTGGACTAGTATCTGGATATCTCCACTAACTCTGGATAAAAATATGAGCGTCCGCTAAATGACTAAATTGAGTAAATTGTTGCTAGATAAGACCATACTGCCCCCCCACATTTCCTTTGAACCCTGACATTTGGACTCCTACAGACTGCCTTCCTGGGCCAGCGAGGCCTGATCGAGAACGACTTCCTGACCAAGGTTCTCGACGGCATGGCCTTCGCTGGCTTTGTGTCTGAGAGAGGTCCACCTTACAGAGCCTGCGATCTCTTTGACGAGGTAGGGAGCAGGGCGCTGCGATTCTTCCACAGTTACCATAGACTCAGCTGGATCTTTGGACTTCCCCAGTACACGATGTGATTCATTGTGTGTGTGTGTTTGTGCCTTCAGCTGGTGGCCTTTGACATGGAGCGCTTTAAAGAGGAGGAGGCCAACCCTGCCAAACTCCAGAAGCACATGAGGGAACTCTCTGAGCAGCTGTATAGAAACGTGAGAGACCCTGTGACCCCAGTATGAAGGTTGTCTGTGTTCTGCCACCACCCTTAGTTGTGTTTCTCTCCATGGTCTCCCTTTTCTGTGTGTGTGTGTCTTTATCTTTCATGAAGGTCTGGATTTCTGTCCTAACCCCCTCCCTCCGCCTCCAGGAAAACCCTAACCCCCACATGGCGTTCCAGAAGGTTCCTCGGCCGTCGGAGGGCTCCCACCTGCGGGTGCACCAGGTGCCCTTCCCCCTGCTGAACGAGGAGCGTGTGGAGGGGCTGCTGCTGGAGGGGTTGGCCAAGCAGGCCAGCGCCCCTGCCTCCGCCGCTGCCCGCACCGAGAAGAAGTGTGTGGTGCCAGCGGGCCCCCCTGTGGGTACGTCACCACCTGAGGGCTTCTCCCATGGGAGAAAAGATTCTCTCCTGGTGTTTTGGACCAGTTCCGAGGTGCTGTTCTCGAATGTTATTACAGCGTCTCTCGAGACTCATGGATGTGTGTGTGTTTAGTGTCCATCATGGGGAAGACTGGCTCAGTGTTCAACAGCGCTCGCAGGCTGGAGGTGGTCCGGAGCTGTATCTCTTACATCTTCGACAACAAGACCCTGGAGACAGAGAAGGTGGGTGACGCAGACCCCTGTCCTAATCTGTCTCCCTTCCTCCTTCCCGGTCTCTCTCTATCTCAGCACTCAGACCCATGATAGGGGTGACGGATCCCCCAGAGAGAGACACATCTGGGCTGGGAGACATCCATCCTATAGATTAGGCCCACTTTGAAGCTTCTAGAAGCCCCCCATCCTCCAGATACCCCACAGCTGGGAGACATAAGGACCAGCCATCAAACACCCACTCTAACCCCATAATCTCCTAGTTATCTCCGCAAATAACCGTATTGTTTTAACATTGGGGTTAATGACAGAGCTATTGCTCCAGTTCCACCGCCCCCAACCCCCACCCCCCGGCTCACAACTGTTTTTCCCCCTAAAGCATCTACACATAAATCACCCCAGTGTGTTTAGTTTCCCCCAGTGCTGGCCCCCCATAGCCAAGCCCCTGGGAGCAGAACCGCAGTGCCCCATGTGTATGGATTGGGACAGTAGCCAGCTCATATATGCATCAACTGGCTTTAATACGTCTGCTTATATAATGCAAGCGTGCATCTCTGAATGCAAGAATGACGAGCATGTGTGCTATAGCCCCCAGGAGCCTATAAACCCATCACCTCCACACCGCCAATGTGAAAGCCATTAGCCGGACGGCCAGAGACGACGTTAGCTATTTTGTCATTAGGATGAGTTACAGTTTCATGGTTCAGCGCTCAGGCCTGAAACAATTGGAACTGTACCTGTTGTTGTCCTTGACTAGGAAGCCCTCCAGAGCCTTGGCTTAGGTTTAATTCCTGGAGAAATCTAGAACATTTCCAGAAATCTTGAACATTTCTCCAGTGTGAGTAATGGTGGAGATTGGGTTAGGGATACATCAAAACAGACCATCCCAGACCCTGACACGTTGCATGTTATGAACAATTCTATCTCTCCTCATCCCTTCTCTACCTCTTTCTGCCTCTCACTCCTCTCTCTCTCTCTCTCTCCATCCCTCTGTCTTCCCCCACCCTCTCTCTTTCCCCCTCCCCTTCTCTCCCTGTCTGTCTGTTTCTCCAGACCCTTCCAGCAGCGTTGCGGGCCCTGAAAAGCAAGGCTGCCCGCCAGTGTCTGACTGACGAACTGAGCCTTCACGTCCAGCAGAACCGCGCCATCCTGGACCATCAGCAGTTTGACTACATCACCCGCATGATGAACTGTGCCCTCCAGGTGGGTGACAGGCACGCTCTCTCTGGTATCGTCCTAAACACAGCTTGCTGCTTACAGACTCGCCGTGTTTTAGACTCTGGTGAAAACTCACTTGTTTTTGGCAGGGGGGATGTGATGCGTAGTCGTCCAAAGCCCTAGTTCTCCGAGTCGGTCATATCTCTGCCCTCGTCCCTCCTGTGGCCACGGCGAACGGCTTTCATGGTTGAACATCCTTCGTTTTTTTTTACAGTAGCACTATTCCGGCAGCTTGCCTTGGTTTTCCCCGTGTTGACTTGGGTGTTCCCCTTGCGCTCTCCCCAGAGCTTTAACAGGTAAACCGCAACATATTTAGGGAGCGCGGGCCCTCTTGTTTCCCTCCCGTCCCCGCTCCAGAACAGGCAGCTCATCTCGGGGTGCTGCGGCTTGTTTTCACGGGCCATAACTGGTTTTAATTTAGTATGTCTGAAGTCGTGCTAAATGGAAACAGGATGAGAGCGTGCCGACCGAGCGCTAAGCGGACAGCTCTGGCAGAGCGAAGCGTACCTCCTTCGCTGCCTCTCCTCATCTTCCTCTCCAGCTATCATGCAGGCATCCGCCCTCACAGCCCAGCTAGCTGCTCAGCAGTCATCCAGTCACCCTCTCCCTACCTTCCGGGTCCAGCACCACGCTCAACTGCAGTCAGCAGAACAGACTTTTGAGGGGTAGGAAGGGCAGGGTGGTGGTTGGTTTGCCTGTTGTTTAGTGCTGGTTTGTCTTCATTGACAGCCTTTCGTGAGTGTGAATCCTAACTCTGACTCTCGGTTCTAGTTAAAAGGGGATGGTAATGGGGCGGGGGGGAATGAGGGTTTGATGCGTCTATCTGCTGCAGCAGAGGGGGCAGGTGAGGGATGGGGGATTTGCGCCACTGCTCTTGTTATTAGTCAAAGTGATTAGTGATATATTTCCCCGTCGCTCCTCTGCGTTCAGCCTATAAAGTGTCAGCGAGGCATCAGTCAGAGAGCAGAGCTGGGGTCCCAGTGGTAGTTCCTCATGTTTTACTGCCTGGCGTCACCTGGCCCCGCCGCTGGGGGTGTGAGGGGGAGGGGCGGGGGGGGTGGGGGTATGGGTTTAATGATACTGAGCCAGGCGATTTTTATGTGGTTCTGGATTCCAGGCATTTTTCTGCTCAAATGATAGAGGCCAGTGAACCGCTGCATCCCCAACATCTGCCGGAGCGCAGGCCGCGGGGGGCCACAGAGGAGAGCAGAGGGGGCTGTCCATGTGTTCCTTCCTCCCTGCATGTAAAGGAGGTCAGATGGAAGACAGAGGGCTTGGGGTCTGGCCCATCATGACGGGGGAGGAAGGGGGATGGACCTCCACTCCTCTTGCATGGGACGTTGGCGGAAGCCTTTTCACCAATCGGCTGCCACGTTTGAGCCGTCACGCACTGTGAATGGCGTGACTTAAGCGAGAAAGCTGATTTCTATGTTCGTGTGCCATCTGCGCCCGTTACCTGCGTGAGGCCGTGTTCTCCAGGGTCAGAGACAGGCTGGGACCCCTTCGCGGGATGTGGACGTGGTCAGTCCTTGTGGGCTCCAAGATGACACAGGGAGTGGACGTGACCAGGACGTGCTGGAGATTAGTCCCTGTTTGCGGGTTAGATTGTTGGAAATCTGGCCTGTTCTGGAAGGCGCAGACCAATGTAGAAATGCCTGCTCATTAGTTTGCTAAATGCGCCAAAGTTATCTGATGGTCGAACTGCGAGCGTGTGTCATGTCTTGTTTTTCCTGGGGAAATGGGATCCTGATGTGGTGTGTGTGTGTATGCGCACGCGTGGCTTCTTTTTGAGGAACACATGCATGATGTCTACAAGTAAAAAGGATTTAATCAAAACTGAACCTTTCTTTTTTTCGCCTTTTTTGCCTTTGTGATGTTTTACAGGGATCTGTAATTCCCTGGAAAAAAAACGTGAAGTGCTTGTGCATGTACAATGTCAGCTATACGGCCCATCACAGTAGATTACTATGGAAGACAAGCAGCCTTACCAGGGTGCACCTAGAGGCTTAAGACTGTTCATCAACTGACGAGTGACTTCAATATAGAACCATCCGAACAGCTTCTCGTTCTCCTGCATCCAGGGATCACTTGGCGTGTTTTTGTGGTTCTGCAGTCTGGACCTTGTTAAAAGGACGGCCAGGTGATTGGCTGGGGAGCGTGGAGAACGTGCAGCACTCCCGTTCCCCTTCTGAGCTTGTTCCTGAGGATACGTGCGAGCGTGAGACTGGGGAAGCCAGCCCTGCTGCACGCAGGGAACAGCCACCAGTGGACAGAAACTCATCGTCACCTCCACATCATGATAATGTCATCTCCACATTCTGATAATGTAATCTCTACATCGTGATAATGTCATCTCCACATCATGATAATGTCATCTCCACATCCTGATAATGTCAACTCCACATCATGATAATGTAATCTCCACATCCTGATAATGTCATCTCCACATCATGATAATGTCATTTCCACATCATGATAATGTCATCTCCACATCATGATAATGTCATCTCCCCATCCTGATAATGTCATCTCCACATCCTGATAATGTAATTTCCACATCATGATAATGTCATCTCCACATAACTGCAATTTCCCCCTCTGGAGGACAAATAAAGGTTTATCTAATCTTATCTAATCTAATGTCATCTCCACATCCTGATAATGTCATCTTCACATCATGATAATGTTATCTCCCCATCCTGATAATGTCACCTCCACATCATGATAATGTCATCTCCCCATCCTGATAATGTCATCTCCCCATCCTGATAATGTCATCTCCACATCCTGATAATGTCATCTCCACATCATGATAAGGTCATCTCCCCATCGTGATAATGTCATCTCCACATCCTGATAATGTCATTTCCACATCATGATAATGTCGTCTCCACATAACTGCTAATCTAACTTTATCTAATCTAATTTCATCTCCACATCATGATAATGTCATCTCCACATCATGGAGATGTCATATCTGCATCATGATCATTTCATCTCCACATCATGATAATTTCATCTCCACATCATGGTGATGTCATCTCGACATCAAGCTGGCAGCAACCTAACCTCCTGTCCACATCACCTGCTTCCCAGCCTCTGGTGAGCAGGTTAGGCCAGCGAAGCTCCTTCCTCTCCATGTGGTCCTGGCGGTAACCATGAGGGGGGTGGGGGGGGAGGGGGGGCTCTGCTCCACATCCCCACGTCGCTCGTTTCCCCCGGAACATTCCAAGCCTATTTCAATAGAATAAGCTATGCCTCTCGTAAAGCAAAAATAAGCAACAGTTTCACACATGGAGACAATATTTAAAAAGGAACACGGTTGTCTGCCAAAAAGATTAGATAAAACATAGCAAGCATTCTTCTATAATTTCATTCAAATGTATAATATTGTATCTGCATTTGTCGTCCCACCCCCATGCTGAAGCTCAAGGATTTGTCTTGGATAGGCAGCTGGACTAATATAAATAGCCAACTGCCTCAACTGTAATTACACTCATAGTGTGCTCTTTTCAACACTCTGCCTGTGACGTTCTCAGAGATAGGGCAGACTACATCAGAGCCGGTCATTCTAACCCGCGTGTGCGAGCGAGCGTGACTCGTCTCTTGAAATGCGACATGGTCTTTGTACGGCGACAGCGTGATGCCTCATTAGGACGCGTTCCTTTTGGATCTCATCCCAGCTTTAGGCTCCACACGACAGCTCAGAACTCAGCTCCAGTTTAAGAGCTGATGTTCGGGGTTTGAAGGTTTGCAGGGGAGTTGACTAGCGGACTGCCAGTCGAGGGAAGTGAAAGAAACACGCCTGTTTGTACAAAAGGTCAAATGTCAAGGTGTCTGTAACACATGGGAGGGAAAAGTGGTCTGCGTCGACTCTCTCCTGTATCCAATCGCTGCCTGGCATCCAATTAGTGTGTGAGGGTCCGACTATGGCCTAGCTGTGTTGATGTTGCTTAGAGACGACTCTGCAGACATCCGTTGTTTGTTGACCACAGACACGAGAGTATTTGAAGTATTTAAAGCAAATATTTCAACACGCGCTCTCGTTCTCCGTTAATGATGTCTTCATTACCTTCGTTTTTGTCTTAACTGTTAAAGCAGCTTCTTGTAATGGGAGTGGTTTGGGGGCTGTCGGGGGGGGGGGGGGGGGTGGTGGCGGGGCGTGATTGGCCGGAGGTTGGAGGAGTCACTTCCTGTACCCCCAGGCCTGAACTCGGCTAAACACAAACACACAGACAGCAGCTTTGAAGCCCGCCGTCTTCAGACCCAAACACTTGAGTTTTGTGCATTCCTCACACACTGATTGGCCCATTCCAATGAAATCGGTGCTAGACCAAGCGTATTTGTTTGTGCGGTAAACAAATCTGTTCAAAGCCACAATCATGACTCGGGCACTTTCTTGAACTTTAAGGTATTTAAACTAATGGGGGGTCTGTTTGAGTGAGTGAGTGAGTGAGTGAGTGAGTGTGTGTGTCTGTGTGTCTGTGTGTTTGTGCTTGTGTTTATGTACTGTTTGCCACTCAAGCTGTTGCAGGTTTGGAAGTGGACATTGCGCAAGGAGAGGGGCCTTATGGTGTAGAGGAGGGAGAAAAGGCATCCTGGCATCTCAACCATTTCCTGTCAGAGAGGATTATGGGCCGTGAGCACTTTACTATCGCGGCGGCCCCCCCGTAGAGCTCACGGAACACGCTCCATGGGTATGTGTGCGCACAGGGTTTAAAAGCCAGGCTTGCTACATCGATGTAATTGATTCTTAGGGATTAGATCAGAGGTGTCAAACTCATTATGAAATCAGATGGTGTAGTAGCTTGTTTGACACCAACTCTTGGCCCGCGATGTACCCAGTATGATTGGCCTCTGGGGTTTGTGTGTGTCCGTGAGAGCAGGGGGCCTCAGACTGTCACACAGGCCTGTGTCCCCTGCTGTCCTCCCCCCAGAGCCTCCCTTACTGTCAGACCCCCCCCGGGGTCCACAGCCTGCTCTGCTCTTCAGCCTGGCTTCGAGGCTGCACTCACCTGTGGAATAGCTCCTGATCACTGCCCTGCATCTCCCCTGCTCCAACCAGACCTCCACAGAGACCGGGGGTTGGGGGGAGGTGAGGTGTTCAGGGGGCCCTCTGTGAAAGGCTTCTCTTGTGAGGCCTGGCCTGGCCAATGCAGGTCTTCTGACCTGGTTATCGCAGGCTTATGTAACCAGGCCTCTGTGAAGCAGTCTAGTGCATCATTCTCATGTCTCCATGGAGCATGTCTACCCTGGCATGTGAACCCTGTGGGATCAGGTAAACATTAACGCAGAGGAACGAAGGCTCGGGCCTGGGAAGTGAGCAGATTTAGTATTTCAATGTCAAGCCATTGTCCCTGCGCGCCATTGTTTGTGTAGCTCTGTACCAGTGCTGCTGTTTGGGTTTGTGAACTCCTGCTCATGAGCTCATGACTCAGCCGTCGCTCGTGACTCGGCTTATTACGAGCGCAGGCGAGACGGCCGCGTCCTGTAAACAGCGTTCGGTCCTCCAGCGCTCTCACAAACCCTCCCGCTCTTCTCCCTGCTCCGGGGCAGATACCCGTCACAGCCTGAGCTTTTCCAGGAAAGCGTCCCGCGCTAAAGTGCCCGTGGCGTCTGCAGGAAGCTGCGCTTTGCTCACTTCCTGTCATATGGGCGGGGGGGGGCTTTTGTTTTTTTTTCCGCGGGCGATATTGTATGTGTGCATGAGGGTGAAGAATGCCGTGAGTCATCGAGGCTCTACCGCTTAGAGATGGTAGGATGAGCGGGAGCCAGAGAGAGGACGAGGTGGGGTGGTGGGGGGGGGGGGCTGCTGTGTCATCCCAGCTATGCTGGGGTGGGAGGCGCAGCGCGGAACAAACACATTCAGATAAGCTCACTCACACACACACACCTCTCCACCCTCCCTCCCCCTTCATGCACCCTCCCATGAGCACGTATGTCCTGTGTTTCATGGCTACCAGTGTCCTGTGTCACACACACACACACGTCAGCTGACTGTACGTGACTGGAGATGGCTGGAATCCCTAAACAGTCCGGAACATTCTATGCTCCACATGTTGTTGTCTTTCATTCATTTGCTCTATATTAGAGTCTTGGACCTCGTAGTTCTTCAGAGATATATGCAGGGTTTGATGCGTTTGTCTTTTGGCCCAATTCCCTCCACTAAGTAGTTAAGATTTACAGTAGATCATGATGCTGTAGGCTGCGTGAGAAGTTCTCGTTATGAAAATACACGAAATGCCTCCCTGGAACTGGATGAGCAGTGCAAGGCTATAGGCTGGCTAGATTATGGTCCGGTTTTGTTTTCGGATGATACCGAGGTCAGCTAAAGTAAACCCAATGGTGCCAGAGTGAGATATGACCATGTTCTGTACAGTGGGTCTGTTTTCCTCCAGATAGCAGACAGATGGCCGGCCTATCGCGGCCATCCCTTCACCCACTGTGTATCCACACTGCAGCCTTTTGATGTGGACGCGCTCGGTGGTACAGTGAGCCAGAACGAGACATAATGAAATGTTTGACACTTTGACCTTGGGGGTGGGGGGGGGGGGGGGCAGTGGTTGGTGGTGGTTTTCCCCTCTGAATAATGTTGGGTCTGTGAAATGTTCTCATTCACCGCCCCGTGCACTTCCACTAGCCCCTGCTACTTAGAATGTTCTTCGCTGTGTTCTTCGCTGGGGTTGTGTGAACTCTCAACCCGCAGCATTTGAAAGAATGCTGGTAAACAAAGTCACTGTTGTCGCTCTAAAGGAGGAACACTCGACCGCAGCCTTGATAACTGAAGAAGAGAGGCAAGAAGTGAGGGAGAGAGAGGGAGAGAAGGAGAGAGAAAGAGAGAGAGAGGGAAAAAAACTTCAAGTATGCCTTTTGGTCCATGGGGGGGCCAGGCTTTCATGTTTAGCTGGGGAACGTGTGTTTTGCATTTCCTCCCCTCTGTACATTCCTGCTTTGTCTGTGAGGGATGAGGGAACAGGGTTATCCACGACCCCCACTCCCACCCCCACCCCTCTCCACTATTGGCAGACACTGCCGTTCTGTCGCAAACCCTGACACTCCCACACCCTCACCCTCTCCCGCCAAAATGATCGACTCTGATCGTCTGTTTTTTCATTTTGTGCCGTTTTGTTGAACTATTCGGCATGTACCGTGCGTGTATATGTGTGTGTGCGTGCGTGCGTGATTTTGATTTATATTCTTTCCTTTTGAGGTCTCTGGGTTATCTAACACGATGCCAGATAAGAATCTCCACGGTTGCTTTGGACATAGACGCAAATTAAGTTTCCGGCAGCCATTCTCATTTTCCGAGTTCAGCAAATAAATCCCAGCAAAGCTCACGTAGATGAGTACTAATTTCCGGTGTATGAAGAACTTTCTGGGTCCGACCTGGGTCCTTTTTTCATAGGGTTTTTATGGTTTCAATGGAGAAAAAACTTTTTTGTGGGGCTTCTAAGTACTTACTCCTCAAGGTCTTTTGTGCTATCTGCCAACCACATACTTTTATATCGACAACTTAAATGAGCTTCCAATGATTCAGCACCTGTGTAGCTACAGCATAAAATGGGGGGGGGGGGGGATTATCTGACCCGTTATGAGGTGCTTGACGAATGGACCTTGCGCTTTCTATCGCCAAGATGATTTGTGATTTTCTGCAACGTCCCATTCGTTTAGTTAAACCACTTTGTGTTGACGTTGATCCCGGAAAGGCTCAGACATGTAATGTGCTTCAAGAAGGCAAAACATGAAATAATTTAATGGGAACATTTTGACAATTGTGTCAGTGTGGGTATTATATAAGGCTATTGAAAGCATATGTCTGTTGTGCACAGTTGGACTTGACAGTGACTGATACTGGCAGAGCCATATGGAGCACAACCCACGCCGTTACGTAAGCGTGTCTGTCATTATTAGACGTAAAATTGTTTTTCCCAGCTCTTCTCTGGGCATGTTTTTGGTGGTGGTCCCAGGGGTCTTGGTCTTCTCATAAGGGCGTCTCAAGTAAATGTAAGCCATAGATGTAAATGGTTTGAAATTACTGTTGAAAACATTTCACTTTAAGGATGGCTGTGGCACAAATGAGCCCCCTGCTCCACTTGTGAATGATTGGGTCTTTGGTTTGCTATTAGATGACTCCCCATGGAGGCCATACATCAGTCTTGTTTTGGGTACATGGTACTGTGTGTACATGTCTTGCCCTCTCTTAATCCTTTTCCCTCCTCACCTCCTCACCTCCTCCCTTTCCTCCTCTCCTCACCTCCTCCCCCCTCTGCTCCTCTGCTCTCCTCACCTCCTCCTCCCTCTCCTCCTCTGCTCTCCTCACCTCCTCCTCTGCTCTCCTCCTCTGCTCTACTCACCTCCTCCTCTTTTCATCCGCAGGACTGTTCCAACTCTGAAGAGTACTCCGTAGCGTCTGCCCTCCTGCCCCTGACAACAGCCTTTTACAGGGTGAGTACGTTACTGAGCTTCCACCAGGGCCCTCACACTGTCACACACACACAGAGCCAGGCTGGGGCAGCATTGTGACCTGATGATCATATGACTGTATAAAGGCCAGGAGGCTGTGGCATTATCCACAGGCAGTGGGGGCCACATTAATAACATGGGGGTGCAGGGGGTGGGGGGGGGGCAGTCCAGAGGGATGGTAACGGAGAGGGATGAGTGTGTTGTGTTTCTGCTGTGGTCTTGGCAGGCTCTCCCTGGTTCTCCCTGGTTCTCCCTGTCTGCTGCTGTCTTTTCCCAGGCCAGCTTAGGGTAACAAGGGGTCGGATGTACTAACCCAGCCCCACCGCAACCCCCGCCCCTGGGGGCCTGGCTGTGGTCAGTGGTTTCCAGCCCCCGTGATCAGCTTGCGGTCGAGGTGGAGCGTGGCCACAGCTATGTTCGCGCTGCGCCAGCGTTGCCATGGGGGCAGAAACAACGGCCCACGGTTGTTGGGTGCTGAGACCCTGGCCGACTGCGCCCCGCCCCTGACCTCTGACTGTGCCTTCTGTGACTCACCCACACTGGCGCGCTGCTGGAACCAGCTGATGTCGACTGACATGCTCTCGCTCTAGCTCGCTCTCGCTTGCTCTCTCTACTTCTCTATGTCTCTCTGTTACTGATATCTTTCCCTCTCTCTCTCTCTGTCTTTGTCTCTCCATCAGTGCAGCGCTGCACACAAAGACAGGAGCAGTGATAGCTTTTCTCCTCCAGAGAATGATAAAGATTTTGTGACCTGGAGAGGTGGGGGAATACTTCACAGTGTTCCTGTGTCCCTGAGCAATGCTTTGTGTGGAGAAACATCCATCCCTCAGCCTGTTCCTCTCTCCCCCCCTCGTCCTTGGCTACTCTCCCCTCCATTAAGACATCTGAAAGCCATTGGCCCAAAAACATTTGGATTCCGTGTAGGGAGTTCGTTTTTATTTTTTTTGGTCTTTCCTGTTTCTTCAGTTTACGTAACCTTAAATCTTGATTAAAGGATTATGTAAAAATCTCTTGACGGCCAGATCTCGGTGCAGTACACAGAGGCCACGCGCTGCTTCTAAGATGCTGCTCTGAGGTGCTCTGGCTCTGGGGAGGAAGCCTCTGGAAATCAGCACGGCTCTCCCAGCAGGCCTCACGCTAATCAGGGACGGTTCACATCAGCCAGAGACTACGCTCTCATCTCCTCCTCCATGATGCTCACGCAAAGTAAAACCAAACAAACAAGAAAAAAGGTGTTGGGTGCTGGGCCGATGGGGTTGGTTGGGGGGGGTTCTAAAAAGCAATTGGCCTACAGATAGTTGAGTGTTTGGGGCCATGCGGTAAAGTGGGAGATGCAGCTGATTATCCCACCATGGCACGAGGCATGGATGCCTGTGGGATTGTTCCACCCCCTGTCCTGCCTCCCCCACCCCTCCCACACATTCCCCTGCCGTCCTCCACCACACAGAGGGGTTTTGGGCTCTTGAATGCAGCCCTGGCAGCAGATGAAGGTGAACATTCAGCTTGATGGTGGTTAGCTAGTTTCGCTGTCTGGGTATGCTCTTGTAGACAGCTCCAACTCTGGAAGATGGAGAGGTTCAGGTGGGGGGGGTGGGGGTGGTGTGGTTAGCTTACAAGGGTCAAAAGGAAGACCTCCCTTCCTTTCATGAGGATATTGGCATTGACATTCAGGTTAAGAGGATCATATGAACGTCTGAAATGTATTGTGGACATAATGCCTGGGCTGCAATAACACAATCAAGAGCAAATTGAAAACGGCTTCTTTCAAAAGCTTGATTGTATTGAATTGAGTCTTGTGGGTGAGATTAGTGTCATAGGTGATTATTTTTTGTTTCATTGTTCAGGAAAGGTAATTACACTTAGTGGAGAAACGAAATATCTCGTTAAGAAGGTTTTAAACTCCAACTCTTAAATCTTGGCTTGACCTGATCAGGACCGCTCTCTGTTGACTGTCAGAGCGACTGCAGCGCTTTGTGGGTTACGCTAGGGACATGGTGATTGTCAGATCTGGGACAAGGGTATAAGGTGCACGAAAGGCACCTTGGCAGAGACTCCAAAGGACATACTTTGACACACAAACACTCATTCACGAATATACACTCTCACGAATACACACTAGCCACCAAACTTGGCCATAATCTTCACAGAAGGACTTAGTTATTCAGTGCTCAAGTGGCTTTGAGCGATTAGTTACTCCCATACCTTGGCTGTAATTGGCTTCTTTACGTAACCACTATAAGCCTGGCTTTGCTTCTGTATGTGACCACTTTACATCTGCGTACGTTTAGTGGTTCACTCATTTGATGGTCCTGAGGCTATTCCTAGAGACCCATCTGATGTCACGCTCAATAACAGGCCCGACACATGCACCTGTCACTGCTTACTCACTAACGTCTCCCCTTATCATCTGATCTCCCTCTCTCTCTCTCTCTCTCTGGATCGGTCGTATCCCTCTTTCTTTCTATCTTTTTCTCTCTCTGTCCCTCTTTCTTGCGCTCTTTAGCTACATCTCACTCCGTCTGTCAGTGTCGTTTTTTTTTCTCCACAACAACAGCAGCCATGACGAGCCTGAAAAAAGGGCTGGAATAAATTAGGTCAGCTCTTCTCCCCCTGGGCCCAGTCTCTGTTTCCCCCTCTCCTTCCAGTCTGTCTGGGGGCTGTCTGCCCACGAACCAACACCAAAGTAATACACTCCATACACAGTCCTCCCTTCACACAAACATACAGGCTAATGGACTTTCAAGCCTAAAGTGAGACTGGGTCTTCCGCTGTACATTGGCAGTGGCAGGTCTGGCTCAGAGCTTGGTCAAGCTTCAGTCTAATTAGCTTGGCTCATTTTGGCCTGGCTTGACTAAGCTGACTAGCCAGGGACACCACTAGAGGGCTGGGAAACATATTTCCACCACGTCCTGTCTGACTTCCACCGAAAGCGGAGACGTGTCGAGGGGGAGACTGTTTTTTCTACAGTAAAGCTGCTCCAAAGCAGAATGTCCAGTGAACTACCTGAACCGCTTGATTCACTGATCACTTGGTCAAGTGTTTGAGCTGGTGTGCTTCAGTCAGCGAGCCACGTTCTAGAGCAGGGGTGAACAATTCTGGTCCTCGAGGGCCGCTAGCACACCTGATTAAAATGAAGGGGTTGTTATCAAGCTCTGTGGAAGCCTCATGATGACCCTTCATTAGAATCAGGTGTGCTGGAGCAGGGAAACATCTAAAACCTTCCGGACAGCGGCCCCCCGAGGACTGGAATTACCCACCCCTGTTCTAGAGACTTCTGCCTTCGCCCCTTCCTTATGTCACTGTTTCTCCTAATTGAGTTGTCGAGCTGAAGCCAAACATGCGTTTCGTGACCCGGACCTTTTAGCCGAGGTGGATGTTTAACTGATGAAGTCATGATAACGCTTGTCATCAGGTTGATGGCTGTGAGACCAGGTGTTCCGGGTTGAAGTTATGCTGACATACACCCTGTCACCCTCGCTAGGTAAACTTTACCTACCTAAATCTCAACCTGCTTTCTCAGTCAGCCGCAAAGCGGCATTGTCTCTCAGAAAGGTCATGTGACGTCCAGGAGGTTGTTTACTCAAGGGCTACCTGGCTGTGTGTCATTGTACCTTTTAAACTCTTTGGTGACGTTTGTTATGCATTAGCAGTCTCCGAACCTGTCCGTCTATTTGGTTATGTGAGAGAGAAACAGTAGTTGGATGAGACAGCGAGTTAGCATTGTTAGCACTGTTTACATTCTTTAGGCCATGGTTTATGCGTGGAGGGATTTTTGGAAGGGTTGTCTTGTCAAGCTGTTTTTACGCCCTGTCCTGGTGAGGAGAATGATTCACAGAGTGACCCTCTTGTACCGCTGAGATGACCGAGTCCTGGAAGAAGCTGTGTTTACTTACTGGGCTGTGACGGAGACTGTCAGCCCGTCCTGCTGCTCTAAAAGGCCATGCTTGTCAACATGTGTTTGTTTGACTGGGGTCTCTGCTGTAAATACATTGTTTGAATGGAGACATGCTTGTTGTTTTTTTTCCGGACACAAAATTCTCGGCACAATAGTCATACAGCATGAGCAAACGAATGAAGTTTGAAGATTGATTGTGTGCAGGTTGGGATATTGTGTTTCTCCCCATAGCATCCTGTGACTTTCAAGGACTTTCAGAGGCATGTTTTTGTATAGAACATCCTGGGATGCTAGATGATTGTCTGTGATTTACACTTACATAATGTGTTGCCTATTAGCTGGTTGTGAGTCTGTTCCCTCAGAATCCAGGGACAGATCAACCATCAACAGAGTTATAACATATGATAACCCCCCCTCTCTCTCTCGCTCTCTCTCTCTCTCTCTCTCTCTCTCTCTCTCTCTCTGTGTCACCCAATTTTGTGTCTCCCTCTGTCCTTCTCTGTCAGACCCTCTCGCACTTTCTCTGTCTCCGTCCCTCTCTCCCCACTCTTTCAGCCCTGCATTCCTCTGTTTTTTAACGATTCAGCCCTCCTGGTGTCTCCTTTCGTCCCGCTATCACTCTACCTCTCCTCCCTTCCTCCCTCCTTACGTCTCCTCTACATGTGTGTCTGGGTCAGTCTGGGGGAGCTAGCTGCGGTCACCCTAACCTAAACACACGCACACTCACACACACACCTCTGTCAGTAAATGGCCACAGCACATGACAGGGAGCTAGCTATGTTATATTATTAATTTCCCCCTTTTGTGTCCATTAGTCTTAGAATAACAACAGTGCTAACCCAGAGGTTCTGTTAACCGAATACCGTGCGTTACAGCCGTACGTAGTCTAGACTCTGTAATCCACTCAAGTCATTTAGACAAGTCCATTAGCTTGGCACAGCCAGCTTTACGTCCAGCCCCTCAGCCCCGCGACGGTGTTAGAGGCCTTGTGGTCGAAGCCGATTTGTCAGCGACAGCTCTGGAAGCGCCGCGCCCGCGTCTTGCTTACATTTTTGACATATTGGTCATTTAGCAGACGCTCTTATCCAGAGTGACTTACAGCAAGTACAGGGACATTTCACCCTGACACAAGTAGGGTGAAGTGCCTTGCCTAAGGACACAACGTCATCTGGCACAGCTGGGAATTTGCAACTTTCTGATTCCCAGCCTTATTCTCTAACCGCTCAGTCATCTGACTTCTGCTCCATGAATGAATGAGTGGCTGCTTGCTTGCAGGGGCAGAACACAGTGTTCCACTGGCGCGGGCCAAGCTAACGCATATAAAAACTTTCCTGTCGGATGAGAGAAGCGATATGAACGAACGAGCTGTCACATTAGCGTCGGGCTCCTTGATTTCCCACATGATGGATCGTCGCTCTTGGGAAGAATGGACGTGCGCACAGCTCAGGGTAGGAGGGATGTCCCTGAGGACGTACTTCAGACGAGCGGTTTAGCCGGGGTGCCGGCTTTCTGTTTACAGAAGTGCAGGGTCTGCGATGCTGCTCTCTTGGGGCTCAGGGCTGACAGACCACTGCTGCCCTCCTATGGGGGAGAAGCTTAGAGAGAGAGACAACCATGCTCATCCAGCTCAACCCCAGGCAGGCTTGCGGTTTGGCTGGGCCCAGCAGGGAGCCTCAGTTGCTGGGGAAAGGAGCCAGGTCTGTTCCCCTGTCTGGCCTCCACAGTAGCTGGGCTGCTGCTGGCCACTGGTGGGGGGGAACCATTGTGAGCCATAACGGAAAAGCAGTGTATTGTATCTGATTAGGAGGGATCTAAATGAAACACTAATCTAATAAGAGGCTGAGAGTGTCTTCTGAGAGGGTCATGGCCCTGAGGCATGGCTCTCGCCAGGGGGGGCAGGAGACAGGGAGGCAAGAGGAGAGGCCAAGGTGGGTGAGGAGGCAGACGATGTTGAGGGGGAGAGTGGAGCAGCGGGGGTCCAAGGTTAAGGGGCAGAGGCGAGGGCTGAGAAGGAGATGGGGTGGGGTGTGTGTGTGTGGACGGGGGGGGGGGGGGGGCTTGTTCTCTGTTGGCCCTGTGCCATGTTGGCGCAGTGCGTTTCTAGGTCCAGGCTGTGGAGGTGTCACTAAGTTGCCTCACTTTCATTGGTGTTTATGTCTACAGCAAGTGGGAACGAGGAACAGCCTTCATGGCTCAATGTTGCTGGTTCCTTTCGGGCATGGTATGCAAACAGCAGGTGTCTCTGAACTACTCTACCCATGGAAAAACAGCAGGAGCCTGTTTTTAAACAGAGAGAGGGACAGAGACAAACAGAGAGGAAAACAGACAGACAGAGCGAGAGTGGGTGCAAGTGGAAGAGTGAGATTAAGAGAGAAAGAGAGAGAGAGTAGGTGCAAGAGTGGGAGAGGGGGAGAGAGAGAGCAAGATCCACTTTGGGAGTAAGAGTCTTGTTGTGGGGTCCAATGTGCTGAAAAACGTATGACCCACGAGGAATGATTGATTACGTTCGAGACCTTTGGCAGCTTTGCATTGTTTTCCTATTTTCACCAGGGTTTTAATGTTCTCCTTTACAAGCTCTCCTCTGTGCAGCCCAGTTAGTTTCATGAGTTGTGAAACAGCAAGGCCAAGCTACTCTTAAAGGAACCCAGATACTCAGCAAGTTGGGACTGTCCGGTCTGGCTTCACTGAGCCTTAGTCAGCTGATTGTTGGAAAAACATTCTGCTCTGCAGTTTTGTCACTTCTAAAAACTCTCTCTGCCTTCTTGTTTGGTTGCAGAAACTAGTGGTTGGAGTGAACCAGTTTGCATACACCTGTGTCCAGGAACATCCTATCTGGACCAATCAGCAGTTCTGGGAGTCCACCTTTTATGGTGAGGTCCAGAACCAGATCAGAGCTCTGTACCTGACCAACTACGAAGATAAACAAGGCATCGCTGCCAGGCTCAAGGTGAGGAAAATAAACACAGGCTCCCTTAACCTTCACAGTGCAGTATCTTCAGTATGGAGAATCAAGTGGTTCAAATGCTAAATTAGCAGCAAGTCATGGTGCGTTTTCTTATCCCCCCCAATCTGTGATCTTCCACGTCGGCCCGGCAGGAGCCTTCGCTGGGTGCCAGCCCGTCCGAGCGGACGGCCATGGACCTGGCGGCGGAGCAGCTGCGGACCTGGCCCAGCCTGAGCAAGGAGAAGCAGCAGGAGCTGGTGAAGAACGAGGAGAGCACGGTGTTCAGCCAGGCCATCCACTACGCCAGCCTCATGGTCTACCTCCTGGTGCCGCTGGACACCAGCAAGAACAAGCTGCTGCGAAGCACACCTGCCACCGACTGGGAGAGCGGCAGCAACAGCATAGTCACCAACAGGCAAGACACGAACCTAGCGACGCAAGCTGGGATTTATGGACGTTCTTTTCGTTTAACTTTCCAAATGTTTTTGGGGGGTGCCTATTGGTGTAGCAGGTCTGGGTGATTAAATATAGCAGCAGTTTGTGTAGATGATCAAAACAAGGACTAAACAAGGGCAGGTACAGTGGACCTCCTGGTGCTTTTGACTGTCTCTTAGCAGTACAATCCAAGCTGTAGTCATTGGTCCGAAACCATGGCAAGATGCATGTGGTGAGGCTTAGTGGACAAATCAGGGAGATATATGGAGGAGTGAACCTGAAGGGGAATTCTGTATCCTGTTTTGGTCAGGGAGTACTTATTCCTCCCCAGTAGAGGTGCTGATAGTCTGGATATCTGACAGGCTTCTCTCTGGCCAGATGGAGCATGACACCTCTGCTGGATCCAGCCCACATCCTCCCTCCTGGCCCTCGTTGACTCATCCACACGCTGGAGCTCTGCCTCCTCTCTCTGCTAGGGGTGTTTAAACACACAGGGCTTCTGCAGGGTGGGGAGGGGGGGGGGGGGCGGGGGAGGGGGGGGCGGGGGGGGGTGCTAACACCACACACAACCAAGAACAACACCAACGACGAAACGAATAGGATTCGCGATGTCCAGCAGCGGCCGTAAAGTGAGCGGAGTGTGGAAACTTCTCTCACCTGGGAGTCCTTTTCCATGGAACGGGTCGAAAGACTCTGCCAAGGCTGAACAGTAGCTACCTCCAGGTCCTGCGCTTCCCTGACGACCTTCCTGCCGGTCTCCCTGCCGCGCAGTAGCGCATAACGACCATGCTACTGAGAAGGCGTGGCGCTGAGCCAGGTTACGGGGCTAGCGAGTACAGCATGGCATAGCGACTTCTCCTAAACACGACATGCCCCGTGATGAATGTCTTTCTAGATGTGGGAGCGAGGCAGAGGCCATTCTCGTTTGTTTTTGTTGTTGTATTTTCCTCTTTAAAATAATCGTTGCACGTAGTTTCCCCAGACTTGTTTTGTTCCTCTGAGAGAACTTCTGGATCTCATCTGTGAGTTTGTAAACTCTGTGGAATGGTTACATCATGGGTACCATGTGACTGGTGTAGCGTTGCCAGGACGACTTTAACCCAGGCCCACTGACGCTCCACAAATGCACCTTAATGTTCATCGCACACCCTTTCGAGCAGCCTTTGTAACGTGGTGTAATCTTCCGAATATGTCGTCAACTAAAAGTAACTCATTGGCCATAATATGTTTGTGGGTATGTGTGTCATGTCATGCAGTATTGCCGGCAGCGTGGCTGAGAGCTTTGACACCGAGAGTGGCTTTGAAGACTCTGAGAACAGCGACGTGGCTAACTCCGTGGTGAGGTTCGTCGCCCGCTTCATAGACAAGGTGTGCACAGAGAGCGGTGTGACCCAGGACCACATCAAGAGCCTGCACAGCATGATCCCAGGTATACCCGCTCTCTCCCCCTCAGGCAACCCTCCTCGCCCCCCCTGCGGCTCCAGATCTTTCTGGGGGTTTCCTGGCAGTGTATTTTTGACCCCAAACCCACAGCACTTAGGCTACTGAGCAGAATACCTTCTGACATTAAAAGGGTGCCATTTAATCTGTGAACACAGGCTGTGCTTGTAAGTAGGTGTGAGGTTCTAGGTGGGGTGCTACTGGCGTGTGCTAATATGTCCCCCCCCCCCCCGCCCCCCCCCTCCATAGGCATTGTGGCCATGCAGATGGAGACTCTGGAGGCTGTCCACAGAGAGAGCAGAAGGCTGCCTCCCATTCACAAGGTAAGAACGGCCTTGCAGTGGACACTGGCTCCCTTCCCCCCCCCCCCCCCCCCCCCCCCCCCCCCCACCGGGCTGCAGCGTGCCTCCGTCTCTCCAGGAGTACGACCGGCCTGTGACTGTGGGAGACGTCGGTCTCACAGGAACAGACGGAGTTAGGAATGGAGGGGATTGAACTTTTTCTGTGATATCTGGTTCAGAGAGTCTAGCTGAAGGTCACCGCGACTCTGAGGGCCGGTTTTGCATCCACCCTAGCGGAAACACTTGTTCTGTTGGTAGTCGCCTTATCTTTTATCACAGCCAACGCTTGATAAGCGCTTTTTTTCCCACGCAGACACACACAAAGTGTGTGTATGTGAGCTTACGTGTTTTTATGTGTCAGGCCTGGTGTGTGTTTGTCCACGTGTGCGTGTGTGACTATCTAAGCCGAGGCCAAGTTAGCCAGGTCTTCTGCCAGCAGCGCTGTGTACTGACAGCAGCAGGAGTGTCCCTGGAGGGTCATGAGCAGCAGGATTTATGAGCAGGAGAGCTGAGGGGCCGGCCCCTGCCTGCTGGCCCCAGCTAGCTCCCTGGCTGGTGATGCTGCATTGTTATGGCTGAGGTGGAACATTCTCCTCAGACTGGTAGCTTGAGGAAGTGACTAAGATGGCGCCGCGAACGGCTGCCTCGACGGGACTGAGCTACCTAGTCTGTCTGTTTTTGTTCGTAAATTGTGTGTTCTGCCAAGATCCGCGGAGTTTTTTATCAAAAGAAGAACTCCTAAACATCAGAGGAACAACCCCGGATAGTTTGGTGCCCACTTTTCTGCTCCCGGAGTCTGAACTTGTGGATATTCTGATCAGCTCAACAATCGGCATTGTCTGTGCCCTGAAAAAGCGCTACAATGCTAACAAGGCTAACAAGGCTAGCACCAGGAAAAGGGGGAGTCGAGCGGGCGCTCTTGTCCGACTCAGGAGGCGCGGAAACCGGCCCGCGCTACCGAGTCTCTTCCTCTCCAATGTGCGTTCACTGCACAATAAAATGGACGAACTCCGGATTACCATGGCGAAAAACAAAGACTTCCTTCTCTCCTCGGCTATGTGCTTCACGGAAACCTGGCTATGTGACAAGGTGGTGGACGCTATGCTGGACCTGACCGGATTCCAGCTGCTAAGAGCGGATCGAGACGCGGCCCGGTCTGGGAAGAAGAAAGGTGGAGGTATTTGTTTTTATATCAACCGCTGCTGGTGTGTGGATGTATCGGTGATTATGAGACATTGTTCCCCCGACCTGGAATCTTTTTTCATAAACTGTAGACCTTTTTATTCGCCCCGGGAGTTCGCGTCCTTCATCCTGGTTGGTGCTTATCTGCCACCGGGCCCGCTGGTTAAAGAAGCCCAGCGCATGTTAGCAGACCAGATCCTGAAAGTGGAGCGAACCCACCCGGACTCTCTAGTCATCGTTCTAGGTGACTTCAACAAAGGTAACCTCAGCCAAGAACTCCCCAAATACAGACAATTCATAACCTGCCCCACCAGGGAGGGTAACACCCTGGACCATTGTTATACCACAGCCAGCAAGGCTTACCATGCCGTGTCCCGTGCTGCACTGGGTCACTCCGACCACGCCATGATCCACCTGATTCCTGCATACAAGCAGAAACTAAAACTCTGTAAACCTGCAGTGAGGACATCAAAACAGTGGACCAGCGAGGCTGTGGAGGAACTCAGAGCTAACCTGGAGTGCACGGACTGGGAAATGTTTGCTGCCGCTACAAACGGACTGGATGAGTACACTGAGGCTGTGACATCATACATCAGCTTCTGTGAGGATTCCTACATACCAACTCGATCCAGGGTGAGTTACAACAATGACAAACCCTGGTTTACTGCAAAACTCAGAAGTCTGAGGTCTAAGAAGGAGTTGGCGTTTAAGTCTGGCGACCGTTACAGATTTAAGGAGGCGAAGAAGCTGTTCAGCAGGGGCGTCAGAGACGCGAAACGACTCTACTCAAAGAGACTGCAAGAACAATTCTCCTCAAACGACTCTGCTTCTGTCTGGAGGGGGCTTAGGCAAATTACCAACCACAAGCCCAGAGCCCCACCCACCACCAACGACTCCCGCCTGGCCGAGGACCTGAACGAATTCTATTGTAGATTCGAAGGACAATCGGACAGCCCCATGCCCCACCCCCACACCCCTCCCCCCTCCACCCCAACCAGCACCCCACCCCCCACCCCACCACCTATCAACACCAACACAATGTTGACTCTCTCCATTCAGGAGAGGGAAGTTAACAAAGTGTTCAAGAAACAGAACCCTCGCAAAGCTGCCGGGCCGGACGCTGTCTCCCCTGCCACACTGAAGCACTGCGCTGACCAGCTGTCTCCTGTGTTCACCAACATCTTCAACACCTCCCTGGAGATATGCCACGTGCCAGCCTGCTTCAAGTCCTCCACCATCATCCCTGTGCCCAAGAAGCCCAGACCAACAGGACTGAACGACTACAGACCCGTCGCCCTGACATCTGTGGTAATGAAGTCCTTCGAACGCCTGGTGCTGGCACACCTCAAAAACTTCACAGACCCCCTCCTAGACCCCCTGCAGTTCGCCTACAGAGCCAACAGGTCTGTGGATGACGCAGTGAACATGGCCCTCCACTACACCCTCCAGCATCTGGACTCTCCAAACACCTACGCCAGGATCCTGTTTGTGGACTTCAGCTCTGCCTTCAACACCATCATCCCGGCTCTGCTTCAGGACAAGCTCTCCCAGCTGAACGTGCCCGACCCCACTTGCAGGTGGATCACAGACTTCCTGTCCGACAGGAGGCAGCGCGTCAGGATGGGAACGCAAGTCTCTGACTCCCGGTCCATCAGCACCGGATCCCCTCAAGGCTGTGTCCTTTCCCCCCTGCTCTTCTCCCTGTACACAAACAGCTGCACCTCAAGTCATCCATCAGTCAAGCTCCTGAAGTTTGCGGACGATACCACCCTGATCGGGCTCATTTCTGATGGGGACGAGTCTGACTTCAGGTGGGAAGTGGACAACCTGGTGACTTGGTGCAGCCAGAACAACCTGGAGCTCAACGCTCTTAAGACAGTGGAGATGGTTGTGGACTTTAGGAAGGACCCAGCCCCACTCCCCCCCATCACACTGCGCGACTCCCAGGTCAACAGTGTGGAGTCCCTTCGCTTCCTGGGCACCACCCTCTCCCAGGACCTCAAGTGGGAGCTGAACATCAGCTCACTCACAAAGAAAGCCCAGCAGAGGATGTACTTCCTGCGGCAACTGAAGAAATTCAGCCTGCCAAAGACAATGATGGTGCAATTC
The DNA here is from genome assembly GCA_030340665.1 of Neosalanx taihuensis. Taxonomy (NCBI): domain Eukaryota; kingdom Metazoa; phylum Chordata; class Actinopteri; order Osmeriformes; family Salangidae; genus Neosalanx; species Neosalanx taihuensis. The sequence continues at coordinate 11,916,486 of CM059295.1, forward strand.
TACACTGCCACCATCGAGTCCATCCTCACCTCCTCCATCACCGTCTGGTACGCTGCTGCCACTGCCAAGGACAAGAGCAGACTGCAGCGTATCATACGTGCCGCTGAGAAGGTGATAGGCTGCAACCTGCCATCCCTTGAGGACCTGCACAAGGCAAGGTCTCTAAAACGGGCGAGGAAGATTGCGGCCGACTCCTCCCACCCTGGACACTCAGTGCTTCAGCTGCTCCCTTCTGGCAGGAGGCTGCGGTCCATCAGGACTAAAACCTCTCGCCACAAGAATAGCTTCTACCCCTCTGCTATTGCCCTCTTCAACAGGGCCAAGGACTCAGTTTGAGACACCCCCCCCCCCCCCCCTCCAGCATCCCATTGCACTCTGCCACTTTAGCACAAAACACTTTAAACTTTAAACTTAAAAAACTTACAACTGTGATATTTGCACCACTGTGTATACACCCCCCCCCCCCCCCCCCCCAACGTACCATATATATACCCATTCCACTCTGTACCCATGTCTTTTGCAATTCCATGTTACCTGTATCATTTGCACTACTCGCATCATTTGTATTATTTGTAACATTTGCATTCCATGTTACCTGTATCATTGCACTACTCGCATCATTTGTATTATTATTGTATTATTTGTAACATTTGTATTACTTGTCTATATGTATCATATCTGCAGTGTATCTTACATGGTATTCATTTTCATTTTATTAGTAGGCCACATTTATGTTCTATGTTTGCTCATTCCTGCCAAAGTAAATTCTATGTTTGTTTATCTTGCATAGCGAATAAACCCCCATTCTGATTCTGATTCTGATTCTGAAGTGATAAGTGCTGTCGAGTCGTGTTCCTGGTCTCTGGGGTTACTGGACCATCTGGGTTTGTGTACATAGTATGTGGGTGTGTGTACAGTAGGTGTGTGTGGTGGGGCTTGTGTTTGATGAGGACTGCAGGAGTGCTGTCCACATCACTGGGTCTGGCCTTCACATGCTCCTCCTCCACCGGCACCTGCTCCCCGACTGGGTCTGACCAACCCTGGCTTAGAAAGGAGGCTGACCCCACCCTGCTTTCTTCATTATGGTGGAGAAGGGGGGTGTACAGCATTGAGTTAGAGAAGAGCTCCAGATCTCCTCCTCCACGCTCCTCCCTCTCTCTCTGTCTCTCTGTGTTTCTGAAGGCTGTCCCCACAGCAGCTGGGCTTGGGGTCGGAAAACACATCTGTCCCCCACCATAGAGACCGCAGACCGGTCTCTGCCTCCTCTCCTGCGGCCTGCGCTGTCTCCCTGACACACACACACAGGAGCGGTGCGACGCGGACCCTGTTCAGGAGGACGGTCTTCCTTCCCCCCCGGGGGCTACAGAGATGTGGACCAGGTGGAGCCCATCTGCTGTCGCTCAGCTGGGGGGTGGGTGTGAGGGCGGGGCGGGGAGGGGAGTGATGAGGGGCCCTCAGACACCTGCATGCCGCTGGCACCTCACCTCACACCCCCTTTGCTGTTTTCCAACTTCCTTGATTGCGTTACTTGGCTTGGATGTTGTGGCAACATTGGTTTTGGCATTTTTGTCAGAATATTAATGTTGTTGTTGGGGTGGCGGATGTCACCAAGGAATGGCTGTGCAGATTGCAGTCATTGTCCATGTGTTTCACATCGAACCACGAGTGGATTGAAAATTCAATTGGGAGTGGAATTATTATTCATAGAAAAGAGGGAAATGTGTATAAAGAACGACTTGTGCTTTTGTTTACAGCTGGTCATTATCATCCTCAGAGCCCAGAGAACAAGACATAGTTTTCTTGGCCCTGGATCAGTGCATGTAAACCCTGGCATGCTGATTGGCCATAACAGTGTGTGGATGCGCTAAAGTGTTTTATGAGATGTTGTGGCGGTATGACAGGGTATGTGCGTGACCTGCTGATGTCCTTGTGGATTCAGCCAATGTACTGAGTGTGTGGGAGGGGGGGGAGAGGGGAGACGCATGTGTACGTGCATACATGCATGTGTCTGTGTTTTTCAAGGCCGTTGTTCACATACCCTTGCATGTCTGTGTCTATACAGGCCTGTGTCAGTCAGTCAGTGTAACCTTCATGACCTCGTGCGCCCCCCCCCCCCCCCCCCCCCCCCTTCCTCTCTGCAGCCTAAGATCCTGCGTCCTGTGTTGCTCCCGGGGGAAGAATTTGTGTCGGAGGGCCTGCGGGTGGTCCTGGACCCCGATGGGCGGGAGGAGGCCACGGGGGGCCTCCTGGGCGGGCCACACATCCTCCCAGCAGAGGGAGCCCTCTTTCTCACAACCTACCGCATCATCTTCAAGGGCACCCCCCACGACCCGCTAGGTAGTCTCTCTGCTCCATGCATCACTGCCGTTGCTGTTATCACTTGTATAAGTCTCTAGGAATGGCTTCAGGATGGAGGTTGAGAGTGTTGCTATGTTTGTGGGTGGGTGGGGGGAGGGGAGGTGTACGGGTGAGGTGTGTGTGAGGTGAGGTCTAAGGTGTGTGTGTGTGTGTGTGTGTGTGTGTGTGTGTGTGTGTGTGTGTGTGTGTGTGTGTGTGTGTGTGTGTGTGTGTGTGTGTGTGTGTGTGTGTGTGTGTGTGTGTGTGTGTGTGTGTGTGTGTGTGTGTGTGTGTGTGTGTGTGTGTGTGTGTGTGTGTGTGTGTGTGTGTGTGTGAGCAGTAGGGGAGCAGGTGGTGATCAGGAGCTTCCCAGTGTCCACCCTGACCAAGGAGAAGAAGATCAGTATCCAGAACCTGCTGCAGCAGCACATGCAGGAGGGACTGCAGCTCCGCTCAGCCACCTTCCAGGTACACTGTTACCACCACTACCCTGTTACCATGACACTGTTACCACCACCACTACCCTGTTACCATGACACTGTTACCACCACTACCCTGTTACCATGACACTGTTACCACCACCACTACCCTGTTACCATGACACTGTTACCACCACTACCCTGTTACCATGACACTGTTACCACCACCACTACCCTGTTACCATGACACTGTTACCACCACTACCCTGTTACCATGACACTGTTACCACCACCACTACCCTGTTACCATGACACTGTTACCACCACTACCCTGTTACCATGACACTGTTACCACCACTACCCTGTTACCAAGACACTGTTACCACCACTACCCTGTTACCATGACACTGTTACCACCACTACCCTATTACCATGACACTGTTACCACCATCACACTGTTACCATGACACTGTTACCACCACCACACTGTTACCACCATCACACTGTTACCATGACACTGTTACCGCCATCACACTGTTACCACCATCACACAGTTACCATGACACTGTCTCCGCCATCACACTGCTACCATGACACTGTTACCATCACCACACTATTACCACACACCACCGCCATCAACATCACACCATCACCACAACACCACTAGCACCACCACATCACTACTTCTACACCATCACCTGACCACCACCCCTCCATCTCCATCACCACACCAGGAGGCTGCTAATGGGGGTTCAATCCTTGGCTGAATGTGTGAGGGGTTCTTCTGTAACTGGCAGAAGCTTCTAGCATAGCCCTTCTATTTCTGTGGAAGTTGTGACTTTTGGGAGGAAGCTGGATATATTTGTTCCAGATTCCCAACCTACATCTGCCTAGATATTATTACATTCATTGGAAGTAACTTTGTATAATGTTGAGTTCGGAGTAAAAAAAAAAAAGATATATGCGACGTAGCACATGGTTCTGGTCTTTCACAATTCATGAAGTGTTGTAAAGTTTTTATGGTTCATTCCTATCTTTTTAGTAACAGGGACAATAAAAAGCTCTGTGTTTGCAGGGGGCGGGGGGGGGGGGGGGGGGTCACTTGGCGTGCCTGTGTGTGTGTTGTCATGCGCGAGCTGTGTTAGCCCTGGCGAGCGTGTGTGTCTGGGCTCCATTATCTGAGTGCTGAGAGGTGGAGTCCACAGGGGATCCATGAGGGGGGTCAGATGTGTGGGGGTGGCGGGGGTGGGGGTGTCGGAGGGAGGATGAGGTCTGGTCAAGGCCCCAGCCTCACTCAGGAAAGATGTTCTGTGAGAAATATGCGAATTCTTCCATTCCGTACATTCTGTTTCGGATGCTAAAGCACTTGCTAAAATCGTTTGCTGCACATGTTTTTTGGCTTTAGAGGGGTGCATTACAGCAGACCCCCTCATTCATGGTTCGAATATTTTCAGCTGTTCCACGACGCGTCTGGGATGTGAGCTGTTAGTGATGGTTGCTCCTCCCCCCTCATGTTTTCCCTTTGCTCCCCCCCCCCCCCCCCCTTGTAGCTAATCAAGGTGGCCTTCGATGAGGAGGTGAGCTCCGAGATGGTGGAGATCTTCAGGAAGCACCTCCAGAGAATCCGTTACCCACAATCCATCTTCAGCGTGTTTGCTTTTGCGGCCGGTCAGACAGCCCCCCAACTGATCCTCCCCAAACAAAAAGAGAGGAACACAGGCTTCAGGTCAGCTCTGAGTCCACCTCCACTCTACTTTTACCCTCTACCCCCACCCTCTACCCCCATCCTCTACCCTTACTGTCTACTTCCACTGTCTACCCCCACTCTCTACCCCCACTGTCTGCTCCCACCCTCCATGAGTCTTGAGCCATACACCTGCTGCAGTTCAACTTACAAGGCCCGGTTTACAAGATAATTGAGCAAAAGAGGTCCACAGACCTTCCTGTAAGCTTTGAATGATGATAATGATAGCTCATGAACTCTTCCTGACCCCACCCCCAACCTCCCACCCCCCTCCCCCAGGACACTGTCCAAAACCATCGTGAAAGGAGCCAAGAAAGCCGGGAAGATCACCATGGGGCGTGGCGGCCAGACCGCTCTGAAGAAGAATGACCGGGGAAGCCGCATGACCTGGCACGAGGAGGACGACATCTCAGGTGAAGAGGGGGAGGGGGGCTGTGGGGGAAGGAGAAGGTAGGAAGAGGAGGAGTCGGAGTAGGGAGAACGACAGTGGAAATTAAGGGGGAGAGGTGATTACCAAACAAGAGATAGGCTGTTGGACTAGTTCCACACCAGATAAAGTGTGTGTGTGTGTGTGTGTGTGTGTGTGTGTGTGTGTGTGTGTGTGTGTGTGTGTGTGCCTGCGTGCCTGCGTGCCTGCGTGCCTGCGTGCCTGCGTGTACTGCAGTGTCAGACGAAGGCGAGCCGCCCCCCAGCAGCACTATGAGGGCGTCTGAGAAGTCCACCATGGAGCAGCTGGTAGAGCGGGCCTGTTTCCGTGACTACCAGCGTCTGGGCCTGGGCACCATCACTGCCAGCTCGTCTCGCTCCAAGCCTGGAGATCAGTTCAGAGTCACAGCTGTCAACAGGCTCTACTCTCTCTGCCGCAGGTCAGATTTACACACACACACAAAGTCCAGATAGCAGAGGGAAGAAGCCAGTGGTTCTATCTGTTGTTTTCTCTATGTCAAGGGCCATTGATGGAGTGGTTGTTTTTATATCAGACCGCACACTAACATTTCCCATGCAGTTCAGATTTGAAACGTTGCCGTATGAGACTACCTCCATAGCTGCTGACAGTGTGTGTCTCTGTGTGTGTGTTCCACAGCTACCCCGGGCTCCTGGTCGTGCCTCAGTCTGTACAGGACAGCAGTCTTCACAAGGTGGCGCGCTGCTACAGACACAACCGTCTGCCTGTGGTGTGCTGGAAGCACCCCCGCACCAAAGCTGTGCTGCTGCGCTCCGGAGGGTTCCACGGCAAGAGTGTGGTGGGGCTCTTCAAGTCCCAGAACCCCTCCTCCACAGGTGGGCCTGCACACACACGCTTTCACTTACACGCTCTCTGGCAGACCGATGCACACTTTCTGTCTGTGTCGTTCACAGCCAGGAAATTGCTGATTTTCCCCTGGACTACAGCCCCTGGGCTTGTGTCTGGGTGAACCTTAGTGTCTGTGTGTGTAGTGATGGCCCTGCTCCCTGCCTGTAGCTCCTGCCTCGTCATCTGAGTCATCCAGCAGTCTGGAGCAGGAGAAATACCTGCAGGCCATCCTCAGCTCCATCCCCATCTACTTCAAACTCAACGGCAGCAACACGTTGACCAACCGCTCGCTCATCGGCATGTCGCCAGGTAAACCTCTTCCTATTCTCCGCTCGTCTTCTCTCCCCTCTTCCTCCACTCCTCTCTTCTCCTGTTTTGTCCAGACTCAAAACTGCTGTTGTTTTCATCCGTGTCGTGTTCCTGTTTGTCCTGGGTTCTGGGCTGTTTTGCTGCTGCTTATCGCCATGGGTCTTCCTCTCCTTCGTGACCTGGGTTATTTCTGGGGTCCGTGGTGGCGAGGGAAGGAACTGAGGCACAATGTTGGGTTGCGTAAGAGGAACAGGACACCCTGGGGTCACCCCCTCCGTCCCTAACCCCTGCGGACTGGACCCGCCGTGCCAGGCTGGGGGTGGGGGGGGGGGGGTGGCAGCGCACACAGACTGTTTCTCACGCACACAGTCTCACTCGCATCGTCAGCTACAATCGGTTCCCCTTATATCGGCGTAGCCTGCTTGTCTGTGGGAATCGGGTCAGAAAGTCCTGCATCAGCAGAGAGCACCATCCATCTCTGTATCCAGATTCAAGCCCATCTCAGATGCTGGGAAGCTGGAGGGGCTCGGGTTTACTTCCCCCCCATCATGTGACCAGGAATCCTGCAGATTTGTGACTTCGTTGTCCGAGTGAGAGTTGAACGCTGCTGTCAGAGTTCTGTTCCCGTTCCTGCCTTGGTCGAGATAGTTTGAACCTTCGTTTTCTCGATGACTCTCTCCCCCATTCCCCCCCCCCCACCCCACCCCTATGTGTGTGTGCTATTACAGACTTGAACACTAGTCCCACAGGGAGTCGATCTCCTCACAGCTGGGTAGTTGCTCAATGACTTTTAGTATAATCCTAAGTGTGTGTGTGTGTATATGTGCACGCTATAGGCAGTGAAAGGAAGACATCAAGAATGCCAAAGATGGCTCCAGTCCATTTGGACATGCCCTTCTCCAATAGCTTTGCCAGAGGAGGTGAGTCTGTCTTTCTGTGTGTGTGTGTGTGTGTCCCGCTGAACCAACATGTCACTATCTACAAAGACGACACCCCAGAGGTCCTAAAGAGAATATTTGCTGATATGAGGTTGCTGTTATTGAAGTCCGAGACAACCTAGCCTACCTATTCTAAGTTTTGTATTTATGTAGAGCCGTAGACCCTAAACTAAATTGTCCTTCAGACCTCTGTTTGAAGCTTGTCACACTAAGCTCCCAGGTGCTTTCGTTTTACACTAAGATACGCTCAGCCATCACGTGACTTAGCTGGCTATATACTTGACCTACATGAGGTTGTAGAAGGAGCACATCTTGTACTCCAGATTGGTGTTTAGCCTGATCTAGGTGAGAATATTTTTAGGCAGTTCCTATGAGAAAGGAACTACTGTAGATTTAGCTCAATCTATCTTTAGCAAAGCCTTACAACAGCAGTGGTAGATGACTGATAGGACGATGTCCTGACTCGTTGGTTTGTGAAGACACTGATTTTAGCCCCGAATGTTGCATCAGGCGTATCAGTGACACATGCGTTCCAGGAACTGAGGTTTTTTTTTGTATTCCTCTGCTTCCTGTTTCCTCGTCAACACCTCATTCGGGACAATCAAACAGCATTGCATGTTGGTCCCTCTGATTGCTCCATTCCATAAGTTCATGTCTCTTTCATTCATGGCGTCTGGGGTATATTCTCTATCTCTACCATGACTCCGGGGGTGGGAGTGTATGACGGGTCTGTGTGTCTTATGGTCATACAGTCTCAGGGTGGAGTGTGTATCGCCTGCCATGTGTGTCCATCTGATTGTTGTCTTTTTGTACCTTCCCTCCCCTCTCCTCTCTTCTCATACTCACAACCCACCAGTGCTTGGGTACAGGGATAAACTATTCACTCACTCAAACCAAAAACCTGACCCTAAGGGAAGAATCCTGAATCAAGGTATAGTGTATCTCTGCTCTTTGGTTGTCCACCCCACCTTCCACCCAGCATCCATACTGAGGACCCTGGTCTACCAGATCTCCTCCTGGTCATTCCTTCATACTAACCCATCATCATAACCCCACCCCTTGTGTAACATCAGTGTTTGTGGCCCATCTCAGAGCCCTGTGGCCTCCCATCCCTTCCTCTCTTTTTCCAGTAACAGGAGAAGTCACTGTGGTAGAGAACAGAACCTGTCGCAAACCCTTAGTGGGCTCTGGGGCTGGTGTGTGGTTTTAGCAGGGAAGCTGTGGGTTTAACTCAGCCCTGAGTCACTGGGTATGACTGTTCTGCGGTCTGTGACTGTAGTCTATCTCTCAGTCCTATCACGTTCTATAATTAGACCTCAAATAGCTACATTTAGGTGAGTGCACTAGTACTAGGAAGGGGACGGAATGGGTTTGTACCTGGGATGTTTTCTGGAATACAGAAGAGAGTTGGGATGCTGTTGCTCAATTCTGTGTGGTTGGATAGGATTTCAGCTCCTTTGATTAAAAAGCATAGATTGTATCTGCATAGATCTTAAGGAGTGAATTGATATTTATCCTTGTCATGGTCATGTAGCTGTACGCCAATTTGTTTTTTACCATCTTTCATTCCCTCTGGCAACTATAAGCCATGCCATTATTCTAATTTAAAGCTCTGAATTATTGCAGGTGTCTGATCCTGTGATGCTAACTGTGTGTGTGTGTATGCGTGCGTGTCTGTGTTTCTGGTGTGTATCTGTATGTGTGTATATGTGTGCATGTGCGTGTATGTGTGTGTATGTGTCCCAGGTGTGTGGGCCAGCCTTCGTTCCAGCAGCAGGTTCAGCCAGCACACGTCAACAGCAGAGGTGGGGGCTCGGCTGGCAGGGAAAGATCTGGCTCCCCCTGCAGGCAGCGACAGCCTGCAGGCCCAGCTGCTCAAACAGCAGGCCGCCTTCTACATCTTTGGAGAGAAGTCCCACCTGAGGGTAGGCATGGGTCCTGGTGGAACCCCCTGCTCTGGTTACTGCTCTCTCTGCATCTTCAGGATTTAGCACACTCGATGATTGAAGGATCGTTGATGCTGTGTGGGGCTCTGTTGAGTGTTGAGATTCTTCATCGTTTGGTTGTTTGTTGGTTTTTGGGAGATGGAAGAAGTGAAGAAGGCAGGTCAGTAACTGCTGTTAGTTCTAACAGACTGTAAATTTCCTCACTGATGAGGAGAACTTGATTGTCTTTCATCCGCTTCTGATTTATGAGTCCAGTCCCTCGTCTTAGATAATATTGCAGTTGGACAAGCTCTAGGACTTTCAGCTCTTTTCCTTCCCCTGGTATCGTGGTGCAGTGTGCCTGAGTGCTGAATATGAAATGGATATTCTTTACTTTGGCAAAATGTGTTTATAAATAACCGTTAGTACGCTGGACTTGCCAGTTGTGTGGATGGAGGCCACTGGCTGAAGGCCACGGTTCCAGAACAGTGTTCTCTCACATTAGCCTCGCGGTCTAATATTGTCTTCTTTCCACCTTTTGATCTACGTAGTCTGAGGAGACACTCAAAATAGTTTCGAAGTTCAACAAGGGGACGGGATACGTTTGGGTGTTTTATTCAGTACTCTTTCATGTGGCAGTAGCCAGTTCTGTTGTGGAATCTCTGCTCTTCGTCGGTTAGTGAGAAGAGTAGGAATCTGCGATCGCGTCAGTGTTTTGACAGCGGCTCCTTGCGTTGCAGGGCTTCAAACTGGACTCTTCTCTGAACTGTGAGCTGGTGCCTGTGGACTTTGCCGACACACGGCAGGTGAAAGCCTCCTTTAAGAAGCTGCTGAGAGCCTGTGCCCCCAGCGCCACGTCGACAGACGCAGAGGACTCCTTCCTCAAAGCTCTGGAGGATTCTGAGTGGATCCTGCAGGTGAGGGCACACACACACACGCTGATGGATAGTCAAGCAGCCATGACACCCCTGCATGAGCCAGTAGGCTCCAGCTTGTCAGTCCGTGCTCTGTGAGAAAGAGCCGCTTCTGAGCTCCCCATGCTCTGGATGTCTGTGCCGCTGACCCACTTGGTGTCTTCTGTCGTGAAGCGCGTTCCCAAGGGAAACGCTACACATGTACACACACTGGTGAGGGAGCCTGGCTGGCTGTCATCCTGTGAGCTGATCCCATGCTGCCTCTGTCCTTACATTCACTCCGAGCAGCAGCTCTGTCTGGGGGGGAGGAGAGGGGTGGGCGGGGTAGAGTCCTATCATGGCACCAAGTAGTCCTCTGCAGCACACTACTGATTGTAGACCAAAAATAGCAATAGGGGAAGAGTGAGACTGACTGCGTGTTTGCATGCATGTGTGTGTTTGTATGCATGCGTGTGTGTGCGCATGTGTTTGTGTGCTTGTGTGTGTGTTTGCATGCGTGTGTGTGTTTGTATGTGTGTATGCGTGTGTGTTCCCCAGCTTCACAAGCTCCTGCAGCTGGCTCAGATCCTGGTGGAGCTCCTGGACAGCGGCTCGTCCATCCTGCTCAGCCTGGAGGACGGCTGGGATATCACCACACAGGTAGGACGCAGCACGCACCACCAACACAGCCCCCACACACACCACCAACACCCCCCACACACACCACCAACTCAGCCCCCACACACACCACTGACACCCCCCCACACACACACACACACCACCAACTCAGCCCCCACACACACCACCGACACCCCCCCACACACACCACCAACACCCACCACACACACCACCAACACCCCCCACACACACCACCAACACCCACCACACACACCACCAACACCCCCCACACACACCACCAACACCCACCACACACACCACCAACACCCACCACACACACCACCAACACCCCCCACACACACCACCAACACCCCCCACACACACCACCGACACCCCCCATACACACTACCAACACCCCCCACACTCAGACTCAAGAAGAAGATTGGAAGGAAGTGTTCAGAAGAGCAGCTGGAGAAGAGTGACTGACTGACTATCAGCACGGTATCTTCACTGTTCTGGAAGTGAGTCATTCCATCAGGATCACACTCATAGCGATGCTGTTTAGCCAGCTGTGGAACAGGCCTTCTCTTCCAGTCCATTCGCTGTAATCAGCATTTTGTCTATTTTTTTGCTCCTTGAGCTCATGTTTTCCACGCCGTTACTGAGCAAGGCAGCAAGAGCGAACGTGCCTACAGATGTGTTTACTGGTGCTGTAAAGCGTGGAGCTGCTGTGGTAAAGCTCGCCAGGCATGTGTCCAACCCAGCGCGTCCTCCTTAACAGCCCCCCGGAAACCCCGTCGGAAGGCGACAGAACCCACCCACTCAAACCACCCCTGTGTTCACCTGCTCGTCCAAATGTCCTCAAGGTCTTGGCCCGTCACACTGTCCTGAGAGTATAAGGGCCGTTTGAACTTTCATCCTCCTTTCTCCATCCCTTCACATTGCATTGTTTTGCTCCCTGTTTGCCGCTCACCTGTTCTCCCACCCTCCCTTCCTCCCTCCAGGTGGTGTCCCTGGTTCAGCTGCTGAGCGACCCGTTCTACAGGACCCTGGAGGGCTTCCAGGTGCTGCTGGAGAAGGACTGGCTCTCCTTCGGCCACAAGTTCAGCCAACGCAGCAACCTCACCCCCTGCAGCCAAGGGAGCGGATTCACCCCCATCTTCCTCCAGTTTCTGGACTGCGTGCACCAGGCAAGACACACCCCCTCTCACCTACCCGCCTGCCCCCCCCCACATCGCCCTTCTGTCACACACACACCCCTCTGCTGTTTCCCCTCACACCCCCGGGTCATGAGCTCATCACATTCCTGCAGGAGGGAGGAGAAGAGAACAGGAGAGAGAGAGAGAGAGAGGGAGAGAGAGAGAGATTCAGCTGTCACACTCTGTACACTTGGTTTAGTTCTGTACAACTGCAATCCCCATATCGGATAAGCAATTCAGACAGAGTTGCACGCAGGGGAGCAGTGTAGTGGAGGCTGCTGTCCAGATGGTTTGTGAACCCCCTGGTCAAGTGCCGGAGATATCCATGCTTCGCCGCCCCCGCCCCCCACCTCCGCATTTCTTCGCCTGTTGTGTAAAATTGCAGTTGTGGGGATTAGAGCTCTCAGAAAGATGGGCTGGAGCCGGTTTCAGGCTGCTGGGCTAACTTTAGAGAACGTTGGGTTTTCCGTATCCCCCCCCGTGGGCCAGGCCAGGCCAACTCCCATGCAATTACATCAACACATAGTTTGTGCGTTTCTGTCTGTTTTGAAAGCGGGCTCCGGCTGCCAAGCCGACGCGGCTCCCAGCCGGGGCTCGCGGCCCCCAAATCGCCTCAGAACAGGGGGAGAGGGAACCGGATGGCTCCCAAAAATAGAAGTGTCTAGAAACAGCTGTTGTTTTCGCCAGTAGGCCCAGGTGCCCTGAGATAGGAGCAGAGCACCAAGGGCCTCTGAGCTCGGGGCCCCTCCCCTGGATAACGGAGGACTGGCTCCTCACAGCCTGTGTCTGGGAATGATGATGTCACTGAATCCCGGTCAGGCCTGGTGCTTCTCCTGATGTGGGTAATGAGGAGTGTGTGGGCCAGCCAGGGTCCTCTGTAGTCACAACAGAGGGCCAGGGGCCAGAGCTGTGCGGCCTGCCTGCTGAATGACCCTCTCCTGTCCTCGCAGGTCCTGGAGCAGCACCCCATGGAGTTTGAGTTTAATCAGCACTACCTGAAGTTCCTGGCCTACCACCACATCTCCAATCGCTTCAAGAACTTCCTCCTGGACTCAGACTACGAGCGCCTGGAGCACGGTCAGTCCATCTGGCAGCCTGCAGGACGATACTGATACGTGGGGAGATTTGAACCTTGGGCTGAACTGGACCATCAGGCCTTTAGGTTCAGGAATAGTGTGTTTCAACTCAAATTAGTCTAAATTTGCAGATTAACAACAACAGTCAGAGTGTCAGCCTTGTCTACAGCTCCTGAGCCGTCTCTCTTATCTACCATCAGGGCTTTCTGCCACCTGATAGTGGGAGAGGTGCATTTCCCTGAAGCTAAACAGTCTCTCCTTTGTCTCTCCCTTCCAATAGGCACATTGTTCGAGGACAAGGGAGACAAGCAAGCCAGGAGAGGCGTCTGCATCTGGGAGTGTATCAGCCGAATGCACCGGAGGATCCCTGTCTTTTTCAACTACCTGTACAACCCCTCCGACTTGTCTGTGAGTGTCTGTCTATCTGCCTGTCTGCCTGTCTGTTTGTTTATCTGTGTAATTGCACACTCTTGCTCGCTCCATCACAGGGGGCTTTTGAGCGTGTGCTCTCGTTCCTAGGGTGTAACGTAAATTCCCAGGCGTCTAGCTGGCATCTCTGCTCTATCGCCTCCCAGCTCCCAGAAACTCCCCCTGAGCAAGGCTGGGCTCCTCCTGTCAGCCAGACCGCCCTCAGCCTCTTCTCCAGTGCACTTCCACTTGAGCTGGCCCACACTAGCCAAACTCCGCAGTCCGCATTCCGGGCCCTTCCAGGAGCAGTCAGTCCAGAACGCAGAACCTCATGCTTCCTTCCCCAGATGGCTTCCTCATTGATTAATAGCCTGCCACTCTTGCGCAAGGGTCTTGTGTTGACTCTCTAGTGTTTCTTTCTGCTGGTGAGCGAGGCTCCGCCATTGGTTGTTGATGTTTGTCGCAACGCTCCGGATGATCCGGTCTGAACTCTGAAGCTGGTTCCTTATCAGGCAAAGCGAGGTCACAAAGAACTCATCTCCCCTATCTCCCTGACTAAGAAGCTCGTGAGGCGGTTGTTTCAGCAAGGAGAGAGAGATAGGCTTGCTTTCGGAAGTTCTGTATAATCACAGCTTCAAACAGGATTCCTGGAGAAGATGTGTGTTTTGTGGGTTGGTAGGGGAGTGTATTCAGGGGAGTGTATTCATGAAAACTGTTAATCACCGCCCCCGCGGCCATGGATCTGGCCTGTGCCCATGTCTCCCAGACCAGTGTAAATCATGCAGAGCAGGGGGGGAACAGGCGGCCTGTTAGCTTGCCCCGGGACCCAGCCCCTGGCGGCTGGGCTCTGATTAAGTGTTCGGGGAAAGTGTTAGGTCCGGTGGGCCGCATTCTTTCCCACTGGTTCCCGCCGCACAGATGCACTCCGGGAGATTCAGGCTGATTCATATCACTAAGGGAGACGGCTCTCATCTCCCACCCCAGCCAATCAGATAGGATGGTCTGTGTGATGGGAAAAGAGATACAGTGGTTTGGATGTGGTGTTGTTTTCTTGTGCAGTACAGTAGTCTTGCTTTTGATTGATCCCAATCTGTTGACATCAGGCCCACTTCCTGAAGACAGTGATTCACAGGTCTGGATTTGTCTGTTTGTGTTTATATTGTCGTGCGGCGTAGCCGGTGTTGAAGCCATCTATCAGCATCCCCAACCTGAACAAGTGGGACTTCTTCACGGGCGAGACTCTGTCCACGGGCCCGTCGTACGACTGGCGCATGATGGCCATGAGGTCTGAGAGCACCGAGGAGGTGGACACCATCGCCACCAGCCAGAGGAGGATTGTGTGGCCCTGCTACAGCAGCGTGGGTCGCGCCCAGCCCGACGCCATCACCAAACTGTTGACTGTGAGGCTCCCACACACACACACACACCTGCCCTCTCTCAGCATTCCACTTCAGATCCAGGCTGTGTGCTGATGGTGGCTGCTTTGTGTTCCAGGACCTGGAGAAGCTGGAGGGGGAGCTGGGCCAGACCCCTGAGAGGTGGCAGGCCACGCTGGAGAGGGTGAGGGCCAGCATCCAGGAGGACCTCCGACAGGAGGGGAACGTGAGTGTGCCACACAGAGCGCCCACCTCCACACAAGGGAGGGCGTGTCCATGTCGTTGGTGTTTTCCTGGCTAGACATGTAACGTGCGTGGGTCTGTGTTCTGCGGTGCAGCTCCGTAAGCAGTCCGCATCCGTGTCCATCTCCGGCCTGATCCCCACGTCGAGCCTGCAGGCCTTCCACCGCCGCTCCATGCTGCACCTGCCCGACAGCGGCCTGGGGGAGGACAGCAGCCCCACGGCCGCCAATGGGGTGAACCGCCGCGCCGCCACGCTCTACAACCAGTTCACCCCAAAGAACGAGGAGAACCGGTGAGGAGGGCGTGACGCGCCCGGCCGAGCTGTCGCCGTTCACCTAGCGCAGAGCTGAAGTGCCTGCACGGTGCTTACGTGGGATGTTTTCTGCCCCCTCCCCCCCAGGTCGTTTGAGGGGGTCCTTTTCAAACGGGGAGCGCTGCTGAAGGGTTGGAAGCCTCGCTGGTTTGTGCTGGACATCACCAAGCATCAGGTAAGGGCTCCAACGCTACCTACTACAGTCTGGTGCTCCTTTACAAGTAGTGCTGGAAAGTAAGATGTGTGTGTTTGTCCAGCTGAGGTACTATGACACTGGGGAAGACACTAACTGCCGGGGCCATATAGACCTGGCGGAGGTGGAGTCGGTCCTGGTTGCAGCGCCCACTATAGCAGCACCAAAACACATCAGTGAGAAGGCCTTCTTTGACGTGAGTGTCTCTTTCTCTTTCTCCACTCCTCCATAACAGCCTACACCTTTTTCATACCCGTCCACCTCAGAAAGTGCATCAGTAGTTCATGCATCCAGTCTAAGTGTCTGTGTGTGTCGTCTACAGCTGAAGACCACCAAGAGAGTGTACAACTTCTGTGCTTCGGACGCCCCCAATGCTCAGCTGTGGATGGACAAGATCCAGAGCTGCATCTCCGACGCCTGACCTCCGACCCTGGACGACCCCCCATCCCCCGGGCCAGACAGGGTCATACAACAGAAGGACCACTGGAGGGCGAGCCAGAGGGGGCTGACAGTAGAGACACAACACGCCCTTGCTCACCTGTGCCAGCCCAGGAGGGGCGTTATCACAAGGACCACAACCTACTAAGTGCCTGGTGGTGGAGGGGGGGCTGTGGGGAATCCACCCTGCCCTCCCTTATCTTTCTCTCTGCCTGTTGTGAGGTCATTATGCAGGACTCCAGGCAGTGTGTGTCAGCTTTAGGAGGTGTTTAAGCAGACATGTGTCTGGTCCCAGGGCCCTGGCACTGCTACAGGGAGCGGACACCAGGAAAGGAGACATAGGAGGGATGTCAGCTGACGTCTGAGCAGGTCACACTACCAAGGCCAGCTCACCATCCTGTTTTCTGTTCGACATAGACCCAAGCAATAGCACTGGCCATTTCAAACTGTGGTTTCAATAGAAGAGTTTAAGAAAGGCAGCGTGAACTAGAGAACTTCTCTATTATTTTTGAACTTAAGAGGAAAAGTTACCGCTGCTTAATGGAAAGTATGAACCACCAAAAACTCAGAGGTTTTAAAAATGCACAGTATGTCGAAGCAATTTATTTGCACTTAATATATGTACTCCATATATATTATTATAGATTTTCTATAACAGAGACAAACACCAAGGCAAAGGCATTACTCTATGACGTTGTACCTATGACTTCCTTTAACAGGACAAATTAGAAAATAAATACTTTGCACGCGAAAGCTTCAAACATTTTCCTGACATGTTCTATTTAAGTAAGTGATGGGTGGTTCTCTATTTTGTTCAAACACATGAATGTTTTTACTCATGGATAACATTTTTGTTCTTGTGATGTAAGTTATTGTTGTTTTTGTTTTTTATTAAAAGCTTAACTCTCTTTCAGTGGTTTGCTTATTGTTTTGTGTAAATACCTTTTTATAAATGTATTAAACATGCTTTTTTCTAACCTGAACTGTACTACATCCAACTTTACAACCGTTTTTGTATTCTTTTGTCGTCTGTGTTAAGTACCTGTTATTGTAAGAATTACTTGTCTATGGTGAGAATGACTGAAAGCCATTGTGTTGAAAATGAAGGGGACTATACTATATTTCTCAGATTATCCAGATAGGCTCCAGTTCTTTTTAAGGGCTTTTACTCTAAATACGTGGGACATTGTTTTAAAACGATATCTCTGTCTCTCGGTTCTATGTGCATCCTACAGTTTGAGAACACTAAAAAGCATAAAGAGAACTTCTAAAAGACTTCTGAAGCTGTTTGAGAAAATGTCTGTTACTGTATCTTTGTACCAAGTTTTGTGGTGATAGACCTACTAATTTTTTTATTTTTTTGGAAATAAATCAAGAATACTTGAAACTGTAAACCACATTTTGTGATTATTATTATGATATATTTGAAGAGCACATCCATTGCTAGTGTAAAACTAATTAGAAAAGTGTTATGAATGTTGAATATCTCGTAAACCATAAATATACTCTATAGACTAGTCAAGTGGTCCCATCTGAACCAAGCCATGCTAGTTATCACATGAGGTTCAGAGATGAGAGCGTTCACAGACACCATGACAGTCCAGCAGGCCTCAGAACTACACTGGCTCCATTGTAATGCTGTAGGGGATGTTGTTAGCTCACCACAAGATACCACATGGTAGATTTTCACACAATGGGTCACAAGATCCAGCCAGCTAGTGAAGCCGAGCTTAGCCTAAGATGAAGTTTCATCAGGCATCATGTGAACACCTCTCACCCTTCAGAGTCCCTGTCAGTGAAAGCAGACACTGCAGCAGGCACACGGTTAGTCAGGGCAAACCCCTGGAGAGGGTGGTGTGACAGACAGCCCATGGCAGAGGTACGTGACCTGGTGCATGGCTGGTAGAATGGGAGCGACCTGTCCCTGGAGGGGGTAGACCTGTCCCTGGGTGGGGCTGGGCGGGGGGGTCAGTAGGCAGGCTGATAGACTGAATCCCCAGGGTGGAGACTGAGGCCAGGGAGGCATGGTCCTGAGCTGCTCTTTCCCAGCTGGCCAGCACTGGGAGCAGGTGCAGAACTGAGCTGGCTGACATCTGGAGTGACGCCCCTCTGGCAGGTCTCTCCATATTTAGAAAGCCCCTGGAGGGGTCGGAGATTACAGGCCTCGTCTGGGATGGGAGGGGGGTGGTGGTGGTCGGGGGGGCAGCCTGCGGAAGTGAGGATCTGGTTGGATTTTCAGGAATGAGGCAGTTGGGACCGTCTGCTCCCTGAAGAAGAAGTGGTTGAAGCTGCATCCAGCAGGATGCCATCATCCCACATATTACAAAGTCACTCTCTACAGTTCTTCTTTACAGTCACTCTCTACATTTCCTCTCTACAGTCGCTCTCTACAGTTCCTCTGTGCAGTTCCTCTGTACCATAGTACAATGCAGTGCTTCTCAATTATTTTCTGTTACGCCCCCCTCGGAAGAGGAAAAGATTTTGCGCCCCTCCACTCTCTGACGCGACTATAAATGGTATCATTTGTCTATAAAATTGTATAAGTACACCTCTGCATAACACTGTATCCTTATTAATGTTAAAGAAAACATAGATATAGATCTACTTACAACAAATGATAACTTCATTAACATTGTTTTTAGTCTGGAACAGAAAAGATTTAAAGTGCATGGTGATAAATTGCACAGCTGATAACATATCCCTCTGTGGTTCAGCGGGTAAGCATGGTGTCACCAAGTCTGAAAGCCATTTCAGCATTTGTGGTTCAAGTCTTGCTATGACCAATTGCTTTACCAATTATTTAACTAGTCTATATGTGTCAAATTACAGTTAGTTTTTTTTAATCAAGAGAATCCTCTGTGGCTTAGTGGGTAAGCAATGTGTGATGGTAAACCTGATAACCTTGGTTCAAATCCTACTCAAACCTGTTAATTTAACTTACTCTATTAGCAATACATGGGTTGTCTAGCAGGCTGGTGGGTGGCAACCCCAGGTGCCATTCCAGCGCAAGGCACAGTGGTAAATGCCTAACACCCTGTGAGTGCAGTGTCCCCAACTGTCTTGATGAGCACCTAACACACTTCCCCTCCAACTGCCCAAGGTGTGGAGTGAAACAAAGTACATTTTACAATATATTTATGCAAATGTAATATGCAAACTGTTACTCTCATTAAAGACGTCTGAAATGTTGTCTAAACATAAATTTAAAATGTTTACCAACCAAACCCAACCATATCAGACATCAAATTTCCAGAGGGACACGACCTCCCCCCCCCCACCCCCGACCTTGGGCTCTCTGATCACTCTGATCATCCATGGCAAGGATTTAAACCCCAGCCACAGTTGGCACTCCGAGCCCACCAGTGACATTAGTCAACCTGACTTGTCATCGTTCACAACCGTCAAACCCACTATGCCACAGAGTCTCAGCGATAACACACTTTTTCTACGGGCGTTTTTCAAGTCCCTCTTCCAAGCCCTGTTCCAACAAATGCTTTAAAATGTTACATGTAAACACCTGGGATTCAAACCCGCAACCTTTTATTTAAAAGGCAGTGTCACACCTCACTGAGCCAACTCCAGGCTAACTTAGACCAAAGGCAGCAGGGAAAAGACTAAAATGATTTCCGATGTACTATTTAATGGGCCAAGGAGAGCTTGAACAATGAGGCAGCTCTGTTTTATCCGCAGCTTTCCCAATACCTCGCTTGTGTTATACAATACCATGTGAAATAATGATGGTTTAGTATGACTGACCAGATGAATGTTTTCCATATTACCTCACTGTAATATATCCTGACTTGTTAGGAGAATAATACCCCTACTCAAAGCAAAAATCAAGCCTGTGTTTGCTGGTAATCTATCCTGGTCAATTATTTTACAGTCAGTCATTATACTCCATTATTTGTTCCAGAGTCCAAGATCATTCTAAATATAAATTGCAAGTGTGGGTCTCAGGGCCTAAAAATACTCATTCGATGAATGTCGAGTGAGATGCAGTTTAGGCGTAACCGATTTATTTTATAGGTCTTTGGTTAGTTCCAGTGAATTGGCCTCGGTTCCAGGCCACATCAGCTACGTGAGAGACACAGGCATGCAGGGATGATTCACAGCTCCCCCTGGGGCCTTTTCCTGCACCTGCCATGACCCTCACCACAACAGCCACTCACATACAATGCTCTCTCACTCTGTACCCTCCAGCTACGACCCGGGGCTCTGGGTGGGTGACGCCTCGGACAAGGATAAGGAGACACTTAGTGCAAGAATGCACCCGGCTCATGACTCTTAGTTCATGAGTGTCACGTACTGGCGATTCATGTCATGAATCAGCCAGGCTTAGAATATCTCCCAAGTCTTCACCCCCAACAGTGGAGGAAGACCATATCAAAGATCATTTACAGCCTTCAGGGGGGAGACAATGGTGGGCTGGTTTTGGCCCACTTGCTGCTATTAGTCTGTGGCCATCCATTTACTGATGTCACTCTGCTCTTTTCAGCCCTACAGCCCGGGCCCGGTGGGTCCCAGGGTCCAGTCCACCGTGGTCTGCAGCCGGACACGTAGCCAGCCCTCCAGGGTTGTGAGGTCACCCTGGGAACCCATCTCAACCAGAACCCCCAGCATCTGTCAGAGATTTATCTACTAGCAGACCATCCTGAAGAATGTTCCCATTTCAAATCTGTTTAGACGAGAATCTGTTGGCTATCCGTCAATAGGGCCTGATGTTGGTATCATAGACATGCAGCACCCGGCTTGGACGAGCGGAGATATTTTTGACTCTTTTTGGAATGTCGAGGCTTGTGCAATTAAGCCATGGAGATAAAGCCTTCCATTCCCCCAGCTTTGTGTACTGAAAACAGTTTGCTAATAAAAACCTGTATTTATTTTTCACAGATCCTTAAGATATATTGCCTGGCGTGTAATTAAACAGCAGGTCAATACAGTTCAAATCCTGTGTTGTTCAACATTTACATTATATTTACATTTATCAGACACTCTTATCCAGAGAAACTTGCAGCAAATACAGGGTCATTCCCCCAAAGCAAGTATTGTGAAGTGCCTTGCCCAAGGGCACAACATCATGTTGGCACAGCCAGGGTTTGAATCAGAAACCTTCTGATTATTAGCCCAACTCCCTAATCAATCAGCCACCTGACTCGTCAAAGTTTTTCATGAAAACATTTTTCAGTTTGACACGCATGTGTATGTCGGTGTTTCTCCATTTTGTATCATACTGCAACACTGGATCAGTCATCATGTGTTTAGGGAAGAAGGGGGGGGTAGTTTATGGAAAATGTTGAGTCCAATAGGGACCCAACAATCAAATTTCAGATTCTATCATTGTGTGAGACAATGCCCTGCAGTGTATCATTTGAAAGATGGCCAACCATGCAAACAAGCAAGGCCTTAAAAGGAGTTGAGCTCAAACACTTTGCAGCTTCTATCTATTGATGCGCCACATTCCAGATCCATGCGTCAACGAGCGCTTCAGTTTCAGTTGAACACAACACGGGCTGGGCTGGAGTGGTGAGCAAGCTCGCCCTGTCAAGACTTCGGACGCCAGCACCAGGAGGTCTCCGACGTTCCTGCACATCTCTGATGGATGTGTGTGTGTGTAGGGGGGGGGGGGTCTCATCACCAGACCCTCATCCCAGCCCGCAGCCTGACTCCGAGCCCTGATGATGGAGTCACATAGTTTAACAACACTCCTCCACTGTTAGCGACAGACATCAGAGATGAGACACCCGAACCGGTGAGAAGAGAAGGTCACACACGCACGCATGCACACACCATACATCCTTCCAGATGCCAGGAACACACGTTATTTTCGAGTCTTTTGATTTGTTGTGACAAACGGGCAGGTGAGTCCAGGTTTGTGCATGCATATTAAACTCTACAGTTTCACTTCCTCTAAATGCCCATTATCAGAATCAGAATCAGAATGGGGGTTTATTCGCTATGCAAGATAAACAAACATAGAATTTACTTTGGCAGGAATGAGCAAACATAGAACATAAATGTGGCCTACTAATAAAATGAAAATGAATACCATGTGAGATACACTGCAGATATGATACATATAGACAAGTAATACAAATGTTACAAATAATACAATAATAATACAAATGATGCGAGTAGTGCAATGATACAGGTAACATGGAATGCAAATGTTACAAATAATACAAATGATGCGAGTAGTGCAAATGATACAGGTAACATGGAATTGCAAAAGACATGGGTACAGAGTGGAATGGGTATATATATGGTACGTTGGGGGGGGGGGGGGGGGGTGTATACACAGTGGTGCAAATATCACAGTTGTAAGTTTTTTAAGTTTAAAGTTTAAAGTGTTTTGTGCTAAAGTGGCAGAGTGCAATGGGATGCTGGAGGGGGGGGGGGTGTCTCAAACTGAGTCCTTGGCCCTGTTGAAGAGGGCAATAGCAGAGGGGTAGAAGCTATTCTTGTGGCGAGAGGTTTTAGTCCTGATGGACCGCAGCCTCCTGCCAGAAGGGAGCAGCTGAAGCACTGAGTGTCCAGGGTGGGAGGAGTCGGCCGCAATCTTCCTCGCCCGTTTTAGAGACCTTGCCTTGTGCAGGTCCTCAAGGGATGGCAGGTTGCAGCCTATCACCTTCTCAGCGGCACGTATGATACGCTGCAGTCTGCTCTTGTCCTTGGCAGTGGCAGCAGCGTACCAGACGGTGATGGAGGAGGTGAGGATGGACTCGATGGTGGCAGTGTAGAATTGCACCATCATTGTCTTTGGCAGGCTGAATTTCTTCAGTTGCCGCAGGAAGTACATCCTCTGCTGGGCTTTCTTTGTGAGTGAGCTGATGTTCAGCTCCCACTTGAGGTCCTGGGAGAGGGTGGTGCCCAGGAAGCGAAGGGACTCCACACTGTTGACCTGGGAGTCGCGCAGTGTGATGGGGGGGAGTGGGGCTGGGTCCTTCCTAAAGTCCACAACCATCTCCACTGTCTTAAGAGCGTTGAGCTCCAGGTTGTTCTGGCTGCACCAAGTCACCAGGTTGTCCACTTCCCACCTGAAGTCAGACTCGTCCCCATCAGAAATGAGCCCGATCAGGGTGGTATCGTCCGCAAACTTCAGGAGCTTGACTGATGGATGACTTGAGGTGCAGCTGTTTGTGTACAGGGAGAAGAGCAGGGGGGAAAGGACACAGCCTTGAGGGGATCCGGTGCTGATGGACCGGGAGTCAGAGACTTGCGTTCCCATCCTGACGCGCTGCTTCCTGTCGGACAGGAAGTCTGTGATCCACCTGCAAGTGGGGTCGGGCACGTTCAGCTGGGAGAGCTTGTCCTGAAGCAGAGCCGGGATGATGGTGTTGAAGGCAGAGCTGAAGTCCACAAACAGGATCCTGGCGTAGGTGTTTGGAGAGTCCAGATGCTGGAGGGTGTAGTGGAGGGCCATGTTCACTGCGTCATCCACAGACCTGTTGGCTCTGTAGGCGAACTGCAGGGGGTCTAGGAGGGGGTCTGTGAAGTTTTTGAGGTGTGCCAGCACCAGGCGTTCGAAGGACTTCATTACCACAGATGTCAGGGCGACGGGTCTGTAGTCGTTCAGTCCTGTTGGTCTGGGCTTCTTGGGCACAGGGATGATGGTGGAGGACTTGAAGCAGGCTGGCACGTGGCATATCTCCAGGGAGGTGTTGAAGATGTTGGTGAACACAGGAGACAGCTGGTCAGCGCAGTGCTTCAGTGTGGCAGGGGAGACAGCGTCCGGCCCGGCAGCTTTGCGAGGGTTCTGTTTCTTGAACACTTTGTTAACTTCCCTCTCCTGAATGGAGAGAGTCAACATTGTGTTGGTGTTGATAGGTGGTGGGGTGGGGGGTGGGGTGCTGGTTGGGGTGGAGGGGGGAGGGGTGTGGGGCATGGGGCTGTCCGATTGTCCTTCGAATCTACAATAGAATTCGTTCAGGTCCTCGGCCAGGCGGGAGTCGTTGGTGGTGGGTGGGGCTCTGGGCTTGTGGTTGGTAATTTGCCTAAGCCCCCTCCAGACAGAAGCAGAGTCGTTTGAGGAGAATTGTTCTTGCAGTCTCTTTGAGTAGAGTCGTTTCGCGTCTCTGACGCCCCTGCTGAACAGCTTCTTCGCCTCCTTAAATCTGTAACGGTCGCCAGACTTAAACGCCAACTCCTTCTTCGACCTCAGACTTCTGAGTTTTGCAGTAAACCAGGGTTTGTCATTGTTGTAACTCACCCTGGATCGAGTTGGTATGTAGGAATCCTCACAGAAGCTGATGTATGATGTCACAGCCTCAGTGTACTCATCCAGTCCGTTTGTAGCGGCAGCAAACATTTCCCAGTCCGTGCACTCCAGATTAGCTCTGAGTTCCTCCACAGCCTCGCTGGTCCACTGTTTTGATGTCCTCACTGCAGGTTTACAGAGTTTTAGTTTCTGCTTGTATGCAGGAATCAGGTGGATCATGGCGTGGTCGGAGTGACCCAGTGCAGCACGGGACACGGCATGGTAAGCCTTGCTGGCTGTGGTATAACAATGGTCCAGGGTGTTACCCTCCCTGGTGGGGCAGGTTATGAATTGTCTGTATTTGGGGAGTTCTTGGCTGAGGTTACCTTTGTTGAAGTCACCTAGAACGATGACTAGAGAGTCCGGGTGGGTTCGCTCCACTTTCAGGATCTGGTCTGCTAACATGCGCTGGGCTTCTTTAACCAGCGGGCCCGGTGGCAGATAAGCACCAACCAGGATGAAGGACGCGAACTCCCGGGGCGAATAAAAAGGTCTACAGTTTATGAAAAAAGATTCCAGGTCGGGGGAACAATGTCTCATAATCACCGATACATCCACACACCAGCAGCGGTTGATATAAAAACAAATACCTCCACCTTTCTTCTTCCCAGACAGGGCCGCGTCTCGATCCGCTCTTAGCAGCTGGAATCCGGTCAGGTCCAGCATAGCGTCCACCACCTTGTCACATAGCCAGGTTTCCGTGAAGCACATAGCCGAGGAGAGAAGGAAGTCTTTGTTTTTCGCCATGGTAATCCGGAGTTCGTCCATTTTATTGTGCAGTGAACGCACATTGGAGAGGAAGAGACTCGGTAGCGCGGGCCGGTTTCCGCGCCTCCTGAGTCGGACAAGAGCGCCCGCTCGACTCCCCCTTTTCCTGGTGCTAGCCTTGTTAGCCTTGTTAGCATTGTAGCGCTTTTTCAGGGCACAGACAATGCCGATTGTTGAGCTGATCAGAATATCCACAAGTTCAGACTCCGGGAGCAGAAAAGTGGGCACCAAACTATCAGGGGTTGTTCCTCTGATGTTTAGGAGTTCTTCTTTTGATAAAAAACTCCGCGGATCTTGGCAGAACACACAATTTACGAACAAAAACAGACAGACTAGGTAGCTCAGTCCCGTCGAGGCAGCCGTTCGCGGCGCCATCAATACTTTTATCTTTGGTGAATATATCCTCTTGGTTTACAGTTACATTAACATCGTACCATGCAGTCTGTCTTCATAGTGTCATCTCAAAAACAAACGTTGAATCGGTAGAGGACTTCATGCATTCAAAGGAGACAGGCAATGACAAGCGACGAAACAAACTACAACCAATCATTATGTAACCCGTTCGGACATGAACGCAAAGAGCTCACAGTTATTAATGAGCATGTCGCTGAGAGGAAGACATCTTTCAGTGGTGGTACTCTGGCACAGAATGTGTTCTTCCAAAAGCCACTTGACACAGACGATGTGTGAACGACAGTGTCTGACGCATTAGGGAAGAAACGTCGGAACGCAGCCATCACTGCGGTCATCGTCTTGACACTGATCGCAGAGCCACACGCAGGGCTGCGGACCGAGATCTTTAAACCGGATCACTCGTTACCAACGAGGCTGTTAAAGCCTCCACTTTGCTTTGTATAGATCTGGGTCAAGTAGAACTGACAGAATGAGGGGCGTAAAGGGGAACGGTAAGAGCCACGCCGACTAGGCCACATCTGGAGGTGCTTCGTTCAGCTGTGTCCTGGCTCCAGCACCTGGCTGTTGCCCCAGTGTCTCCTGCCTGGGGGAGGGAGGGGACACAGGGCCCTGGGAGAGCTCCAATATGCTTCTCTGCCGGTGTCACCAGCAGGGCTTGGTGGCTCTGGGCTCTGTGGTTCTGGGTTCTGGGCTCGGTGGCTCTGGGTCACACTGCAGGGTGTAGCAACAAAGAAGATCCCAGAGCTGACTGAACTGAAGATGGAAAGTCTGACTATCATCCACTTATCTACTCTCAGCCATTACTCATGGCAGGTTTCCACCACGCTCCTACTTTTCAGCTCAGACAAGCTTATGGAGGTTCTTGTTAGCCGTGCCTACTACGCCACCTAGTGTTCATACACTGCAGCATGATCCAAACCGTTTTATTGTTACCGCTAATGATTTTCAGTGTAATCACTAATGTTTCCACAAATGCCCACTCAAACAATGCTCTCAGTAGATATAACAATGGTAATCAAAAGAGTCAGATACAAATGGCATAAAATATGTGGACATTTTTCCAAAGAAATACACATTTTGTATAAAAAAGCATGGCAGTATTGTTAACAGTTTAAAATACAAACATTTGAGCACAATCCCCCGCAACTTTGTGGCCTGTTTTAGAACATTTGCAGCTGAACCAGGGAACAGTCCAATGGAACACCTGGAATGTCAAAGCAGTGGTTCCGTGAGTTAATTCACAAAATCAACATTGTCAGTGCAGTACTAACACGCTACAACAAGTAGGCCTATTCTAAGTGGTCCAAGCCTGAGTGGAGCGGTCTACTACTGTTCCTGCGGTTCCTGGTTCTTCTTTTCTTGCCAGGACTTCTTCCTCAGTTCCAGCTCCGTGTCCGTGAAGGAGGCTGGGCCCCAGTTAGTGATCAGCTGTGGGCTCTTGCTGCCTGAAGGGGTCAGAGTGGAAGAACAACAGTTGGGAGCTCAAACTGGGTCAATAGAAACAGGTAGATTTGGACATTTACATTTATTCATTTAGCAGACGCTTTTATCCAAAGCGACTTACAAAAGAGCCCTTTTACAAAGAGCATCGGTCACGGAGCATAGCAACGTGATAGACCCCGAACACAGTGGGCTTTTAGATCGTGAAACATACATTGAGCGACATTGGAACATGTCATTGGACATGTTCCAATATACATTGGACACTGAGTCGACATTGACATTGGACATTGAGCGACTTGTCCCCTCCCGCTCCTACCTGGCTGGATCAGGCGGACCAGTCCTTCATGCTTGATCACCTTGTCCTTCCAGGTCTTGGTTTTGCTAGTTGCCTGCTCCCGTTTCTTAGTGACCTCCTGCAGAACAGACCCAGCGGTGAGATATCTGCAGGTCCTGGTATTCACCACTAGGTGGCCCAAATATGCACAGGAAGTCAAATATTTTTGTCACTCAGTTGGCTGTTAAGTGCTAAGTGCTGTTGGGTGGGGCTCTGGCAGTAACAGGAAACAGTGTGATTTTATTTTACAACTTCATGGCAATACTTTCATATTTCAAAGAGAAAATAAAGGTTGAAAAATAAACATAACATGCTAGCGCACAGAGGAAAAAGTTCTTAAACCTAACCTTAACAATCACATTTAACAATTATTTTTATTACAACCCTAAAGGCATGCCAGTTATATCAGCCAGTGACACTGTCCTCTTGGCTGTGGTTGACGGTCCAGGAGGGGGGTTTCCCTGACCTGGTACTGGGCCAGCACGCCCTGCCTCTCTTTCTCCAGGCTCTCCAGCTGCAGCATGGCTGCCTGCAGGGCCTGCTCCTTGGCCAGCCGCTCACTCTCCAGCTCCTGTTTCTCAGCCTGGGTCTGGGACATGGCCTGCTGCTGCTGCAGGTGAATCTGCTCCAGCTCGACCCGCTTCGCTGACTCCTCCTCCAGTAATCTGAGTGATACAGACACAAACACACACACACACACAGACACAGAGGTGTACTTATTTACTTCCTTATACATATCCAGCATGCCAGGGTTGCATTGAGCCCCAAGTGAGGTGTGTGCTTGGATGAATGTATTGTCTGTGTGTGTCTGTGTGTGCCAGGGGCCTGACCTAGCTTGCAGTTTGCGCATGGCCTCCTCGTCCAGCCTGGCCTGCCTCTCGTCCTCCAGCGCCTCCTCCAGGCGGTGGTACATGGCCTCCAGCTCCTTCACGCGCAGCAGGTACTGCTCCAGCTCACTGGACTTCTGAGCCATCTGCTCCTCCATCTGCTGACGCACCTGAGGGAGTGGACACACACGCACACCCCCACACACACCCCCACACACACCCCCACACACACACACGCACACACTCATAAGAAGAGCTGAATATTTGGTATTGCTCATCTCAACCAGCAGTGACTCAAAGCCTTGAGACTTGGAACTAGCAGCTAACTTTGACCAAGGTCCTTAAAAGCTTAACATAAAGTTTCCTTACGGTTGACCAATGTTATTCTGAGTAAGAATTTCCAGTATGTCTGGCTGAACAAACTGGAAGTCCTAAAATGTAACGATTAAGTCAACTGAACTCTTTACAGCCAGTCTTATTCAAGGTGCAGATGTTACCATCTTCTCTCTCTCCAGGTCCATCCGGTAGCGGTCCTGCAGTTGCTCCTGGGTCTCCTTCCTTCTCTGCTCCTCCATGGCAGCTTTGGACGCCTCGCCCTCCAGCGTCTGTCAGGGACAGAGAGGAGGAGGGACAGAGAGGAGGAGGCACAGACAGCAGTGTTACACCTTCTTCTAAGGAAACTCTCACTTGGTCCAACAGGGAGGCAGGAAAATAAAAGTGATCCTGGACTTGTTTGAAGAGCTTTTTGTTTTAAACAACATAACTCCTGCGGGAGTGGCTGACTGGTTAAGGCGTTGGGCTAGTGATCGGAAGGTTGAACTTTTGATTCCCGGCTATGGCTACATGACGTTGTGTCCTTGGGCAAGGCACTTCACCCTACTTGCCTAAGGGGGAATGTCTCTGTACTTGCTGTAAGTCGCTCTGGATAAGAGCGTCTGCTAAATGACTAAATGTAAACAAGAAGAAAATGACTAATCATGACAAGGAGGAAGTTGTTAACCATAAAAAACAGCAAACTACTTTAAAGACGTTCAAGCAACAGGTTTTACCTCTAATTTCTTTCCGCAAGGGTATCTGGACCAGCATATATATTTTAGGCAGTATTAAGAAACAAACATGCATAGGAAGATAGATAAGCAGATGTGAAGATAAAAGGGAAGTAGGTATTTTGTTTACAGCCGTATTTAAACCCACACTGTAACGCTCTACTGAACCCCTTCACAGGTGCTACTTAACATGGAACATTCTGCATTTGGAGTTTCCACTTCTGCTTCCCTGCTTTGCTTTTTTCGAAATCGAACGTGACGTCGTTCTTCCTTTGCTGTGTGAAATGAGTACGTTGACGCGCAACACCAAAGTCAAACTAAGATAATTACAAAACCAGCTACACATTATGAACATTGCATTCAAGTTTATGATTTGTAAACATAACTCCTTACAACCCTTTTTGCGTGAGTTCTTTCAGAGGGACAAGAAGGAGAAGGAAGAATATTTTTTTCCACAAGCCAGAAAAAGGACTGAGGGTGGGTTCTGGGTAAACGTTGACCTTTCATTAAGTTCATTCGAACAGAAAGCTGTGAGAAGGGTGAACTTCCCTGCACACTCACGCTATTGTCTAAACTGGTCACACTGCCACACCTCTCTGGGGCACCGGTACAGATTACTGCTTCTACACAAGACTAAACCGCCTGTGTTGTCTGAATGACATTACACATTACGAGTACATTTAGTAGACTCTCTTATCCAGAACATTTCAAGTCAGTGTGACATGCCTGGGGGCAGAACAAAGGAGTGATTAAACTTGGAAGTTGATCATCATTATTGAGCAAGAAAACTATCCCCAGCAATTCCCTATCAAGTAGAGAATGGTAGAGTAGGCAACTTCAAAACTACAGTTCTGAATAAATCAATGAGTACATAACCAATGGAGAACAATAGCAAGGAATCTAAAATAAGCACCTGGAAAAACAGGCTAGGGCGCTAGGACATCTCCCCTACCCACACACACTTACGTCATACAATCAACATTCTTAAACAGTTAAGTTACCTTCTCCTGTAACCCAGGAGATTTTAAACATGACTACATCCGCATTTACAACTGGCAAATTCGACGCCAGCTGGAAATGGCAGTGGAGCAAAAGGTCAGGGGATCAATAGGCTAAGTAAACAGGCCACAGTGGGGAGGGGGGTGGCGGCACCCAGGCGCGAGGAGAGCAGTACCTTCTTCATGGCCTCCAGCTGCCTCTGCTTGCTCTCGTTGGCGGTCTGGAGCTGCCTCATCCTCTCCTCCAGCTCCTTCTGCTCCGCCTGCTGCTTCTGCCGGAGCTCCCTGCGTCGGAGGCGGGCCTCGCGGTGGGGGGCGGGCAGCCCCAGCCTCAGCAGCTGGACACACGTCTGGATAGCTGGGGGGGTACAGATACAGCTCTGATGAAAGGTTCCACTTATCTGTTTTAGTACGTCTATATTCTGATAAGATTACAAGGAGTGTGCAAGAGGACAGTGTGATTTGAATACTGTGAGTCTGAGTGTGCCATTGTCCCCACAGCAGAGGTTCTAGGGTCCTATGTAGAAGTCCCAGGGAGGAGAAAGCTCTCTACCTTGGGTCCATTCCTGCTTCTTCTTCTTGTCCGACGCGCTGATCTCAAAACTTTTGTTCGTGCACTTGATTATAAAGAGGCATTTCTTTCCCTCCTTGTCTGGTAGAGACTGCAGAGAGACGCAGGCACACACACACACACACTTCCTTAGGCTGACCCTGTGAACAATGCTAAAGGAAGCTAGTGAACAAAAGGTGAGTCTAGCACAAATTAAAACTGTCCTCACACTATTAGCTTGTAAGGGTTGTGATATAGTAAGACTACGCTAACAGGAAGTAGCTGCTGCGTGGCATTGTGGGATACAGAATTCTCTTGCTCTCTTCTGTGGATCTACTGGATGGAAATCACCCATTATCAAGTGATAAGTCGCCATTGTTATAGTCCGACGGGGGTTTTAGATAAACACTCACCTCCACGCAGCAGTTGCGGTCCAGCACAATGTCTCCCTTCTTGTCAGCCATGTCCTCGCTCACATAGTAAGACATGTTGCTGGGTTGAAGGACGAACCAACGTTCGGTCCAGTTCTTCCTTTTATGGCCCTTCTTCAACATATAACCCTACAATGGGACGGACAATTCAGGACATTATAGCCAGCGAAACAATGGTGTTCGTCTCTAGCTAAGATATGAGAGGTGAGAGCGGTCCGTCTGGCCAGGCTAACCTGTTTGAGCACGTCCAGTATGAGCTCCTGGTAGACCTCAGAGATGGCCATGGTGAGGGTCTGGGTGTTCATGCCCTTGCTGAAGTGCCCCATGCCCACCAGCTCGATCATCTCCCACACGTTCAGACAGTTGCCCTTCTTGTTCAGGACCAGCTTGTATTCCTCAAACAGTTCCTCGTTCCAACTTCCTCCCATGGCCTCGGTCAGCTTTCGCAACAAGTATTCGATCTGAGTGCGGGGGGGTGGGTAGGGGGAAGAGGTTCATGATGTTCAGGTTGAAGTTCAGCAGGCAGCAAACAATATGATAATATACTGTGCTTGTCAATGGGAAATGTCTGTCTCTTGCTCTGTTGACCCATTTCTGTATTTCCCAAGTAAATTAGGATGTTTTGAGAGCCTGTTTGTGTACACAGAGAGCAAGCTGTTCTGCAGTCTTACTTCTTCAATGACGATGATCAGAGGATAGCGGTCCTCTGACAGGAAGTTGAAGAGGCACCAGACCTTGAAGGCATCGTCGTTGGAGATGAGGAGGTGGTTGGAGGTGATGTTCTTCTTGAAACACAGAGTCCAGCACATCTTGTTGAACTCCTGAAGGTCAAAATTGTTCCGGACCTACAGGCCAGTGAAAAGATCGCCATTATTTTCAGATCACACTCAAAATACCTTAGACTGGATCAGCTTGGAAAATAAAACCCTTCAGTATCAGGGAGGGTCCTGTGTTTACAAGTATTAAGTGGGAGGTTAACATTCTGGTGCTTTCACATGCCTTAGCCCACAGGATGTGAAGTACAAACAATGTTCTTTAGCTCTTCATTTCAATTCAAGTCAGATTCCGAGAGAGAAAGGCAAGGAAGTACAAATAGTGCTGAACTCAAGCAGTTTACTAATTGACATCAGTGTTGGTTATATTGCCATGGAGACTGTTGGCAGGCCTCACTGTAAGCCAACAGATGTGGGTTGCAGAGGACAGTCTGCCAATTAGAGACACCAGGACAATAATCCCATTGAAGGCGAGATTGTTATGGGGGAGAAAAGCGGATTCAGACATAAACACTGCCATCGCACGTCTGTTTCTGTAGTGTTGTGAACCATCTCAGCAGTGCATGACAAACGTTTTGAAAGATGAGCATGTGTACTTAGAGGTTTCCCTTTTCAGCTGATTATTTCGCAGACTGTGGCGCTGTCCTTGAGACTGAACCACAGAGCTCCACTGGGATGATACAAACATCATCGTGTCTCTCAACTGGCAGGAAAATCCAAAAAAGATACAGAAGAAGCTGACACAAGCTAAACATTTAAATATAACACCCGTTTTTTCCTTGTCACGTATTTGTCACACTATTTTGCTGCTTTAGTCATCCGTCCTAATAACAGAACCCGCCCAGGTGATCCACCAGAGCTCTATTAAAAACAATAACAAGATAAGGGATTTTTAAGGCAGCTAAGGTAGCCTGTGCGCTCACCTTGTCCAGTATGAACCTGCTCAGGTAAGGCATGTAACCCTGGTTGGACACAGGTCCCTCATCGTCATCCTTAAAGTGACTCTCCAGAGCCACAGGGTCGTGGGCGATCTTCATCACAGTACACAGGTTGTGGGATAGCACCTGCCACACACAGGTCAGTGCAGACGTCAGTAGAGCAGCTGCTGTTATGAGTACAGTAGGAATCATGCTTTTGGTAGAATCGGATTGCCGTCTATAAAAATAGCCCAGCTGTACACTAAAGACACATGGCGGCATGGAGAGGGTGCGTTATTGTCAGTTCAAGCAGGTATACTGTTGAAACTTTGTCTTTAAAGAATATAATTAGCCATTATCAGAAAACCTCCACCACTCAATCCACACTGATATGAAAGCAAGTGCTTGCATCTTTTGAACCATTGCTCAAGTGTCAAATTGTCTGTTCTTGTCAATTACACGTGTTTATTATAGTAATCTCTTCCATCTTTGAAAAGTAGTGTGTTATCATTATATGTGTCAAATCTTGACAAAAACACCCATCTGGACATGTGGACAGTGAACTAACAAAAGACAAGAGTGGTGATGGAGTGTTTTCACTGTCTAGGCATCATAAGTGCTGAATTTGCGTTTGCCTTCAGCAGTCAGCACCCTCCACAGGCAGTCTGGCAGCAGACTACATCTTTATCAGGCCCTGGAACTAACGGCCCAGACCCAGGCCCAAACAGGAAAACAAGCCGTGCCCTCCCTTTCCAGAGAGCTTATTACAGCCTGAACAATTGACTTTCTTTTAAGTCCTCTTCCTTAAGTAGTCAGCATTACATGGTCAACAAAATACATAAATTGTGAATAAATTAAAAGAAATCTTAAAAATGCTTTACTGGGTGAGACTTTGAGATGATCATCTATTATTTAACTAGCCTGAAGAAGAAGAAAACTGATTGCCTTCATTATTTGTATTGCATGAGTGAGCAGGTGGCTGAAAGGAGTTCACTTTGAAGGTCTGTTGTCAGCACATTCTGCTGTCTAGTGCTGACTCCAGTGCACTTCACTAACTTCCCCAAAACTAGAGAGGAAACTCGTCTGAACAATGCCATGATCAAAAACAAATGCTGTTAACGTATTGAGCTAATAATCGAAAACCAGGAAAAAGTCGCAAGGGTATCTAGTTCTTTATTCACTAGTTCATTTCTCGCAATTATTCTGAAAATAAAGTGAACTAAAGTGGTTGTATGTGAGCAGTTTCTGTTCGCTGCATGTCACATATTGATTTTAAACCTCTACGTTTCACTAATGTATCCAAACAAATAGTCGCATTTGCTCTGTTCAAATGAGCGGACATACCTTTAACTGAGATTTGGAAACCTTTCCACTTTGATCCACATCCAGAGCGGTGAACGCGTGCCATATTGGCTTTAAAAGTTCGTCCCTGGATCCCATTTGAGCGTCTCTCTCCTCTGAGCAGGGAGACCTTCAGACCCGTCCCAATTAGAGAGACGGTCACGTGACCGGAGTGTCACTAGTGAGTCTCTTGGGAAAGCGACACATGTTGCGACATGATTTATAATCCTTTACCTCCTGACTACAATGAAATAATAATAATTAATAATAATATAATGTAATAATAATAATATGCCTGCTAAGGTCGAGCAATTACGCTCCATGTTCGTGATTCCACCACATTAGTACTTAACCTAGTGTCAAAATGTAAATGATCACAATGAAGGGATTCAAATGAAAAAGCGAATTTATTGAAGAGGAACCGGTAACATGAAACCAAACGTTGTCAAAATATCAACATGCATAATATGCATCATTGTCATTTTTTCACAGTGAACAAAACTAAAACAGCTAGATGAATGCTACATATGTAGTTTAGGATTTAAACATCTTAAAATACTGACTTCAACAGGCATTACAATTTTTTCCAACAATTGAAGATTGAGATAAAAACCTTGCATGATTGACCTGTATCAATCGCTTCTTTCACGAATGATCAGCTCATCATGACTTATGAATGAGTAACACAACAGAACAATGTGATGAAAATACTGTAATAGACCTAAATGATGACGAACTAGACCAGAACTGCATGTGAAAACAAACAGACACTTTGAAATATGTATGATATATAAACTCACTGAACTTCATTACACTAAAAGACAAACCACATACATAGCAGCAGGTTTTTTTTAAGGCACCTTCACCCATTAGATTCAAAGTGCAATGGTCCAGTTTCTTTACCTGTCTTCAGGTACATATATCACAGACTGTAAGGTGCAACATCACACATTCCCAACCCCCTCACACTCCAACTGGAAGAATTGATTAACCCCCCACCCTCCCCCACATCATTCAACAGCATATTCCAAGTGCTCATCACTTTACGAGTGACGTGCATTTGGTGCACTGAATTTACAATCTTCAAAGTACCCATCTACCATGAATGAACTATCATTCACGGGAAATGTATGTGTGTGCGCGCATGTTCAGTCAAGTTTTCCTGCCCCCTTCTTCCAGGAAGTCATTCCAGTGTGCCTTTCAGCCGGTTCCCAGTGCTGGAACTGGGCTCTGGGTCAGAGGTTCTGGCTCAGAGGCCCTGTCAGTAGATGGTCAGGCTAACAGAGCGGTTTGTCTTCTTGCCTATGAGCCTGGAGCTGCGGCTGGTCTGCAAGGTGGAGCGGGTCAGGATCCTGTCTGTGTGAAGCATCTTTTCCTCTGCTGCCAGCTTGGCCAGCTGGGCCTTCTTCAGCTCCCTGCAGAAGGACAAGCACAATGTTAACGAACATGCAAATCAAAGGAACCCTCCATTGCTAGAGGCAAGACCATGGCTTTGTCTGGTGAGTCATTCCTTACGAAGTCCAAGGTGCATTTGATTGACAGGTAAACAGAGTAGTCAACCGATACGTACTTTTGCAGTAGTGCATTTTTGAACTTCTCAGCGTTGAGTTCGACCCGCAGCTGGTCGGCGCTCATGCGCGAGGCAGTGAGGAGGACCGGGTGCTTGGTGAGGGCTGACGCCGACGGCCTCTGCTCAGGGTCAGGGTGGATCATCAACTGCACACCGCAAGATGCCGTTAAAACATGCTGCCTTTCAAAACTTAAGAGACCATGTATCACAATGTCTTGTATGCTGATAGCAACTAGCCGCTAGTTTTCTTACCTTTAGTAAACTCAAGAACTCGTGCGAGAGCACTTGTGGAATATGTGGCAATTTTCCTTGTCTTATGTTATGCCACCTCTCGCCATTAGTTGGAAGGGATTCTGCCCCAGAAGCACTGATTACAGTCAGTGCCAGGGCAAAAATATCTGCCTTTGTGAGGTTCCTGTAGTCCTGGAAAAACAGGTAGATTCAGTTACCAACTTGCTTGGCCACAAACTAGATTTGTATCGTTCTTGGTCAGTATAGAATTACCGAGTGAGGAAGTGTTTTTATTTACCTCCTGCAAGACTTCGTTGGCCAGATATCTGCTGTCTCCTTCTTCGACGTGGGGGTTGTCTACTCCAGTCACATGTCCGAGATCCCCTGGATTATCAAACACAAACAACTTTAGAGTCAGCTCCCAGGGTCTGATATAAAAACAGAGTATTTAAAGATTTTAAAAAGGCATCACAATTGAATGTTATGCAAAAGACTGACCTATTTTGTAAACAACATTTGTATTTGTTCCATCTTCATCCTCAAATTCATCGACGGAAACCATAATCCTCCGACACAGGAAGATGTTGCCTGGAAGATTAAAGTAAATTTAAGACAGGTTTCCCTCGTACAAAAGGATCCAATCATTGGTTCCAACAGAAATATATTCTATGTAACATAATATGTACCACACAAGGAAAGCTATGGAAACATTGTGTACTTACTGGGCTTGATGTCCATGTGGACCAGAGAGGTGGAGTGAATGTACTTGAGCCCACGGGCCACCTGCAGCAGCAGGTCCTTCAGGTTCAGCTCAGAGAAGAAGCGCATAGTTCTGTAGTTTTCCGTCACCTCATCAGCGAGCGTCCCTCCATTGCAGTACTCGCTCTGGATCAGCATGCGGTCATCCTCTGACCAGGCAGAGTAGTACCGGACCACATGTGGGTGCTGTCCCAAGACTGCGTGAGCGTACACCTCTCGAAGAGCATTCTGCCTGTGACACGCAAATAAGCACAGAATACAACTTTAAAAACAATCCCCCAACACAAAAACACATTTTAGAACAGGCATACACTTGTATATATCACTTGTATATATCCTCTTACTCGTCTACTGATCCAGCGAGGGGCTTCTTGGAGCATTTGATGGCGTAGATGCATCCATCTAGTCTCTTCACACACTTGAAAACGGAGCCAAACTCCCCCGATCCAATCTTCTCCAACTCGTGAAACTCCATGGTGTATCTAGACATCATGTTGCTGTCTAGGAGAGTCATTCTCTGGAACAACAAGGTTTGAAGCCGTTACAAGATGGAACGATTCTTTAACACAAGGCATTTCTTTGCGAATGCCATGGATTGATGAATTAAATAAATGTACCTTTGATGGGGGAAGGATGTCCTCCTCAAATTCTGCATCGCTTACTTCCATGTCCTCCCCACAGGAGCTGAGGAGACAAGAAGATGATAGGTGTCATGCCATGTGAGAAACACTAGGGGGCAAAAGGAGAAGAGCACATGGGCAGTTTGTAGCCACGAGGTTTCGGCTGCCTGCCAACTTCCAGTCAAGCAACAGCCAACCGATTTAACGAACCTCTCAGAGGCAGGTATTTAAGCCAACTGCAGCACTGTCAATAGTGTAGTTCGAATGACTTAAGTTGGATTTGTAGGAACAAAAGCTCCAACAAAGTTAAATAGGGTTAGGGTAAGTTAGATAGCTTATGGCTGGTAACTGTTATTCTTGTTATTCCAAACAAACAGACAGTAGGACACTGTAGAACATGTCCAGTTTAGTGGGTCAACTGACTCGCCAAAACTCACATGATCCCTCCTCTCTATTCCACAGCCAGACAGGATTACTTACTCATTCCAATGTGATCTCTTGCGGGTTTTCCTCTGGAGTGTTTCTGTCTGGATGAGCAGTGAGTCAGGAGTGAAGGGGTTGATGTTGATCATGGGTGTATGTCTGTGTCTGCTGTCTGTGTGGGATTTCCCAGAGGAGTCCACATTGCTGAAGACATTAACTCTATGAACTGTAGACGCTGAAGCCACTGCTCTGGCCCTTGACAGAAGACTCTGAAATGGAACACAAAACACATGACTTAAGTTTAAGTATTTTTTAACGATTGGGTAACATGGGGAAGGGGGTATTCAATACAGAGGACATACAGTTAAATCACACCTTCAAGAAAATACACTTCTGTTGGCCAAACGCCATGTTACATGTCATTTATAACGAAATTGGGTTTAAACCAACCTTGGGCGTGTGAGGCACATCGAAAAGCCTGAGTTTTCTGAAGGTTTTATGGGGCGGCGTGTCAGGACAATCTGGCAACGGTGATCTGGGGCTGTTATCGTTGTAATAAGGACGCAGTCCTTTCCTCGGAGAAGGAGACCCCTTCATCATGTAAGACCCTGGAGATTTCAGGGGAGACAGACAACTGAAGCCTTCCTCGTCCCACAGCGCTGCAGCATCTTCCTCCGTCGCAGGTAGAAGTGTGTGAACGTCTTGGTCTGCTTTGGCATTTGGCCCATGCTGTTGCACAGGAGAATCGAGTTCATTCAGACCCGTTTCAATGCTGTTTCCTTCATCTTCTCCGTCACTCGGAGAAAATTCCAGTCTCTGTCGAATAGGTCCCATCTTCGGTGACGTGCTGACGAATAATCGGCAACTTAAACTCATGCTCCGGTGAGTTTGCTGCTAGATAACCACGCGTCCGTAAAGTTTATCGCCAGTGGGAAAAACTTAAGTTTGATATTCTAGTATCGCGACTTCCTTATTGTGCCCATGGCACGACTTTCACAAGTTGGAAAGATTCTGCTCACAATCGCGATGCTTCCAAAGACGGTTTTTATCTTCAGATCCGCCAGTTAGCAGTGTAGCATGCTAACAGATCACGCTTGTTGTGTTCCAGTATCCAGACAGTCCACGTTGCTGTGATCTCCTCTAAGCCAATTCCTTTACTTAACTTCGTTGGTAAGAAACGTACTCACTTAGTCCAAGTCTTAAGGCGTTTCAGTTGTCGATATGTATTAAATTAATTTACAAGTTGTCCGATCTAACGTTTGTTTACAAATAAAGTGTTGTCAAGAAACTCTTGTTCAACCCACTGTTTCGCTTCCCGCGACCGTTGGCCAAATGACCGCAGCGCTCAGCCAATGGGAGAGCTGGATTCCCGTTTGAAAAGGGGACGTTCTAAAACTGACGGAGAAAATATGACGTCACAACGCTACTTTCCAACCATCACATTGGCCAGTTACTACGTCCGTTTGATATTTTTTGTCTGATGTCAAACTTAATGTTTATCTTAACCCCGAGCTTATTTGTTATTTTTCTATCTGAATACTATCATTCTTAATACTAAATATTTTTGTACCTAGATTTTCCTAAATGACACCTTTGCTCTGAACAAAACTACCCTGGTAGCCTACTGATATGAACATCATTAATTGCCCTATACAAGTACTGATCAGAACATAATTAATTACCCTATCAGTATTGATGTGAACATAAGTAGTTGCCCGTATGGCATGCTAATTAGTTTTCTTCACCAGTGAAAAAACTTTTATTTTATTTACAAATTCCAAAGAAGAACAAATGTAGGTTCATTTACATACACAAAGCACATTACACGCCAATATGAAAACAAAAAAAGAAAATCAGGTTTAGAATTAAGGCAATCTTGAAGCATACTTCATTAACATCATAACAGATATTGATGATCTTACTTGACAAAACCAAATTAACCGATTTTCCAGTTCAACAACAAACAAGTTCTTCAAACAAGCTGTTGCTGTCACTGTTCATCTATACAACCAATCGTAACACGGATTCAGAATGACAGTATCTGACTGCATTGAATATGGATGGCATATCTGAAGAAACAGCACTGACTTGGTTTCACTAAACAGTGGCCAAGTGAGGGTAATTTGGGACATTCAAACGTCTCTCTCATGCCTCTTGCTGAAGGCACACAACTAAACTGTAATATGAACTCTGCAGCTTAACAGTTCTATTGTGTACCCTCTTTCAGTTATGGTGTAATATGTTGCGTTCTGTAGTAGAGGGACCCACCCACCCACCTGGACAGTGATTCGAGTACCGTTTGAGGTGGCCAAAACAGTAACCCCTAGCTTTTGTTCAATAGCAATTGTTAGATCCTCACCATCTGCTTTCATGTCAGTGCAGTCACAAGCACTCTGTTGTTTATTTGGCAGATGCAGACTGATAAATGGGGTTGTGGAAAAAGAGAGGTTGTGAACTAACTTATTGACTTCCAGTGTGTGTGAGGTGAGCCGAACGCTGCTGACTAATGTCATCTGCTTCAGTCATCTATTCTGTGCCAGGCTCCTCCTCCTCAACTGTCAAACGTAAGTATCCCCCCCCCCCCCCCCCCCCTCCCAAAAAAGATTTCTCAACAATACTGGGCCAATGAGACAACTCTTGCTTCAGTCCTTATAAGAAGACAAGAAAAGTACTACAAAACTAACCTTGAGTCAATACTGTGTCTGGCTTTAAAGGCCACAGACATGTGATAAGTTCACTTGTAAGTAAATACCTTTTACAGCTTGGGAGGTTAATCATTCTTTTCTTGTGTCTTTTCTGGACTCACGGCTCACCTGCAGGAGACTTAACATAGGTCTCCTGCTCCTCCTCAACAAGTTCTGCGTCTTTGTCCGCTGCGCACTTGTGATTGAAAAGAGAAGGCATCTTCTTGTAGGAATTCCCACATTTGCTGCAGCTGTATGGGTTGAACGGTATGTGGACTGCCTGGTGTTTGTAAAGGCTTGAGTATTCTGTAAATCGCTTCTCACACCCAGGGACTGTACACAA
Organism: Neosalanx taihuensis; assembly: GCA_030340665.1. Classification (NCBI taxonomy): domain Eukaryota; kingdom Metazoa; phylum Chordata; class Actinopteri; order Osmeriformes; family Salangidae; genus Neosalanx; species Neosalanx taihuensis. Next base: position 11,956,935 of record CM059295.1, read on the forward strand.
ATACGGCTTCTCTCCTGTAGGAAAAGATCATCCATCAGTCACACTATACACACACTATACAACTTTTGAGTATGACTGAGGTGCGTGCGCACCTGTGTGGATTCTAAGGTGGTTCCTGTAGTTGTTGTTGGAGACAAAGGATCGTCCACAGCCTGGCTCCGCGCAGACATACGGCCTCTCTCCAGTGTGTTTGCGAATGTGCACTTTCCTGATGCCTGGGTCGTTGAAAGTTCTCCCGCACCCCTTAAACGGACACACAAATGCCCTTTCTCCTACAGGCCAGAGAACATCACAAACAAAAAATCAATCCAAAATGTGTTTTGTCTAATCCCTGCTGAATGAGGCGGTGGTGGTGGTGGTAGGGGGGGGGATTATAAAGGTTCATCCAAATGATCACTATTGAACATAGTATATCAGTGATTTCAAATCCATCGAGTGTACCTGTGTGGATCCTGACATGCGTCTTGAGTGCTCCTGACGTCTTGAAGGATTTTCCACAAGTGGGTTCTTGGCAGTGATAAGGCCTCTTTCCTGTGTGTGTCTTAAGGTGGCCTAAATAGCCCTCTCCTTGAGACAGACATTCCTATTAGATTCAAATACACTTACCAAAACAAAGAAATCATTTTAAATCGAATAAATAAATACAAATATTTACTTGAGCCATACTTCTTCCCACAACCGTGGACATTACACACATAGGCCTTGCCACTAGTGTGCCACCTTTCATGGGCCTGCAGAAGCATTACAAGAGCAAGACAAGGTTAGATGGATTGCTTTCCTTTATTAATCTACATTTCTCTAATGTAAAGACAGAGTGTGTTTTACCTTCAGCTGGTGTGCTGTAGGATTACGTTTCCCACAGCCTGCATAATCACAGTTGATGATTTTTCCAGATGAACGCACTTTACTGGGAACCCCAATCTGTCAAGGGGATATCTGTAAATAAGATACACTGCTATAACAATACATATTAAATATATGACAGGATCTAAAGGAATACAGTACCTGCATGGGAACAGCCGTATCTTGATTGGTTTCCATAGCACCCAAGTTTGTTGCAGGTTTATCAGCCTAGAAGTGAGAAACGAAAAGAGGATGCATCTCTTCCTATGTAACAAAGTAATCTCAAGAGCACATTTAAGAATCTGTATGAACCGACAGATTCACATCCTCAGGGTAAAGAACCCAGGTGAGACCCTACCTTGGAGGCGTACTCTTCCAGGACACTTAAGGTCTCTGCGTCGATGGTGCCATCACTGAAGTCTGACACTGTGACAGTGTCAGACAGTCTGACACACTCATCTGCCTGGGCAGCCACAATGGTATTAGACTGAGGTATTTGTACTGTGTGCTGAATATAGGCTGTGTTGCCATCTGCCAACGGGACAGTCTTCAGTGTATTCTGGCCATATGCCTCTGTGATATAGAAGACATAACAAAGAGGATTAAACACCAATTAGAATACCTTCATGGTTCCCAGGCCACAGCTCGATTTTGATTGTTAAACATCAGTGACCAAAGAACCAAACACTTAGACTGTGGAATTACCTGCTGGAGTACACTGGATGTAAGCTGTAGATCCATCAGCAAGGGTCACTGGCAGCAAACTCACAGTGTTCATGTTCCCTGTCCTCATTTGACCGCCAACTGTGGCACATACAAGGCGAAAAGCTTTGAAACATTTTCAAGATATAAACAGTATAAGCTTGTGTTATCTGTTTATGTATTTATTTGGAACAAACCTGGAACCGACACAGCCGGTGCCAGGCAAAATGTGACAGGTTGAGCAGCCTGGAGATGTCCATTGCCCTGGGAGTCCTGGTTAACTGCCGCCAATTGCATGGTAGCCCTTCATAGACAACACAAGAAGCACCGCTGAACAGGCTATCTTGGTAGTAATAAAGCCCTTGTGTGCAGACACTTTATTATTGTCCAACTGGCTAGCCAACTATATGAAGGTTGACAATGACAGAAAGCCATGATGTACGTACAACTTTAGCTGGTCGCAACCATGCGCGTAGGTTCCAAAAAGTGGAGTGAAAGTTCTAACTACTAGTACTGTTGCCACCCCTAGACGGTGACTTGTTACTTGATTGGCACGGTACAATGTGTGCAATATGCGATATACATGAATCTAAAAGCCGTTTGATTGTGCATCATCACTGCATCTTGGGTTGAATAGTGGCACACACTGCTCGTCATCCGAGCAGCCCGCGTGCGTCATCAGTGAAACGGTGAAGCATGCACGTGCATAGTGTGCACGTGCTTGTTAGCTATTTAGCTAGCTAGCTTAGCTAGGGGGCAGTTTAGCAGGCAGAGTTCGCGTCACCTAACAGTCAAAAACAATGACTTGTACAACTGACCGCTCTTTCCAGATATATATTTGGAATGGCTGTATGAAAAAGGTACACTGGGTTGTGAACAAAAATAATTACGAACCTCTGAAATTTCCAACAATCCCTTCGTTTCACGTACTATGCATTTGGGCAAGAAATCGTTGTGTGCCCTGGAATATGAATAACAACGCTTAACTCGATCCAACCTTCATGATTGGCTACTATTGCAATCCTATTGGCCCACAATCATTCTTATGCTCTCTATTCATGTTCCCGTTCTGGTGACGCCGTACGTTTCCGACGCCATTCTGGATCATTACGGACAATTATTTAATACTTTTAAAGTGTATCCCTATTAATAATAGTTGTTAATATCCCATTAACAGATTCAAACCCAACTTCCAATAACACCGATGTTCATCGTGCGTGTAATCCATGTACGAATTGGCCTGAGCTAAAGTCGTATTTGCGACGTTAGGAAACTAGGCTGCCATTTTGGAACAGATTCAAAAGAAGGGCAGTGTGGCTGAGCAGTGCAACATCATCAGTCATGAGGTGCAAGAATGGAAGTTTGTTAGAATTATTTGTAGTACAATAATAGACCTCATGTATGCACAGAAAACGACACCTAGCTGCAAATGCATTGGGAGAATCATCTGTGCAATGAGCCTCATTAAAATATAAAGCAGAATTAGACAGCTGAAATGATAGTTACAGATCAATGCTATTTGTAACCATAAGAAATAATTAAGTAAACACTCCATGGCATGCATTCCAACTGAAGTTTTCTTTAATATGTTGTATATATAGATGGTTCATCCATACACCAACCAAATGCTTGAGACTCTCACGATTAAGTCCAATTGTACATGCTTCAATGAAGTATAATACAATTGACTTTCAGTGCTCACAAACATGTCCTGTATCCAAACTGAACACCCAAGGGCATTCTCTTTTTTTCAGGAATCTAGAATGTTTCCATTTTAGCAGCAGAATGATGCCACCCATTACCCACCGTAACCAAATACATGTGACAATCAACCATGACAGGAGAAGTCGCTTGCAAAGTAACAAAGTTACAGCTGTTTGTTTTAAATAGTCTTAATTGATTTAAAAAATTTGCAGTCTGATACAGAAGGCTAGGAGACCTGAACAATATGAAAGTGCTAGTCATTAATTTACAGATATCAGGCATCACATAGTGCTATGAAGTATCCAATATGCTACATATGAATACACTTGTTGACGCCTTACAAATGCCTCTGGTTGTTTTGCAAGGCTACTTAAAAATCAAGAACCTTGGCTTGTATTTACATAACAAACATGAGAATTTGTTAATGCAGAAAATAACGTAGACGACACTACTGCCAGAGGTATAATCTTACAACGGCCTTTTGGCCAAAACAGTGAAAATGATGAAACATTTAGTCCCATTATCAATTTCAAATTGTTAAGCCCCCATTATGTATTAAGTGGGAAAAAAAGAGTTGCCATCAGGGCATCCCCTCCACTTTGGATTCCACAAGACAACGTTTTTCAGAGCTTCCTTTTTCTCTTGCGTCGTGCTCAAGTTCTTGGTTTGTTTTCCCAGCCATCGGTTGCATTTGGTTGCATTCCCCACATCTTCTGGTGCTATTTCCAATTTGATAGTCAGATTGAAGAGTGAGTGAGAAGAACCAGTTGTGGAACCACTACTTAAGGGAACAACACAAGCTTTTTTTCACTTCACTACAATCAGTCACAGAGTAATAAAAGGGAGAAAGGGGATGATTCAATTCATTCCTGGAGCATTGCCTCCAAAATTGAAATTAGATGGCACCACTGGAACCGTGAACTTGTATCCGCCATGCTTCTCAATCATCTTGGATTCTGGAATGAGATTAACAAACGGTAAGGACACACGTCCCAACACAACAAGGCAAAGAACAAGGACACACAATGATCCAATTGTCTTGTGCTTGTGAGATTCTTGACCGGCTTGTTGTTCATCAACTTACCATGTGCTGCCCGTCTCTGGTCTGCGAGTGTGCCAATGTCATGAAGCTGTTTGCCTTGTTCCTCATCAAGTGCTTGTGTGAGTGCCTGGTACCATGCTGGGTCACGGGTCTGAATATCTGGGGAGAAAAACAAAATAAAGAGTCTTTTACACATCCAAACATCAAAGGTTTAATCTAATAAATTGATTTCCAGTGCATCCTCAGCTGAACTGAGGTAATGTGATGTGAATTACATTACCAACAAAAGCTCTTGAACGATAAGAGTGCAGTCGTCCTTACTTTGTAGTATGGCTTTGAAGATCTGGTACTCGTCCACCAGGTTGTCTTCATCGTCCACGGCCGTAGTGTAGCCCTCCAGTGCCGTCTCCTCTGCGTCATCCTCCTCCCAGTCCTCATCATCCCCGTCCTCGCCCGCATGCTTGGCCAGCATCTCCAGGTACTCCTGCCCCTCCTCGTCAATATCGTCCTCATCGCTGCCCAGCTCCGCTGCAGGGAAAAGGAGAGAGCGTTGCTGATCAGCCAATAAATGAGAGCTCAATTGTCCTAGGTGGCAAGATTAAGGTATGCTTCATCAGAAGGTCTTTAGAAATGTAATAATACATGATCTTCTCGGATTCCAAGTGGAAGCTCACACTGACGTGAGAAAAGGCTGCCTTTACCGTTCTCCTCCTCATCCTCGCCATCTTCGTCGTCGTCTTCGTCCTCGTTCTCGTGTTCGGCTCGGCAGGCGTAGGCCCTCTTGAGGCCGTTGAAGAGCAGGATGGCTGCTGGGAGCAGCTGGCCGGCCACCTGGTTGATGGCCTGGGGTCTCTGCTCCAGGTCTATCATCGCACACAGGCCCAGCACGCACATCTTCCTGTCATGGAGCCTGGTGGGAGAAACAAGATCTCAGTAAGTTTTACCTTCAGAAAACCGTGCTTGGCCGCAGAACTAACAACCCCAAGGTTTAGGCGCTTTGAAACATTTGTATCGAATGTTTTGCGCCCATGCCATCTTAATAACATAAAAAAGGAAATGAGTCCCAATCTGAGTGTTCAGAAGACACTCACCCCAGGAAGCAGTCAACGTCTTTGAGCCACTGGGAGATAAAGTGGTTGGTGATGGGTTCCGTGTTGTTGGGAAAGCGCAGGTTCTCCAGGGTGTTGAGGAGCAGAGGGGGACTATAGTACAGGGCAGCGATGGCCACCTGCAGACACATGGTCCTCAGCTCACTGGTCTTCACCTCCCTCGTCAGTCGCTCTAGCGCAGCGGCCACAAACAGGGGAACCACCTGCAGCACAGGTCAGGGATCAGAAGGTTGGGAAAGACATTCAGTCATTTTCTTGGTGGAAAAGCAAAGACGAGCTTAAGGCGGCTTGAGTTTTACTTTGGGGTTCGTTAAGTGAATTACATTTAGAAAAACGACTGTTACCTGATCAATTCCACGTCCTTTGCACTGCAGGATGATCACCTCCAGCAGTTTGGCAGCGTGGCATTCTGGGTCCTCACCCGGGTCGCCTGTCAGAACCTGTGTGAAGAGCCGAGCGATGAGGACTGCGTATGCTGGAGAGATTCCATACCCATACTATCATGCCTTAAAATACGTGCCACAGGTGTGGGCATGTACCTTCTTGCACATGCTGTACATGATCTCCAGATATTTGGTGTCACTCAGGAGGGTGTCTGTATCCACGGTAACATAGTTGTGAAGCAGAGGCATCATGTCTGAAAGAGAAAACAAGAAATTTGAGCTAGATTTATTTAACAAATACAGGGTGCATGACAATGGGTACAGCCCCTGGGTAAAATCTTACTGGGTAAAAATGACTTGGTCTACAGGCTTACTAAGTCTAATAGGTCAGGTGAACCACCGTACCTGTGAAGTAGTCAAAGCCGTCTTGTTGGAAAACCTCAAACACCAGCGGCAAAAGCTGCCACATCTGTGGGGACACCTGCTGGCATGTCAGGCTGTGGGCCAGGGACAGGATCTCTTCGTAGAACTCTGGAAAAACAAACACACGATAAGACTGCATGTGGAAAAAAGTCACAGGGTGAAGCAATATTGTGTGCGTGAGGAGACAGGAGGGTGGATTGTGGTCGAGCAGGAATAACCTGACTCACCCAGGACGTGCTGCTGCAGGACTGTACCAATCACCTGCAGGCAGATGCCCTCCAGCTGCTGGGTGATCTGAAACAGTTAGAAAGATGCGTTCACACCATCTCTAGATTAGATTCAACTCTAACCTCACCGATACACTGTAGGCTTTGGCACATGCATTTGAATATTGTTGAAGTTTGATAAGATTTTTTTGGGGACAATTTTTACAAAGATTAGACAATAAACCAAAAACAAAACCCACAAACCAAGTTATTTGAATTCACACTCTGTTAAGGAAAATGAAAAGAGCGTTTCGACATGGCTAAATATCACCCAACTCATGACTATTACTATCTGCGCAGCCATAACTTGCTGGCTGAAATTGCTCAGCCAACGCTCAGGCAGAATGCCATGGTGCTATTTCTAGAGGCCACGTCGTTTCTAGATGCTGCCTAAGCCTGTGAGGCACTCTGAGGAGAGCCAGCGTTCCCAGAAGCTGGTGGGCGGCTGAATGTGAAGTGTCAGTGGAGCCAGCTGTGGTGCCCGACCAGAGACCAGGCTGGAGCAGAAAGGCCACAGGGGTGAGTGGCAGGGAGCAGCTGAAGGGGGGGGGGGGGGTGAACGGCTGCCTGCTTACCTCTTTGTGGTCTTCCACCACGCTAAGCAGAGTATCAATGGTATTGAGGATTCCCATGGCGGTCACCGCCTTGTCGTCTCCCCCCTCCTCGTCAGGACCGGTCTGAATAACTTGGTTGAAGGTCATAGCCTGAGAGCGAGAGAAGGGGGGGGGGGGTAACCATGAGTGGCAGTGCACGTTTGAAACTGTCTGCAACCTGACCACACACACACACACACTTCTCAGACTTCACATCCTCCTTCGGGTATCTTTCTTCATCAGAACACTCACCAAGTGTTGTGTCATCTCCACGGCGATAGGGGTGACCTCCTCGCTGTACTCGCAGATCATCTTCTGGATGACGTTGGTGAGGTCATCGTTCTCCGTCTCTCGCACGATGTGCAGGAGGGCCTGCATCACTGGCCGGATGAAGGGGGTGATGTACTCTTTGGCTAAGGGTTCAGACAAAGCGGTGCACATCGTTGTCAGTGACTCATCAAGAGAAACAAAACGGAGGACAGCAAGATGCAGCCTAGTTCTCCGTTTCTAATCGATTTCTGGTTACTCGGCGAAGCAGAACATGACTGGTTAGGGTCCAGCTAGCTACCTTTCTCCTGGTTGCTGATGAGAACCTGCAGGGCAATGGCGGCTTCGACTTTCACGGGCATCTCATTGTCGTTGATCAGGCAGAGGCGGGTGAGCTCTAAAGCCGTCTGCAGGTTCTGGTCGCTCTTGAATTTGACCTCACAGAAGTAGTGAAGAACCCAGCAGGCCTGTGGGGGGAGGGGGGGTTGTTCATTGTTTACATGGTTTTGCGCAGCACTCAGGAAGATAAACTGGCTTGGTCTCAGCTAGCGAGAGCTCAGTGAATCATCAGCCTACCCTGGCTCGCATGTAGCCCAGCTCGTTACGGAACAGAGGGAAGACGTGGTTCTGCAGCATGAACTCCATCTGGTCTTTATAGATCTTTTTCTGTGGAGAGAAGCTTCTGTTAGCTCCACAGTTCACTGCACAGTGTGCATAAGCCGTGAGAGCAGACTCTGCATTACAGACAACTTGAAAGCACGGGATCCTGACCTTAAGCAGGATTTCAGCCAAAGAACCAATCATGTGAAGCGCTCCATCCTTCTTCCTGGGGTCGGAGGTGGGCTCAGTCAGGATCTGATAGCAGAAGCCCATTGTCTTTTGTAAAACCTGCAAAAAGTTAAACGGTTTAGCTCACTGTTGTGATGGCTCATTCCTTCATCCACAGGTTAATACATCTTTGGGACTGACAAGTCGTGAGAGCATTTGTTGGAGATTATGGAGGCTGGCCAGCGGAGTAGAGTCCAAAGAGACGTCACAGAGCCAGTACTATGATCTCCTGATGCTTTATGGCTTGGGTGTGGAGTGAGCGCTGCCCCCGAGGCTGTAAAACACAACCTGGAAGCAGCACGTAACATGGACAGACGCCACACACCCCGCTCACCCACAGCCAATACCCTCACTTCCAGAACAAAACCACCCTTCTTAAAAGCTAGAGTGCTCATTGTGTCTTGCACGTTCCTGCACAGGGTTTCTCCCCACCCCATCCCCGGTCCTGACCTAACCCATTTGCAGTCAGATCTTAAATTCCTGTTTGTTGGAGTAACAGGTCACTAATGAGATCCCACTGCTGGGACGAGTCAGGCTGTAAACATGGCCCGTCAGTGGACACCACACAGGCACCAGAGTCAAGAACAGAACTGTCGACCTGGGTCCAGTAACCCCCCCCACATACTAACCTCTTTCCTCTTGTTGCAGGAGGTGAAGAGGAGGGTCTGAGCAGCGGTGGTGGGAGAGATGAAGTCCTCAAACACATCTGAAGAATTCATGAGAGAACTGTTAAGATCTTTCTACTCGTTTCCAAGCTTCACAATGACCTCACATCTGCATCCCTTCGTCTCAATTGATCTCATCCATTCCCGGACCCGTTTCCAAAACCACACATTCCTGTCGGATGAGGGACGGGACTACGCAACTCGGCTTTCCGAAAACAAAACTGTGCAGAGGAGAGAGTATGTCTCCCAACAGCGAGTGATGGGAGTTTTGGGTGCTGTGTTGATGACTAAGCACACTCCAGTGTGTACACAGCACCAATTGTGCTGATTAAGACGCCGAAGGCACTTTCACCTGCCTGACTCACAGATCAACAGCAATTGCCCCAAGGGAAGCGAGCCATCTTACCAAACTTCATGCGGATGTACTCATACGGATCTTCCTGCCACAGCTCCTCGTCGCTGTCCGTGTAGCACATGAGAGGAAACACCACATCCTGAATGATGCCCTGGAAGATCCCAAACAAGAAGCTCAGCTCAGCGTACACTGGTCATCCAAAAGATCAACTATGTTGTAAGACTATGTTGATGCACCGCTATGAAACAAAAAAAATCCCGGTCGCTGGCGGTCGTTGCCAGGGCTCCATACCTGGATATGTGGTTTGAGGTTCTTCCAGGTAACAGCATGTGCGATGCCCTGGTTGATATAGTTGAGGGTTTGCTGGAGGACTCGGGGAGCCACATATTGCTTCTCCTTGTACTGATATAACACCTTCAGCAGCACCTGCACAGGAGGAAAGCAGATATAGGGGATCAGTGTCTTTAGAGTACCTTGACACCTGGAAGCCTGGTGTCAAAAAAAGGACTACACGCTCTGTGCGCTCTGTCAGAAGCAGCATGGGGGCCTTTACCTGTTGTGCTGCCACTGCGTACCCTTTAAGGAAGAGCTCAGCAAACTCGGTGTACTCTTTAGTGGTGTTTCCAGGACTGCCATACCTGGACACAAGCATGAGAGAATAGTCAGAGATTTTGGCGAGGCAAAGAGCTCTTTCCAAATGTTGCATCATCGTATTAGGCCATTGGTTTAAACCGAACTGTCTTTCTACCTCTCAAACAGGCGCGCCAGGATGTGGAGTGCCCACTTCTTACACTTCCACCAGGGCAGTTCAGGCCTTTCATCTTCATCCACCGCCATGGTCTCCTGAGGTGCACAGAGAGGGGAGGCGGGGGAGAGTCAGTCCATACAAACACCAATACCACAGAGTGGCCATCACAGGAAGCCTGGATAGCTCATTAGCTTGAGCCAACCGCTCATTAGTTTCCAGGTTCCCCTAGCTCCATGGAGCACTGTGCGTTTCCTCACCGGAGGAACATCTCTATCCACCACCGTCTTCAGGATCTCCATCCACTCTGTCAGGTTCTGCCGGTTGATCAGCTCCAGGGGAAGGTTGTACTGTGAAGAAACAAGAGGTCGGGTTGGGAGCAGCACCCATCTGAATCCCTGAGGAGAACCGCTGAAGGGGGGGGGGGGGAGACGAGGCTGAGCGCAGCGCGTCATCCATCTACCTGGAAGAGGGCGTAGAGGATCTTGAAGATCTGTTTCTGCACCAGCACGGAGTCGCTGGAGGGGTCGGGCAGCAGCTGGATGAAGCGGTCTTTCAACATGGGCATGAAGATCTGCATGGCAGCAACCAGGGGACTGCGCTCATCTGGCTTCTTGTACCTGTGATCGAGGCGCACGTTAGCACACACGCAGACACAAGCAGACCCTCTGGAACCCCAGGACACAGGCAGCTAGAGATAGAGTCGTTCTTACTCGTAGTTTTTGACGAGCTGGTACAGGCACAGCAGGATGCCCAGCCAGCCGCCGCTGTTGTCTGACTGGAGGTAGAAGCCTATCTTGTCCACGATGGCTGTCCACTTGCCGGGGTAGTCGTGCTTGATCATGTGATGGATGCATGTTGTCAGCTGGACCCTAACAAAAGGAGACAGCAGGCGGTTCAGCAGGAATGCGATCTTGGTGCAGGTGTACCTCACCTGCCTCCCGGTCAGGGCAGTGAGCCACGATAGGCAGAAGGTGGTTACCTGATGCGCTCTGGGGAGTGGATGATGGCCTCCACAATGTTGTCTCGGATGAACTGCCTGTCCTCCTCTGGGATGTTGTTGACGGGTGTCTCCGTGCCCGAGCCGTCCCCCTCGCTCCAGTGCTGAGTTACCATGTTCTTTAGGTAGATCACACCTGGTGGAAGACAGTTACATTCAAAATCCTTATGTGGTTTGTGCACAAAAAAAAAGACATCATAAGGTGCAAGTATAAAATACAACATAACTTGTGTAACTCTCACTCACTTATAAATGGTATTGAATTCAAATGGACACAATATGATTACTGATATTGTGGCTACTGTAAGATCCAGACAGAGTTTGTGTGACCAAAAAAAAAAAAAAGATTGAGGCATGGTGTGTTCCAGAGTGAACTGTGATCCAGAGCGAATCGGAGTATCAAGTCCTCCAGCTCAGATAGCAGCAGGTCCCATGACCAGGCAGCCAGCGCTGTGTGGGGCCTCTCATGCGCTCACTCGTGTTGGGATGGCCCAACAGAAGAGCTGCAGAGGGAGGATGAGTGCCTGCTTCCAGAACCCTCATCCTTCCTTCACCACAGCCGGACACCTTCACTATTCCCTATCACCCGAGGTCATTTGCATTTTGCCACACTCTAAAATTACAACTAGCACTGAACATTTCTGATGAAGAGGCTTGTTTAGCGAGGTACTAATACGCATCATGATTGGTAGATTGCAGATCCCCAATGTTTGAACTCAGTGCGGGGGGGGGGGGGGGGTTCCACGGGACTAAGAGTCCCTCTGAGGTCAGTGGCTCATGGGGTGAGGCAGCTAGGAGGTGGGGGTGATGGGTGGACCAGACGTCAGACTGCTGACACAGATGTGATCTGGGCCGCAGGCTGGGCATTGTAATCCTGCTGACACAGCAGAACCATCAGACACCCCCTGCCCTTTAACTGACTCGCTCCCTTGGCCACTACCACCCTGCCACGCTCAGCAGAGGACTCTACGTCGCAGGCCAGACAACCGACTGTATACGTACACGGAATCAAATATTATTCAACTATGAAAATGTGATTAATTGTTTTTAAAAGGCAAATTCATAACGGTGACATCTGGATGTCACGTGACAAGTGAGCACACACGAACAGGAAGCCTTTGGCGTATTCCTGTCATCCACCCGCTGTCAGCCCTCACTGTCCTCTGCTGCTCCTGAGACCCAGCCTGGCCACTCCCTCTGCGGGTCAACTTACAGCAAGTGGCCTCCATTAGTCAGACACGTGGGGCCTGGGCTGTGGAGCGTCCTGTGGGAAGTCCCTCTTAAGATAGGGAAAGGTGCCAGGCCCGGGTGGAAGCCTGTGTTGACACCAGGGAGGGCCAACTATTCCATACCACCACTGCAGTCAGATATTGCAGATGAGGCCTTTATGCAACCTTCCTGGAATAGAACGCTGACAACTTCCATAGCTCAAGAGAAAACGCTCACATCGGGTCGAAGAGGCCTCTGGACATTAGTAGCAGTAAATGAGGGTCAGAGGGCATTATGGGAATGCTGCATGATACTTTAGATGCTACCTCGATGTCAATTTAGTTTTTCTTTCCATGACCTTGGAACATGGTTACTGCTACGTGGCGTCTGTAGCAGCAGAAAGTCTCAAAAAGTCAAATAATCTTGGCCATTCAATATGTAATTATTGTGTGACAGTTCTTTCAGTAGCTTCTAAGGAATGTTATATGGAATGCACTTCTAAGGAGAGTAGCTACCCATTAGACAAATTACTGAGTGTTAAAATAAACTAAGAGACCATCTGTGGGCAGAATGCAAAGAGCATAGGATCTGATGACTTGAATTTGTCATTTTAATAAGTTATTTGTTGTCCTCAAAACCATTTGTGTGAAAAGGGTTGAGACATCCTTAAGTGATTTTTGACTTTCGAGTAACTGGACTCACCTGCTTGTCTGACGGGCAAATCCAACTGATCAGACATGGTGACTTGCAGGAGAGCCGACACAAAATTGACTTGGGTGTGACCCTGTGAATCACGACCAAAATAAAATGAGGATTACTATCCAATAATGAATTTACACATTTCACTGCTGACTTTTTACTTCATTATTAGATAAGTTAAACACATTCAAATCCCCCTTGCCTTCACCCCCCCACCCCCTTTCCTTGCTGGTACCAATGCACTCAGCAACCCTGGATACCACACAACATGACTCAGTGGCTTCCAACAACACAACTGTACATACTTGTATGTGCTTTCAAAAACTCAAATGTACTGATAAGTACACTATGTATACAGAATAAGAAACGTTTCAGTGTAATTGCATTTGAAGGCCTGGTTAGTCTACGAAACTAAGCTGAAATAGCAATAATATCGACAACCAGTTAATATTTTGATTTGATGTGCATATAAAGTTCAGACAGCAGTTAATTTGTGGGCATTTTAAAAGCAATCAAAGCTCCCGGAAAAGGGTCATTTATTCTGCAAAATAGTTACAAAAAAAGTAACATGACATTTGTGCTTACACGCTTTATAATGGTTTATCTACACTTTAAATATCAGGCTAAGTTATACTGGATATATATCTAGTACATGTACGTGTGTGCCACGTTAACCAAGAGCAGTTAGCCAACTAGCTAAGTTAGCTAGCCTAGCAGCTAAATGCTTCAGATTTCGACATCAGTTGTGAGATAGCCTAACATTGTGAAAATATATATATCGATAACTCACTATACTATACCAAATAACCTGACGTGATTCGACTAATAACCCACCAGGAAATAATTCTAGAAAGGTCTGAACCATTATTATTGTAACCATGGACACCATGACATGATGCTAAGCTATGCTAATGGCAGGATGATGTAGCAGCTAACATCAGACCATCAAAACAATGGACGTGGAAGGCAGAGAAAGTGGCTCCTCGCTAACGTGTACCACCATGGTATATTAGCTCAATATATTTTATTTCCAAAAATGCGATACATTTTGCTTGTTAAATCCACATCTGAACAAATTAAGATTAATGTTATAAATGCCAACGTATGGAGACGTTAACGTGTTTAGCATTTGTTCAACAATAAGATAGCGAGATATAATAATAAGAAGAATAAGAATACATGTATATATATTTATATATAATAAATACATTTATATTTATATAGCGCTTTTCAAGGTACTCAAAGTCACTTTACAGATAATAAAACATGAGATGTGTCAAACATAAAACACCACATCCAGCTCGGTAACACATGTGAGGTGCTGCTAATGACAGCTGCTACCAACAGCGGGTTTACGGGGCTTTTATAAATGGGATGACTGCTGTACACACGGTGAAAAACAATAAATAGTGTAGAAATCTCAATAAAAGTAAACTGCCACGGAACTAGATGTCCAGGCACCATCATTAAACTGGGCTTTAGCTGCTGCGTAGCTGCCTTCAAATTACCAGCCGCAAAATAGCATTGCTACTAGCTTAGCCTGCTAATATTAGCTTCCCTCACGTTTTTAAAGAACCAGCACTTGGGATTATTTGCTTTTTGCTTTTGACTGACACTAAAACTAAAATACAATTAGTGATGTTGTAATTACATACATGTACTAAGACTTTACACAAGTCAACAAAATGTTTTAAAATATGAGAATAGTCTGGTTCCATCTGTCAAAGTTGTGTACAGACTCTCCCCGATCACACGGTGGGACTTCATGCCTTCATTTTGATGTGTGACAGAGCAGAGGCCCGATCCACCATCACACTTCTCACCTCGTTCAGCTGTCTCTCCGCAGCTTCCCGCAGGTTGGGGTCCATGGTCCCCCGAAGGGCCTCGATCAAGGAGTTGGGATCCATAGCTAAAAGCTCTGTTATGGCTCGGATTCAGTATTATTGTAAGTCTATGAGTTCCCAGTTGAATGCGCACATGGACGCACGGTTCTTCAGCTACCGGCGCGAAAGGAAGAAGTGATCAGAGGAACCCGGATAGATCAGCGCCAAATTTGTCCCTCACGAAACATCCGCTTCTGCCCATTTGCACGCTGGGATTTGTAGTTTGAAACTGGCAATGCGAGCCTTGCTCGATGGGCTTTTCATCAAATACTAAATACTAAATATCATGTTTTATTTCAGCTTGAATTGAACTGTGGACTGAGCTAGTCCAAATTCCATAGATTTTTGGTTGGAAGGTGGTTTCATTGAATAATCAAATTGGAAATTGGGAATAAGCATCATGGAATGCTGAGCCAGCATCAATAATTAATATCACACCGTGATCAAGCATCCAGAAGACACTGAAGCTTTTGATTCAGTGCATAAAACATTTAGGGACATGACTGTCTCATGAACTCCCAGAACTTTTCCGATCAGAGCTGCACTTTTTTATTATTTACAGGACATACATTAGGCATCAAAATCCACTGAACAGCTATTCGATTAAATTGATATATGCAAAAGGTAAAACATGTCTAGCCCATGGACAGTGCGGTGGAATTAACATGAAATAACACACATTTTATGTGAAATGTTATTTCATTAAATACACTGATGACGAGTGATGGGAGTATATAACTAAAGTACATGTATGTATTTATAGTATCTAAAGCTGAATTTTTAACCATCCCATTGTATAATTGAATTTCCTCTCTGCAATAATCAACAGATCTTGCTCGACAGTCCACGCGCTCAACATCTACATGTGACCTTCAAACCACTTCCAATACCTTCACAATAAATGTCCCTTTATCACGTTAATGGTTGATTAAGCTGTTTTTTATGTTAGCATTCTTTTTATACATACGTTCAACAAAAAATATGAAACTCCACTGGTTAGGAATTCATGTATGTATATATTTAAATATGATACATTAAGCGTGAACAGGTTGTTATTATTATTGTGTTTACGGTGCTGACGCCGTTTACGATTCACTAGTAACTGAACTTTAGTTTTGAAAATCTAAGGAAAAAAAGATTCCTTATCCGCATTAGAATCACAGTCGCCGGTTGGCAAAGAACTGTGTTGGCTGAGCTGTCAAAATTTATAGCAACCTAACCTAATCGACAAATCAGAGAATTTATCTTGCAAGGAATTTTCACTCGGTCAGGCTAAAATGGCAAAGAAACGAAGAGAAAGACGAGAGGTCGACAATGTATCATCTGTACATGAAGAACTGAAGACAAATCCAGAAGAACAAATCCTCCAAGGTAGCTCGAGCCCTAGCTAGTCTTGTAGCTAAGCTAACTGGCTATCTGTCTAGTGAAGTGCTTCATGCTTCCTGTAGTAAAGAAATCACCAGTGTTATTTATTTTAGTGTTTCATTTATACGATGCTATATAGATAGCTAGTCTAACTAGCTATAGTATTAGTATAATCGGTTTCGAGTTGGGTATACCGGTTGTTCTTAGGAGGGATGTTAACGTCTTAGCTTCCACTGTGTAGTTTGTTCGCCTCTTAGGAGTTCACATCAGGTTAACCAGGACTGTTAATCAATGACGTGGTCAGAGGTGAAGTCAGGCGAATACAATGATATAACACTAGAGCTACTTTTAAACTGGAAACCTAAGCTGCATCCTTACTTCTACTGTACTGTCTAAGACAAGTACCCACCGACTAGAGGAGATACAGTTTTCTCATAACTAATCCCATCCAAAAGGTTACGGGCAATTTTGAGGAAGTAGTCGAGGTGTGTGGAATCCTTTTTAATATGCATTAAAAGACAAACCCAGTCAGCTACATGATTGAGAAAACGGTTTGTTTCGGTCTTGCCTTTCTCAAGGGAATGCCAGCCTCTTGATGGCACAACAACAAGTGATGCCATGTTTTGCAACACGTTGCATGACTGATCACATGACCCACACTTCTGTCATCCATGTAAATTAATATGCTAAAGAGAAAAAGTCTTATGTGCTTTCCACGTTTTTCCTCTTGTTCACAGGAACACGGTACCTTGGAGGGGGCTCAGCTCGGAAGTCCCTCCTCCTCCTCTTATTTATCTTTACCTGTGCGGCCTCGATCATGTACCTTGTTTACAGGAATTTCCCAGAGTTAAGCGAGTAAGTTCTCCTTATCTGCCTCGTATCTATTCTAAATGATAATGTCCTCACTATGCTGATCCAAGCACGCAAATATATGTCACATTGACCCATTGAAATCACATTTCCATACCCTGCTAACCACTCAATTCAGAAACCGTTAATGGTTAATATTGATGGATTTAAAACCTCTTATGATTTGTCGAATCTATGTAGAGTCTGTGTTAATTCCATGTTCATTTTGCAGTGATGAGATGGAGAAAATCAAAATCCCCAAAGACATGGATGATGCCAAGGCCTTGGGTACTGTGTTGTCTAAATATAAGGATACCTTCTACACCCAAGTCTTGATAGCCTATTTTACCACCTATGTCTTGTATCCTTTCAACGATAATATTCTTGCTGAATTAGTCCATCTGTTCCTTTCACTGCCTTGTCCTTGCATTGTCTTCTGTCTGTCTGACTGACCAACATGTATGGACAACAGAGGAACTGTGTTAGTTATTTAGGCTTCTTCTGAGAGTGAGCCATTCCTTATGGGGTTGGCCTAACCCATGTCATTGGCAACAGCAGAGTAAAGCTGCACTCATGGAGGTCCACTCTCCTGGGTCAAGGAAGTGGGCTAGCTAAACTGACTGTGTTGATGTTAAACCTGTATTCCTCAAACTGCTACAGTAGTTATTCTCCTTGACACTACTGACTCAGCCTCCAGACCTTTGCAATTCCAGGATCCATCTTCCTTAGCATCCTGTCTGGTTATCTTTATCCCTTCCCCCTGGCTCTCTTTCTGGTCTGCTTGGTGAGTAGTGACACCTGAGATTTGCCAGGCGATGGCTGGATGTTCTTCTTTGCTATGTCCTGTTTACCTGTGTTGCAGTGTTCTGGGCTGGGGGCCTCCTTCTGTTACATGCTGTCCTACCTGGTGGGGAGACCTGTGGTCTACAAATACCTCACAGAGAGGGCTCAGAAATGGTCACAACAGGTAGGAGGCCAAACATGGGAGATGAATAATAAGCATCTTCTTCCTTAAATCACCTCTCTAATAAATGGGATTCACATTCTGCCTTTTCTCTGACAGGTTGACAAGCACAGAGACCATCTCATTAATTACATCATATTTTTGAGGATCACTCCATTCCTTCCCAACTGGTTCATCAACATCACCTCGCCTGTTATCAACGTGCCTTTAGGGGTTTTCTTCCTCGGGACATTCTTTGGTAAAACAATGATATATAGTCATCAAACTCTGTTTTTCAAAAGGCAGTAATTGCCTGCATTGTAAGTCAGACATGCAGTGTTGACTTCCTGTTATTTTGTCTTGTGTCAGGAGTGGCCCCACCATCATTTGTGGCAATCAACGCTGGTACAACTCTGTACAAACTGACCACAGCTGGGGAAGCGGTGTCCTGGAACTCTCTAGCAGTGCTAGGTGTGCTGGCTGTGCTCTCCATCCTGCCTGTCTGCTTTCAGAAGAAGCTGCAGCAGAAGCTTGAGTAGGGCTCACCGGACCTGCTCAGCACGTCATCTACCTGCCTGCTCCCCCTTCCCCACTCCCTCGGCTCAGGAATGTTACATGCTGCAGTCACACACACAGTCCTTGCGTCTCAGTCCCCCTCACCTGATTGGCTGGGGTGGGAACCCTGTCTCACCTCATGGTCCATCTATTGCGTCTGTGTCCTTAACATGATCTGGCCACCTCAAGGATGGGTTCCACAAACTGGCTTCTACTTGGCCTCATGATTTGGTGTTTTCCAGTTGTATTGGGTCGCCTTCTGAGTGATTTGGCTGGAACGAAGACATCTGTTGTCTGTCTCTTTCGTAATAGCTATTTATTTTCAGCTCTCCTTTTTGACAGTTTTTGAGGGGGGTGTGTGTTTAACGTTTCTTCAATCCCTAAGATTATTGAATTGTGACATAAAAGCAATATTTCTCAGAGTAGTTGTTTGAAAGTTGTCTTTCCAATGAAAGTGTTTGCCGTGGGCAGTTTTATACATTAGTTTAAAGGCGTGAATGTCATTTAATGGTATAATTTTAAATTATTAGTTATCAAATCCACCCCATTTGACATAATACACAATACTTACAATAGGTGTTTTTATTTCAATATTCAATATTGCATATTCAGTATAGAATATTTTTTATTTTTAATCATGCAACTTTTCCCTTAAATTTTCTTAATTAACATTTAACATATCAAGTATTGAAAGCAAGTGTTTTGTATGTGTTAATTTTACATTATTTCTTTTTAACTTATGCTATATTTGGTGCAGTGACTGCACTTCTTTTTGCAGTCACTCTTGTGTGCTCCAAGTCGTATGCTAAAGTGTGCGTTGTAAAACACAGTCGGGACTTCCACACTAAGGGACCTTTAGTGCCCAATTAAAGTTGCCAACAGATTGCATTACACATACTCCTTCTTGCAGATAATACTTCCATTTGCGACTTCTTGCCTGGGTGAGTTGGAACCAGTGGGTCTAAACATGGGTTGCTGTGATGCCTAGATTGTGCTGTTGTTTTGGCTTCGTTGATCTGCTTTAAGAATCATTTGCCTTATATGAAGAGTTTACTGGATTTGATGTCAGAACAATAAATATCTGCTGCTGCTCATAGTGAGTATCTGAGGACTCGATGAGATTGATTCAGTGAATGTACACTTGAGCAGTCTTACTGTTGATTTTTCTGCATGGCACTCTTAAGCACACAGCAAAGATCCCACAAAATCCACCAACCTTTTAGATATTAACACCTTTTTCCAAACGTTCAGTCTTATTTTGATAGCCGGGTTCATGTTCTAACGTTGGGGGATCAAGGGATACTGCATTATTTTGAGTCTGATCAAAATGTAGCAGCCTGTAAAGTCTACAACTAAAAACATATATAAATGAAGCGTTGTTGTATGCCTGTATACCTAATGGGAAATATCTACTGTAAACCATTTAATGAGAGCCAGCTCTGATTTTATTGGTGTTTATTTTTTTTTCTCTCCAGATGGTTAGGTTTAATGCATACCTTATGTGTATCCTAATACACTGAGAGGTTTTGGCCCTGAGGAGATTTCTACTTAGTCCCTGGGCCTCAGCACTGGAGCAGGGTATGTTCATGGTATGGTGCTTAAGCAAGAGAGGGGGTTTAAGGCCAAATGAGGGGGAACATTTAGCTGTTGTGTTGCAAATCTAAAAAATTCACTTTCACTGTGTCCAGTTTTATGCAACAACATCAACAATGTGTAGATCCCTTTGTTTTCAATTGACCATACTTGACACCAAACCCTTTGTATCCATGCAAGAGAAAATCAAGGATTTGTGGATGCATTTCAGCCACACTCCTGGACATTAGAAGTAACGGTTGTATTTCATGTTTGATGATGTCCTTAACATGTATAAATGTTCTGTAATGCAGTTCTCCATCAGTTGATTTTGTACCGATATCCAACTAGCAGAGGTGGTTTCTTTGTTTTATCAACTATTGATTAACTTTGGTAAATCCACAGTGTTAAGGTGTACAAAATGATGATGTTTGCAGTATGACCTGCATTTGTAAATACTGTTCATTCTTGTACCTCTTTTTGTCCAATGGAATTAAATTTGCTTTATTAATATATTTATTATGAAATCATTAAAAACTTAAATTTTTGGTTCAATTGCCTCCTGAATCATTTCCTCCCTACCCTCAGCATACCAGATGAAGTTAGGATGTATTTGTACTGAACGTTGCATTGCACACTTCACGTCACACCACTAGAGGGAGCTCCTGATGCACTTCACCACTGTCCCTTCAATTTCACCATGCATTATTCCTGTAGTTCACGTCATGGTGATAGTTTTAAGCCATCATACGCGCACGACGTGTATGTTCACCGTATATTAATTGAATGTTTGGCAGATCAACATTCTGTAGGCGAGTCGGGCTCCGTCCTTTCTGGTTAAAGGCATAACGTAATGCATGGATGTGCAGTTTGCACATGCTCAGTATCCCAACTATACGGGGAGGGGATGGGGGGGGGGGGGGTATAGGAGGCGGGGCGGCCTGGCTGGAAGAGATTTGAGCCCCAGATGAAAACAGCTGGATTTGGAGACCCACAATGCATCTCGAGCGCAGCCCTGTTCAGATTTTCTGGTCTCGCGGAGCATCAACGATGGCCGCGCGGAATCATTTCGGGAACCTTTAATATGCGCGCGATTGACAAGACGCAGAACAAGGGTACAGAAGGACCAGGCTCAAAATGACCACCGGCTTCAGCTCCAATTCCTGTCGATTCGCAGATTATTTTGTCATCTGCGGACTCGACACTGAAAGCGGGCTTGAACCTGACGAACTGTCCGGTAAGTGTCGGGCAGTGTTGAACCAATATTTAGATAAATATTTCAGCCTACAGTCAGTGATATAGACAGTCTGTTGTTGTGTATTTACCTGTGTTTGTGTTTTATTTATGTGTTTTCAAAATATGTGTACAATATTATTGTCTAGTTGTTTTGCCATGAACCATGGCTGTAGAGTGGAATACCCCAACAGTAACACTAGGGACAGCAAATGCTGACGTTGGGAGGGCACATTACATTACTGTTATTAAACATGTTTACCTTAATAATAATTTAAAAAATGTGCGTGGCTCATTAATTAGATACATTTCGTTGCCGTGTACATAGTCGGTATAGATGAACCGGAGGTCATGTGAAACTAATGAGTGGGAATCCAGTCCAAGGCAAGAATCTAATCTAAGTTATTCGGGTTTCCAACCTTAGAACCTACAGCATTAGCCCACTAATACATATTAATAATAAAATACACAATACACCCACAAATACATTATATATTTTTTCCATCATGCGTCAAAGTGCAGTCATGGCTGAATGCTGAGTTTATTGTGACAATCATAATAATCACACAGGTTTCATGTGGCATGTAAATAAGGCTATTTCTTAACCTACTTTGTTATTAATGAAAAACGGAAGGGTCTTGTGTTGTGATCTTATAGCCTAATCTATAGTGATTGATGGAAATCAGTGAATCAATGAGTGGTTGAAAGCTGAGGACAGGAAGCTGGGGTGCTGTGACCAACTGCCATAAGGTGTTCCAGGGCCTGGTACTCAGGGGACAGGATGATGTCATTCTAAGACTAGGTCTGCTGTCTCTGGGGACCAGTGATGATGGTACAGAGCCCCTGGTTCCCGTTAGAAAGCTGTGTGTGTGTGTGTGTGTGTGTGTGTGTGTGTGTGTGCGTGCGTGTGTGGGAGCAAGTGGGAGTCTGTGTGTTTTCCCCCTTGAGATGTCATTAGTTTCTTTGTATGTCTCTGGCATGTTCCTCTCCTTGTGGTAAAGAGACATATGAGAGTGCATCCAAGGATTTGTCTTAATAGTTTCCCCATTTAAACTACCATTAAGATGCAACAGTAAAGTGTAGTTCAAGGCACTCGATTAAATGAGGCATACAGTGTTATGCTGTTCTTTTACATTGCAGGAACTGGTGTGTGGGATCTTTAGATAACACATAAACAAGATCTGAATTATTAACGCAGTTTGGATGATCCGTCTTTTTTTAGTCTCTTGCATAACCTTGTATTTTTTCATGCACGGACAGTGCATAACATGGGGTAGGTCCAGCCTAGTTTGCTGACCTGGCAAAGCATTCAAACTACTGTTGACTTGTACAGTGCTACTCACTCAAGAATGTCACCCGTGAGTGACTTCATGGAAATTGCATTTCCTATGTCAACTGAATGCTCCTGAAGGGACTGATCCCATTCAGAAGCAGTACAGGCCAACCACATTCAGTCAGTCCCTTGAAATAGAGGAAATTAGAAGACCTATACTGTATTTCCCATCTTATTAAGAGTTAAATGTCCACAGCCTGCAGCTTTATGACTTGGTGTTCACAGCATGTGCAGGCAGTTGAGGTTTTTTGGTGGCAGTGGATGTTCATGGCTGAGAGTAGAATTGGGAGTGCCGATGTTCCGTATTTGCCATTCCAGGCATAGTTACAGCTCTCTGAAAAAGCTGCTGAGACTTGTGTTCATGGTTCATGGTAACCATAGGTTCCTTATTATTATCCGTACTTCAACAGATGTGTGTAAGGTTTTCCACAGTCAGCGACAGGGGTTTGAACTTCAAACCGGCTTGTCACCTGTCAAAGCTATACTTGGGTATATTTAGTTGGAAGGATTCCAGTATTGCCATGTAGTCTTATTCTCTGATTGGTGCAAGAAAGGAAGTAATTGCCTGAATGTATTTAATACATTTATTTTAATCTTTTAATAGTTGAACTTGATACCCTTGTAAAACCAGAGCCCTCGTGTAATATCTGAGGTCATTCAAGGTTGATGGTATGTAGCAGGGTTAAGAGGAATCTTGTGTTGCCTATAGAAAATACCTTGCGTGTTTGCCTTTGTGGTTAATGATAATAGATTTAACAAAGTCCCTTCACAATGCCACCGTCACACTGCAGCAAACCAACAGTCCAGTGACAATAATGCAGCTGTAATGAATGTGAACTCACACTCACCCTGTGGCACAGGCAAAGAGTAGAAGTGTATTGAGTGTGCTGTGATGTGTGATGTGTGGAACCAACAGGTCTGTAGGACATTCATTCACAATGATGACATTCTAGGAAAGCTTGTTTGAATCTAAACCTGCCCAGAGCTTGAGGCTCTGGCAGTGTAGGGAGAGGCTAACCCAGATAATGGCTCATGGCTGCCAGGTCTTGCAGAAGCCTAAGCGCTGTGACAGTGGCCCGCAGGTAATCAGGGTTAAGATGTCTAAACCTCCATGTGGCCTCCCTCCATTCTGTTCCTTTTCCTTTTCGCTGGCCCTGACTAAGAACAGACATGCAGAGACTGTGTCACCCAAAAAGATTTAGCATTTAGCCTATTTCTATGAAATTTTTAAGCCATTGGCTATTGCCAATGATCCAGTTGAGGCTGTCTCTTTTTCACCCCCTCTCACCTGACCCCTTTCTCCTGTCTCATCCACCAAATCTACTGTCAGGCTGGCTAGTTACATGGGAGAGAAGGAAAGGGTATGTCGGATTAATTTGGCTTTATTTCTCTCTCTCTCTCTCTCTCTCTCTCTCTCTCTCTCTCTCTCTCTCTATCTCTCTCTCTCTCTCTCTCTCTCTCTCTCTCTCTCTCTCTTTGGACGGTCAAACAGATGCGTTTTCCTGCAGCTATTTTGGGGGCTCATGATGAAAGCTCTTCACCTCCCCACGCTCTGTGGAGTGACTCTTCAAGCTGTTATGGCCTGTGTGTGTGTGTGGCAACCCATGTGAACTTCCTACAGTTCCCCTCCCTGTTAGCTGAACGCTGCCTGCAGCAGAGGAAGAGAGAGGAAAAGAGAGAGAGAGAGAGAGGTGCTCTACAGACCCAGTGCAGCAGTGTAGAAGGCTCACATGCACATTGCAAACTGACAGCTGAATTATGTTGGAATTTCTGGAATTTCACTTCAGTGGTTTAAATCATATCTATCTGATAGATCACAGTTTGTCCACTATGATGGCCACTCATCCAGGAGCTCCCTTGTGAAATATGGAGTGCCACAGGGTTCTGTCTTAGGCCCCTTGCTATTTTCTCTATACATGTTACCTTTAGGAAATATAATTAGAAGTTTTGGTGTACATTTTCACTGCTATGCAGATGACACCCAGTTATACCTCTCCCTTAAGCCTGACGAACTGCCTTATGCTTTGGAACAATGTGTCTCCGGGATAGGAAATTGGATGTCAGCAAATTTTCTACTTCTGAATTCTGATAAAACAGAGGTTCAAATCTTTGGACCAAAGAAGTACAGGAACAATCTATCCGATTTTACCCTAGACTTAAATGGCTTCAAAGTCTCTCAAAGCCAGCTGGTAAAAAATCTAGGTGTCACAATGGATCCTGATCTCTCATTTGAGCATCATATCAAGCAAATTACCAGAACTGCATTCTTCCATCTCCGTAACATAGCCAAAATAAGAAACTTCCTCTCAAAGGATGATGCTGAAAAATTGATACATGCCTTTGTTACATCCCGATTGGATTATTGCAATGTATTATTCTCAGGCCTCCCAAATACCTGCGTACTAAACTTACAGCGGGTGCAAAATGCCGCTGCTAGGCTACTGAGCAGAACTAGAAAGTATGATCACATAACAGCTACTCTTGTCTCTCTACACTGGCTCCCTATCCAAGCTAGGGCCGATTTTAAGGTTCTACTACTAACCTACAAATCCTTACATGGATTAGCACCACTGTACCTCTCTGGCCTTCTTGTACCTTATCACCCTGTAAGGACACTAAGATCCAAAGATGCTGGCTATTTGGTGATTCCCAAAATTAACAGAAAAACTGCTGGAGGTAGGGCTTTCTCATATAGAGCGCCTCTTCTCTGGAACAAATTACCGGTTTCAGTCAAGGAGGCTGATACCGTCTCGACATTCAAAGTTAGGTTGAAAACATTTTTATTCAGTCAGTACTACGACTGTTAAAGTGTGTAGATGTGCTGGGTTAGTTAGTGTGAAGTTATTTGTATCTGTTGTACTGTGAAGTTATTCAATATTTGTTGTAATATGACAGCGATCTCTTGTGGTAGAAAGAACTCAGTTTACGGTGGGAGTTATTAGGCTAGTGTAGTTAGCTTAACAAACTTTAAAACTTACTACTGTGAATTCTGTATTATTGTTTACATTACTGTGAATATACACCCCCCCCCCCCACGTACTATATATATCCATTCCAGTCTGTACCCATGTTGTTTGTACTTCCATGTTACCTTTATTATTTGTACTATTGCATCACTTGTATTATTTGTATTATTTGTTTATATGTATCATATATGTAGTGTATTTTACATTGTATTTATTTATATTTTATTAGTATGCCACATATATGTTCTATGTTTGCACATTATTGCCAGAGTGAATTCTATGTTTGTTAACCCTTGCATAGCGAATAAACCCCCATTCTGATTCTAAAACCGTACAGTTAGAGACGACAGGAGACTTGGCTTTCAAAAGATACTATCTTTCAAAAAATAAAAAAAAATAAATAAAAAAAAATAATAATAATATATATATATATATATATATAAATAATAATAATAATAATAATAATATACATATATTATATATATCTTAGAGTTTTCTCTCATGGAACAGATTTATGTTCCAATTGAGGGGGGCTGGTGCTGTCTTGATGTCTAAGGCTGTGTCAATAGCCCCTTTTTTTTAAATTGCTGCATTAGCCCACATTGACCGGTGGGGACCTCATTCTGAATATTGCTATAACTGTTAGCTGTTCCTTGCACTCTCTAACATCTCCTCTACTCCGTCTCACTGTCCTCCCCTCCATACCTCCCTTTGGTATGGGGGGACTGAGCTCTCAGCACTTGCGTGGTCATCGGCCAATGTTGGACCTGGTGCCAGTGGACATTGATCCGAGATGGTCTTCCAACCCCGGATCTGGTCGCCAGTCGGACGTCAGTCTCCCTGATGGACAAGGAGAGAGTTCCCGGTCCTTTTCCTCATCCCCCTGCGTGTGATGCTGCGCCAATCATGGGCCCAAGCCCAGTGACTGCCTAAATTGACGCTGTGCAACCTAAGACCCACGTTGAGCATTGAGTATTGATGTTTCAGCAACTTGTTAACTCTCTCTAGAGTTATGACTGTTTTAGCCTGTGTTCCGCTCTTCACTTTCTCCAACCGTCCCTGGAGGAGGGGATCCCTCACTGAATTGCTCCTTCCAAGGTTTCTTCCATTTTTTCTACCTAGTGAGTTTTTCTGGGAGTTTTTCCTTGTCTTCCTTGAGGGTTTAGGTTGGTTGAGGGGCGGTTCTAGGGGCATATGTGAAGCCCTCTGTGACATTGCTTGTAAAAAGGGCTATACAAATAAATGTTGATTTGATTTAAATGTTGATTTGAGCCAGGCAGCCAATGAGAGCTGTCCACACGAGTCATGTGTCTAATGGACAGAGACTGCAGCAGGCAGCTCTAGCTGGTTTAAGAGGTGTTGGGAAACGTGTGCATGTTTGGCACTTGTTTAGTTTCTTCTTTGCTTCATGTTTTGGCTGCCCGCAGTGCTTGGGGGTCGTTGTTATGATCAGCTCTCTCATGTAATTCGCTTTGGATAAAAGCGTCTGCTAAATGAATACATGTAAATGTTTGTCCTTTAGTGAGCATAGAACGATAATCCAGATGTGTTTTTGTATGGTTTCTATGGTTTCTGGCATTGTTGTCTGCCGTTCACTGGTGAGGGATGGGAGAGGACTGCTGATGTTGCAGATTACCTCCCAAGGTATGCAGAACTCTGTGATCAGAAAGGAAACCGCATTTAGGTCAGTTGTGATCATGTCCTGATTTTGCGGCCACATTCTGTGATATGAGTCATATCGTTCCATTGACACTTCTTTGACTCAGTTGTTGAAGACAAATAGATAGGACTGTGGACTTTCCAGACATCATATGTTCAAATTATTTCATCTTGAGAGATCGTTGGTCAATTGGAGAGTTGTTCAACAGCTTTTTGATGCATAAGTGTGTGTTCAATGACAGCTGAATGTAAGTTTCTGATCTTTGAGCCAAAGGCTTTTGTCATGTCACAGAGCCTATTCCTCTTTGGGCAACTTCTCCCTTTAAACTCTCCTTTTATCCAGATGCTTCCTTCAGGGCACGTTATCCTGAGAACTGTAGCGGGAGGCCGGCAGGAAATGTTTCTCTTGGTCATATTGGTTATTAGCCTTGTTTTGCTGTGTGGCTGCTGAAGTCGTTGATTTCTTTTGTACGCAGGAGGAAGTTGAGGCTAGGTCATGGACCCTTATAGTCTTTTAATGAACACGCAGAGACTTGCCTCAGGTCCATCAAATTGTCTCAAAGATTATTTTTTTTGTTGCTGTATGAAAAGCTGAATACAATTTTTTTCCAATTATTTCACAAAGCCCCACAGAGGATTAAATGCATTAGCCTACATGGCAATAAAGGTTGTTTGTCATACACAGAGCTGGATGATAGTGCTACTGGGTATGGTGAAGAATACAGAGATAAGCTCTCTCTCCCAGGATACCGCTGTGGCCAGTGGATGATGTGATTGGCCATCTCATCATGAGGTCTTACAGGGAAGGAGAAATATCTGCTCTCTCATTGGCTACCTGAGCCAGCTTGAAGTTCTCATCTGAAGGATGCCCTGCTCTTTCTTTTGTTCCCTCTCAGAGCTAAATGACATGAAGCATAACTATGCCTGAAGCCAAAGTCACAGATACTTCAAGGGTTTTATCTGGGATGTAACAGATATTCAGTCAGGTTCACATTTCCAGAAGCATTCTCTGTGTAACAAGTTCTTACTAGATTTAGGTCTTTGTGACAAAACCTTCCATTATCTGCCAAATTGGGGAGCGGGATGAGGGACAAATTATCATATGTATAAACCCCCTCCTGCTAGACTACTGTGATTGGCTGGCTCGCAACTTGCACTGATTTAGCTGGTGGACAGGCAGCTGAGGGACACACACAAACACACACACCTATTCAGATGCAAACATCCTTTGAATTTCCCAGGCACCCCCTCGCTGTTAATCCCACCAGTGAATGACATCACTGTGAAAGCCCTCCTGCACACTTCTACACTCATATTCACAGAGTTAATAATTCATATGTGTGTTAAAGGAGCTCATCTTTTGTACATTTCCTTCAAGCCTCACATAATGAGGCTTAAATGGTGTTTTACCAAGCCGTGGAAATGGCTGGATTCATGCATAGAAGGATGATTCCAGGTCATTCTTGACGGTTTGTTTTGGGGGGCAAACGTGTGGTTTTGGTGAACGTGTGGTTTTGATACGGCATCACTTTGTCACCTGATCTTTTTCTGAATTTAAGGAAGCGGACTTGCAGCGCAGTAGTCTGTGTGTTTCCTGTTGGTTGGCAGAACTGAAACCATGGGAACCAATAAGCCACCAGACTGGAGGTATTCTGTCGATCAACCCATGCTGGTAGACTCAGTCATCCAACCTCATGTGATTTGGCCAAGCAATAGACAAGAATTTGACCTATTCCCATCAAATCCTTGAATCCCACTCAAAGTTTATGACTGAAGTAAAGCTTAGATAAAATGCTTATTGCCAGCTATTTTGAGGGACTCATTTCCCCTCCGCTCACTGTGGGCGGAGGTTTAGGCTGGAGCACAGCCCTGGAGCAAAGAAGCGAACGCTTTTTGGAAAACTGATGATGCTGTAAAAGTCCTTCATTATCTGCAGCTTGCCTGCCTGCCTGTCTTCCTGAGCTCTGATCTGCTGAGAAAGACACTCTGGCATGAAGGGGGTTCCTCTTTTCTGGTTACAAGGAAACAGGGATGGTTTATGGGTATGAGCTCCTGTGGTTTTACCACAGTAGAGGACAGGTAAAAGCTGTGATCCTTTCCTGTTTGAGAGGCTCACATGATACGAACACGTCTGTTAGACAGGAAGAAGCTGTCGATCTGCTCTTTTATGTTGCCAGCTGCCAGTGACATCAAAACTAGAGGTTTCCTTAGGTGGTTAGCTGAAACCCTTGTTAGAGAGATTTTTTTTTTCTTTTTCTCCAAATCCAAA
This sequence comes from Neosalanx taihuensis, assembly GCA_030340665.1. Classification (NCBI taxonomy): domain Eukaryota; kingdom Metazoa; phylum Chordata; class Actinopteri; order Osmeriformes; family Salangidae; genus Neosalanx; species Neosalanx taihuensis. Next base: position 11,986,395 of record CM059295.1, read on the forward strand.
ACCGAGGGGCTGTCCTGTTATTCATTTGGCTTTTTAGAGTTAGCTCACGATAACAGCCACAAAATTTCCAGAGTGGTTACACTGCACACAAACAGGCCAGATCTTTCTGGAAAGTACAGAGCTTGAACATGAGCAACACTTGTGACAGTGCTGTTTTGGCCTGACTGTGGCGGGTATATTCAGATTTTGATACTGCTTGGTCGTGTTTGTATGCCGTGTCTGAGAAGTCTTGCCCAATCCCAAAAGACACACATGCAAACCCTGCCATTAGATGCCCCTCTGATCTCCAACAGCAACATGGAAATATGTGCTCTTTTGCTACTTGTTCAAACGGCTCCCTCGTAAAAAGGAAGCTTCTATAAAGCTGTACATGATGGTGGCTAGTTCACTGGCAGTTATTAATTCTTTATATATTTATAATTTTTGTGTACCATTTGTTCATGTTGATAGTATACTCAACTGATGACGCAACATTAAAAAAAAAAAAACAGTCTGTATTACTGCACTTTCATCATCAGTTTACATTTCTTGGGGCTTCTGTTATTTCTGTACGTCCGTTTTCCATTCTTTAACTCATAGTGTAGGTTTAACCTGAGGTGTTTGCAGTGGATGGATTCATTTACTCTTTCTTTATTTGTTCAGAAGGCTTTTTCATGCAAAAAGGAAGCCCCTTGAAACTAAACAAGTATTCAAGATTTGGATTTAGCTTTATCGGAGCTATCTTAGCTCTCGTTTTCATCCATGTGTGGGCCTGAAAATTAAAGTGGTTCGTGGGTTCTTACACAACCATTGGGGAGTTCTCCTGCCTGTGTATTGCAGTAGATTTCGAGCCAGTACGTTCCTGAGTGGGGATCAGCTTTTTCTAAAGGCCGGCTGTGTGAGAGCTGTTGTCCACAGCTGTCTCTCTGGCCACATGTGTTTGGTGTTTGGCTTCACTTCCCCCGTCCTCACAGGAAACCGTGAGGACTCTGAGAATCGAGCTGCCAGCTCCCCTTCTCTGGGGACATCCCACTGGCCAAGTGGCCATCATGAGCCACGGAAGGCAGCATAAAGTTTTCTCTTTTGGTAGATAATCAACAGGTGACATTCCTGTGCTTCTCCAAAGGCCCTGACAAAAGCCTCTTATGCTGGTTCAGTGATATTAATAATAAATGAACCAATAACCAGATGTTACTAAAGCGTACTGTCCTTCTCTATCCCCTGGTCTATTTTCTGGCACATTAACAAAGTCAGATGTCTTCCCTCTCACGACAGTGTGAAAGACATGACAAGCTGTCTGTTCTGAGTACCAGAGCACCCGTGTTGCGGAGCCCCTCGCAGCTTTGTGGCAGGGCTGTGTGTGGGGAGTCCAGGCTGGCTGGCTCCAGGAGGGAGAACATGACACCGTCTTCTCTGCCCGTTCGTTTTGACGTGGCAGCAAATCCCCCTGCCTGCTGCCGTTCTCCTGTCGGCCCTCTTGTGTTCTAGTCTCTTCTGCTCTCAAGTTTTGTTGGCCAGGGCGGCCATCGTGGTGCGGTTCTGCACACGGGCTGAGAGTGCTGGAGGGAGCGGGCGCTCCTGTGCAGGCGGAGTGACAGGGAAGAGGGAGGGAGAGAGAGAAAGGGTTGAAAAGAGGAACGAGTGGAAGAGTGGTGACACATGAGAGAGCGTGCGAGGCTGTGTGTCACAGCTTACTTCCACACACTTTCTCTGTGGCATCATCATGACAAGGCTCTTGGCTGGCCTATCACAGGAAAGGTCTGTGTTGCTACCGTTTGATTGCTGTTTACGCTTGGGTTTCAAAGAAAGAAACATTATCCTAGTACATGTTCAGTAATGCATGGAATAGTGTTGGCTGCCAAATGTTTTCGGTCCGTGTCATAGCGTCTCTAGCACCTTGCCTTGTAGTCTATTTAGGACGTGTCTCTACAGTTAGCTGTAGTGTTGTCGTTAATTGCTTCCCCGCTATCTAGTCAGTTCTCTCATACGCAGTCATTGTGATGATGCTGCTTTCACTGACCCAGTGAAGAGAGCTTTGCTGTGCTTGGACCCCACTGACCCATTTTCCCTGTGATATCCTCCACCATGCTGCCACACAGGGGAGCAGGCCAGACGGCTCATGTTGGGTGTGTGTGTGTGCTGTGTTCAGTCACCCTCAACAGTGGGTCACCAACACCTAAAACTGCCCATTGAACGATCGATGGAAGCTGGTGACAGTTGTACAGTTTAAGTGCGTCTACATGCACACATGCCTACAATACAAACAAACGTGTACACATTGCACCGACACTCCCTGTTCATTCAATACTACTTGCTCGCGTGGTCTAATTATGGATATCCTGGCCTACATTCTGCCATGTGCCGTAGACGACAGCGTGAAAGTAACCAGCAGATTAAGCTGTTAATCTGTCAGCTGATTCTCCTGGTTGGGTCGATGTGGTCATTCAGACTCTTGACGCGCTTCTATACTCATCTGTCCTACTCATAAACCCCTACTATTTCTGGCACGGTGACGAAGACTGTCTGAACACAGCCGCCTCACGTAGAGTGAGTGGGAAACAATGAGCGTCTAGCTCGTCGCGTTCGCGCTGTTCCTCGGGTTTTTGTCCTCTTGTCAGCGCTGTGGACAGGCTTCCCCCGCGATGAGCACGACAGGCCCGGGCATGACGACAACATGAATAACCTCCTTGCTCTCACCCCACCGAGGCTGTGCCGCGAGCCATCGCTTGGCGTGTCATCGCTGACTCACGCCGCGGCCGGGGTGGTGGTGGTGGGGGGGGGGGTTTGAACGATGGGCTCAGCCCTGCCGAGTGGACCGACCTCAGGCCACGCTCGGTGGCTCTGCCCTCATGTGGGAGGGGGAGAACAGAGAGTTCTAGAAGAAGTCGGCCCCCCCCACCCTCCCAGGAGTGGTCCGTACGTTCCTCTGCCCCCCCCCCCCCCCTCCCCTCAACCAGAGGCTCCCCTGGCTGCTCCAACACGCCGTGTTTAATGTGTGCGACAGCAGGACCGGGGGAGGCCTGGCAGGCCATGGCACAGAGAGATACACAACCCTCTTCATGCTCTTACTGTGTGTGTGTGTGTGTGTGTGTGTGTGTGTGTGTGTGTGTGTGTGTGTGTGTGTGTGTGTGTGTGTGTGTGTGTGTGTGTGTGTGTGTGTGTGTGTGTGTGTGTGTGTGTGTGTGTGTGTGTCTGACTCTGTGTTGGCGGTAAACCGGGCTGGAACAGAATGAATCAGCTGCCTCGCCTCGTTTTTTTCTTTTTTTCTTCTTCTTTTTCTATACATTCATGACCCTTGGTGACAAGCAAGCCGCTAACTCCATAGAGATGGAGAGGAGCAGACCAGATTTCATTAGCTGCATCTCACTCTGTCAGACACGGGGAGGGTTTGAACTCTATTTTATGCTTAGGTAGTACTGTAGAATCTCTGTTCTTTTTGCCCCGCAAGGTTTCTGTAGAAATAAAGGAGCCAATCCTCTGACTTCCTCCTGACTCTGTCTATAATTCAGTGTTTACCTCGGGGCTGTAGCGATTGTGGTTCATCAGATATGCTATCTTCGGAGAGCAGCATTTCAGCTTTTTCTTTATTGTTTCACAATATCCTGTTGTTAAAATTATATCCCCCCAAAATGTCCTGACCTATTAGCCTACATCTATTTTAAACATGCAGACGCCATCTATATCAGTGCACTCTCTCTAGCAGCCCAGGGATGACATCATCTTCCGGCAGTCTCATCCTATGGTTTTCACGCTCTCCCTCGTGTATAATTATCCCAGCGCTAATCCATAGCAGCGCACTGTCAACAGGGATTACCAGGGGCGTCAAGGGGAGGGAACACTGCACCACACAGGGACACAGGCCATCGTGCACCTACCGGACCAGCTGGTTTAGAAAACAAGCTCATCCGAGCCGTCATATCCACCCAGGTCTCCAGACAGGAAACACGTAAAGAACAAGACGTTCCCTGAACGCCTCTCAGCCGAGGAGCAGGGTGTGAGAGCACACTGTGTGTGTGTGTGTGTGCGTACTGGTATGCACATATGGAGAAAGTCCTAGCCGTGTGATTAACTGTTGTTTCGTCTGTTGTGTAGCTTTATGCCAGTATATAGAGGCTACTAAATTCAAAGATGGGGCCAGAGGGAAGTTGGCGAGTGCGGATGAAGGTAACCCCCCCCCCCCCTTCTCCTCCCTTTCCTCAGAGGATGAGCTCAGCTCCGCTTGTGCCCTTTAACCTTTAACCCCACACGCCCTTCTTTCACAGCACTCTACTTTTGTTAATTTTTAATGTCTGAGTTTTTATTTTTATTTTTTACTCAATTCTGCACAGGTGTGGGGAAATCTAGGAGTACCTTATCTCCGCTCCACTCCTCCTCCTCTCCTGTCATCCCTCCCCTCCTCACCTCACCTTTCACCTCCTGTCCCTCCTGCCTCCCTCCCATCTATCACCGTCCTCAGCAGCTTCTATAAATCGAATTGTTCTGTTTGACAATCACTCCCTCTCCCCCCCTCTCACACTCAGCCAGTGCGAGCAGCACAGGCGATGCTTGGTCAGTGTGTATTCTCCCCCTTCACGCTGAATGACTTCTCAATCATGTCTTGGTGTGTGCATCAATTCTGCTTCACTGTGGGTTTCAATTGTACTGATTTGTGTTGGTTCATTTGTCTGATTCGTTTGGTGGGTACTTTGGCTGTATGTATCATTAAAGCTGTCACCAAAACCATTCCCTGAGTGAAGTTGAACTGCCGAAAGTATGGCTGCCAAATTTGACAGAGAGAAGCCAAGGATGGCGTAACTCAAACTCGGTTATCTGCCATGATGTATTTGGCCATTTTATATGATGTTTTCCTCACAGGAGGTTTTTTCCCAGCACATGAGGTAGTTGACAGCTTTACATGATTCAATACAGGCCCTTCTTTCGAAACGCATTTGCTGGCTTCCTGTTTCCTGTGGAGGGGTGTCTTGTGCCTCAAGCCTGCTTCTGATTTGCTCTCCTTCCTCCTGCTCCTCTGTCGGCCTTCAGGCTCTCCTTCTTGACTGTCTCTCTCTCCTCTTCCCCTCCCCCCTCTCTCTTCTTGTGCCTCAGGTGAGAATTTTGAGCAGAGTCCCTTGCGGAGAACCTTCAAATCCAAAGTTCTAGCGCACTACCCAGAGAATGTGGAATGGAGTCCCTTTGACCAGGATGCTGTCGGCATGGTGAGTGAAGTGTGGGGAAAGGGAATTTCGTCATGTATAATTATTATTATTATCTTATCTATCAACATTCTTTTTTTTGTTGAAGTTTTTTTCTTCAAATGATCAAGATTAGAACCAGCAACGATCAGAGTGATCCTGCCATACGTAATGTCTGTTTCCCGGTGCTACTGTGTTTCTCTCCCTCCCGTCTCCCCCCCCCCCCCCCCCAGCTGTGTATGCCAAAGGGGCTGTCGTTCCGGACGCAGGTGGACCTGCGGGAGCCCCAGTTCCACTCCTTCATCATCACCCGGGAGGACGGCTCGCGCACCTACGGCTTCGCCCTCACCTTCTACGAGGAGGTGACCAGCAAGCAGATCTGCAGCGCCATGCAGACCCTGTACCACATGCACAACGCCGAGCAGTACGACATCCTGCACACCCCCACCTCCCCCCCGCGCGGCCTCCCCCAGCCTATCCCCCACCCCACGCTCCACGCCGCGCCCGCCATCTCCCGCCTTCAGCGCTTCAACTCCTACGACATCAGCCGCGACACGCTCTACGTCTCCAAGTGCATCTGCCTGATCGCCCCCATGGCGTTCCCCCAAGCCTGCCGGAAGGTTCTGCAGCAGCTGCACCAGGCCGTCTCCTCCCCCCAGCCCCCGCCCCTCCCCCTGGAGAGCTACGTGTACAACATCCTGTACGAGGTGCCCCTTCCGCCCGCCGGACGCTCCCTCAAGTTCTCGGGCGTGTACGGCCCCGTGGTGTGCCAGCGGCCCAGCACCACCGAGCTGCCCCTGTTCGACTTCCCCATCAGCGAGGTGTTCGAGCTGCTGGGCGTGGAGAACGTGCTGCAGCTGTTCACCTGCGCCCTGCTGGAGATCCAGATCCTGCTCTACTCCCAGCGTAAGTTCTGACCCCCTGTCCTCAGGGTGGCCCTGCAGGACCAGCCAGGCCCGGGGAGTTCTGAGAACCCAGGGGTCTCTATTCGGTTCTGGCTATGGTTCACCAGGTTACAGTTGTGATGTGGAAAGGTTGCTTGTTTCCCCGTAGGGCTGGAGAATAGCGATGATTTCTTTCAGTGCTAGCGTGTCTGATCATCCAAGATAAAAACATGTTGTTTAAGAACACTTCAGGTTTCAGGCTATGAGTGGTCAGAGGCTTCTGGGTACGTACAGTGGAACTCTTATTCAAACAGATTATATAACCTATCAAGTGATTCCACTAAAGCAATGTGGTTCCCAGCTTGGGTAAATGAACCCCCCTTCACCCCTCACCCCTACTGTGTGTGTGTGTGTGCTCCGGGTGCATGTGAGCTGGAGTAAACAGACTCGTCTTAAGCAGTGTGCTGTGAAGGGCCATCTCTGTTGGCTGTGATCAGTCCTTCTTTGTTCCTGCTCTGGCTCCACTCAGCCCAGAGCCCACACGGAGAGCGAGAGAGAAATAGGAAGAGAGAGACAGAGAGAGATAGGAAGAGAGAGAGCGAAAGAAAGAGAGAGAGATAGGAAGAGAGAAAAGCGAAAAGAAGAAAGGGAGAAAAGGAGAGAGCGCTGAAGGGGACATTCAACAGTCAGAGTGAGGAATGACAAGCATTTAGGATTATGACGTTGCTTCTTTCAGAAAAATCTAAGCGTAGTCTTTCAGTTCTTTTTTTCCCCTCATAAGTGAAATAAAGCATTTGTTTTCCTGATGCTCCACAAAAGACAAAGCTGTCATTCACATGCAGGAAGAGCGTGAGCGGGGAAACCCTAGGGGCTGTGCTGTGGGGCTGTCACAGACAGAGGCTAGCCTGTGATGAGGGCACAGCACTGCGGGAAGATTGTTTTAGGATTCAGGAGATGGCGTGGTGATTGGATCCATTACAGAGACAGGGAGAGGCAAATTGTTTACAAAACGCTAGGGGCTGCAAGGGAGCTTTCTTCAGGTGCAATGATGTGGTGTTGCTAGGCAACCTTCGCAGATAAGGAGGATGGCCGTGATGCGGGGGGACTGTGATTGGTTGGAGGTGACATCATCCCTTTTTTTCCAATTTTTTTTCACTCTCTCTCCCTCTCCTCCAACAAGCTCATCACTGCAGAGCGTGTGAGGGGTGTTAGGCAGAATGAAGCCAGCTAGATTCTGGCAGAGGAGGGACAAGGTGTCATAAGACATGGCTCTGACACGCACACACACACACATTCCATAAGCAAAGGATCCTCTAGACAAAAAAGGACATGAAATGTGCTCTGGCTCTAAAAATAGAAACATATTTTATAACGAGGACCTGGTCAATGTCTCTCTCACATACCATACATGAATCTCTGAACCAAGCCTGCGATTCCCATCTCGACTACTGGATCAATGGATAATAGCCCTGAATGTCTGGCTGCAGCCTATATTGAGCTTTCATTCTGTTAGCAGAGCACTCAGGTGGTCTGGGATGACCTTATTGGTGGTGGAGAGCACAGTGGAGGACAAGTGGAGGGCTACATTATCACTGAGCCTCATTAGATTGGCCCTGCGTGCAGATCTGATGAATGCCCCTATTAAACAGGGGCGTTTTCTACTGGCTAGATTAGCTAGCTGTTGTTGTCAAGGGCCTGCGATACATTAATTTGTGTGTGTGTGTGTGTGTCTGGTGTGTGTGTGTCTGTCATTGGTGTTACTTTTTTTACTGAAAGGGCCTGTTGTTATTGCCTAGGGTCAGAGCAGCCTGGCTGGATTAGTATTCCTGTCCCCGAGTCCCTAGCCCTTATCCTGGGAGAGGTGGCTGAGAGGGAGGGGGATGCCTGGAGGGTCCTGGCAGGCCGAGCCAGCAGGCAGGGCTTCTTCAGGGAACAGCAGAAGGCCAAGTGAAGGACTGGAGGAGTTGTTTTGGCTGTGAGACGGCAGAGACAGATCTGCTGCTGCTGGATGTGGTCTCTGAGTGATCTGATGGCGCAGGAATGTGGATGAACAAGTCCTGATGGAAACGCCTGACAGGAAGTGGAACGGTTATCACGCACATTCAGTGATAATACTGGAACAGGGGAAGAAATGCTATGAGTGTAGAATAAGAGAACTAGTGGTATTTTTTTTTGTCAGCCATATTTTACTCACATTCAGATGCTAATTTGTCTTCTGGTGTCTAAAACGTGTGTGTGGGTGTGTGAGAGACAGATGTGGAAGACAGTTTGTCCAGCTCTCCTACAATGCTGTGTTTGTCAGTTCAGGTTTAGAAGCCACCAGCTGAATGGAGAATGTCACACAGAGTAACACCCAGTTCAACACTAAGTGACAGTAGCTCGGAGGCATGAAGGTCAGGGGACAGCGAAAAGGAGTAAACAAAGCTAGCGTGCCTCCAACACATGGGTTACTGTTCCCCACTCACATCAGACCCTGTCATCAGACCACAATATAGTTACAGTAGGAGCATATACAACAGGGGTGTCCAATCCTGGTCCTCGAGGGCCGCTGTCCTGACTGTTTTAGATGTTTCCGTGCTCCAGCACACCTCCACAGAGCTTGATAACGACGCTTCATTAGAATCAGGTGTGCTGGAGCAGGGAAACATCTAAAACCTTCAGGACAGTGGCCCCCGAGGACCAGGATTGGACACCCCTGATATACAGTGTCTATATGAAAGAACACATTTTGAAATAGATGAGCAGGTAAGGCAGAAGCTGGCTAATGACTGAGATGAACATAAGCACACGAGGACCCTCTGCTGTCTCCCTCCCAGACTACCAGAGGCTGATGACGGTGGCGGAGAGCATCACAGCCTTGATGTTCCCGTTCCAGTGGCAGCACGTGTACGTGCCCATCCTGCCCGCCTCGCTGCTCCATTTCCTGGACGCCCCCGTGCCCTACATGATGGGCCTGCACTCCAACGGCCAGGACGACCGCACCAAGCTGGAGCTGCCTCAGGAGGTACCCCCCCACCCACAGCGCAGCACAGCACTCTCCTCACGTACACACTTCTCTCAGCTGTACCTGTTTTCACTTCTCTCCCGCCGTCGGACATACATCATGTGAACGATTCACCCGAGGCTGACGCCACTGAAACGGCTTCCCTCATCCCCCCTTTTTAAAATGCTGACTGTCAGGAACAATAGCGAGTTATCGCTAATCTGATTGTTTGGTGGAGAACGCTAACAAAGGCTCCCCTCTGGACTCCCCTGCCTGTGTAATCTCCTCCATCGTCTGTTTTATGTGTGACAGCGTGAAATTGCTAACTCTTGACAGAGAATCACAGGGCTTCACGAGCCCGATTACAAACCAGCTGTGACTCCCCAGGGCTTGCTTTATACCTCATTTTCATCTTGCCTATTTTTCTCTCTTCAGATTCAAACAACATAGGTGTTGGAGGGGGAGGTGTTTAAGAACTGCTTTAATTACTGTAACCTTTAGAGGTCTTGCCATTTGGAAAACTATTTTCCAAGTGGTTATTGCATTTCTTTTCTGCATGAATTCTGTAGAATTGATAGAATCAGCGTTTCCAAAGGTTGGGTTGTCCTTACTGGGTAAAGCAGCCGTCGTTGGTCATGTTGAAGCGTGCCCATGCTCTTACTGTTGATCAAAACAAGCATCTCCATCCTGCATGCGTACGTTGTGCGTAGGTAGGCTTTTCATCCTATAGCTGACGCAAGCCGAGAGGGCGGTGGGTACTCGTGCCAAATGAGCTTTTACACATCTGGAGTCAGGCCAGAGCTTGGATGCGGAGCAAAAAGCCTAAGAATGTGTGAATTGATGACCTTGTCGGTCTCCATTTTGCTCCATTCATGCATTGGCTATTTTTATCTCATAATACACTCACTGAGCCATGGATGCCAGAAATGAACATTTAACTGTAAACAGTGAGTAGTATACATCAACATCACATTAGACCTGTATTGTTAGGGTTTTAATTAACTCAATGCTTTCAGTGCTGTTACTGCAGTCATTGTGTGCTCTGCGTGCCCATCTAGTGGACAAATGTGGAAACACGGTTAACCTCCATCAACAACAACTCATACCTGCACATTTCCCATTTGATCGTTCCTTCACTGCATAACCCATATCCGTTCCTAATCTGATACCTCCTGTGATTTCAGGCCAACCTTTGTTTTGTGGATATTGACAACCACTTCATCGAGCTGCCAGAGGACCTGCCTCAGTTCCCCAACAAGCTGGAGTTCATCCAGGAGATCTCCGAAGTCCTCATGAACTTTGGGGTCTCTCCCGAAGGCAGCCTGCCCTGCGGCCAGGGCCCCGCCACGACAAAAGGCTTCCGCACCATGGACGTGGTGACCGACAAGCGCAACGGCAACCTGGCGGGCTCGCCGCTCAACTCCTACCTGCTGAGGGAGAACGAGACCATCGCCAGGCTGCAGGCCCTGGTGAAGAGGACTGGAGTCAGCCTGGAGAAGGTAAGGGCAGGGGGGGCGGGGGCCCTTTCTGACAGGAACAACATCGTTATGCGTCAGGAAGAAAGCCGGCAAAGATGCGTCATGCTTCTCCCCCGCATGCTGTTGTCGCGTTCGCTCTCGCCTCTGTCTGGATCAAAGTGTTCCGTTTGCCGCTCCGAGGGGGGAGAGCTTTCCTCCGTTCGCTAAATTGACAGTTACGCATCCTAATTGCCATCTGGTTGGAACATGACACAGAGGGCAGCCGCTGATAGATTGTAGCGCCCCCACTGAATCCTCTAACCTCGCGGAGTAATGGATAAACAATAAGGGCCCCACCTCCATCTCATCGAATCTCTCGGCCTAAGCAGCTTATGGATCGGTGTGTTAGCTTTCACCTGAAGAGATTGCCCCGTCCAGGAAGGTTTATTTTACAGCTCCTCTGGAAGGTCATTGTTACTGAAGGCCACGCCCCTGTGGTGAGGTCACTGCTGTAGCTGAGTGACAGGGAACGGGTCAGTGGACTCACTTTGTTTACATGACGAAAAGGCATCTGCTAAATCGAATGGATAAAATGTCAGCCTCATTAAAGGGATACGGGGGCGGTGTAGGTGGCTCTGCGCCCTGACGAAGGCCTGTTAAGATCTGGTGACTCAGTGACATTTCAACTTGGGAATGTTTTCAGTTATTTTATTTTTTTTGGTCTGGGTCCATTAATCAACCAATCGCGTCAGACTTCCTTTCCCATGCCTCTAGCAGAAACGCTATCTGAAACCCCACGTTAATACTGAGAAAAGATAACGTGAAGAGGCCCAGAGACAGCAGCTTCCTACGCATCATCACCTACCCTGTCTCCTCCGCTCTTAATCGCAAGAACATTTTTTAACTGCTTAAGCATTCTGCTATAGGCTTTATGTAACTGTCATGGCTTCAGCGTAGTCTACAAGAAGATATCTTCCCCTGAAACAATAACACTCATGGCGCTCTCCATCTCTCTACACCCTATTGTCTGCGTGTGTGTGTGTGTGTGTCGACCAGCTGGACGTGAAGGACGATGCCAGCGGGAACAAGGACCAGCGGGCCCAGTGCGACGAAGAGGAGCTGAAGATGCACCAGCTCAACATCCACGTGCGGGAGGTGTTCTCCAACCGCTTCACCCAGATGTTCGCCGACTACGAGGTGTTCGTCATCCAGCCCAGCCAGGACAAGGAGTCCTGGTTCAGCAACCGGGAGCAGATGCAGAACTTCGACAAGGTGAACCCTCCCACCGTTTGTTCCACAGAATGCTTCTAGCAAAAGTCTTTTTTTTTACACCACAGTTAACCTGGTTCTGTTCACCTGGTTCAACCTGTCCTTTTTGTCCTCTCCAGGCCTCCTTCCTGTCGGACCAGCCCGAGCCCTACCTGCCCTTCCTGTCTCGCTTCCTGGAGACCCAGATGTTCGCCTCCTTCATCGACATCAAGATCCTTTGCCACGACGACGAGGACAAGGAGCACACGCTGAGGGTGTTCGACATGCGCGTCGACAAGATCCGCATGCTGAACGTGCGCACGCCGACCCTGCGTACCTCCATGTACCAGAAGTGCACCGGCATCGAGGAGGCTGGTGAGACACGCACACGTTCACTCAGCCGGTGGAAACACAGGGAGTCTTATCATCCGATTGGATGCCTGGATAGTTGGGCATGGTCATGTTATCTTGTTTGCTTTGATTTTGTCATGATTCCTGACTGTTCTTGTTGCAGATAAACACCTTAAAAAGCGATATGAGAAAGTCGATTTTGTCGCTCCTGAACCTCACCTCATTGGTCTAAAGAAGCAAGAGGGCGAACCTAGTAAATAATTTGACCTGCTTTCTGTCACTTGACTTGGTGGTGGGATCATGTTCTTGCATTGCCACTTTCATTTGGTGCTAGATAACTTCCAATAGTTCTCATGTTTCATGTTGTCCTATCTGATGATTCATGACTGAGTCAAAAGAATCCCAGCCTTTATTGTTGAGACTGCTTCTGATGCTTCTGGAAACTTCTTTGCCTCATGGCCATGTCAGTGTGTTTGTGTTAACCTGGGATAGCGGGATTCGGTGATCTTTCGAGTGATTATAGCTCACAGCATGAAGGTGTGTGGGTGAGGAGCCGGTTGGTCAAAGAAGCCAGACCAGACCATGTGTGTGTGTGTGTGTGAGTGTGAGGAGCAGGTCAAGGGCTCAGTGCTAGCTGTGTGACTCATGCCAGCTTCTCTCAGCAGAGGGGGTTAACGGTGACATAAGACTCTTGAATATCCCGTGATGATGCTGATAATGGGGCTATCAACTCTCTTTTAATGCATCTCACCATCATCTGTCTCACTCTCTCCTCCCTCCCCACAGAGAAGGCCATTGAGATGCGTATGATGAAGATCGACCACACAGCCCTCCACCCCCATCTTCTGGACATGAAGATCGGCCAGGGTCGCTATGAGCATGGCTTCTTCCCTCGACTGCAGGCTGACGTGCTGTCCACCGGGCCCACCAGCAACAAGTCAGCCTTTCACTACCTCCACTAACACAGGCACACCCACATTAGAAACAAAAGATATATTTCGAGAGTTGCAAAAATAAAATCTCCAGTCCTGTAGGAGTAATAATGTCAATGTAATAACCTTGATCAAGCATTATGACTGCCAGTATCACTTGTTTTTCTAAACGCTGATGAGTGTGGTTAACCCATACTAAACAGATATGTACCTATGGAAGGAGCTTTGAATGAGTAACTAATCCTCCTCTGAACTTAACCGAAAACGGTGCTTTGTCGCAGGTGGGCTAAGCGGAGCGCGCCCGCTCAGTGGAGGAGGAAGGACAGACAGAAGCAGCATGCTGAACACCTCTACCTGGACAACGACCAGCGAGAGGTGAGAGGTCCTGAGCAACACAGCGCCCTCTGGTGCCGGGGCCGGGCACACTGCTGCTCCACTCATGCTTCTCACATACCTGCTGTTTTGGGCTTGGTTCGTCACTTCTATGATTCACTTGTGTTCTTTAATCATTTTAAGTGGACATTTTATGGCTTTCTTGAGTAGGTTCGGCCTTTGTTTGCACTGTTTGTCTCTATTTGTATTTCTTTTGTCATTCTTTCTGTCTCTCTCTCTCTGTCTCTCTGTCTCTCTCTCTCCGCTGCATGTCACACACCTGTCTCTCGGTCTCTCACACCCGTTCTGTCCGTCTTTCTTTCCTGGCACGCACGCTCCCAGCATGTGGAGTTCCTGCAGCTCCTGCTGTTTCTAGACTACTACTGGCTGTCCCAGTCCTTCAAGCCCTGTCTAAAGTCCGTCACTGTCGACGTGGTATGTGTCGGTAATGGGCGGGGCCTGAGGTTCACGCCACGCCCACATGACCCTCCCACCATGTGGTCGTCACTACCCAGTACCCACCTCCCCACCCAAACCTTTTTCCTCACCTTTTTGTAGATAGAATAACTTTTCCTGTTCAGGGTTACTATTAAGGGCATTTGGACCTATGGAGGATTTTAAAGCACAGAGAAAAGCACTGTACATATTCAGTATCAGTCACATTCCTGACAATGACAACCTCCATTATCCTCCAGTGTACGCTCGGCTGTTTAACAGTGAGCTACAAACAGATAGGTTTGAATGAAACAACCCTTTAGACTGTATCAGAAACCCACCAGACAGCCATGTTAGTCTGAAAGCTTAGATGCTGGGTCTCCCAGTGCCATCTTCGTGTGTGTGTGTGTGTGTGATGACTACTAAGCCGGGCTGAGGACCCCCCTCCTTCGTCATCTGTAGCAGGCCAGTTTCCATGACCCTCTCTGCCCCATGTGCTTCCAGAAGTACATCCAGGAGGCACGGAACCTGGGCACCACCATCAGACAGCCCAAGCTGTCCAACCTCTCCCCCTCGGTCATCGCCCAGACCAACTGGAAGTTTGTGGAAGGCTTGTTGAAGGAGTGCAGGAACAAGGTACCGGAGACAGACCTAGCCAGAAACAGCCTGGTGGACGAGGAATTCAAAGCTACAGAAGATGGATATAGTCCATCCCAACATCTGAACCTGTGTGTCTGTGCTTGCAGACCAAGCGCATGCTAGTGGAGAAGATGGGCCGGGAGGCAGTGGAGCTGGGTCACGGTGAGGTGAGCATCACAGGCGTGGAAGAGAACACCCTGATCGCCAGCCTCTGTGATCTGCTGGAGAGGATCTGGAGCCATGGGCTGCAGGTCAAACAGGTCGGTACACACACACACACCAGAGTGCACGCACACGCACAGCACAATCCAAAAGATGCACGTCCAGACCTCCGTGTCTCTTCTCTCAGGGGAAATCAGCCTTGTGGTCCCATCTGCTCCACTACCAGGAGAGCAAAGAAAAGAAGGAAGCCACACCTGGCTGTCTGGGTCCCCCAGGTGAGCCCCTCACCTTAGCCAATCCACAGCCTATCCTCACAACCGAGAATATCCTGCATTTTTTACTAGAACCCTCGCTCTCCTTCCTCTGGCCCCATCTCTTAGTATTTAGTTTCCCCACCAGGATCAGTCAGGTTGGACTCTGCTCTCTCCACAGGTCTCATCCACGACACAGAGAGACGTAAATCGGATGCTGGCTCAGCCATGCCACCCCTCAAAGTCTCCCTGATCAAGGATATGAGGTGAGGTCTCTTCTCACCAAGCCAGTGACAGCGGCAGATTATAAAGAGCTTCACTAAACCAGGGGGGGTGACGATGGATTTTGAGAAGTCGTCATAATAGTTTTACTGACGTCTTGTGGTGAACTGCTGGAAAATTGCCATAACAGTTATCGTTTTATCAATACGTTTGAGAGGGAAATCTATAAGGATAGAAACTTGACCACTCAGTGGATTTTGTCTTTATGAGTAGTAACTCTGCGTACATTCACACTCATAGTCCTATTGACTTTCAAGCCAAACACAGACTTGCATGTTTGTTTGAGTCTGTGCGCTTGCTTGCGTGTGTATAGAGCAGACAGCACTGTCACGTCTGTGTGCTGCACTCTCCAACAGCCAATGACGTGGGGTGGTTTATAAGGTCATTCCTGGAGCATGAGGGAGGGAGGGAGGCGGTGTCTGGAGCTGTGCGACGACAGCATGTTACTTCCAGCCTGATTACCAGACCCCCCGCCGTCTGGCCCCCCCGGGGGGGCGGGGAGGGGGAGGAGCAGGATCACGAGAAGGCAAAGGAGGCTGGGCTGGAATGTCTGCTCACGCACACGTCTCAGTCCACACGTAGCACACGTCTCACTGTTGCTATGGGGAGAATGTGTGCAGGGAAAGTGGGTTAATGTGTGAGTGAGAGAAGCGGGGGAGGGGCTTTTGAGGGGGGAGGGGTGCGGTAGACAGGATGGGGAGCACTTAGCGAGTGCTCCCTGGCAGAGGTGGAGTGGAAGGGAATGCGTCTGGATATGGAAGGCACGATCATAGCTGGGAGCTATGACAGGAGGCTGGCCCAGACACCAGGGAGTCTGGGTAGGGTTAAGGCTCCCCCCCCCCCCCCCTTTTGCACCCACTCCCTCCAGTTGTCCATCCTGCTCTGGAATCCAGGCTGAGCTGCTCTCATGCTGGGCTCTGGTCGTCTGACAGTGGTTTCGGTGTCCCCTGATGCGCAGGCACATCCAGAACATCGGGGAGATCAAGACGGACGTGGGCAAGGCCAGGGCGTGGGTGCGCCTTTCCATGGAGAAGAAGCTGCTCTCCAGGCACCTCAAGCAGCTGCTGTCCGACCACGAGCTGACCAAGTGAGCCCAACACAGGAACCACCAACAAAGCGACACCCACGCACACTCTACACAAGCACTGCTTCTTTTAGCATCCACTCATTTGTGGACTGGTAACCCCATACCATTTGGCGTTTCCCTTGACAAACAGGCCTTTTTCTCTCATGTTTCCAATGGAAGGTTCCAGTCATAACTAAACCCTTAGACTCGATTCTGAGACGATAAAATGTTGCCCTGGATTATTACATATCATGGATTAAATTAACTTTACGTCTGAGAACTCGGTATGAATAATATATGAGAGTCCCTTTTGAAATATCAAAACCTCCTGGTACAATTCACAATGAAACATTTACAGATGACTTCATTATTGATGAGGCTTGCTCAGGAAACTGGGTCATGCTGAGAGGCTTCTCTCTGTGATGACCTCCCCATGTCTGTTCTGCTTTTGTTTACCAACAATCCCACACATTCATCAGCAGTTTTCTTTGGTTTGCCTGCACTGACATACAAGGTTTCGCAAGGAAGTCTTCGATGCGATCGTTTGTTTGTTTCGTCTTTTTATTCGAATGGTTTCTTCTGCAGGAAACTCTACAAGCGTTATGCTTTTCTGCGCTGCGATGACGAGAAAGAGCAGTTCCTCTACCATCTCCTGTCCTTCAATGCTGTGGATTATTTCTGCTTTACCAATGTCTTCACCACCATCAGTGAGTGACAGCCATGCCCTAACGTAGCACCGCTCGCTACATAACTGTCGACTGTTCAAACTCTCTCCAAACTACTATTCTTTGCAGAATACAGGCTTCTATTCCTATAGCTTTGAAATCAACAGGAAGTGACTTGAGAATGTCTTTCCTCCAGTGATCCCCTATCACGTGCTGGTGATCCCCAGCAAGAAGCTTGGGGGGTCCATGTTCACAGCTAACCCCTGGGTGTGTGTGTCGGGGGAGCTGGCTGAAACCGGGGTGCTCCAGGTCCCCAAGAACACACAGGAGATCACCTTTGAGGTGAGGCCTCTCGTCGATTGGAGAAACGGCCTGGTACCTTTGCAATATTGCCAACCGACTGTATCTAATATGTCTAATATTGCTGACTGGACTGCTTTCCTCTCCCTCTCACAGTGCCAGAATCTAGGAAAGCTGACTACAGTTCAGATGGGCCATGATAATTCAGGGCTGTATGCCAAGTGGCTGGTAGAGTGTGTCATGGTCCGAAATGAGATCACTGGCCATGCTTACAAGTAAGTGCTTCAACTGGTTTCCACTGCAGAACATGCCTGGGTTGATACATTAAACAGACACCTGGATAAAATGGTTGCTGTGCGATGATGATTGTAGTGATGGATAACTGTGTGTTTGTGTATTGTTTGTGTGTGCATTTGTTATGTGTTTGTTGTGTGTGCGCGTGCTTGTTTGGGCAGATTCCCCTGTGGTCGGTGGCTGGGTAAGGGGGTGGATGATGGCAGCTTGGAGAGAATCCTAGTAGGAGAGCTGATCACCCCCAGCACGGAGAACGATGAGCGCATGTGCCGCACCCCCCCCATGCAGCAGTCCCCTGGCATGATGAGGAGGTTTGTCACCATCTCACCAAACAGCAAACCAAGTGAGTAACCCAACTGCTACACTGCACAACACCAGAAGGGATGTAGTCTGGATAACATTGTTCTGCCTGAACATGGCTGAACAATGTAATATATATTGTGTATTTTTCTAACATATAAAATATTGTTTAATTTTAATTTATTTAAGTACATGCTCTTTTGGTTCTACTTATTGTAAAGGTTCTACCCACAGTGTAAAAGTATCTTCCAAATGAATACATGTAAATAAAAATATGTTTCTGGGTAGGTTTAGAATGTTCTAGAAAGATTTGTGACTGATGTTGTCTGTGTCTTTCTCTACCATCCAGAGTTGAACACAGGTCAAATACAGGAGGGGGTAGGAGAGGCCATCAATGGGATTGTGAAGCACTTCCACAAGCCAGAGAAGGAGGTGAGACAGACCCAGTAGAATTGCCCAGACTAGACAGACTGTAGCTTTTGGTTCTATTATTCATGTCGTAGCTGGTCTGCCCTGCATCGCAAAGGCAAATGTTCCTACGATGTTATTCATGTATGTCTACCTTTTCCTCTCCCTGCAGAGGGGAAGTCTGACTCTTCTGCTGTGTGGAGAGTATGGCCTGGTCTGGGCCTTGGAGCAGGTCTTTCAGCACGGCTTCAAGTCACCGCGTCTCTTCAAGAATGTCTTCATTTGGGACTTCTTAGGTAGATTTTGATACACGTCTCTACATATGAATAATCCTACATGCAATCGTTCCCTGGCCGAAGCACTCATTTCAGATATTGATTTCTCCTCTCCCAGAGAAATCCCAAGGGTATTTTGAGAGTGCAGAGCAGCGGGAGGCGACTCCGGACGAGAACTGGCAGACCAGAGTGCGTCATTTCTGTCGCTTCATGCGCGCCATCAACAGCACGTCCAGAAACATAGGCAAAGATGGGAAGTTCCAGATGCTTGTTTGCCTGGGGGCCAGGTGAGCTGCGCTCTGCCACCCCTGTGCTTTGCTCATATCTGACTTATAGGTATACTGTATGTGCTGTCCCCAAGCTAGGAAAAGAGTGTGTAGCCTTCATATAAAAAGGTTGATTATGAATTCACCAGAAATATACTCTAATATCTACTAGTAGATATATTTTATAGGTGTTATTTTTGTTTGTGTATCTACCGTTTTTGAAAGTGGAAAGAGAATGTGTTATTCATTCCTGTCCTGATAACTGCCCCTCCCTCCACCTCCTGTTATTCTCTCACATACCGTGGGTGTGAATGTGGGTGGGTGTGTATGTGGGTGTGTATGTGGGTGTGTGTGTGGGTGTGTCTGTGGGTGTGGGCGTGTGTGCGGCTGAGTGCGTGGGTGTGTGGGTGCGTCTCCAGCTTTCTATATCCTTTGTGGAAGAGCAAGATTTACACTGATAATACACCTGTAGGTGACTTCAATGGATATTAAATCCTGAAAGGAAGTAGAACAGACATGACAGGACATGCCCCATGTTAACACAAGAGATCCTCGAAACAAAGCATGCACCATTCCAGTCCTTCCTTCAGCAGGTATAACTCACCCCAACAGGCCAATCTTGTCATTGTGATTAACCACGTTTCTGGCTTCTCTTAGGGACCATTTACTCCACCACTGGATCGCTCTGCTTGCAGACTGTCCAATCACAGCCCAGATGTATGAGGACACTGCTCTGATTAAAGACCACTCATTGGTGAATTCTCTGATCAGAGTGCTGCAGACTTTACAGGAATTCAACATCACCTTAGAGGCTTCGCTTGTCAAAGGCGTTGGTGTCTAGGCCTCTTGCCATCTGGACCTGACCCAGGACACTGTTGGGGACCACTAAGAGTTTATTTAACCTTTTTTATGTGGAAAGAGACTTGAACAAAGGAGATTTCTGGCTTATATTAAAGCTACTGTTACATTTATCATATGAAGTGCAATGAGCCTTTCAAAATGTGTTATTTTTATCCTCAACAATGTTGCTGTTAGATGTTAAAAGAATGTTTTCTATTATGATCCATGATTTCCACATTGTTGAAGATATTAACCCGCCTGTGCTAAGCTGTTATATCGAAAGCTAAATATTTTCATTGTTATTGTGAACTGCAGACAATGGCTATATTTAAAATGGAAAACAAGGAACAAGAACTGTTAATATATTTTCGATGAAGAACAGTATTATTTTGATATGTCTGTCGAGTTGCTTGCTCTGTTGTCAATATAATTCCAATGTCATAATGCAGAGCTTGAAGCAAATAAGTAGAAGTATGCTTTATAAGTATATATAATATGATGAGAGAGATTTTTTTCTGCTGTGTGAACAACTGGTTTGCCTACATCAACACAGCAGTGTTCAATGTTAGGTAATTCCTTGGGAAGTACAGTAGTATGCAAATCTTTTCTATGGATTAAGAAAGCCTGGGGTGGTCCTCCCAAGAAGACAATGTTACTGATATGCTAGTGATGCACAATTGTTTTCAATTTGAGGAGCAAAAGGCCTTTGTTATTCTCAAACAGTTGTCCTAGCCATTGTTTGGTGAAAAGTAACTCATAGCCTTGATGTAAATAACTCTAAACTAGTGGAACTTTGTCTACTCCAAATAACTCATTCCCCACTTCTTGTTCAGCTTGGCCCTGCACGGTGGGTTTCCGGCAGGTTCACATCTTAACCTTACAGTACAGTAGGTTGCATTTCATCAGCCCATCATCAGCTGAGACTTTGACACCCCCCCTTAAAAATCTTGTTTTAGGACATATATTGGATTTGGTTCTTTGTCAGCACAGAATGTGGACTGGGAATGTTCTGATCATTGCAGCCAATGTCAAGCTCATTATGTTTGGCTGCTGAATTAATCCACATTCAACATAGAGAAGCAAACACTCCTCACCCTCTGAACTGTTGGTATTTCTGCTATGCAATATCAATACACTTCACACACAAAAAGAACCTGGAAAACTAGATTTGAATGATACAATCTTCTCCATATATATTACTGTGCAGCATATGATCAATGCAAACAGTGCAGTGTGTCATTAGATGTGAAGGATGTCTTTCCTGTGTGCCAACAATGTATGGATTGATTGTGTTGTACTAGTTCATGTAAGACACACATGAGCATCTTGGGAGATATATATTTTTGTTTTTCAATACTGTAATTTTACATTATTTGACATAGCCATGTATTGTAGTGTTTACTAAGTGAGCAACTGTGTACAGTGTAAAAAATAAAATTACAGAAATGCATTGAATCTGTGTAATTAGTGCGATTTATTTTCTCGTGTTTCAATTTACTAACAAGTCGGGAGAACCACGATTTACATACACAGTCATGCATCTCAAAACTGAAATAAATAACAAATGTGAGCCACCAATGATTTATTACAAGTTTCCAAACAACATTTAGTACAGATGAGACACTGTAGTGAGAGCAACTGCTTCAAAATGTAAACAAACTCATTCGCGCCATTTTAAAGCATTAAAGCAGCTTTCTGGGGTGTTGAGTCCTGAGATGGGTGTGCTCTATGATCATGACACAAACTCTGCACTACATCTTCCAGCATGCAGCATTCTTAAATACCATGCACAAAGAGCGTCCATTGGTTGAATCTTCGTTCAAACGAGAACGTTACACTCCTTATATGGTGTTTCTACGATTAAACGCCTCCCTTCCATGTTTTTTATGCTAATGAGCCCCAGCTGTATGCACTATGCAGTAGTAGTAAGGCATGCGCAGTGTGTGAAAAGAATACGGCGAAGATTCAAAGTTTTTGTTCGGTAAGGTCCTTTTTGCAAATTCCTTGCAAGCTTTACATGTAGTTAATTCTAATTCTAACAGTAAAATGACTATAGTTGTAATGTAGGCATGTCTAAATTCAAATGTGAGACATTAAGTCAGACGTCCCTTATGCATTCAACAATGGGAGAGCGTGGCGTGGTGGCTAGCAGGAGGAATGCTAGCTAGCTAACAACAAAAAAGGCATATTGCTATTTGGCGCTCTCAGTGGGCGAAAGTTTGAATTTAAAAGCGGGGAGAAGTGTATCTAGTTAATAAATATGACCTCTCTTGATTTAATTACTGTGCCACTTTCAATTATTCAGATGTGTAAAAATGACTTTGTGTCTTACATTTGACGAGCCCCCCGGTAGCTTTTTTTCTTCGTGTCTGAATGCTGCTTCGCTACTTCCCCGCTTTTTGTTTCGGATTCCCGCACTGGCGTCTGAAGAAAACCCAACTTCCATTCTAGCATTTCTATTTAACCCTGAAAAAAATGCTCGACGCAGTGTATGAACAGTTTGATAATAGTTAAAAAAAATATCAAATTGTAACTCGACGCGTTGTTTTATCATCCTTTTGTAATCAAACGGACCAAGTTGACGATAGAGCTTGCAGCTTTTGACGATGGCGTCATGGTTACCAGATGAGACGATACTAGCCTGTTTAAGTTGGAAAACATGGGTTCTGTTGATCTGCAACCGCTAAATAAAACCATGTTTTTACATGATTCTGGCACTTTGAAAGTGTGAAAGAAGCGTTTTCTTCTGCTTTGGTGTCTTTCGCGCTATTATTTGGGCGAGCTGCATTCAAAATGTATTCTCGGAGTGACGACGTAGAGCCACCAGTACTGGATATAGACGGTCTAGTGACACAGGTCCAGGCCACTTAAAACGGGATAAAATCATATTATTAGTACTTATTTTGTTTCCATGTTCTAAATAATTATTCTAGATTTTTTTCTTTCTTATACAAGTGTACGTAAATTCATTCACTTTTGCCTTCAAATGATGTTGCCGTTAAGTTACAGTATTTTGAGCGCAGAAGGTGACCGCCCCCCTTTCCTCCGGTTGAAAACATTCACTACGCAGGTTGCAAGTGTGTATAATATCAATGTACTGCGTATTTGACGACATTATTTCTGATCTTTGTTATTATTCCATCGCACAATCTACAGGTTTAACACTTGATAACTACATGCGATCATGTTTGGTTTCCACAAATCGAAGATATACCGCAGTCATGATGGATGTTGCATCTGCAAGACCAAGTCGTCCAGTTCTCGTTTCACAGACAGCAGTCGATATGAAGAAACTTTCAGACTATGTTTTGGGTGAGTTTTATTTTATTATTATTAGCATGCCGAATGTGTCTCCTAATTCGTACTGTACATCAGGATGTTTACAATGCTGGGATGTTTCTCAGCGGTAGCTGTACACCTGTTTCCTCCATTGAAATTATACAGATTAAAAAGGCTTCCATGTGAATTCAGAACATGTCCACTCAGAGCCATGTGACATGTTGTTTAGTGTCTTGATAGATTCATGAACTCTTATCAATGTAGGCTGTCAGAGGACCGTGTGGGGGACATCTGCAATGCATGCGTCTTGCTGGTGAAGAGATGGAAGAAACTGCCAAATGGTTCTAAAAAGAACTGGAACCATGTTGTGGATGCGAGGGCCGGTCCTGGTTTCAAGCTGACCAAACCTAAGAAGATGAAGAACAGCGATGGAAAGAGAAAAAGCAAACTGAAGAAACTTCACAAGTTCAAGCGTCAAAGTTAGTTTCCCTTTTATTATGTTATTTAGAAACGTCTCAACGAAAATAATGTGGACTGTATAAATGACATTTACCTACACATGATTATCGTTTACATTTCTGGTGAAGTCAGAATCCTTCTGAAAGCATAACTCTCTCTAAACTCTCTGTGTTTAGACTCTGATGCTCACAGCACCACCTCCAGCCTGTCTCCATCCCAGTCCCCCAGCTACAGTAACCTGTCTGATGACTGTTCAGACATCGAATCCAAACAGAGACGCTCAGCTCCGTCTGCCTTCTCTTTCCTGGACCGCTCTTACTGGAAAAGGTATGACAAAGGTTCCCATCGCCACAGGTGGCTGAGCGGATAGGGCTAGTAATGAATATTTTGCCGGTTCGATTCCCGGCTGTGCAAAATTGCGTTGTGTCCTTGGGCAAGGCACTTCACCCTACTTGCCTCGGGGGAATGTCCCTATACTTGCTGTAAGTCGCTCTGGATAAGAGTGTCTGCTAAATGTATGATGTGGGAGAAAAGAGGCCAATGTTATGCATGTGACTGAAGTTCTCCTGGTTGTTCCCTGCAGACAAAAGGTGTGTTGTGGGATTGTCTACAAGGGCCGGTTCGGCGAGGTGATCATCGACCCCCGTCTCTTCAAACCCTGCTGCAGCTCCAAGAAACAGGAAACTCTGGTGCCCACACAAATCGACAGCCATCTTCCCAGCCCTTCTCCGCTCCCAGAGGAGATGAAAGAGGCCTGGTAATGGTTTAGCGCCCTCTAGGGGTGTCAATGACACCCACCTGGTTTTGTCTCCAGTGGCAGACTTTCCCAATCCCATTCCCTCATTAGCACACTGTGTATTTAGACAGCTAAATGATTTCTGTTTTTTTCTTTCTTTTTTGATATGGGTATTTTCTTATTTTGTATAGGATTAATTTTCTTATCTTTTTTAAGAAAACAAAAAAATTACAAAAAATATTGTTTTTATATGGGCATTAGTGTACTATTTATAGGATGAGAAAGCCAAATTCTATTTGGCCTTGAAAGGCAAACTATCCAGGTCTTATGAATTTTCTTTGCAATGTTTTAAACTTATTTTGTCTTTTTTTACCAGCATTTGTATATACTAAGTTCCTTATGCTAGCATATCAAGACTTATATTTTTTTTATGTTACAGCTGATTGTGTAAATTTAAATGTTCATGTGCCGATATGCAAGTCTACCAGCTATAATTCTAAAAACCAGCCCGATCGCATTGTCTGTTGTTGACCAGATTGCTGCAATGTTTGTGTGGTACTTTTTTGCTGATGCACACAATATATTTGCAACATCTGAATGTGTTCCAGGCTGGGTATTGAGGGTTGCCAGTGCATTTAACCGGATCAGTTGCCCTTTACTTGGCTTTTAAATTTGTATGTGTGTATGCATAGTCTCACTCTCCAGTCTCCACCCACAAATGGTTTTGCAAGCACTGAGTAATACTGTAATGAAAACAATCTGGATTAATTGCTTACCAGCATTTAATGCAAGGAAATCACAATAGAGTTGGACAATGCATGCAGAACTCATCTCTGTACTGGACTGATAATTAACTATTTATTTTGTGTTTTGTATAGTCTTCCATTAAATGAAAATGCACATTGTAGAGCAATATGTTTACCATGGTTTTGTACATACACACAAGTGTTTATCCAATCAAGACATTTAAATCGCAAGAATAACAAACCTTTTTTTAACCACTACTTGCATGTACATATTCAGAATTGTTGATTATGATAATTCCAAACATCTCAATAACAAAGGCAGCAGGAGTTTGTTGTTTAGTCTGTAGGTATTTGAATGAAAGTTGAATTCAAGAGCAATATTAACCTAATGTTTTGCATCTTTTCATTATCATTGCCTCTGCTATTCTGTAATTCAACATGTATTCGTGTGTTTTTATTTTTTATACATATTATTTTTTTGTCAGAATTGAGTCAAAATTGAGACTATGCAGGCATTTTGAATGTGTGAAGTGGCCTAGATAAGGGCATTGTTTTGTCATCTGTCCTTGTCAGGTCTTAATTTAACCAAATTGGCTTTTCAGCTTTTGCATTTAGCAGTTATAAACGCCCTGTAGATAATTCTCAGATTACATCAATTTGCTGTAAAGTGTATGGTTTCGTTTTATGAATATTAGTGTCACTCATGTTACACTGTTGTGCATTATCTGGACCAAACCTCAACAATATCACTGTGGTGGCAATTTTTTTTTATCAATGCTGTAAAATTTGGGTTGTTTGCAGAGCATTTACTTTGTGACAGGGTTGTGAAAATATATTATCAAATAATGTCAAAGAAATGCTGCTTCCCTTTATCAAGATGGAAATTAAAACGAAATTAAACGTTTTTTGTACATATGGAAATGCCAATTATTTTGTGCGAGGTACATGTAGGATATCAGGTGTGCCTTATAAGAATTGTCCTTTTTCATTATGAATTGCAATCTGTCATGTAATTTATATTTATTTATTTCAACGCAGTTTGTAGAACTCGTGCTGTTCAATGAACCTTTTGGGCCATCAAGTCATTTACATGTTGTGCACTTCAATTTAATTTGGATTTTCTATGACGTTATTTTGTATACTGTCAATAAATTAATAAAGGATATTTTGTGTGATTGCACATTTGTACCGCTAGAGGGTGCTCGTAGTTTATTGATAAATCAACAAGGCCACTTAAGGAATAAAAGAGCCCCTAGTTTAGAGAAAGTGAATGTGTCAAAAGAGTGAGTCGCTCAGTTATTGATAGGCCTTCAAGCCTAAAATATTGAAGTTTCAGTTCTCGGCCTTGTGTGACGGAAAGACATGCGCATCTGATCAATAAAAACACGGACGAGCTTATGCTTTGAAAAAGCTTATGCTTTGAAAGTGGCAGATAATAAGTAAGTCTCATTTAAAATCCTGAGTAGGCTGGTAGGATCTGTGATTTATATGACCTACCTTACTGTGATATATTCTGGTGCTCCTAACGTGCGTTCCGAGTTTCACAAACGAGTTTTACACAACGGACGGATTTCCAAAGGATGGCACTTTGATCACCGACAAAGACTAAACAAGTCTGGGGTTAGTCAAGTGTGAAATACAATGGGGGATAATTTACGACCACCATTAATTCGAGGCCTGGGCATTCAGAGCTGTCCGCTTTATAAACCCAGGCAGAGGAAGAGAGAGAGCACACTTTCTGGGACGTTAAGACGTTAAGATGAAGATGCAACTTAACACACGAGTTCATCTTTGTAGCTTGGTCGCAGGTTCACCGAACCTGAAGGCAAAATTGAAGATCTACCCATGAACCTAAGGACTGTCATATCATTTTCTTCTCTGTCTTTCTATCTCTTCACACACTCGCTCTTGTTCTCTCTCTCTCTCTCTCTCTCTCTCTCTCTCTCTCTCTCTCTCTCTCTCTCTCTCACACATACACACACACACGCGCGCGCACACACACACTCCTTCTTTCTTTCTAAAGCCCCTTGTGAAGTCGATTGACAGGCAAGAATTGAAAATGAGGCGGACACTTGGTCACGACTTCAGTGCAAACTCGTCCTTTTGAAGGAGCTCCTCTAAACTTGGATCATAATATCACCATGGGAGCTGTTTGTACTGCCGGGGACTTCTGTTTGTTTTTGCTCTTGTTAAATACTCACCAAGGCGCTGCTTTTCCAGAGAACCCAGGTAGGTTTTCTATGTTTCACAGACTGTTTTTACGCACCTTCAAGGGGAACTGAGCTCATTTTGTTGTTTTGCGTCAAGTTTTCAGCTACTTCTGCCGCACTTTCAGATGGTTGAACTCAATCATAAGACAAATGCTGCCCCTCAGTCCCATTATTTTATGCCTGTGAAGTTTGCTATTTGACAGACTTTCACCGTTTACGATGGGAAAATGTTTGTTTCATTGTCTTACTGGGAATTCAGGACGAAGAATATTCATAATGCAAATGTTAAAATGTGATGGATCCTTTGTAAAAAAAACAAGAACAAAAACAAAAAAAATCTAATCCCGTAAACCTTGAACAAACAGAAATTTAGTCATGGTGTATTCCTTGGATATGGATTGCTGATCTGGCTAACAACAAAAAAAATCATTAAAACATGTTATTTTTAGATGATGTAAGGATATGGTGTGTGATTTCAATGCAGACCCATGTGCAGAGGGAAGTGATGGCTGTCACATTGACGCGATTTGTCAGAATAATCAAGACTCATACAAGTGCACATGTAAAGCAGGCTTTAAAGGGGACGGGAAACACTGTGAAGGTAATTATATAATATATAATTGATGACTCCTCTCATCAGATGACTTACACATTAGGTCATCCTTACAGACACATGCATTTCAATTGTCCCCCACTTAAATGAAACATCACAGTAACTAGACTACACATTAATGATCCCCGCAGTGCTACATGTTTATATATATATATATATATATATTTTTTTTTTAAATCTTGTTATATATTCCGTTTCTTAGACATTGATGAGTGCGATGTGGACTACAATGGTGGCTGTGTGCACGAATGTAACAACATACCAGGCAACTATCGTTGCACTTGCCATGATGGATTCAATTTATCACACGATGGGCATAATTGTCTAGGTAAGAAAAGTTATAAAGTAGACCTATAATAGAAGTTGACAACTTATATTTAAATGAATAATCACATGGTGGAAAGGGAAAATGTCAGGAATGGCCCTGTACTTGAGAAAATGAAGACAGATTTCAGGTTTCATTTGTATAATTATTTTATTGAGCAAAAATGAAGAAAAAAATCTGCTTTTTTACCTAGCAGGTTTGTGTCAGGTACCTTAGAAAACTATTGGCTGTGTTTAAAATGTTCTAGTTACAGTAGCCCACCATTATGTATCAGATTGTGAGGAATGGATGTTCATGGTTTAAAAATGCCATGTTTTGGTCATCACTGCAGATGTGGATGAGTGTGTGTTCAACAATGGAGGATGCCAGCATACATGTGTCAACACCATGGGCAGCTATGAATGCAGTTGTAAAGAAGGATTTTTCCTAAGTGACAACCAACACACTTGTATTCAACGTTCTGTGGGTGAGTGACAGCAGATACATACATCATCCCCTGGTTTTATCCGGTGCCATGGAAACAGCCAGTCTGTCTGTCTGTCTGTCTTTGTGTGTGTCAGTGTGTGGGTCAATATGGGTCTGTGGGTGTGCAAATGTATAAGCCTTGTCAGGGGCGCAGCAGAGAATTATGGAGCTAATTATCAAATGTTCACACACAAGGTGGTGATTGACAGCAGAATGAGGGTTGACAGCTTTGAAGTGGGCTCGTATCCCAGGCATCATCTGAAACAAACCCACACTGTGGGAAAAGAAGTCCTGTGTCCCTGGGAACAACACAAGTTATAACTGCAACACTTGGGCCTTTGTGGCCTGTGTCTTAGATGAGAATAAAGCTCCTTTTTATGCGTCTGTTGCGTCTCAGTATTGTTGAGATGCAAGTGCTTTCTACACCATTGGTTTGTTCTTGGCAAACCCACCAAAGCCTAAATCTTGAATGATTTGCTGTGCATGTAGCAGCAGTTCCCAGTGGTTTGAAGGGAAGAAGTCGAACGATTCCAGGGCGGTTAGGTCTACTGTAAAAACCACAGTGTTGCTTTCTGTCAAAAGTATATTCCTAAATCATACAGCTGTGGTGACTGTCCATGGGGTAAGGCAAATGAACAGGCAGATGTGTGAAATAAACAGGACAGAAGTTCTTCAACGTGTACCTGATCTCAGATCTGTCCAGAGAGCAGCTCCTCAGCTCGATCTGCCTGCACTCTCGCTACGCCTTTGAGGGAACTCTCTCATTCATCCTGCTGTGCACTTTGTTTTTCTCTCCGCTTGTTTTGGGGTGGGGGGGTGGGGTGAGTGGAGGGCTGGGGAGGGTGGTGGTGGTGGTGGGGCGGTTCTCTCTTTTAGATGTAGGTTTGAATCGCTTCAACTGGCTCCTTTTGGAGCTGCACGTTTAATGGGTCCACTGCCCCTCGTTTGTCAGACAGATGAATGCACCCGGCTTCCCCGAGCAGCAGTATTGTTCTGTGCCTTAAAAGGCCTGTTGCAGACCTCAAGTCAGCCTGATTCAACAGCATTATACGACGGATCAGAGGCCAACTGTAAACGGCATTGCTTGCAGATTATGAGGGTAGCTGGAGTGGATGCTGAACATTCAGTGTCTTTAAGTGCACTAATTTTGCGGGATTGTTTGGCTATTGGGCTGCAATAATTAAGTATGAAGTTACTTTGTATTGACTTGTGAAGCAGGTTCTGAGTCTCTCTGTCTCTCTCTCTCTCTCTCTCTCTGCCCATCTCTCTCTCTCTGTTCCAGAGGGCCTCAGCTGCATGAACAAGGAGCATGGCTGTGCTCACATCTGTAAGGAGACTCCCAAGGGGGGCGTGGCCTGCGAGTGCCGCCCGGGGTTTGAGCTGGCCAGGAACCAGAGGGGCTGTATCTGTACGTATCTCTGCAACCCACCCCACCCGGGTCA
Organism: Neosalanx taihuensis; assembly: GCA_030340665.1. Lineage (NCBI taxonomy): Eukaryota > Metazoa > Chordata > Actinopteri > Osmeriformes > Salangidae > Neosalanx > Neosalanx taihuensis. Next base: position 12,016,230 of record CM059295.1, read on the forward strand.
AACACACATACTGTACAAGCCGGGCGCCTCTGACCTCAACTGACCCGCCTCTCTTTGTCGTTGTTATGGGCCTAGTAACCTGTAACCATGGTAACGGGGGCTGCCAGCACACCTGTGAGGACACAGAACAGGGGCCAACGTGCAGGTGTCACATGAGGTACACCCTGCATCCTGATGGGAGAACCTGTGTAGGTAAGAGGCCTCCATTACCCAGACACTTTGTGACGCGGTTCAAACTGCTGATATAAACAGCTTGTGCTGTTTTCAATGCAAACCCATTCCTGCTTACCGAGACTTAAATCAACTCAAATCAAATCCGATTTGATTTGTTTAATGCTTTTCACAAGCAGCGTTACAAAGAACTTCACATCCGCCCATGGATACGCACCTAAACCATCCTGTACAAACTCAAGTTAACTTTTAAATGTAAGGGATGAAATAGTCTCTGTTTTTGGAGCTGCATTCTGTGTTCACCTAGCCAGATGACTTGTCCATACATACACCCCAGATGACTCGTCCATATTTACTCCCTGGCCACACCATGGTTGGGATAAGGATCAGTCATCAGATATGAGTGGAAGCAGGGGAGGCCTGTTGGTTGAGCCAGCAGTGTGTGTGGGCCCCTGCTTTATCACTGTGTCATCTCCCTATCCATCTCCCAGCTCCATGTCCTGAACTATCTACCACACACACTGTATGCCTCAGGAGTAAACATGCTGCTGGTTACAGAGGATACACACACACACAGAGGATCCCTCTCACTCGGAAACCATAGCTACTGTATCAGTCTATCCAGTGTTGTGCTAGCTGTGATGTGCTGAGTCTCTCTGTGTGTGTTCCAGAGAGAGACGAGGCCACCGCAGAGCCGTCGGACCACAACGCCACGTCCTTCGCCGAGGTCGACAAGCGGGTAAAGCGCAGGCTGCTCATGGGTAAAACACCACCTTCACAACCACCATTACAAAGTCTATGCACAGCAGTGGTAGAGCACAGGGTCACAATACAAGCCAGGCTAGTGGCTCTGTCAGACTGACTGCCTGAATGACTGTGGTGGGCCGAGCTGCCAGAAGTCAGCCAGGAGCGTTTGGAACGGAGAGACGTGGATGGTCAGTAAACCAGGGCATTCCTCAGGGCTTTGGAGCAAACTGTGAAATGACTACACACTCACACTTTCTCAGCCATGATTTCAACTACGCCTCTGTGACAGAGTGGTATATTTCACATGTTTTCCTCTTTGGTTTGGGACAGGATTGGTGTTGGGGTTTTTTCAGCATTTAGCGCTGTCAGTCATATGGTGCTGTTCCAGGATTTTAGCATAGTAATAAACAGGACATGGTTGCTATTACAGAAAGCACTACATATTGCCCTCCAAAGTACCACATTATTACCTACAATGTTGCTACATAACAGTGTCAATGCAAATAAATGCAAATAGTTTATCAGTACGTATTGCTAACACGCATCAAGAAAGTATCCCGCCCAATGTCAGTGCAAGTTCGCAGAGATAACCCACATTTGATAACCCTTCCCATGATGCTGTGCGTGGGCTGTTGATTACCTGTGTGCCTTGCCTTTCAGAGACCTGTGCTGTGAACAATGGCGGGTGTGACTGCACCTGTAAGGACACATCCACGGGCGTGCGCTGCAGCTGCCCTGTGGGGTTCACCCTGCAGCCGGACGGCAAGACCTGTAAAGGTGAGCCACGCAGTCAGCCTCAGGCCCCGCCTCCATCTCCTCCGCGTTGTCTGTCCCCTTCGATCACCCCGAAGTGTCCTCTCTCCCCAGATATAGATGAGTGTGAGCTTCACAATGGAGGCTGCGAGCACTTCTGCAAGAACACCATCGGCAGCTTCCTGTGTCACTGCAGGAAGGGCTTTAAACTGCTTACTGACGAGCGCTCCTGCCAAGGTAGACTTCATCATCACCCCTCTATTCTTATGAGAGGATGTGCGTGTGTGTGTGTGCGTGTATGTTTGTGCGCGGGGCCTGTGTGTGTTTGGGAGATAAGACAGGGTGGGACATTCATACACAATGGTGCCAGTATCGACTTGTCGGATTCCTCTGAAGATCCTTAACGTGTGCTCAAATACAGCTTGACGTGACCACATTTCCACAATGCACATAGGTCCCTTGGCTAGTGAAATACCCGATACCTCATGCGAATCCTGCTAAAACAACCATTTGATGTGTCTGCTTTTCTCAGAAGGGAAACCTTGTAATGAGGTGTGTGAATGACTGTCATCATTGCATTTTTGATTACAGATATAGACGAGTGCTATTTCGAGAGGACATGTGATCACACGTGTGTGAACTCCCCTGGTGGTTTTGAGTGCGTGTGCAACAAAGGCTACACCCTGTACGGACTGGCCCACTGTGGAGGTAAGAGGGCCGGGTGCTATACACTGACTCCGTATTGACAGTCACTCTCATGGTCTCAGTGGTGTCAAACTCGGGCCATCGAGGGCCAAGAGGGTGCAGGTTTTCATGTCAACCCAGCCACAAAAACCTGCACCCTCTTGGCCCTCGACGGCACGAGTTGGACACCACTGATCTACATCAACACAGTTCGATGCAGTGCATTGAGTACACTGGACAGTGTACTGAAGACAATGGCATTACCGGTACAGGGTTTGGTTTGGCTTTAAGGAAATCAAAAACACGGGTGATTATTGATGGTAATCGTGATATTTATTTGTCTGCTCTGTTCCCAGATATAAATGAGTGCAGCGTGAACAATGGCGGTTGTGAGCAGGGCTGTGAGAACACCATGGGAGGGTTTGAATGCCACTGCCACCCTGGTTATAAGCTGCACTGGAACAAAAAGGATTGTGTTGGTAAGACAGTGTTCGCAGATGCTACGATGTGTGTGTGTGTGTGTGTGTGTGTGTGTGTGTGTGTGTGTGAGTGTTTGCATGTGTACTATGTGATGTGTTGTTGAATTCTGGGGAATGCAAAATGTCAAACGATTCGTTGTTTTTATCGAGTTAGTCATGGGGTTCCAAAAACAGGAGATACTTTGAGTTCAGTTTGTTTCCTTCTCGGCTCTTCCCTGTCTGAGTGTTTCACTTCAAAACAAGGCCAGAAACACCGAAAGTCATTCCTGCTGTTTCCACTGCCTTGTGCGACTCCTTCAAGGCAACTGTTTCTCATCTCACCACTTCCTCCTCCCATTCCTCTACTCTTGTGCTTCCTCCAGTCGACCACAGTCAAACGTTTTCTCTTTACCTCGGAGTTTGTTGTGGTTTCTATCTAGAGGCTGAGGGTTTACAACCTGCACAGCCCCCCTCTAAACCTACCTTGAACTGCAGCAAGCTGGAGGGAGGTGACAGCTGCTTCCTGTCTTGCCCGGCCCAGTTTCACATCAGCAGTGGTGAGTTAACCTGTCACTCAGCCGTCAAGTGACTTCAGAAGCTGTCCCCGAAACAGCCAATCTGTCCCTAAGCTTCATTTATTTTCTACTCTACCTACCTTTTTCTGAAGTGAACGTACCGTACGTACTGAAGTCTCTCCGCAGTCCCAGCGGCGTCTCCAGTTAGCGACGTTAGGGTGCTTAGCGCTGCCTCGTGTTCCGGCACGCTGACTGTTTGCCATTGGCTTTTGTGGCCCTGCCTTTTGTTCTGGCTGGCCTGTCTCATTGCCCCTGTGTTTGTTTGCAGGGACTGGGGATTCCTATACAGTGACCTGTGGAATGCCTCTGCCCTGCCTGTCAGGAGCACAAAGGAACATCAGTGGCTCATATTGCACAGGCAAGTACACAACACCAGCCAAGTGCAGCAGACCTGAGAACCGTATGACATCAGCAAACTCGCAAACACTCACAGGGAAAACTACTTGACACCCACTCATGCTTTACATTTGCTCGGTACATAGGAACAATATGGAGGTTGAGTGTTTTCTTTCTTGTTTTTCTTGGATTAACGAGCTGCTTTTCCTTTTGTCGTGTAGGATCAGAAATGTCAAGTGTTCCACGGATTAAGGCCACGGCCACTTTTAACTCTGGCCCGGGAAAGTGCAACCTGAAGAGGAGCCAGGACAGGCTGAGAGAAGCCTTGAGCGCGGCTCAGTCAGGTACGGACGGCCTTCACACGTCTCTCCAAGCTCCCCCGAATAGGAACGTCAGATTTGAATAACAACAGCTTCCTGTAACTGTGATGAAACAATGCAGGGTTTCCCTTCGAGGGCTTACATTTCAACAACAATGTCAATAAAAGAAACCAGACCTTGGAGCTAAGCAGAAGGAAACTGCGAGGGAGCCAAATATGAAAGAAATATGTGGAGGAAGCAGCGCGGTCCGAAATGTTTTGAGTGTCTCAGCACTGCACATTGTCTGACAGTGACAGGGGAAAATGCAATTAGCCATAGCATGCCTTTCAGCTAGGCCCTACCCAGCCATCAATCAAACGGACTTCCGATTGTTGGATTATTTTGTTTCTTCAAAAGGTTCCGGCATGGTGTTTAACATCTCTTAGTGTCATATGAAAAGACACAGTCGCCTCTAGAAAGGGACATTCTCCCAGTCTCTTCACTTTATCCCCTCCTCCCTCCAACACTGCATCCAACAGGAACAAATGCACTGACAAAAATACTGGATGTTCAGCCTCATAACGCACAGTGGCCCCAAGCACATTTTCTTAATATTATTTATTCATAAGTATTTGTTTGAAATTATATAACCTATTCCTACCATAGAGATGGAGGACTGAACGTTGAATTGTGTGTGTGTTCACAGACAGCAGGTCTCCCTTCACAGAGAACGTCCAGTTCAGTTACGTGAGCCTGCACTGTGACTCGTCCGGTCGTCGCATGCGTAGCCGCCACGGCAGGAAGGCGGGGGAGGAAGACGGCTCTTCCATCACCGCTGAGTTTGAGCTGGATGTGAACCTAGAGGAGGTAACAGGTTGGTCTCTCTGCCCTACCTGCCTGTGACCTCAAACCTTGGGGTCACACCTTGCCACCTGCTTCCCCCTCTCCCTCTCTCTTCTGCTGGGTTTCACTTAACAAGACAACGTGTTCAAGTATCTCCTGTTTTGACGTGGCTGAGGTGGTGGTTTCTGGGTGCAGTAGACCGGATGGAAGTCTTGGGGTCTCCTTGGGTAGTTCAAAGCCGTCTGTGCGAGTGGATGTGCATGAGTGTGTGTTTGCGTGTGTTGGGTCTGCCAATCGCAGACGCCACACCTCACAACGCGCGTTAGGATTTTGCAGTGTTCGTTTTCCAAAGCCAGTTTTGGTATTGAGTGCTTCTCTCAGCAGAGAGCTGTGACCTGGGCTGTGTTCGTCGACGCTCAGAGAAGAGGCTGAGGAAGACCATCCGTACTCTGAGGAAGTCGATCAACAGAGAACAGTTCCACCTCCACTTTGCCGGCTCCGACTACGAGCTAGCCAAACGGCTGGCCCAGCCCGTGGACCTGCCAGAACACTGTGGGACAGGACAGGTGCTGGTGGACCGAAAGTGCGGTAAGTGAGGTTCATTTACAGAGCTAGCTGTGTCTCTCTGACCGATGGACCACTGCAGCTTAGCAACAGGCACTTCTGCTAGACACGCTGAGCAGCGGCTCATAGTCATGTCTTTAAGTAATTGAAATAGTCCATGCCAGCAATATATATTTAGACATGTTGGTTTAATGATTGGATTTGGAGCAGGTGTTGGCCAGATGACAGCCATATTTGGGCGCAGACATGCTGTAATGAGCCGCTGAGGGGGGAAGGGGGGGGGGGGGGAGGGTGAGAGAACAGAGACGCTGTTGTTGACCGAGAGATCTTCCAGCATCTCCAGGGGACGAAGTACAGCCGAAGGTGCGACGGCTCGCCGCTGCACCCTGGTCCTTTTTCATTTTACTGCCCATCGTGGGGAAAACATCCATTAGCTTTAATGGCACACTGTCAACAGCCAGGGAGGCTGGCATGTGTTTGCTCTGGCTCAGACGAGTGTGTGCCCCCAGTTTGGGGCCTCACAGCCAGCTTAGCTCTGGCAGCTTTCTGCTTGGCTCTGCAGGGGCTAGTGTGAGAGGCTGAGATGATTCAAAATACCAGCTTTCAAACCGAACTCTCATTAATTCACCCCCAAGACCCTAGTCTAAACTTAGACTTACATCTGGCTGCAGTCACTCCACAAAGAGGTGTTCTGAAAAGGACCTTCTCAGTAAGCAGGTGACTTTCTCTTTCTGGCATCGGTAAGATCTGATCCTGAACTTAAATGACCCAATACTATGTGTAAGTTTTATCAACTGTGTCTTCTAAGTCTACAAAGTTTCTTCTACATTAGAGTTTACCTTCATTCATTTAGCAGACGCTTTTATCCAAAGCAACAAGGTTTTCATATATTGCAACCCTAGATCATCATTAAGCTGCCTGTTGGACAAGGCAGGGGTGCAGACATGTCATTGGGAAGGGGGGCTGAAAGGGAGCTTTAACCCTCAGCTCTATAAAGAAGCTATATTTTTTTTCCTCCACCCCACCTCCCCCACTGGCTTAGCTCACTAAGTGCAGTTTAGCCCTTTCAGTTTGCCCACTCCATTGTAAATCCCATTGGGGCTCATTCTCAGTGGCTCAGTAGGGTAAGAAATCCCCCACAACAACATGGTTTCAGCTGTCGTAGGAGAGAACCGGCCAATGTTCATTTCTCATGTTGCTATTTAAATTCATACAAATAGTAATCAGACCATTCTAGTATGTTAATATGTTTCACAACAATGCCCCTTATCTTCACATACTTTCTAAGTAGTAATTTTGACCACTTAGTGGACTTATATTGGATTCTGGCAAAATGTTGCCCATTGAAAGTGTTTCACCAGGTTACCATAATAAATCGGTATCCTAGAGCATAGCGTGGTGTCGTGAGGTGTCTGAGATGCTGTGAAGGAGCATTGAGCTGTTTTGTGGATGCTTGTGAGCCTGTCTTGTCCATTAGAACAGTGTTGTGAATCTGTTTGCATGTTTGTTTTTACATGGGAGATGTTTAGGAAGTGCTGTTGATTCAAGCTGGCAGTTTGAGTGCTATATCCCCCCTCAGCCAGGGCCACTCCACATGACCCCAGCCACTAAACCGCTGAGGAGAATTGACTTCAGCTACACCATGGGAATCAATTAGCATCAGCTGTTTGTGCCTCTGCTTGATAGGCGCAAGAAGCGATTTGGACAGGCAGAATGGGGAGATTCAGAACCATGACCCCTTTTATTGGGTTCAGCTCCTTACTACTGTGATACCATAGTGTTTGCCTATGTCATCAAATAGGCAAGAGCTGGGGATTTGAATAGAGGTGAAAGGTCTTTTAAACCTCTTTGGGGCCATCAATTCGAGGACTCTATAGAATTGCCTCTTTGCATCTGAAAGGCTTCAAGGTTTTTTTCTTTCTCTCACTCTCACTCTCTCCCTTCTTTCCCTCTCTCCCTCCTTCAAATAAAAGCTGGAGGAGACAATGCAATGGTGGCTCCTTATGGTCATTCAGCAGAAACAAAAGGCAGAAAAAATGAACTGCCCTTAAGAGAATTACATTTTCTTTCTTCAGGAGAAAGTCTAGCAATTTGCTAAGGCATATATAATGGCGGTGCATGAAAGCTTAGTCCATGTTGCCTCATTAATGGTACCCCTCTGTCGAAAAAACAGGCACATTTTGAAGCAGAGAACAAAGAAAAAATGATTTCTGCTTTTCAGAGAGATGATGAGGTACTCACGAACGAGCTTGACATCACCCCTAGACAGACACAATCATTCCCAAATTAATTACAGGTGCCTTTCCAGAAGGTAGCAAACCTAAAAGACATAAATGAGAACCAATGATACGCATCCCTATAATCAGGCCAATGCAGTCTAGAGAGATAAGAGGCTAACTCCCCTTTGACTTGCCCCGGTGTCTGCTTTGGTAGAGGTGAGGGTGCTTATGAAGGTATTAAGAGCTCTTTGGCGATGCACAGCCATGTTATGTGAAGTAGAAGAGCCTGTTTGATGTGGGCCACAAAGGCAGCTGTGCAGGAGCTCTGCGCTCTTATTTGTCTGGATTTTTTGCATAGCTGCATCAGGTCGATTTGCAATGCCTTTTTAACAGCTTAACACTGGGCCTCTGCGGTGCGCTCCAGTCCTTTGTATATGCGTGTGTCTGCGTGTGTGAGGGAGAGAGGTGCGTTTGTGTGGGCAGCATCTATATCCGACCTGAAATAGTTTGTTATTTCCGCCAGTGAGCTGCACTGCCGGAACGTACCACGACGGAGATCAGGGAAGGTGTGTTCTGTGTCCAACTGGAACATACCAAGATGAGGAGGGGCAGATGTCCTGCGAGCTCTGTCCCGGGCCCGAGGTGCATGGAGGCACCAAGACTGTGGGAGCGCGGACCATCTCAGAGTGTGGCGGTAAGGCACGAGACAGAACCTGAATCACAAGACACAGTCCAGACTGGAATATCACTAGGGGACTTTTATCAGCATGCTCAAAAGGAGATACTACGACTAGCTTTGGTCCACTACTGGAGCCAGAAAGAAAACAGTGTGTGTTTACTAAAATCTTTTCAAAAGCAACCTTTTAAGGTTTTTTTTTCTTCTAAATCCCATCCTGTTATGTGTACGGACTCCCCAGAAAGGAGTGGTGCCCTGATAAGCATCTCGCCAGCAGATGTTCTGCTTTGTGTAAAGTCTAGGAACTCTCGGCTTACAGCATTTTAAGCCTTGTTTGAATTAAACAGGCGCACACCCGCTCCTGCCCACTTCTGAATAGAAGAAAAAAAGACCCACCACTTTTTTAAGCTCCGCAAACACTGTTATCACAGGTTTGTGGCTGAATTGTGTGATCCCATCTCCTGCTTCTCTGGGAGATAGACTAAACAGAGAGAGCTGTAGAGTTGGCATAGGAGTCTGTGGGGCAGCCAGTTTGTTAAAGCCACTCAGAAGACATGAGAGAGGTTGTTCAGAGGAAGATAACAGGCATGACATCGCCTGAATGACATCTGCTGTGCTCCTAGACTTTCAATGATAGAATTCCAGGGAGTAAACTCCCCGTCATTCCAGTTCATGGGGGCTCTCATGTAGCGGAACAGAACATTGTTATTGACCTGACAGACTTTGATATGTGCCGATATGTGACTGGCCTCGTATTGCTGTGTTCTCAGGTCAGTGTCTCCCTGGCCAGTACTCCCATGACGGCTTCCTGCCCTGTTTCCCCTGTCCCCTGGGCACCTACCAGCCCGAGGTGGGCCGCACCTCCTGCTTCCCCTGCGGAGGGAGTCTGGTCACCAAACACCATGGAGCCGTGTCCTTCCAGGAGTGTGAGACCAAAGGTGAGGGGGGGGGGGGCTCCCTCTTCACAGTCCAGCAGCACAGTCCAGCTGTCCATTGTAACGCACCATCACAACAGACGTGTTGCATCATAACATCATAGTATCATGTATGGAAGGCCGGTGGAGGATTAAACAGAACTCCATGTTACTTTATTTGAAAGTGAGCTCTACTGCCCCCTGCAGTGGATGTTTGATGCTAACAGACACGATCCGAGTTCAAACTACATTTGACAGAAATGCACATAATCACATGACAAGCTGTGTTTGAAGTACAGCGCAGTGCAACTTTTTGTTCTTCTGTTTGTTCTGCTCATGTAGTCCAGTGCTCACCCGGACACTTCTATAACACCAGCACACACCGCTGCATACGTTGCTCGGTGGGAACCTACCAGGTAGAATTTGGTCAGAACCACTGCACAGCCTGTCCAGGGAACACCACCACCGACTTTGACGGCTCCACCAACATCATGCAGTGCAAAAGTATGTTCAGTGTTTGAGTACGCACCAATGCTTTCTGAAAGAGAAGGACACAGAGGCACTGTCTGTCTGCTGCCCATCTAATGACTTTATAGATTTAATAAAACATTCCAGAGAGTTAAGGACAACACATTAACCTAGCTCAACTCTTGTCTTGGGACTCTTGAGAGCCGGGTTGCTTGGTGACCCAAATGGAGTGCGGCTGCATGTAATTGGCGTTGCTGCCGTAGAACAGCGTAAACTATTTGACACCATGCTGTTACCTCGCAGACAGGCAGTGTGGAGGAGAGCTGGGAGATTTCACTGGCTACATCGAGTCCCCCAACTACCCAGGGAACTACCCGGCCAATGTTGAGTGCACCTGGACCATCAACCCCCCGCCTAAACGCAGGATCCTGATCGTGGTCCCAGAGATCTTCCTCCCTATTGAGGATGAGTGTGGAGACTACCTGGTCATGAGGAAGAGCTGTAAGTGCTGTGTGTGCATGTGTGTGTGCACGTGTGTGTGTGTGCGTGTGTGTGAAGCTCAGCAGGGTTTATCATGATGTATGTGCGCTAAGGTGTAAGTGTTGAGTAAATGTAGGTGGCAGTATGCCATTGATACATGTTATTTTGGATTTGAAAGATGCCAGGTGTCAGGTTTGGCAGCTGAGGCTGCAGAGCTCGTTAACACATCTGTGAGATGATGCACTTAGAATAGGACAGAGCTTTAATGTCCTTATGAGCTTTCAATAAAACATTAGGGCTCCTGACCTTAATGTACTCATATCTGACATATGCACATACTTCCTGATTGCACAGCTCTTCCCAACTCCGTGACAACTTATGAGACATGCCAGACTTATGAGCGGCCCATTGCTTTCACCTCCCGGTCCAAGAGGCTGTGGATCCAGTTCCGATCCAATGAGGGGAACAGTGGGAAGGGCTTCCAGGTTCCCTACGTCACCTACGATGGTAAGAAACACGTGTGGCTTGTTTTTTTGTCCTCTCCATTTATGAATACCAGAGATAAGAAAGGTACACATGAACTAATGCACTGTCAATCTATACATTTCAGAGGACTACCAGGAACTAATCGAAGATATAGTCAGAGATGGAAGGTTGTACGCATCGGAGAATCACCAGGAAATTCTCAAGGTGAACACTTATTTCCCCCTAATGCATAGGACCTTGCTCGGTGTTATCCACAATCACACTGATGTTTGAGTACAGAGCCCTCTTGTGGCAACAATATTGTTTGCTATTCCCATCTATAGTTTGCTATCCTTTGGTTCTTTTAAAAGATAAATAACTATCATACCTTTGAAGATCCCCAAAACAATGTTTTAACACCGAAAAATAAAATAAAGTAAAAACAACAAATGAAATGGCCTATGGGACAATGAAGGAGTGAATGGCATCAACCTTCATCAGACTGCAGTAAAGATACCCTCCTTGTAAAATAGTCCAACTGACACATATAGACTCCAGTTTCTCTCTATGAATGTGCTCTGTTGACATACTACAAATGATCTTTAGCATCTTAACACTTGTCTGTGTCTTCTGCAGGACAAGAAGCTGATGAAGGCGCTGTTTGATGTCTTGGCCCATCCACAGAACTTCTTCAACTACACAGCACAGGAGTCAAAAGAAATGTTCCCCAAGTCCTTCATCCGATTCTTACGCTCCAAAGTCCTGAGATTCCTACGTCCCTAGAAGATATTCGTTGCCACCAACTTACTCTGTGGGACAGTTTCTATCAGTTACTGGCTTCAGCTTTTAGGTTTTTCCAAAATCTCCACTGACCAATACAAGTCTTTTTGTTATCTTGTCCTATGAGGATTGATGACAAGCGTGGACTGTACACTTAACGTAGTTATTTTGATGAAACAAACCAATGAGACATTTCTATAAAGTAATTCCCAGTTGGTTCTAAAGGAAAGTGATTCGTTCAGGTTCTGACAGCACTCTGTGGTCTTGCTTCCGTAGGATCATCAAATGATGTGCTTGAGCTTACTGAATGTTAGGCTGATTTTGAATAGTCTTGTCAATGTTTGACCCCTTATATATATCCAACCATCGTTTGGCGATGCCCAAGAGCTTCAAGATATCCTTTAATTTTATAGCAACATGACTGCATCAGTTTGAACACTGGTAGGTATATTCATGAAAATTCATGATGTCTTCACCAATAGCATAGAGAGCAAATGTCACCTGACACTAGTTATGTGAGATTTATACTGAATGTCAGCAAGATAGATATTGTGTACTTTTAACATACTTAACATGTTTCCTGTTTCACATTTAGAAGATAACTGTCTGAATGAGATGCAAAACAAATATAGCACAAATGTGACCTCAACTTGGGAACATTATAGCACTACAAGGAATGTAGTGACACAGCAAAAGCAATTATTCCTTTGAATGTTTTGTATATGATGTAAAAAGTCTGTGATAATGATAATGTATTGTAGTTAACTGCATTCCTGGTATTAGTAGTTCTGACACACATTAACACATGTATGATGGCTGCTTCAAGATCATGTATATCACCCCCACCCCTCTCAAAATTCTCTTGTCAAATTACTAATGTCCCAGGACCACCAAGAGCTACCAAAGACACCCTTCACTCACAAATTGTTTAAAAATGGAGTGATGGAGTAGCCTTCATACTCAAAAGTAGACCATTACAAGGGTGACCCAGTCGTGAAGTGACGGAGTGGATTGTAAAATAGAATTGCTTTATATTCACGTATGTTTCAGTAAATAAATGTATGTCTATATTTTTTTGTACATTTAACATGTTGTAAATAAAGCGAACAAAAGTATTTCTGTGTTTTTGTGTTATACCTTTTATGCAAAACAAATAAGAATTAATAGGCCTGTGATTGGTTCCGGTTGTGCCTTCCCAGCGGGGATATTATTCAGGGACACAGGAAGACTCGCCTCTAGTCAGCTGATGAGGTTTTCGCTAATTATGGCTTCCTAAGTCTCTACAAGTTGGTTCAAAATAATATCTTAGTATACGTATTTTACAGGTAGATTCGCCATATAGGCCTACGAGATACAAATAAGTATTCTCGTATCTCAACAAAGGAAAATGGTGTCTTCCGTCGCGGTCCAACTGCTCCCCGTTGTTGTTTGTTTTCTTCTTATGTCAACACAGACAACGGATGCCAAGGCAAGCTAGGCTAGCATGCTAGAAATATATTAGATTATTAATTGCAATCGCATGAATGTTTAAGACACACTTCAATGAAATTGCAATATCTAAACTGTAAAATGAGTCTGCTAGAGGCAGTCGGTTTATGTGAGTACCGGAATGTAACGTGGCTAGTTTAGCTCTAGGCTAGCGTTAACCTGCTATCGGATGACGTTACTTAGCTTCGTTTAAGAAAAGACAATCGGTTGTTTGAGTCGTTTTGCTGTTGACTGTGGTTCCTCATTCCTGCTGGTCTCAGTTAACTAAGTGTCAATCAGTGTAATGATACAATTCCTATATTGTTATTCTAATCCCCCAGAATTCAGAAGACATCAGATGTAAATGCATTTGCCCACCCTACAGAGATGTAGAAGGACAAATCTACAAGCAAAATGTTTCATTGAAGGATTGGTACGTCATCACAAACACAAACATGCCACCGATAAATAAAGACAATCGTAAACCATGTTCCAGTACAGCATCTGTTTGTATGTTTGTGCCTTTCCTGTAAACCTTTCTCAGGCTTGTTGTTCACAGCTTTAAGTACTGTAAACCAGTGATATTGAGTTTGTATTCACCCCCCAGTAACTGTCTGCATGTGGTGGAGCCGATGCCAGTTGATGGTAACGATGTGGAGGCATACTGCCTACGCTGTGAATGCAAATATGAGGAAAGAAGCTCTGGAACCATTAAAGTAAGTTTGCTGTGGGGTTAGTCAATATTGAATTAACTTGAGTTATTGCACACACAGAGACTGTATGTTGTTAAAGTGACACTACTCCATCACATTCCTTGGCAGTTATAGTAGTCTTATCGTCAGTGTTAACCATGATGTGCTGTCTACTATGTTCCAGGTGACCATAATCCTCTACTTGTCTATTTTGGGCCTGCTGCTGCTCTACATGGTGTACCTGACCCTGCTGGAGCCCATGCTGAAGAGGCGGCTGTTTGGACACTCCCAGCTCATCCAGAGCGATGATGACGTTGGGGTACGCGCTTTTGAATCCGCTATGAGGGCGAAGGGATTGGGATGAGGGTCGTGTGGGCTGAGGGAACCGTGTGGGCTGAGGGGACCGTGTGGGCTGAGGGGACCGTGTGGGCTGAGGGGACTGTGTGGGCTGATCGTGCTTCTGACATGTCTTTTCTGTGTGTCTCATTCAGGACCAGCAGCCGTTCGCTAACGCCCACAACGTGTTGTCTCGTTCCCAGTCTCGGTCCAACATGTTGAACAAAGTGGAGCATGCTCAGCAGCGATGGAGGAGGCAGGTCCAGGAGCAGAGGAAGTCTGTGTTTGATCGCCATGTGGTGCTCAGCTAAGCAGGCCATGGAAGCAGGCCATGGAGGAAATGAAGGCCCTGGAAGAAGCAAATTCACTGTGACTGAGCCCCACCTCATCCTGTTCCCAAACATCCTATACTTGCCTCTTCATTTGTGAATGATTGTTCATTTGGAACTGTGCTTCATTGTGTATGATAATGTGTATATGTTTGGGAAATAATCATAGTGATAGGTCTCTGTCAGATTGGGTACCTAATGATTGTGTTTTGATCAGAGATCTTGGACGTACTGCCTGTGTATTATATTGTATTAGGAAGCTGTCTCATTTACTAATATAAGGAATCATAAGTCATGGCAAATACAAGTCTTTCACTCTCCAATTGAGAATCCTAGCATTTTGCTCAAGCTATTGTGTATCTTGGCTGACAAAAATGAATTTTGTTGGCATGTCTACAAATAATCTCCTGCCCAAATCACAAACAATTCATAAGAAAGTTGTGTAATGTATCACTTCAAAATGCATGTTTTATTTTAAGTCGTATTTCCTGTAAAAACCTATTTTGAAGGTTTCAGCAACAGTACATTTATAGGTAACTGGTCATTTGCTTGCATTGGTCTGAAACACTCCTGTTATTTTCCATATTTTTTTAGGGAAGCCGGTGTACGTTATATAGGATAAAAATATGTGTTGCAATTCCTTAATTTAAAATCATATAGGCATATTACAGTACCTTTTAAAATATGCCTGTTACTGTAGACACTTCCCAATTTCACTGTGTAGACACATTATGTGTACTGTGCTTGTCATCCTTAGAGCTCGTATTCCTAAATTAAGATGAATCTGACACCATTCCCAAATTATTTTTTAGTTCTCTGCCGAACATTTATTGTCTCACTTACATTAGACGGAATTTGTATGTCCATGTGTCAATGCCACTGGATTTTGAAGACTTGGTTAGACATTGGTGGTAGGTGGCTGGTTGCCAAAGTGCGGCCAACTGCTATATCGGGTTGATTTAATAAAAATGTTCTTAACTCTTGTATCTGTGATACCTTAAATTTTAAAATACATTTCTGAAATATTTTCGCTGTGTTTTATTTAAATACAGATGTAAAATTGAAGCTGAATTGTTCCTGATGTTTGTCCACCAGGAGGCATCTGAGATTAAAAACTAATTAATTTGGACTAGTGCACAATGTCTGATGCAGTCAATGATGTCAGTGACACGCACAAATACAGATTCCTTGAAGTATATCACGGCCACTACACAGTGCATAGTGGCCTTGATAAAATTGGTGGATCATAGAATCCTGAAATTATAGATAGGGCATAGTGCCTGTACTACAGCTCCGGTAAATAAGATAACAATGAAGAAAACAGGGCTACTTATTTTCTTTTCAAAAAGGTTGGGAATGAGAACTGCGAAACAAACGTATTTTTAAAGAGGCAAGTTGAAACTTTCTGTTCCTCACTCAGAACGTTTCATATCTAAATTGCGAGACTTTACTGGAGACTGAAAAAAGGCGAATTGGTCAATTAACGGTGCATGGAGACAACTTGACAATATTTTACCATATTGAGAAAGTATCAGCTATATTGTTGCTTGGAGCTGAAATATCCTTTTGAATTGTAGGATGAGGCTTTAACTATCAAGAGTAATGAACAGAGATTAGACCACCAAAGATCAACTATGAACGGATATCAATCAATGCAGTCATTGTTTATCAATATCACATAGTGTTGTTGTTAGTTCATTTTTTTTTCAAGTTCTAAACTGAGTTGCACATTATTATCCTTAGCCCGAATGACTTTCACAGAGTGGTCGTCATCGTTTCCTGTTCTCTCAATTTTTTTTTCATTTTTTCTTCATTCCATGCAGTTATACAGACAAGATTAGTCTGCGCACAAATCTGAATGTACTCGGTTTGAGAGCTGCAGTTTGGCTGTCAAGAATGGACTGTTGAACAGAAAACGACCCGAAACCGAAAAAAACGGGTGAGGTGCATTTCATTGAGTCTATGCCAAATTACTTGCTTATGAAAACCATACATTAGAATAGTCTTGGTGGTTTTAATTCAGCACATAATGAGAAGTTTGTATGATATCCGATATCAGCGCAAGATTTTCAAAAACGTTTTAATATTTCTGAGGCTATAGTTTGTTTCTTCCTGTAATTTGTATATTGACTTTACTTAAAAGCAATATTGTTACTCTTAAGGATTGGTTTTACAGTAATATACTGAACTGTATACAATCAACCGTGTTATATCGTGAACGGTAGGGGGCGCTTTAGTCCTTCTTATTGACAACTTTTGCCTCAACTGGAATGACTACTTTGGTTGTCTGCCTTTGTTCCAGTTGCCTTCATGAAGGATCAAACTTAACTTCATATTCACTTCATTGTATCCTGTTATAATTTTGTTAAATCGGATATATTGGGGAATATTCTATAAATGGTATCTGCTATCCAATCAGTACTATCCCACCTATAGTGGTTCTGTCATAGTCAACAATTATCCTCTTGGAGTTCTTCACTCAAAGACTGTTGCAGAGCTGTTGTTGTGTAGGCCGCTGTTATGACTACTGTGCTGTGAAATAGTTAAATCTCACAGAAGTCAAGAGCATGGTGGTTATCTGACCTTGAACTGCATGGATTTTAGTGACTGAAGCATGAATCATGAAGAGAAATATACCTTTTTATTCACCAATCCTTTCATTATTGGGAATGTACAAGTCCAAGAATGAAGCTAGTGTGCATAATGTTTCTCTCCTTCCAAAATGTAAGGTGGACAATTATAATGACAAAACAAGAGGTTTCAAGCCACAGGTTTCCTCTCTGCACATGAATACTGCACACGGAGATGTCAGTTTACACCGTATTTACACCAACAAGCAAAGCATAACCTAGGGTAGTCAAGTAAAGATCAAAACACATCATATGAATTCATTCAGAATTCATCATGAAGATATTAGTTAATGGAAGCTGCAGTAGCAGTAGTTTTCAAAGTCTCATGGATGGCTTTTGCAGCAGTGCCTTCCATGGGTCACAGGCTCCAAATGGAGTCCATATGAAGACCAGAACCAGCAGACGCTTTAGTGGGGCCTGGGGCTGCAGCACATATTAGAAGTCTGCGTAATCAAACACATCTTAGAAACAGCTTAGATGTCACTGTTCTACTAAATGGGTGACTACATCTGTACTGTTCCCCTACTGACTGAATAGAATTCATATAATGATGCACGTGTACAATACATGCCAGATGACTGACTAATTGAGAAAAATGTACGTTCTCTACTTTTAAGTACTATTTGTCTATGTTTGTTTCTGTCCTAGAGGCTTTGCCGACGTGTGGTTTTCCACAGGTAAATTAGAAGAAAAAAAAACAGAAAAGGAAAAAAGCTCAGATGACTGTGTCGACCCCTCCATCATTGTTGCTTTACTGTATTGCTGGCTTGAGGCAACAGTTCAGAATTTGTGCTCCAACCTGATAGGACTTGACATTGCCATTTAAAAGTGTGCCTCGGGATCTGTCTTGAAACGGAATATGCTGTACACTAAAAGAAACAATACCTACAGTACATGATGGTGGGCAGTAGAGAAGAGAGTCCGGTGCTGTTCACAGCTCGGAGGCTCTCGCATGGCTGCTTGGGCTTGACCATCCTCATTTCCATAGCTCCCTTGACCCGCTGACCTTAAGCTATTTAAAATCTCCACATGCCGGAGGACAGGATCTCACAGGAATATTTTGTGGTAAGGGTGTGGTGAATACTGAATATAACACTGCAAAGAAGGATACTGTTCAAAAGTTCTGGGTCTTTTGTGGGTTTCCACAACATGGCCAACGTATCCTTCACAGACATACGCAGCATCGAGTCAGCGTAACAAATCCAGTGTACACTGTGTATGTTTTTCTTTCTTTCTAAATTGCTTTAACAGGTGTAAAATGTAGACAGTTGGGGGCTTTGGGGAGATTATTTTGAAACAGATTTATAGCATTAAAGCTCAGTGGACAAATTCCTGAGGCCAGGCATTAAAATGGGTTAGAATCTCTGTAGAATCTAGCACTAGACAAGCACCAATCATTCTAGGACCAGAACAGAAGGATTTGTCAATAAAAGTTGAAACGCTACTAGCTGAGTTTTCTCATGTTGTGCTACAGCCAGAGCAAGGTAACCCTGAAGCCAGTGCTGCTTGATAGCAGGGAACATTCCAGAAGTATCAAGTTTAGTTTGGGTTGTGCTTTCAACAAAATGGAGCATGTAAGAACCCCTTTGGCTCCCAATGCATGCGCTCCACCAAACAATGTTGTGTCTCCAGTGTGTTCGGTTCCTAGGAGTCATTCCACGAGGCGTTAGGATGAATGAAAGGAGAGCTCAGAGAGAAGCGACGCAGTGACAAGACAGCAGACGTCCAACTAATCCAATGTTATGCGCTATGATGATGTACGCACGTGTTTTGCGACTTCCCCTGTTTCCCAGGTCTGAGGATAGATAGGATGTCCCAGTGGACGCACTGAATCAGGCCACAGTGGGGAGAATGTGCTCATGATCAACGTGGCGGACCAATGGTTTCCTTGTTGTTGATTTTGGGTCCGTTGTGAGTCGTGTTTGTTTATTGATTAGACTCTGAATTCTTTAGCAGACACAAAAAGTTGGCAGGACTTGGTGCAGATTTTGCTTCATTCTCAGTGGAGAGGAGACAGTGGAATTCATTTCAGTCTAGCTGTTTTGTGGGAAAGGGATTCCATAAACTGTCAGTGCTGTAGGGCTATGGCGTGCCTTTCCCTTTTTGCTCTAAATACCATACAGTTTTTATGTCTGAAAAAGTTTCGGCATATGTGCTTGTTAGTTTAACTTGATGACCCAACAACTGTGGGCACAAACATTGTATGGAATGAGTCATTCAAACCACAGTGATTGCGAATGAGTCTGTTTTGCCTGGATGTGGCCCCACACTTCAGAAAGTGAAAAACAGACACATTCTTTGGGGATGGTGATCGTCCTAACAGTGATCATATTCCCTTGGGTATTGTTTGGTCCGAACAACATGTTGTTTCCCAGCGTGTTGGGATGAATGAACAAGAGATTAAGCCTCGAACCCGGCCACACTGTTCTCATTAAATCGACCAGACAGTGGCCTTTACACTGTAATCCGATAGGGAATAACATCAGCCGGTACATGAAGAAAGGTGTTCACCTTCAATACGTGTTCATATATGGCCACAGTTTGCACGCAGAACTTCTAACAGCAGGTGTTTTACTGGCCTCTTAATAATTACATTTTACATTTACTTTATCACATCCTCATAGGATTTATTTTCTATAATAATTTTACCATGACTAGTTTAGTCTGCTGAATTATTGTATGAAACAGGTTTAGAATGTGGACAACTTGATCATGACACTAAAGGACATTTACTGAAGGCCCTCCTGAGAAACTAGGCTCCACCTCAGCTGCTTACAATAGACAAGAGAGCCTGTAGACGCTCGTGGGACCGAGAGGGGAACAGAGCCAAATCCAGAGTGAAGTGGGGGGCAAACAATCTATCTCCATAGAAACAAGTCCAGCCCACGGCTCTCCAGCAAGCTCAAGGAGACCGAGAGAGAGGGAGAGAGAGTTTTGGTTAGGGAGACATGACACCCAGTACAAAGCTATGAGTAAGAGACAGGTCTCCAACATACATTCGAGTTGTCTTGCTGTTTAATTTACGGATTGCAATTCCACTGAATGGGGAATTCTACTTTGAAGATGATCATGGAAAAGAGGCGCTGCTTTGAGGTAAAGTTAATCGCTTGTTAATTTGTTGCGGGCGCGATGTAACTTGGATGTAAAGTCTCGTTTACCATTGGCAGTTCTTTTTAGCGGCACTACGAATATTCAACATAAAATGTAACGCAGAGACATAGGTCTCAAACAACTTCCCGCTATGCAGATCTACATGAAATACAGCCATCTATTATGATGTGTTTTATATGTTTATAAATATCTAGCTGGCCAACTTCTTCCTAGAAAACGGGATTCCTCTGTACATTACGAGATGATTTAAGAAGCGTTAAATACCAGGTTTCAGCTGGGACTGTACTACTAATCTCAGAGGGGCATCTTTGCAAGGATACACTTCTGCCTGGGCCTCCTGCTATCACTCCGAATACAGACTCTGCAGCTGCAAGCTCTTTTTGCTTCAACTTTCCATGAACAGAGTGTCTATTGTGCACATCTAACAATGACCTCTCCTTCCAGCAGGACTGGGTTGTCAGCACAAGGCTGGGGAGGCCCTTCTCTGTTCCCTGTCCAGGGCTTGTGTAACAGGGCTGAGGAGGGTGGGATGTCAACAGATGCTCCAAGCTGTCATTATCAGACATTTCTGTGTTTAAAATCTTCTACTTAATTAATGGGTGATCTACATCATGCCTATGTCAGTTTCCTAGTTGTCACCACACCAGTAGCTTTGACACCTGACCTGTCCTCTGTCATAGTGCACATATCGGTATATTCATATTAGCATTTGAAAACATAAATCAGTGAAATAGGATGTCAGTCCCACCTCACCCCCTGTCTTGTGTACATGTCTATGACCTCACATTATTTCCTGTTCCTTTCTGATCCAGGTCTAATCCTGGTATCTTCCCACTGGTCATGTATCAAAACTGCTAATGTGATACGGAGTGTCAAAGAGTCTCGAGCAGGGCCTCAGTTTGCATCAACGTCAAAGATGGTGGTGTTGTGGAGCCGTCTTGCTCAATTTGTGGTTGAAGGCTCTTGAGGAACCTTGTGATCAAGCACAGCCTTGTCTCTGGGAGCCCAGGCCTGTAAACAGGCTGGTCCGAGTCTGTCATCAGGACGTTTAACCTTAGAGCCTAATCTCTATATAGATTGTGAGTGGTAACATAACAGCCCAGTTCACCAATCACTGATACATTGTTTTATTGTTGATGCCGACCTGTTAATATCTGTCAAGTAGCTTGCTTCCTTTTATGTCTCGTCTGACCAGATTCTTTCAATCACACAGTGTTGTGTGCAGTAGACTGAGGCCAAACCTGCTCTGAACGATGACCAGAACTTGAAGTGTCGGTAGGAGCTTGTGTTGCAAGTCAGCGGAGCATCATTTGCGCTGACTCCCCGCGCTTCCTCCTCAAGTTCATCTTGTCTCTGTCCTTTGCGTTGTAGGCCCACAGCGAGAGCCAGAAACACACACCCCATGGTCATCTTTAGAGCTAACGTCACTTTAGGTTTCCGTACATTTTTGTAGTTCCCCCTGAAAGGTACGAAGCGACGTTGTTCGTTGGACTTAACGAGGGTCATGGTGGGCCGTGTCCTCCATTACCCAGTGTACTCCCTTCTCTTGTTCATCCGGCCTTTGTTACCACAGGAACATGTTCAACACCGTATGTCACTTCCTCTCGCATGTTTTTGTTTGGAGCGAAGGAGACATCTTTTATCCACCATTAAGGTGTGCTGCACTCTGTCTCAAGTGATAGGTGGTGCACTGTTTGAGGGTTTCCCTGTTCAAATAGCACCAGTCCCATGACCTGCTTGTTAAACATCAGGATTGCAAATACTACCAATGTGGCTTTCAAGTGTCTTTCCTAGGGAACACCTGTCGAATGGATAATCTGGATGGTTGGTTCAGGCTTTGACGCTGTCTTGCCATGTGAAGGCTTTTTATAAGGTAACTTTCTGAACCGCAGGGAAGGTGATGCCTCTGCTACAAATGATACTGGATTACTTGCTGAGTCTGTAGCATAACAACATTTTGGTTGCGAAGGGACGTGGGAAAAATGAATGATGTTTTAACTCCTATCGAGATCTCCGGCCATTGTTATTTGGGCTTGAAAAAAAAACCCAAACCCCCTTAGCTTGAATCTGGATTTTCGATACTGGCTCTCCTGCTTTCCTCATTCCTTGTAAAGTCAATGCCTGTGTGTCAAAAGTCATCTGTGTGACATACATCCCAACCCCCTGCAGCAACTCAAATGGACATAAGCCTGTTTTCCACATGCCAGCCTCGACAGCTGTGCATGCTCATAACCAGGATGCACAGACCTTTTTTTCTCTCCTCTCTTTTCCACAAAGAGCAAGTCTGCTATTATTGCCTTGAAAAGGAGGGAACTGTAAGCAGCTGAACGACCAAGAGAGTGATAGAGAGAAAGAAAGAGAAGAAAGAAAAGGAGATTAAAAGGGTCTCTCTAAGAATTGGTTCCATCTGGCAAGTTGAGCCAAGGCTACAGTGGCATGGACCTGTAGGTATTGTACTGGTGTGTGTGTGCAGCTGCTTTCCGCAGCCTCAACTTGGGGGTGCCCCCTGTTCATAAAGGAATGAGAACGGACAGTGTGAGACTGGCACAGACCGCCCTCCGAAAACAACCATCCCTAGGGCCACAGACTGTTCTTTGGCTCAGGAAACCCTGTTGTCTCCTCACTCCTGGCACTGAAAGTCAAGTCAAAGTGAGACAAAAAACAGCCTCTCCTGTGGCCTGGGTGGGAGACAGGGCTGCTGCTGATGGTAATTACCGTCAGAGAGCCATAGATTCAGGTTGAAGGACCCCTCTGAAGTCATGCTTGTCAACAGAGATATCTGTCATTTGTGCTCTTCTCACCCATAACTCTACATGCTTGCTGCATGATGACAAGCTGTATCTAACACACATCTCGTGTAAAGTCTGTGTAAAGGGCTTTATAAAAACCATATGATGTTATGGTAGGGTTCGACTGTCCAGTCCAGGTTTCTTGCTTTCTCTTTAATATATAGATTTATTTAGTAACTCAATTCCCACTCTTGAATTCTCCTCCTGGCTGAGATCCGTCCAAATCTGTACTTGTCTCTGAGAAGTGGGTCATCCTGAAAAGGTTCTGAAACCAGCCTTGGTACAGTACAGTTCTACCCACTCAGCCATGTTCTTCATTGGGCTATGACGTCTGGAAAGAGTTGAGAGTCTACAGAGTGTTCCGGATCTTTTTCTGGCTCTGTGCCTGTAAGACAGCTACAGGGTGGTTGGAAGGCCTTGGAGTCAGCATGCTGATCAGCAGAAACACCAGTGCCTGTCTTCCAGAGAGGTGGAGGAGAGGTGTAACAGACAAGGGAGGGAAAAATGGGAATGCGAACACTAATGGCTTCTATTTTTGGAGGCCATTGTGTCTGTTGCTTGCTTTTCAACAGGGATGTGGCGGGGGTATGGAAATTAGAAACAGAGGCAGCTCTTTGGGAGGTTTTAGCAGTGGTTCTGCCTTCTGGAAGAAGAATCTGGAATATGTTTTTACCATCGCAGACCTGGGAAAAGTGCAGTGTTCTACAGTATCCTACAGTGTCAGTGAGCGCCAGGTGTTGAGTGTGCACATAGTTGAGTGGAGTCTTTGTTGGATGAAAAAGAAGATTTTCTCATTGGACCCAGGTGTTTCTGCTGTGCTCCTGTTCATTCACTCAACCTTTGGATGTGTTGAATGTGGACCCTGATTGACAGGGCAAATATTAGCACATACCTCTGCATGACGAACAGGTCTATTGGACAGTTGACCTGTTAGTGCAGAGACGCTAAGGACCTCTGACCTGTGGACATTCCATTCTGTGGCCACACACACACATACACGCACAGGCAACGTTATTTGTGAATTTCAGTCGCACGATAAAGGGCTTACTTTTTAACCATGTCTGCCTAGATGAGCTGAACACAAAGCCCTTCTCTGTTACATGCTAAAAGGTCACAGAGACACGCTCCTCATGAATATGAAACTGCTCAAACTCTACACTGTTCATCGTGGACTGTTTCTCAGATAAAGCTTTTCAGATTAACTTCATTGAGGCTCAGACGTGGAGAATTAGAGCTCAACCTCTTCTCTTTGAACTGCATTTTATAGATCTGAGACTGTTAAATAATCCATATGATCTAATACTCTTAAACCCAGTTTATGATCTAATTTCATACGGTAAAATACTCTCAGACCAGAGGAAAATTCAGATTTCCTTTAATTGTGATGTTTTTTGCCCAGATGTTGGCCTGTAGTCACACGGTTGAGCAGTGAAGTGACAGTTATGAGCTGTTAGTTTTAGGGCTGGCATTCAGGGCATGTCGACAGTAAGTGAAAATGTTGGCACATGAGTGAGCTAACTTTGCAGGCAAGAGTGAGTGGAAGGGTTTATAATAACACCTATAGGAATGAGGCGGTTAGAACAAGCTAGACCCAGATGCAAGCCAAGTTTTGTACTGGTAAACAGAGGCTTCAGCATGTTGTTAAGAGACCGGTTTCACTTGAAGATGGATATCAAATAACAATTACAAGATTACACTTATATAGGATTGCTTCCTTAGAACCAATGACGAACATTTTCATGACTAGCTAATCCTGTTCTAGGTTAGGTAGGTCACAGCTAGGAAAAGGAACATTAACAGGGAGTGAATGTTATTCTCTATTGATTTCTCCACTGAGTAATCTGACCTGGGCCCCAGTGTCCTGTTCAGCAGAATGTGTATTAGCTCCAGTCAGGCGGGGTCGGGGTTAACCTCAAGGTCACTTCCGGCAGCAGACCCCTGGCTGAGGGGCAGAGAGGGTGTAAATCCTGACTGCTGTCAGCCGTGTAAACTCAGCATGACTGGACTAGAATACAGAGGTGGAGGTCGTCTCAGGGAGAAGAGAACTGTTAGCTTCCTTCTGTCATAATCCTACTGAGATCTACTCTGTATTACGTAAACAGTCAGTACGTAAAAAGTCAATAGCCAAACAACGATAACAATATCTGACAGGTGCATTCCATCATGAATGAAACGGTGGCACACAAAGTTGGTCAGATCTATTAAAGCTGCCAATGTCTTTGAGAATGAAGTTCCGCAGTTAGTTCTTTGCGAATGAAATATTCTCAGCGGGCTTGCCTGCCTTCACTTGCACCAGTGATTTATTAGCTGTGTTTAACCATCAGGAGATGTCTGTCGGGCCCTCGCAGGCATGGTTCTCCTCAGTCATAAGCTGTGTACAGTAGTGGAAGAAAACCTAGATTTGATAGATAGCTTCCCACTACTTCTGACATCCCAGGAGAGTTAGGCTGGTTTGATATACTTCAAAGGTAGGTCAGAGCGTGCTCAGAGTTGCTTGTTTACAGCTTGTTGTTCTGCGTTACGAGATGGGATCAGTGATCAGGAAGTCAGCTGGCTAACGCCTTGGTGTTGATGCCGTCATCCAGTTCTCTGACCTATTTAACCCTTCCCCGTTCCCCGTTTGAATGAGTCCTTTAAATGTGTAGGTCACAGCTGTGTGGAACCCTAACTTCACTAGGAACGTGTATTGAGAAGGCGAAAGCCTCTCACTCAAGGACAAACCAAAATGTTTAGCTTAAGGTCGACCTATATGGAAAACAGCCCGTGGAGTGTGTACCAATGTTTCTTATCAGCTGTGCTTGTGTCTCCCTGGACCTAGGTGCAAGGCTGTTCAGAGCAGAACAAGCTGAAACGTGATTTGTGTTGCACAAGGTGTTCCGTTGCGTCATTTAAACTTTCCTCCTGTCACTTTTCATTACAGATTTGTCATGTGCAGATTCTTTTTAGGAATGGCTCACTTGGAAGCTGTATTGATTAGAATTTATATGAAACGAGATCAAGTTTGCCTCTAATCTCTCTGTACATTTCCTGTCGAAAAACATTGAGGCCTGCAGAGAAGCACTGTACTGCATTGTTAATTAGAGTGGTGACCTTGATGAGTTATAAGAGTTATTTTCTTAGGAATGCTGTATTTGCTTCCCAGATGTTACAATTGGAAATGATTTAATAGCCAGTATGTTTTTAAGCACAGTGTATAGTATTTATACAGCTGTGTATCTTTCAGCAAGTCCATGAAAATATTCAGCCTCACTGGCAAAAATGGCCTCTCCGCAGAATATTTCATCTAGCTGGAACAGGTATTACACAGAAAAAGCTATATTTTCAGACATCTTATATCCTGTCCAAAAGTCGTCTAATATTTCATGTGCTTTCATGTTCTACTTTTCTTCTCAAACACGCCCATGAAAGTAGATAATGACTTTTATGAATGCAGGTGTGAGTTATCGGTGTAACACCAAGTATGCCTATGGGTCCTTATTTCTGTACGCTGTATGAAATTCAATATAAACTTAGCCGCAAACCTCGGGCACATTTTGTAAAGTGGTACCTTTGCTCCACACTAAAGAAGACAGACAGGACAAGAACAACCAGAGGAGTTGTTTGGCTCAGACACAGGCCAGTCCCTTTCCCTACGCCAGACCCAAATGAAGATACATGCCCTGTCCTCTAGCTCTGGGTCCAGCGAAACAGGAAATAGCTGACAGCAGGAATGCCATCTCTCCCCTCATCTGTCTCTATAGGGCTCCGCTCCGCCACTGGCCGGCCTCCTCACTCGCACAACAACTTCCTGTAAACAAGAGGCTTCTGAGAGAATCCCGGCCGAGCGCTCTCCCATCATCCACCTCTGATCTCCCAGCACTCCCCCCCCCCAACCTCCCCTCAAACCATAACAGGCTTCGGGAATAGAATCAAGGAGAGGGAGTGCGTGGATTTGTTTAAAGAACCAACGCCGTATTTATTTGACACTTTCTAGGTGACGATGAGAATGGCCTCTGGTTTGAAGGGAGGAAATGGTTAAGAATGGGGCTACATGGTCTTAAGCATCCAGGAAGTGTTTAGGGTGAGGAAGAGGTGATATGAAAGGGTGTTCCTGCTGGCATTTGGCCTCTGAGCTTGCATAATGCACAGTCTTGCAAGGAGGAGAAGCTGTGAACTATACAATGCTCGACTCATTTTGAACATTCCTCGCTACATGTTTATTACAGCAGTAAATATCTGGTGGTGAGATAAAAACACTTGATCGTGTATGACTCATGAGGCAGAAACATGATTGAATCTGATGTTTACGAAAGGGAGTTTCATAGCTCGTGTGAGAATATGTGCTTTGTGTTTAGCCTGAGTCCTGGCCCCTTCATGACAGAAACCACCGTTCTCCTACGCAGCTTTTAAAACTAATATCAGCAACGAAAACACTGGACTTTTCCCCCGGCTCCTCTAGGTGAACACGTTCATGGGAAAAAGCAATCACCGTTTAATGAGCCAAGAGAGCAACTGAAGTCTGTTAATCTTGGCTGCTCCCCTCAAACAAAGAATGATACAAACACAGACACTTGTGTGGACACACACACACACACACGTACACACATACGCTGATACACACACACGTACACACAAACGCAGACACACTGCTTTGATGGTTTGTGAGTGATTCTCATTTCAATTTGGCTCTCTTCTGTTGACAAAAATACTATCTACAACTTGTTCTGTTGTTTGTATAAATCCACCTTTTCACATGCGTATCCAGTCAGAATTGATGGGGTAACAACAGACTTAGATTGAATACTCCTTTTAAACAAGAACCCAGAAACTTCTCCAACAGGCTAGAAGATTTCAGAAATATTCCGCTGTTTCTGTGGTAACCAAAGGATTTAGTCCTCTGTTTTCAGACATCAGGGCCCATTTTAGCTCAGAGCCGTGACCTCATGATTAGCGCGTTTCCATTCATCTGTGTGAGCAGACCTAGGTGGTGGATTTGAGTCTGGAGGACACAGCCTTAGTCCAACTACAGTCCTGTCTGTCCCAACTGTTGTTTGCTGTGTTTACCCACACAGTTAGGAATCCAGTGAAGTCATGGATTGGATATCTGATATGCCATTCCCATGGTAGGGAATAAGGCCCATATTTGTCATGGTTTTGGCCAAAATATGCACTGAGAGTATTGACCTACTTTGTTCATGGTCTAATTCAAGTATGCGTATTTTAAGACATGCTTTGTTTACAAGAACTATTTTCCCATTAGTAGATATTCATGACTTATTGTGTGCTTTTCCTCATGTATTTCATGCTGTCACAGGTGACCTGCCACATTCTTTTCTATTCAGACACACTTTACGAGTGTCCCTCTAAGAGGGAATATCTGGTCTTGTGCTCGTTATTCATATCTCTGGTGTGTAAAATGGATGCCTGTGTATCTGTCTGTCCTTCAGATGAGTGGCCAGTCTGAGAGAGACGATGACTGCCAACAAGAGTGCCCAGGCTGCACCACGATCCGGAGGCTGTAAAGTACCTCGCGACATCCCAGAGAGGTCAGTAACACCAGCAACATCAGTAACAACATCCCAGAGAGGTCAGTAACACCAGCAACATCAGTAACACCATCCCAGAGAGGTCAGTAACACCAGCAACATCAGTAACACCATCCCAGAGAGGTCAGTAACACCAGCAATATCAGTAACACCATCCCAGAGAGGTCAGTAACATACAGGATGCTTTATTGCCATTATGTAGATACATATAGGAACTTGTTACAGCGTTACAGTGAAGGGTTTCTACAACATATAGTATAGTTAGACAATGACAACATCAATAACATCTGTAACTTC
Organism: Neosalanx taihuensis; assembly: GCA_030340665.1. NCBI lineage: Eukaryota > Metazoa > Chordata > Actinopteri > Osmeriformes > Salangidae > Neosalanx > Neosalanx taihuensis. Next base: position 12,044,838 of record CM059295.1, read on the forward strand.
AGTAAAATGAGTGGAGGAGGGAGACAGAGGGCTGATAGGAAGAGTGCCATCATCCTCTATGAGGTCACTTCCTAGCCATCACCTTCTATGAAGTCACTTCCTCACCATCATCTTCTATGAGGTCACTTCCTAGCCATCACCTTCTATGAAGTCACTTCCTCACCATCATCTTCTATGAGGGTCACTTCCTAGCCATCATCCTCTATGACAGGGGTAGGCAACCCTGGTCCTAGGGAGCCACTGTCCTGCAGATTTTAGCGATTTCCCTGCTCTAGAATGCCGAGTCGTTTCCACAGAGCTAGATAACGACCCTTCATTAGAATCAGGTGTGCTGGAGCAGGGAAACAGCTACAATCTTCAGGACAGTGGCTCCAGCGGCTCCCTAGGACCAGGGTTGCTGACCCCTGCTTTATGAGGTCACTTCCTAGCCATCATCCTTTATGAACTCATTTCCCAGCCATCATCCTCTATGAACTCACTTCCCAGCCATCATCCTCTATGAACTCACTTCCCAGCCATCATCCTTTATGAACTCACTTCCCAGCCATCATCCTCTATGAACTCACTTCCCAGCCATCATCCTCTATGAACTCACTTCCCAGCCATCATCCTCTATGAACTCACTTCCCAGCCATCATCCTCTATGAACTCACTTCCCAGCCATCATCCTCTATGAACTCACTTCCCAGCCATCCTCTTCTATGAACTCACTTCCCAGCCATCATCCTCTATGAACTCACTTCCCAGCCATCCTCTTCTATGAACTCACTTCCCAGCCATCATCCTCTATGAACTCACTTCCCAGCCATCATCCTCTATGAACTCACTTCCCAGCCATCATCCTCTATGAACTCACTTCCCAGCCATCATCCTCTATGAGCTCACTTCCCAGCCATCCTCTTCTATGAACTCACTTCCCAGCCATCATCCTCTATGAACTCACTTCCCAGCCATCCTCTTCTATGAACTCACTTCCCAACCATCATCCTCTATGAACTCACTTCCCAGCCATCATCCTCTATGAACTCACTTCCCAGCCATCATCCTCTATGAACTCACTTCCCAGCCATCCTCTTCTATGAACTCACTTCCCAGCCATCATCCTCTATGAACTCACTTCCCAGCCATCATCCTCTATGAACTCACTTCCCAGCCATCATCCTCTATGAACTCACTTCCCAGCCATCATCCTCTATGAACTCACTTCCCAGCCATCCTCTTCTATGAACTCACTTCCCAGCCATCCTCTTCTATGAGGTCACTTCTCAGCACAGGTGCTCAGTTGCACCAGTTGGGACTTTCCTTCAGAGTATTCTTGTAAGCTGCATGACTGATAAATCAAACAAGTCATTTCAATCCAGCATGCTAACCCTGCATGTGATCAAACCACAGCTATTATTCATGCAGTGTTTCTGTGTAATTTACTGCCCTTCAGGCTTCCAGTAAAGCAGAGTATCTGTGTTGTGTTAAACTCACTTCTGGAATAAGGCCCCTTTCAGCTATAAACTCCTGTCTCCTTAAAGTGTGGATTGTTTGAGTGAACATGGTGAGAGCTTACATATTCCTGCTGGAGGAGAGAAGCAAATCAGCTTTCGATAATGAGATTGCTGGCTATGGTCGTCGGGGATTCTTTGTCATGTCTTTCATCCCACACGGTACGACTCGTTCACACTGTGCGAGTGTGTTCACAGACTTGTCCTCAAGCTCCATCCAGCGTGAGAGCAAGCTCGTGAAGGATTTCAGATGTGAAGTGGAAGATTTTAACTTCCATGGTTGCAACCCATTACCATTTAGCGTTTTGTCTTCGAGTGCTGAATGTACGGTATTAGGATGTTAAACTTTTCCTGTGGAACATGTACCGAATGTAAAACTTGGCCGCATGCGTGTGTTTTGTTTGGATCCCCTCAGTGATAAGAATGAGCATGGCTGCCAGTTGGAAACTATCTAAGCTGCTAGCTGGCACTTTGTGTTGCTCTGAGCCGCTGAGAGCACCCATGGCTGGTAAGGAGCTGGAAGAGTTGGAACATGACCATCTCTGACAGCTATTTGTTCAGGAGAAAATCATTCAGTGCTTCAGAGTCCTGCCACCTCAGCTCCTGAGGTGTTCAGAGCTGTCCCTGCCCTCTTGCAGAGAACCTTCTGAGGTGAAGAAGGGGTGAAGTCGCTTTCACCTGAATACGTCCTCAGTTTTAAAATTAAAAAATGTATGCATAAACAGACAACCATGTGTTAAACCTTTGCCTATCCTCCCACCAGTCCTGCTATGCTACGCAGAGTTAAAAAAGTAAATCTAGGCAGCAAATCACTCTCATTCCTTGGCAGGAAAAATGCTGAGGAGACCATTTCTCATGAGATTCAGGAGGGGTGAAGGGCTCGTGATGGACACTTCTTTTAATAGAAAAGATAATAGTTGAGGAAACAAATGAAGTCACTGGAAAAGCTGGATATAAATCTACAAAAAGGTCAAAGCAAAATGGAATAAAACTTATTTATGAGAGAAAAAGAGAAGTGAGGCCATTATGAACTTGGAGAGAGGGGAAGTCAATTTTAATGGGTTCTCTTTTCGAAAAATCTATCTATTTATTTGGGTTACTGGCCTCCCCCCTGAACTGGCGTGGTCCTGAAGCAGGAAGTGGCTTGTGGTTGATGTGCCCTGGAAGAGCGATGGACTACAGGAGCCAGAAGGCAGCAGCTCACCCTTCCCTGGCATCCTGCTCTGTCCATGTGTGGGCGGCCCAGCTGAGCCTGTCCAGTGCCAGGACAGCCGTGTTTTCTCTGGCCCCGGCCTGACCACCAGAACACACTCGCAGACCCAGACACCCAGCGCCATCAGGCAGGCATGACCAACGAATTCTGCTCACAATGTTTTCCTTTTGTGTGGGAGTCATTCCAGCCAAGCCGGACCAACAGGAATCTTTTAAAGACTTGCTCTATTCTGTCAAGGCTGATTGAATTTAAATTTGGGTGTAGTAATGTGATGGGTGCATAGGGGGTATTTCAACTGATATATGACATAATTCAGAACAAATCTGTAGTGGTATTACACTGAGTTAGTCACTGGGGTGGTATAGGCTGGATCACAGTGCGTGAAGGCTGTTTGTTCGTCAAACAAGAACCTTGCTTGAATTTATGGTGTACACTTTCAGCTGCACTGTGTTTAGTTAAGTTTGATTAATGGGCCCCTCCGTATACCATTTCCCTCTCCAGAGCAGTGGCTTTAATAAAAGAACTCCTACTGCACTGAAGGGTTATTGTGAAGTCTAATGCCATCAAAATGTAACGGTGAATTTGTATGATTATGCATGCCATTATGATAGATGACGTCCATCGTCCTAAAAAATCCATCTCTGTGTTTGTGTATATGCACTCTCCCTATTAGGCAATATTGCAGACTATACTGCACTTTTGCAGTTGAGACGTTTTGTAATTGGATCTCACAAATCCCATAGCGGCGCTGTGCAGCAGTACAATGATGTATGCAGGTCAAAGGTTGGGAATAAACTTCCCCTCTGAAGCAGGCCCAATGAGAGTCATGTCTAACGAGGGCCTCATTCTTCTCACTGTCACTAGTCCAAACTAATCTTCCACAGCCAGGTTCTCTCACCTGCACCTCACCAGAGTTAACATGCTGGAAATCCCAAAAAGGAAAAGTGACTGTTTTTTGGATCCCCTCCGAGTACAGCTGGAGTGGGTCTCAGCAGCTGAACTGGTTCAAACGAAGCCATGAGGGCTGATGTCTAACTGGTGATTGATGGGTTGGATTCATCGGTCACATTCCACTGTTGGGTTGATTTCGTTCGTGAGTCTTCCCGTGACAGCCTGTGACATTGTGTCTCCAATTTTGTTGACATAACGGAATCAAAGTGCGTGTTTGGTTTAGTACACCTAACTATCGACTTTTCCCCTCAAGTCGCTGGCACGGTTAATGGAAAGCTAAAGGGAACCTTCTTGATGTACAGAAGGTGTGTATAGCTCTGGTGACTACTGTGGTGTCTGAACGGCATGAATCATTTTGATTGTGTAACATAATCGTTTCTAACTTGAATCCACGACTGAACTCGTCTGCTAACAGCCTGACGTAATAAATGACATGCTCCCCATAACAGACATTGTCTGGGTGACCTGAGCCCTGGAGCTGTTGGGTGTGTATCAGGGCAGCATAACACAAGTCATAGCCACCACAGTGCTGCTGGCCCCGGCCTGCAGGTTCCCAGGTGCAGCCTGTCCGCAGGTCCTCCCTCTCTCCTTTCCTCTCTCGTGTGAAAAGAAGGCAGGGCAGGGCAGGGAGGTGCTAAGAGATCTGTCCCAACCTGCATCCCTGGATCCCAGCTCTGTCTCCGCCCTCCCTCCTCCCAGCTCTCACTTGTTATTCTAACCATCGCTGTGACATCAGATCCTCGGCGCTGGGCTTTCGCAAGCGTCGGGAGCGCATTTGAGACCGATCGCTGAAACCCCCGTCAGGAGTGAGGATGAGGATGAACAGTCTCTTTCTGCACGAAGCTCTCGATGAGGTCAACAGAGTTGCTGATTCACAGGGCTCAGCAGTCAGCAGGAACGCTTCCTGTGTATGTGTGTGCGTGTGCGGGTGTGTGTGTCAGAGTGTGTACGTGTGAGGTGAACAATGGGCTAGTCAGTGATGATGAGCCAGGGACAGGCTTCAGCTCTGTGGATCTGTTAGGAACAGACAAGGGAGAACAGGAAAATCACTGCAGCTACCTTGAGCTTTCGAGGGTGAGAGATCCCGACGACCTGGAGGTAAGGTCTGTGTGGCTTCCTGTGTCTTTATGTGTGAGGTCCGTATACATTTGAGCCAAATCATTTTGATTATGTGGAAAATGCCATACGCGCTTTTAAAAGGAACTGTCAATCAGTGTTTGCTTTGGCTTTCATGCAGATACTGATACTGCCAAAGTTTTGTTAAATTGCTGGGTGCTTTCAATTGGGTATTGCACATGAGTGGTCAACGTTTTCATGTTGCCTATTAGCTTAGAAAGAAACGAAGCCTTTGGCCTTTTTCTTCTCCGAGAAGTGTTTTGCTCTGTTGCCTTGCGAGATTAAACATGATTGATTTTCCCCTGGCAGGTCCGACACACCTGAGGTAACTAGTGGTATTCCACACTTAGTCTCTCTCATTGTGCAGTCAGCAGGGTTCAGCGGAATTCTAGAAAGCTCTTAACGCTATCTCTTTCAAGCTGTTTAATGGTCTGAAGTAGGCTATTTCTTCGTTTTGTACTTGGGAACAAATAAAGGCACGTTATCAGGAGTGGTCGGTGAAGGGTCTTTTTCTAAAGTCCTACCTCCCTCTACCCTCCCTCCCCCCACTCCTCCATTCCCCCCTTCCTTCTTCCTCTTATCTCGTTGCAGGTGCCAGACTGCATCGCCTCCTCCAATCCTTTCGGCCACCCAGGGGCAGCACCGCTCCCCACTAAGCGACAGCGAGGACTCCGGGAAGCAGAGCAGGTACGTGAAGACCGACGGCCGGCTGCTGGGGAAAGCCGGCTGGAGCAGTAAGACCAGCAGCCTGCGGAGCGGCGCCTTCCTCTCCACCGACTGGGACGCCCACAACCGCCTCACTAAGTCCAAGAGCATCAGCTGCCTGGACAACAAGCTCTCCATCTACAAGCCCTCAGGCCCTGCCGTTTGTCTGGAAGACCAGGGGGACCAGGCCCAGAACGACATCCAGAAACAGGAGCAACTCCCTGGAGGAGATGGACTGAGCGACCGGCCCCTGAGCTGGAGCACCCTCTCTTTGGGACCGTCAAGCAACCACGGCCACAAGCGCAGCCTCTCTCTCAGCCGCCCAGCCCCGGGAGCCTCCTCGGCCACCATCCGCAAGAAGATCTCGGAATGGGAGTGTAGGAGGGTGGCTCTGCCTAGGATGAGCCTGTGTCTGGAGAAGAGGCCCGGAGGCGAGCACGTCGGCGGCAGCGAGGGCTGCCCTAGCCTGCTGTCTTCACCCTGCAGTGAGAAGACCTTCGACTTTAAGGGGGTCCGGAGGATGAGCACAGCCTTCTCCGAGTGCTCCTACCCCGAGACGGAGGAAGAAGAGGCCGCCTCGGACAGGGAGGGCCTGGGTCGCTTCCAGAAGAGGATAGGCAAGAAAGAACCTTCCGGAATATTTCTGCGCTCCCTGTCCGCTCGCAAGGACACATCAGCCGTCCTCAACAGGATACAGAAAATTGAGCAAGCCCTCAAGGAGAGCCCCAGCCCAGCTCCTCCTCAGTATCTTAATAACTGCTACGCACCAGACAAGGCCAGACAGAAGTCTTACACCATAGGTGGGGTTGACGACCTCGACAGCGCGTGCACCAGTAAGCGCAGCAGTATCTGCTCGGTGGCCACAGAGCCCGACGCGCCCTCCTCCTCTGACAAGCTCTCCAAACTGAGGCAGAGGTTCAGCGTGAGTTCGGCCCGCTCAGAGAGCCCTGAGCCTCCGGCCCCGCTGACTCCAGGGGGCACGCCCGTGAACCCCCTGCCCAAACCCAAACGCACCTTCGAGTACGACGCCAACCGGAACCACAAGGGCACTTCGCCGAGCAACGGGCTACCTGCCAGCAGTACGTCCGAGCCCCCGCCCCTGCCCTCCACGCCCGCCCCCAGCATGATGAGGGCCCCCAAGACAGACGGGAGCTCTCCCAAGAGACTCCAGGAAAGGTAAGAGTCGTTACTGTGTCGACACCTAGACCAACCTGCGGCAGTTAGCCTCACATGCTAGGCAGACTATCCAAGCATAGCCCCCTGTTGCCTGTCTGTGAAACTGTCTTCCTTGTCAGACAGTAAAAACGTGTGTGTGGCCCCCACCTCCAACACTTCACCCCCACCCCACGTAAACATACATTGCTCTGGAACCTCCCCCTCGTTCAGAATCATCACCATCGGAGGATAGGGAGGATTTATGTGGCTGCACAACACAACATGGAACCTGTGGTCACCGCAGTAAAAACACACAGGCATCGAAATTTGTTTAGACCCCTTTTGAGAGTTCCACATGGACGGGAAATCGTTTATTTGTCTTGGATTTGGGAATGTTTCTAACATGTCCTGAGAATGTTGTTAGGGGCTGGGATCACAGGCTAGTTATTTGCTCTTTCGGTTTTCTGGTATATTCAGTTACTGCCTTTTGTGTCTTACTGTAATCTTGTGGACATTACCTATATCCTAGGACAGCAAACTAGTGTGATTCCTCTCTACGCCGTGTGATAACAAGCAGAGCTCAACATTCAGTCTGCTGTTCATTTTTCTAAGGCCTCAATGTTTACCTATTTCAGGCGGTAGTATTTTTGGCGTTCTTTGAAGAGTATCACATTGTTGCACTACTATTACTTTAACCGTTGTGTTATTCTGGCTTTTCAAATTTAATTTGTCATGAATGACTGAATGAATACCATTCAGACTAAAACGTTTAGCTTGTCAGACGCGTTGCAGATCTTATTTTCATGCGGGACAGGTTTTCATTGACCTGTGAGGTGCTTTAATGGTTTGAAGCTTTACTCTGGTGATGAGGTAGTTTGTCTGAGACGTGAAAGCTTCAAAGCTGCACACTTAGATACATGAGCTTAAATCCAACTCTCTGACTAAGTCCACGAAAGAGTCTGTTCTTGAGGTAAAGTGAACTTAGTCTCTGTCAACACAAAATTATCTCCATATTGAAACAACGATAATCTCTATCTAGTTGGGTACAAAAATAGCCTGGGAAGACCTCCTGTTTCTCACCGTCATGCTGTTAAGAGTTAGCAGAGAACCTACTGGCGTTGTGGAACACTTGATATTGTTTATGGTCCTCCTTCCATGTCCCCCTTCAGTTACTAAAGGCTTCTGAGAGCCCAGCTAGTTTTGGGCCAGTAATGAGTGAGAGCCAGGCCCTGCCAGTGCCTTCTTGATGAGCAAGGAGGAGCAGAACCTTTCATGTCCCTGAGTCGGAGTCAGTGTTTAACATTCCTGCGGCACAAGCAATTTCAGGAGACGCTTAAAAGCCACAAGCCGTCAATAGGGCAGGCATGAGCTCATTGCACTAATGCATCTCACAAAACAGAATATAGTTTCTCTCTCTTTCTCAATCTCAATCTCCATCTCTTTCTCTCTCTTTTTCTTTTTACATCCATGCTTACATGTGTTATCATTCTATGAACAGCATACAGTACACAGGCTGTGGGCAAACATATTGGTTTGTCATAAATAGAGAGGAAATTGTTTTCTGATTGGAGCACATGTTGCTGTCAGCACAATTCCATTTGCATCGGTCTGCCTCACCAGCCTCCCGTAGGTGTTTTTTTTTCTCCCTTCTAAGTGTGTCAGTGTAATTACCATCTTTAGAGAGGCTTGTTGACGGATGAGGTATATTTTGAGCTCCGGAACATTCTGGTGTCTTTCATCTGCTCAGGTGGTCGAGTCCTGATTGTAATCAGCCTGTGGATGGAATCAGGAGTGGCCCAAACCCTCTGGACTGCTCTTCTCTGTTAACACTCCACCGTTCCTGTTTTACCAGCCTTGTTTTGTGTCTTTTTGCCTTCCGTACAGTACGGTCTCCCTCCCTTTCTTTCTGTCATTCTCTTTGTCTCTCACTCTCTCCCTTTGTCTCTCTCTTTGTCTCACCATACCCTCAATCCAACCTTCACAATGTCTTTTCTCATCCACAGGGAGTCATGTGACTTGGAGAACGCTGCCAGCCAGCCCTCCTCACACCCGTCCTCGCCAACAGAGAATGGCACCGTCCCTGCTGAGTCACGCAGTCGACCCTGCTCCAAAAGCACTTTAGAGGAGAACGCCTATGAGGACATAGTGGGTAAATATTGAGCCTGCCTATGGAATCTCAGAGAACTGGATAGATCCAAGAGCCATGACCTTGTAGCCGACTGAGGTCATCTCAATGAATGCAAAATGCTAATGCGAAATCTAAGTGCATTTGCACCGCGCTGAAAGCTTTGTAATGTCTAACGCTTTTCAGATGGTAGATGATTGATTGTTGGAGAGATTTCATCTGGGAAACATGGTTACAATTTGAAATTCAGCATGGATTAGATGGGATCGAGTTAGGGTGGCTGCTTCTGTCTTCACAACAGCCTTTATTGATTTGAGCGAAGAGGTATTACTTTATACAGTAGGCTACACGCTCTGTTTTTAGACAATAGTTATGAGCGAGCCAGCAGCAACAGATGGGTTATATAAGGCTGGCCTTCCGCTGATCAACAAGAATTTGACAGTCATGGTTTAAATTTGTACCGTTTCCCTTTTTCTATGGGAACAACCAACTCTGCCTCAAATACTGTCTATAAAACGTCAGAGCTGTACGAACATGTATCTCGTTGCTGTTTGTTTACTCAGCACTGCATGGCAATGTTTGGACCCCAGAATCAATACTCATCGCCCTGTCATGCCCTAAAACAAACACTGACTTTCCTTTCCTCTCAAGAATCTGGATTCCATCCTGATTGGACTGGGTTTTCTACCACTTTGGGAAAATGTCCATTTGACAGTGTTTTTTTTTCCGAAGCTCAGACCTTCCTAAGCTTGAGACAGAATTCACATACATCAGTGGAGGTATGTGCTCTCCAGCAAGGCTTTTCACCCACGGAGACGTTTAGGGACATGCAGAGGGTAACACTGCAAACACGACCAACTCATAGCTCGCTGTGCCGAAGGGTTCCACGCTAAGTAATAGTGTGGAGTGTTGGACATTTTTAAGAGGCAAATTCCTTTCCACTAGGAAAGAACTCGGGGCCTGCAGCCCAGTGAAAACGCCAGCTCTCCAGAGGAGCTTCATGTGGCGCTGACGTCTGTCATGTCTGCTCCAGAGCTATAAATCTCTGCTCTGCTGATGAGGCTGGGACTGGACATCCACCCTGGTCCACCGAGTCAAGGGGAAACTGAGGGGAGAGAGGAGGGGGGCGAGAGAGATCCACTGACATCTGTCTGTCACGCTTGAAAGTATCCTAATAAAATGTGGCTATGGCAAAGTATAGGATGACATGCATCGAAAATACAGGGTTTAGATACAGTTAGTGTGTATTAGCCGCTATGACTATGATTAGCCGCTCTCTCCTTTTCTCTCTCTCTCTCTCTCTCTCTCTCTCTCTCTCTCTCTCTTTCTCTCCTTGCTTTGTGGCATCCATAGAGATGACCAGTGGTCCCAGGCAGAGAATGAATGCATGAGCGTGTGGCAGAGGGGGGGATGACTACCATGCGAACCCCAACAAAGAATCCATTGTCTGGCCAAACACCTCAGAGAGTGTGGGATCAGCGATGCAGTCCCAACATTTTTGTGAATGCTGATTAGTTCCAGAGGAATCCTTTGCATCTGTGTTCCTGCGAGCGTGTCCCCAGTGAATTTGCTCCCAGTCTGGGCTAGCTGGCTGGCCGGCTGGCTGGCTGGTTGGCTGGATGTCTGGCCGGCTGGCTGGCTGGATGTCTGGCCGGCTGGCTGGCTGGATGTCTGGCCGTCTGGCCGGCTGGCTGGATGGGCTGGCTGGCTGGCTGGCTGGATGGGCTGGCTGGCTGGATTCCTGGCTGGCTGGATGGGCTGGCTGGCCGGCCTAAACGCAGACACAGTCATGGTCTTCACTGGTCATGTTTTAGAGGAAGTTGCATTGTTGGCAGCTGTGTTAGGAGTCTGGCTGCTCTTATATCAGCTTGTAGACCAGAGAGACAAGGACAATGCACTTTACTAACCATGGGGAGCGATCAGAGGGATTCTTGGATACCTCCAGAGTCCCAACGGTCAAGATCCACCTAGAGAATCACTTTAGGTCTGGGCTCCAGATTCATGATACATGAATCACAATGTTTGGCCATTCTGTGGAGTCATATTTTGCAAATTGGGAATATATTTCCTTTCCTGTGAGGCAGTGATTCATCTTGACCCAGACACATGGCATCAGCTCATCTCTGCTGTGGTGGAGTGAGGGATAGATGGCTGGAGAGCCTTGGACTAACTTGATCTGCTCTCCCACACTCCTGGGAATCCCCTGGCTGGAGGAAACATCTCCTTTGTCTAAGTCATCATCATCAACATCATCATCATCATCCACCAAGATTAGTTCAGGTTATGTAAACGCCCATGGGCGGAAATCTACTATACTCCAACTGGTCTTGTCTGGTTTTGACTATCAGTTGCCGTGGGATCCAAAAATATTGTACATCTCCTTGCATAGCTGGGTCCGTGCAGTCGCCAGGGTTCTGTCCTCAGGGTGGATGAACATTATGGTTTTGTGGTACCACCAAATGTTTATACAGAACTGCACCCCTTTTTGGTTCGCTGTACATTTCTTTTGGCCTGTTTACCACTTGAATGGGTGGGTTGCGGATTGTAGCCACTCCTTGCTGAGGAATAGTCTGCCCATTTCACAGGGTAATCCAATACTGACGTTGTGTGTACAGTCTCGCCCTTCCTAAAGACCCTATTGTGTAAACAGAGGTGCAATCACAAGCGTGCCTGTTTGTGTGTGTTTGTTTCCAAGCCGCTGGTCCCCGTCTGACTGTGCGTGTGCGCGCTGATGGATGAACCTTGTTGCTTTTTAAGGGTGTGCTCGTGGGAGTGTGTTTGCTGTCGAGGTGTGTCTCCTCCGCCACCCAGCCCTGGTGCGAGTGTGTCACATTTCGGATGAGTGTAACCCAGTCAGAGGAGCTGATTAGTACCCTCCAAAGCATCAGCATCCTGGGAGACGTATCATTTCCCCAGCAGGCTTTCATTACAGCGCAGCCCCAGTCTAATGGAACCCTGGATCAACCAAGGGTCAGCCCAACCCAGTTATTGTCCCCCCACAGCCCTAATCACATACCATGAATCAGCCTGGAATTTCACCTCCGCTGTATGTGGATGAGACAGGAGAAATCCTCTCGAGGAGCGTGAGTGTCAACCTGCTCTGCTATACTGCTTAGTCATCTTGTTAAATTATCCTTAAATACACTTTTAACCCGCATTATGTTGTGTCATTGACGTAAACCCTTGTTGTGGTGTAGATACCAGGGTTTTCCCCTGATGCACAAGATAACGTAGGAGAGATAATAGCCAGTCATACATTATGTTGAGTTTCTTTAGAAGGCTGATTCTTTTTCTTCTGTGTCAGAGTCTCTTCTCCCTGGTGCATTCAGACACCATCTGGCTCTGTTTTCATTCTTCAGTACAGTTCCTTTACTTTCTCACAACCTTTTCAGACCCAGCCAACACAGTGTTCTGAGAGCACATGTCTGAATGGACATAGACTGCAGCATTACACAACATCTTCATCCGAGCTGGCCGCCGTCCAAGTGATGTCAGAGAAGTCAGCTCCGTGCGGAAATCGCTGTTTTCCCACCTCTGCTATCTGTTCTCACCCGACCAACAGCATTTCCTTGGAAACAGCAGTAGCAGTCTATTATGAAACAAGGTGTCTAGAATGATCGGTAAAAAAACTAAACGTAGGTGTGCGAAGATGTCAGACTGACCTTGACACCTGAGTGGATGATGTCTGCCTCCACCTCTCCATCACACCTCCTCCCCCAACAGACAGTCTGAATTCCCTGGTTATGACTCACCAGAGGCCCAGAGTAGGGGAGCCTCCAAGTGTTCATGAGGGGGGGATCTGGACAAGCGTGGGCCAGACGCATCCATCCCTCTCTCTGTGTTTCTGGATGTGTCTGTTGTCAGGAATCGAGTTTGGTCTGTTTAAAGGTTGACCTGTGAATGAACGGTCTGCCTGCAGAGAAAGAGAACCCGTATGAGGACGTGGACCTGAAGCGCAGGAGTCTGGGCCGAAAGTCCCGTCTCGTACCGGAGAGCGACCGCACTTGGACCTCCACGGACAGGAAACTCACCTCTCCTCCTCAGGTAGGTCTGCTGAGAGACCCTGCTTTCAACTGGAAAGGCAGTTAGTTATTTTCCTGTGGTTCAAATATTGAGTTTAGACAGTTTCGAAACTTGGACAGGATCCTACCAAAATCTTGTTTCACAGCAAGGTTTCTCATTTTCTGCTCTACTGTGACCTGTTTGATGTGTTCCATTCAGCTGTCCAGCTATTCTGGAAATGAAGTTTTTACTCTCAGGATTTAATAATATGGGTGGCCTGTGTCTTACAGTAAAAGTTGGTTAGAAAGAGTTTCCTGTTCTTTATTGGAGTAGAATCCCTGTACTGCTAGCCTGAAGCTCTATAACTGGATATAACTTCAGTACATATGGTTAAGATATGAAATGAACATGTTGATAACCCCCCCCTCACCCCCCCCCCCCCCCACACACACTCCCCACCCACCATCTGAACCCAGCTGCCCTCCAAGTCCAGCAGCCAATCCCTGCGCTTGTCTGGCCCGACGGACAGGAAGAGCCACCGCTTGTCCCGCCTCTCCAAGCGCCACAGCCACGACGACATGCTGCTGCTGCCCCAGCTGGGCGTGCCCTCGTCCCCCTGCGGTCTGCTGGATGACGGCGTGAGCAGCGCCAGCGACACCCTGACCTCCCGCAGGCACCGCAGGATCCCCAAGGTATAGCCCCCACTCCCCGCAAAGATGTCTGTCCACGTATTCTGACCTAGCATCAGACCAGTCTGTGAGATCCGGTCTGCTCTAGCATGGTCTAAGGCGTGACCATTTCCTGTTCAGCTCCCACCATCACAGAGCAGTACAGCTTCCACTATCACCGCTCCCTCTGTCACTCTGAGCTAGCAGGCTAGGGGAACAGACCTCCTCTGGCTCTAGGTTCAGCTCTTCATGTTCCTCTGCTCCTCCATCCCTCCACGCAGTCCCTTCAATCTCGAGGGACCGACACTGCTGACTAAAGGTTTATAAATGCTCGTTTCAGGGGGGAAAGAAAACATTTTTGGAACAATGTGTAATTGTACCTCAAATCTGGATTTGGTCGGTACCTGTCCTCAAGGACTGTCCTGGAACTGAGCCTTATTCGTTTTTTACGACTTCAACAGGTCGTGTATCAAACTGCGAGCCCCACCGTTAGTTCTGGTTGTGCCGAGAGCTCTGAAAGGAATCTGATGTAAATCTTCGTTCCACTCCAGCGGAGCTGATGTCCATGAGCTCTGATTCACCTCACCATTACTGGGGATTAAATAACCCTCTACTTTAGATAGTTTAAACAGTGCACTTCCTTTCTCTGTTTACAGCTGGTCCAGAGGATCAACTCCATCTACTGTACCAAACGAGGGAAGAAGAGGCTGAAAAAACTCTCCTTGTCCAACATTGAAACTGCATCTCTGAGAGGAGGTAGGCCTCTCTTTCTCTGTCTTCCCTAACCCTTCTCTTCACCACTCTCTCTCTTTCTCTGGATTAGGGAGTAAATATTTGTGCCTCAGCCACCCACATAGAGTTCCAGTCATGTTCTTTGCCAGGCATAAACATGCGTTTGTAGATCTGCCCTCTAACCCCACAGCAAACATTTTTTTTCTTCTTCTTCTTTCTCTCTCCTTTCTGGTACATGTTTACAGATGACAACAGCGAGAGTGAGAGCGACTCTGATGACAGGTTCAAAGGTGAGAGCTCACAGCATGCCTCAGAAATCCAGTGTCTGGTGGGAGATGTTGCACTAGGGCCACAGCTATTTCTCTCTGAACTCCCAAAAAGCCATTCTCACGGCGCACACCACAGGCGCACACATCCCTGTTAAATCTATCAAGTTGCTGTTAGGAAACATCTAGATGTTTGGCTTGTTGGGGCAATTACAACTCCCTGAAATAGAGGCGGATTAGCGATGGACAATGCCAGTGTTCCTGTGATTTTCATAAACTAACACCTACGTCTGTACAACTTGTACTCACGCTCTTCTCTGATGTTGTTTTATACACACGCAAATCACTGGCGACCGTAGTGCTGACTTTTAAGGTTTGTGCTCCTTTTGTGATCTTGTGTCTGCTTGAGTAGGTCTGTCTTCTCCATAGAACGAGCCAGCTTTTTGGGCAGCTCCTTGTCTTTGTCTGCACGAGTGTGTGTTGAACACCCAATTGTGTTCATGTCAGGGTGTTGGCAGCTGTGCTAAACCCAGGTCCGGTTGTGAGGTCTGAACACTCCCTCTTTCCCTCCCTAGCCCACACCCAGAGGCTGCTCAAGCTGCAGTCCATTCTGCGCCGGGCGCCCAGCTACCGCACCCTGGAGCTGCAGCTGATCGAGTGGCAGGAGAGGGAGCTCTTTGAGTACTTTGTGGTGGTCTCTCTCAAGAAGAAGCCCACCAAGAACTCCTACTCTCCCGAGGTCTCCTACCAGTTTCCCAAGGTAAGGAGCCAACCGACCAAAGCAGAGTCCAGAGTCCAGAGGGGCCGAGCTCAAGGTCGCTGGGTCATTCTGCAGAGTCTTGTTAGAGTCCGAGGGCTCACACACATACCAGGGAGAGGGTCCCTGCCTGCGTGGGTGTCTGACGGTCTAGTTCTGTGTGTTGCCCTGTGATGGATGGAGCCAAGTGACCCCCATTCATGCTAGAACATCTAAATAGCATTATAAATAGCTCAGTTTTCTAGCAGAACAATATTTATTTATAGGGTCAAATACATTAGTGTTATCTTCTTAACTTGTAGTGGCCATCACTGCCACTTTAAGTCCAGGGTAGAGATGAAGAGATTGAGGAGGAGGAGGAGGAGGAGATCATAATATATGGGCTCTAGGGGCCCTGGGAGCTTATTGACAGTAAGTGGTGTAACCAGGAAACAGTTTCTATGGCAGTTAAGTGTTTAGTTACTCAAAGATCTTTTATTTAAGATTTGTTTCAGTGATAGAGTCCCAGTGGAGATGGAGGCATGTTGGTCCACTTCTAGAGAGAAGAGCCTGACCCTATGACGTCTTAGGCCTGGGGGCGGGGGGGGGGGGGGGGGGGGGGCACAGGGTGAGTGGGGAGTGAGTGAGGGTGGGTTGGTGACAAGGAGCAGGGGTGACCATGTGTGGGAGAGCGACTGAGCTGGTCGTTTCTCCTCGGACGTAGAGGAGGTCCTTGGGGACGTCGGACAGTGAAGGGAGAGAGCGACTCTGTGGCACTGTGTTTCAGGCATTTCCTGTTCCTATTCCCCTCTCACCTCTCCCCTCTTCACCCCTCCTCCCTTCTGATCTAACAGCTAGAGAGACCCACCAAGCAGATGAGGGAGGCAGAGCAGAGGCTCAAAGCCATCCCTCAGTTCTGCTTCCCGGACGCCAAGGACTGGAGCCCTGTGTCTGAGTACAGCAGGTACAGCCTCTTAACCACACCCATCATCCCTCCCTCCCTGCTGTACCAGAGCTACATCAATAAACTGCTAGGTTGTGAGCAACGCGTAACTCACCTGCAGGAATATAAGTGGATGTTTCATGTCAACATTGCAGAGCCCTGTGAAGTCAGATGGATAGACGGAGAGATTTGATGGTTTTATCCTGCGTACTTGATCGTGGTTTTTGGGAGGCCTTAATAGGGTCTCGTCTCAGCTCCGCAGAGCCTGGAGCTCTTTACCATGCCTGACCACAGGCTCCAACACTCTCCTAGCTTTGATCCCTGCTTACTAATCTTTACAATCTACATGTGTGGGTTTGACTAATGGAGCCTCTGTGTGTGTGTGTGTGTGTGTTTATGTCATTTCCTGCCTGTGTGAAAATGTGTATGCACTTCCGCATGGGTATGGGAATGTGTGTGGGTGTGTGTGTGTGTTTCCCCTACAGTGAGACCTTCTCGTTCATGTTGACTGGAGAGGATGGCAGCAGAAGGTTTGGCTACTGCAGGCGTTTGCTGGTAAGCCGCTGTTGGTTTTCTCTGGGCACAGATCCCTGTTCACACCCCAGAGGGCCATCTTTGTTATGACAGGCCTTTGTAGGGCAGCCTCTGACATGTGTGCCCCCCCCTGCGTCACTAACCCGGATGGGGACATTAGGTATGAGGGGATAAATGGAGTTTTAATGTCCGCGTGCAACAAAGCTGGCCTGTTTGGGTCTTTCAACACCGCTGGTATGAAGCCCCAGTTAAAGCTCTCTCTCTGTGTTTAATTGGAGTTTCTCAGGAGAGGAATGAACAGACAAGAACCCTGAGAGGTGGAACTCTGTCATTGTAGAACACTAAACAGTTCTGGAGGCTTCCACCCCCTTTGAGGTTTTTTTGTTGATCCCCATGTTTTGGCTGGAGTTTGGAAGACGTAGTGGTGTGGGCTTTAGTGTGTGCGGTGACTTTATTTGCCGTTTGGAATGCCCAAGTATGTTTACAGTCTTGTGTGTGTGTGTGTGTGTGTGTGTGTGTGTGTGTGTGTGTGTGTGTGTGTGTGTGTGTGTGTGTGTGTGTGTGTGTGTGTGTGTGTGTGTGTGTGTGTGTGTGTGTGTGTGTGTGTGTGTGTGTAAGTGTATGTGTGTATGTGTGTGCGTGTATGTGTGTCTGCAACACGGTATTTATACTTTTGGTAGGCAGTCATAAATGGTTGCACATGCTTAGCAGACCAGGAAGGAAACTCACCTATAATAAATTATAGTAGTTTTCAATTCAGAGTTTCTGCAATGTTCCTGCTGACTTTACTGTTGATCAAGACTGTCTTTCTGAAAGAGAATGGTTGATTGAGAGAGACAGAGAGAGAGACAAAGCAGAGAGAGAGAGAAAGAGAGCAGAGAGCGAGAGCAAAGAGAGAGAGAGAGCTTTCAGCTTCTTTGGCTGGTGGACGTCCAGGGGCTGGCATAGGCCATGCATTCCTGAGGATTTTCAGCAAGCACCACATGCTTGATTTAATCATCCATTTAGAAAAAGCAGAGGAGAAAATTGCATACCTAATATGGTCAAGTGGATTGGGATCTCTGGTGTGTTTGCATGTGCTCCTTTGTGTGTGACTGTGTGTATGTTATTAGTGTGTTTTGTGTGTGTGTGTGTGTGTGCATAGTCCCAGGGCCAGGGCCTGTCTGGCTCCTGTAATGTGTAGGGCTGTGATAGTTTAGCTAGGAGGGTGAAGGTGATCATTAACTGTGCAGACACCACACCTGTGTTTGCTTTACTAAGGGAACCTCATTTCATTATCGGCAACACCCCCATGCTTGCGAGCCACATCTGAACACAGAAGAGCATTGTTGTGATTTGGCATTCTGTCAGTCTGGCTCATATGGGTCCCCTGTCCTCAGTGACTGACCTGTGTGTGTGTGTTTCTGCCTCAGCCCAGTGGGAAAGGACCTCGGCTTCCTGAAGTGTACTGCGTCATCAGTCGATTGGGCTGCTTTGACCTGTTCTCTAAGGTGAGCTCAAGCCATCATGACACCAACACATGACACACACACACACACACAGCTCACTCGGTAACTGTTGTTGTGCTATGGAGACCTGCGTCTCACTCTAGGGCTCCCAGCATGATCTCTCCTCAGGTTGTGCCAACTTTCCCCCTCAGAAGGCACCCTGGTCAACATAAACCTGATTTTGATGTGTTTTTTTTCTCCCTCTGATTTACTAGTGTAATTGTTTCCTTCACTTCGGAGTTGTTTTAACATGAAACAGACTGCTCATTGTGCTTATAGCTCCAGTCTTATCTTCCTAGCCGTTCATCTTAAAGAAGGCATGCATTAAATCGAATAAATTAAAGGAGAAGGGATTTTTATGTTGCTATGTTTGGAGTCACAATGTTACATTGAGTTCGGTTTCATGTCTAAGTAGCTTTCATCACTTGCCAAAACAGTTCATACCGTCGTATAGGTATTTAGGACAGCCAGTGCTGGTTCAGTTGCCCTAGTACAGATGGCTGGGTGTAGGTTTCAAAAGCCAGCCGTTTGTGGGTTGGAGTTGCGTAGGTGAGAGAGGAAATGTTCTTCACTCTGAAGTTTGAAGTGCTTTTCTAATAAATGTGAGAAGATGGGAGTGTTTGATTTCACAGGGAGCTGTGTGTGTGCGTCTGTGATGTGTGGCGCACGTGTGTGTGTGCGGTGTGTGTGTACGAGGTGAAGGGAGTGGAGGTGATATCGTATGACCTTGAGTGCGAGCAGATCGCCAATGGACTTTCCAGACAGGAGCAGGCTAGGTCTTAAACAGACACATGGACATATTGGGTGGGATTTTTCTCAAATCCTTTCCACGCACATCTCACACGGACACGAATCTTTTCCGTTTATTTTTTTTCTTCCCCAAAGTGTAAACTGATCCCAGGTCTAGACATTTGCTGGAACTTTTATTCAGACAACAACCCACCACATTTCCATCCATGGTTGCCTTGGTGATAATGCGTCATCGCCATGGTCTATCGCCTTTATCTCTGTCCTACCACAAACGGAGCTCTGATTCCATCTTCCCATGTGGCTGCTTCTGCTGCCGTACTTCCAGGGGGGCGGGGGGTGGGGGTGGGGGCGGTGGGGGGCGTAATGACTGCAGATTCCGACCCTGACCCTCCCATCCCCCATGTGTTCAGATCCTAGATGAGGTGGAGAGGCGCAGGGGTGTGTCGGCCGCCCTCGTCTACCCCTTCATGAGGAGTCTGATGGAGTCCCCCTTCCCTGCGCCGGGAAAGACCATCAAGGTCAAGACCTTCCTGCCTGGAGCAGGAAATGAGGTAGGACCTGCCATTAAAGAACATCCTCGGAACCTGTCACCTGTTATGATGTAGCTATCGATCAGTTCTGAAGGTTTTTGATATAGAGGGTGGGGGAGGATAGTAGGTGTTGTCTGAGGTGTCAGGTTGGCTGTTTTGTGGCCCCAGGTCATTGAGCTAAGGAGACCTATGGACTCCAGGCTGGAGCACGTGGACTTTGACAGCCTGTTCAGCTGCCTGGGGGTGCGTCAGGTGGTGAGGGTGTTCGCCTCCCTGCTGCTCGAGCGCCGGGTCATCTTCGTGGCGGATAATCTGAGGTAAGGACCCATCCCGTAGCTCTGGAAGCGCTTTAGCCTGGGCAAGGAAAACCGCAAAAGGAAAACAAGTTACCTTGATTAGGAGCTTCATTGTAGTGTGGCCGCACATTGAGTTTCTAGACATTAAAAGTTGCCTCGTACGAAGACGAAACCGTGCTCTTTAGCCCCACGTGACGCTTGTCCAATCACAGAGATCTTTAGCGTGCCTCGTTTCATCCCTAAATGGTAAGATATTTCCTAGACTACTGCATCCCTGTCACACATGGTGGCCAGGGTCTAGATCCCTTCATGTCTAGGATTACAGTTCATGTTAGCAATAATATCACTCCTTAGTTATCACTGGGGTCTGCTGTCCTCTCTCTACAGACAGTCTACTCATGCTGACCCCCGTACAATAACAGCAGCATGACATGAGAGGGATTTTATCTCAAGCTCTCGTAAATTCTCCCTTTAATGTTTACGTTCGAGCCGGGGGCTGGCTGTTTTTGTTCTTTCAAAAAGGTTTTCTCCGTTTCTGAAACAAAACTGGGCTGAGCACAGATCCTGTCTGCCCATGCTCTAGATTACACAGGATAATATGGGCCGCATTCCATACAGTATTTTTAGACTTCTCGTTCACCTGTCCTGGGACCTAGCCTCAGACAGGATGCAGCCCAAACTTAAAGGAAGTGATTCCGCGTAGTCCTCAAAATAACTTAAGAGTTAAGCTTAGTAGTAGTAGCAGCGGGCCTGTGCACTTTGGCTCACCCTAATCGACGATGGCAGATGTAATTCCCCACCCGAGCTGTTTGCCATTCACCAGACTCACACACAGCTAATAGCAGCCTTCCATTGTGGGTTTGACAGTTGGGGCTTAACGGGTTTAGCATGCAATGAACTGTTACATGAATCGGCAAAACCATCTAGGACCGCACCTTCCCTCTTCCGCTTTGGACTCAATCAGCCTGTCAGCCATACAGCCAGACATTCATCCAGCAAGCCAGTAAGCCAGACAGATAGACAGCCAACTAGTTTATCACTCCTCCAGCCAACCGGAAAGCTTGCCTATCAGCCAGCCAGATAGTTGGCCATCCAGCCAGCCAATCATCCTGTCATCTAGGCATGCAGCCAGCTAGCCAACCTGGCAACAAGTGTTGATGGGGATCTAGAAGTGGGTCATGGCTCTGCCGAGGGCCAGGGTGCAGTAACGGCCTGTTTTTAACGGCCGGCTGGGTGGGGTGATAAGATGGAGGGGGCGGGGGGAAGTCTCCAGGGAGCTGGGGTCCTCATAGCAGTCTGAAAGGCCTTCTAGAAGAGGCTGCTGTAGTGATGGTGAAGCAGGGTGCAGTTTTTTCTTTTTTTTTTGGGGGGGGGGGGGGGGGTGGGGGGTTGGGGAGGAGCACTAATCTCTCCGCATATCAGAGGACAGTTTAAACAAACATCAGTGGGGGCAGTGACTGCGAGGGGAAGGAATGCACTTCCTGTGTGCGCCAGTGAGGGACTATCCCGCCCCCCCCGAACCATGGCTTCACTGTCACCGTATGACTGATGGCCCCACGTTCACTCCCTGTTTACAGCCGCTCTCTCCACCCACCACAGACGCTCCGCCAGCGCTGCCCTGCTCGTCAGTCTGCCTCTCAAACGAAGCCTCCTAAACGCACGACGGCTGGCATCACAGTCCCTGCTTTGTTTTCACGAGCCGTTGTGGAAATATGGGACCTAGCATGTACAATTCATGTTTTTTGGACAAGGTTAGAATTGTAAGCTTCTATGTTCTTTCGACAGAGCTACGCAGACATGATGAAAAGGGAACTGATCATTATAATGAATGGGAAGCCTCGTTGGAGAGCTGCACAGCCTCCCTACTCGGTTATAGAATAGGTCTTGTACAGGTCTTGTTTAGGCATACTGTACTGTCATTAGAGTAAACTAAACACTGGCTCTCCACAGAGCTCCTATAGTGTAGCCACAGGCAGATCCATGTCACTCGGATAAGTCTGGCTATTTTCACTCAGTGTCCTGTTCAGTGTCACATCTTCAAGGAAAGCCTTCTGCTGTTGTGTCTGTGAAACCCCGCTCATGATGCGTATCTTTCTACTGGATCCATGTAAATGGCAGGTCCGCTGATGTTTACGACTCCACCATCCAGCTTCAAGCCCGATTTAGACTGGAGACAGGAACAACAAGATGTCCTTGTGGATTAGCCTTCCAGAGAAACTGGGTCTCTTTAGGACTGAACTGTTGATTCAATATTCACAATCTTCTGTTATAGTTCTACATCCTTCAGATGTGTGTACCGTACTGGATGTTGAAATAGCCCTGCCTTAAGCTCCCACTCAGAACTAGAACCAGGAGAACTTCATCTCTTCTTGGGGCCCAAGACCACCTGTGATACAGAGGCTTCAGTGAAAACAGACAAACACTATTTAGGGTCTTCCTTGGCGGTGTAATGTTGTGTTGGGGGGAGACCCTCTGGTCCTCTGATAAAAGAGCTGCTCCCAGTGGACCATTAGCATGCAACCCAAACCCAGAATGCCCTGCCACAAAAAACATGATGTACGACCGGCCCTCCTGTAATGTATATCCAATAGGAGCAGGGTCTGAGCTAGTCCATGTTTAGAAATGTGTCTCTGTGGAGTTCATGTACTGTACTGTATAGCCTTAACCCTTCATAGTGTGCTCCATGGGGGTTTACAGGCGTTGAGATCACAGTCAGGGTGTCTGTCTGTCAGAAACTCTCTCTTTTGAAGTTCATAAGCAGCAGCATGTCTGGTATAAAGCAGGTAGACAGTGCCTGTGATCAGATGATGATTCACTATAATAACAACCTTGAAGCCTAATTAGATGATTTCATCATTGGCTGCGTCAGCGTGTAATGACTTAACTTGATTTAGCTGAGTCCAGACTTGAGCTGGGCTCTCCGCTCGGCCGTGCTGTGTAAACGGTGACAGGGGTGTTGATCTCCCTCTCTTCTTCTCTCTCTCTCTCTTCTTCGCTGTGGCTCATAATGATCCGCCTCTCACCAGGGGGGTCGCCTGTGGGTGTCACTGATTGAATCTTCTCTCACCCTCGCCTCTCTTTTTCCACCTCTCTTTCTCGGTCTCTCTCATTCTATCTCGCTCTTTTGTTGAACGACCCACCTTTGGGTTCAGACGGAGAGATCATGTAGGAGGTGTGGGATTGCAGAGGTGCGTTAATAGGTGGCAGTTTCTGTGGTATTTGAGAGGCCCATGTTAAAGGAGAGGCGGGCAAGGCAAGGCGCGGTGGAGCCTGGGTTGGAAGAATAGAGCCGGCCACATGAGAGCAAAGGGAAGAGGGAGTGAGAGGAGAGGGCAAGAGAGAGCGAGATCAAAAGAGAAGCAGGGAACGGTGAGGGGCGCGGGGGGAGAGAGCGGAGGGAGAGAGAGCCGGGCTGGCGGTCACGGCGAATTCATCCGTCTTTTTGTTTTCTGAAAGGCAGAAGCCTTGTCAGCGTTCCTGACCTACTTTCTCCCTCCGTGGCTGATTCCTCCTCCTCGACCCTCCTATCTGAAACCGCAGCTCACACAGGACTTTCCTCTTGACAGATGAACAGAGATGGTAATCATACTAGACATACGCATAGCGTTTCTCCCACACTAAATTATTACCTTGCTCATAACTCGCTGTAAATAAACACCATCTGTTTCAAATAAGTGAGAGTTTTACTGGTATGGTACAGGGCAGAGCACTCCAGGGTCTGAAAGCAGCGTCTGTGGTCCACAGTATGCTTGTGACCCCGGTCCGAGCCTCAACAGTTTGTTACACCGTGTTAGGCTAATCAAGGAACAGGCTGTACCGTTGATTTAGTCCCTTATTACTGCAGAGCAGGGGTGCAGGCATGCTGTGCAGTGCTGGCAACTCACCAAGACAACCATCAACAACTTAGCAGGTTCCCTGTGTGGCTCCACGTCCGTCGTTAGGCTGGAACGCGCTGGGAACACGTGTGAGACGTCCCTTCTGACGGAGACGAGCTCAGGCGTGACCAGGCTGGCCTGCCGAGTTTTCCATGACTATTGCGCCGTGTTCGGAAACACACACACACGCATGCTGCGGTGCTGGAAGGAGAATGACTTGATTTAATTCACGCGTGATTGCGGTTTGACTAAAAGCATGTGTAGGGTTGCCCCTCGGGACGCCCGTTCTCCCTGTCGAACAGCTTCCTGTGAAACTGCTCTTGAAGGGGAGTCGGACAAAAGGCCAAGATGGTGACTGTAGATCCTTCTAGACAGGAAGTGAGGGAAATAGTTTGGGCTCTATGGGAATCCTAAACATTAAGCTAGGGGATAAATTTGTGTATATATAGAATATCATTTATCCTGTGAAATGTTATTGTTTTCCCATACAGAACACCAGATAGAAGCTTCCAGAAAGCATCGTTGGCACCTGTCTTATGTACATTGATACTGTAATGGTACATCGAGCGGACATTAACCCTTCCCGACCCCAGCAGGCTAACAGAGCTCTGGATCCATCTGCGCTGCTTCAGCAGGCAGAACCAGACAGGCTGATGGACGCTCTGTTGTGCAGACAGACACGTGGCGCCCATGTTGACGTGGACCCAGCTAGCTCCTATCACTTCATCTGACACTCCCACCGTCTCCCTGCACCTGTGTCTCCTGACAGCCCTAAGCCTCAGTTTCCTGCCTCTCCGGGGAAATCTGCTAACTCGGCCCCAGGCACAGACCCAAGCCAACAAGTCCCTATGCGTCACGCTTAGCTCACCAAAACCCAACGCAAGTCTGCCTGCTCACAGTTAAGACCTATCCAAGTGGCCGTGGAGGTTCTGTTATGACCTGCACGCCGAACGTCTGCCATTCATTCGTCTCTCTTTCTCTCTTTCTTCTTCTGCCTCTCCTCCTACAGTGGATGAGTGACAGCCGCGGGCGCTGACGGTGTTTTTATTGCGAGTTCACCTTTTCCCAGGAGCTTGGGTCTGGTGACGGAGTGTAAGTGATCCTCTTGGTATCAGAGCTGGGCTGTGCTCTGTCTCGCCTGTGACCAGGCTTCCAGGAGCTGCGGCCCATCAGTCCATGTTGGAACAGGTCGAACCCAGGAGACAAGGTCTGGTCGGAATTACGAGGCGCTCCTCAGGCAAATAGGAATCAGACGGGAGAGATAGAGGGCGTAGGTCTGCTGTATGTTATGGCTGAATAACACGAGACTGCTGTTAACTGTACTGTCGAGTTCCTCTGCCAGTGCAGTCTCACGGTGTATGCTGCCTTTGACTCTGTGCCTGCGCTGGTCAGGGTTCTTTGGTTGCATGTCCTGTGTGTATCTCTTGCGCCTCCACACCAGTTGTGATCGCACAGACAGTTTCTTGTACTGTAAACAGGGGGTAAACGCATGTTCTCTTGATCGTGGCGCCTCTGTGCCGTGGAGCAGAGCGATCGTGGAACGCCCGCTCTCGTCCTCGCTCAGAGAGACGCGTTTTAAATCTCCACAGCGCTCCGGTCTGAGCCCTGATCCACGGGGGTCTGCGGCGTAGCCGCTCGTTCCCGGTCATCTCCTTGGTTTATTTTTCCCCGGCCTCATGGTGTACATGGCCTGGACCGTGGGGGTGGGAGGGGGAGGGGGGGGTGGGGGTGGGGTGGGGGCGGAGGGTCGGTCACTGTCAACAAGCCCGGGGCCGTGAGAAAGACGGCGTTCTATTTCTGATTTTCGTGTGTCGTACCCCAGCTGTTGAAACCCAACTCGTGTTTTTTGGAGCAGCGTCGAGACCCACCGAGGTGCGACGTGCCAGATCCACCTCTGAGGGGGATGAACGACAGCTTGCGTGTCATCCGTGTACCCGTGTGCTGCCTGGACCAGCCGCCACTGGTGCATGGGGCTGGACTCCACCTGGGGTTTGTAGGGAACAGAGGGCGCACGCTGCCAGTTGGAGACTTTCGAAACACGATCTCTGATGAGTGTCATTCTCCACCGAGGGGGAAGCCTGTCTGCCTGCCGTCCCACAGAGCAGCTTCTGACTGTCTGGAGCCTTTATCCTCCTCTTGGTCCCTCCTCCCCCCTCCTGTCCTCATCTTTTGTTGGAAAGAAAGAACAGCCTGTTGCAGATGGGTGTTCAGGCTGTCCCTCAGACCAGGAGGAGGAGGAGGAGGAGGAGGAGGAACATGGTGTCGCGCCAGGGTGCATAGCTGTGCCAGTTCACCTCACATACACAACAGTAATTGTTTCAAGGCGAGGAAGATCAGGTTGTCGTTTTGGTTTTCCTGAAGGCGATTGGTTGTCTTATGGGGCTCACTGGTGAAGTCATTTTATACTTTTTTAATCAAAAAAGAGATAATGAGCGCTTAAAAATAAATTTAAAAAAGGATTACTCTGTTCTTTTTCAGGGACACATACAGTAATAACATAACCCCCCCCCCCTTCCCCTGCATCAGTTGTCTGTTCTGTAATCACCACAGACTGTTGTTTTGGGAGAGCTCGTTTCAACAACACGAGCTACCGCTCCCCGTGGACAGCTAGCAGAAAGAGCCTCTGTGCAATCTGCTGGAAAAATCTGCCGTCCCCATGTTTTCCCACAACACCACTCATATCTAGCTGTCACGTCCCCTGCTGTGCTGCTGTTGTGAGAGTGCGAGAGAGACTGATGGTGCTCCTACTCTGCCTGTCCCCCCCCCCCCCCCATCCCACCCCTGGCCTCTCTTTCCTCCACCCCACCCCTGCCCTGCCCTCTCTTTCCTCCACCCCTCCACACCCAGCACCCTGTCCAGCTGCATCCATGCGGTGGTGGCCCTGCTCTACCCCTTCTCCTGGCAGCACACCTTCATCCCCGTGCTGCCTGCCTCCATGGTCGACATCGTCTGCTGCCCCACTCCCTTCCTAGTGGGCCTGCTGTCCAGCTCGCTGCCCAAACTCAAAGACCTGCCTGTGGAGGAGGTGGGTACTGTCTGTGTCCATATGTATGTGTATGTGTGTGTGTTTGTGAGGAGGAATATCTATGTATGAGTGTGTGTGTGTATTGTCATTTCTGTAGTGAACAGAGAATGTGACTGGAAACTCAAAGAAACATGAAAAAGTGGAACAGCAACCGTCTAAAGATGGTGCCCCTCCTGAAAGCATGTTCGCAGTGTTCTCACCAACTTTACCCTCAAACGTGTTTTCGTTAGATGGCTTTGAACCCCTCTAGATTCACTCGAGCGTTGAGCAACCGCATTTTGTTTTGAAAAGACTGGCTCAAAGTTGAATTCTCCCAGAAAGCACAATGCAACCCATGCGACCCCATTTCCCATGTTTGGCTGCCCATGAATACTGTAGCTTCCAAACACACGAACTGTTAGGATTCTAACCGCTGCCTTCTCAGTATTGAGCTGTTAAAGTTCAAGCCTTGTAGCCTGTCATAGCTGTCCTGCCCCACAGCACCATGCTCCCATCCAGCAGAGCTGTGGCTAAAGTCTGCCAGGACGTTGACCTGCCCTTATGTGTCACCAATTAGGGAGCTAGAGGGAGAACGAGAGAGAGGCAGAGAAAGAGGGAGGGGGAGTGAAGTGAAGATGTCAACCTCCAGTTGGCCCTTTGTGATGAAGCATCTTTAAAGCTGAGCGATGCTGCTTACTGGAGCTGAGGGTGAATGGAAAATCACTTGTGTCCACTCTTATTAAAGTAACTGCTTCTCTTCAGGGCTGGTGTTGGGGGGGTGGAGGGTTGCTGACCCTGGTCAACAGCCTCCTCTGGTGTCACTGGCCTGGGCAGATGCTTGAGGGTGCCTCAGTCCTGGCCTGAACCCTAACCCCCATATCCCGCCCCAGCTGGGATCCTCCTAGGGTAAACTAGGTTTTGGACCTCCATACACAGTGTAGCAGTCAGCATAGCTCTCGGAGCCCAGCTCCAGTCCATTAACCCAGCAGTAAAGGTAGCGTCTGCCCCGGCTCCGCAGACCGTGTGGTGTGTGTGAAAGACGTGCTTAAAGCAGCCTTGTTAATGGCCTGTCAACAACATCTGTTGTCGGTTTACATGTGTCCTTATGTCGCTGATAGACTCACTTAACATTCCCAGAGCGTCCTTCGGATGGGTTTAAAGACTTGTTTTACTGCTCTAAACTGAGGCTCCACCAGTGGAGAAGATGGGCTCTCACAGTCCAGAACATGTGTCGCCACTGTACTGTGTATAACCATAAAACCTTCAGTGGTACCGTATAAAACACTAACAATGGCTTCTCCTTCTCCGCCCACTAGGCTCTCATGGTAGACCTGGGAACTGACCGCTTCATCAGGCAGGTCGGTCAAATGATGCTTGTAACCAGGGTGGTAGTTGGTTTAAACTTCCGTATACCTCAAAAACTATTTCTTGTACCTTAAATAATTAGACTTCCAAGCTGTTGTACTGCATGAACGGTGATGTACGTCCGTAGTTCTGCTGTTTATTGTTTCTGAAATGTTATGAATTGGTTTCTAGATGGACGACGAGGCCTCGCTGTTACCAAGGAAACTTCAGGCGGCTCTTGAGCAAGCGCTAGAGCAGAGGAACGACATCATCAATCAGGACTCTGACAGCGAGTCAGACGAAGGTGAACAAGTGACAGGTCATCCTGTCATCCAACCAACCAGATGTTAGACATGTTAATTAGAGTAACTTAGAACTGGCCAGGATTCAAATCTTGCAGATAGGGGCATGAGCTGCAACGTGCTCATCTTTGCAGACACAGACACACAGCTGCAACACACACATCTTAGTAGACACGTTGGCCTGGGGGGGGTTGACAGAAATTGGATGGGGTTACATGACTTCACTCTCACCTGTGGGCGACCGAGTCCCAGCTGCTCACAGTCAGCTGTCCTCTCTCCCCCTGATCCACAGAGTGCAACTCCCTGAACAGCCTGGTGTCAGAAGCCTTCATCAGGTTCTTCCTGGAGACCATCGGACACTACTCCCTCTTCCTCACTCAAAATGAGCGGGGGGAGCGCATCTTCCAGCGCGAGGCTTTCCGCAAGTCGGTGGCCTCCAAGAGCATCCGGCGTTTTCTGGGGGTCTTCATGGAGTCCCAGATGTTCGCTGGCTTCATCCAGGACCGGGAGCTTAGGAAGTGCAGGGCCAAAGGTACAGCAACACCTCCAAGTTCACAGCGAGCATTAGTTGTTAGATTTGTGGTGTCAGAATAAACCTACGATTGTAATAGTAACAAAAGTTCCTGTTTGGGTATAATATGCCTTGACATTCAACTTTTCCCTAAACAGTAACCTTGAGACGACTTCTCTAAAGCTATGTTGGTGCTGACCTCTTGTGGACAGACTGTGTACTGCACTACTTGACAGGGACAATTGATATTTTGGTTCAGCTCTTAGTGACATGCTTTTATTTTTGTTTGCGTCAGGACTTTTTGAGCGGAGGGTTGAACAATACCTGGAGGAGCTACCAGACACCGAGCAGAGTGGAGTCAACAAGTTCCTCAAGGGCCTAGGTGTGTACAGTTAGCTTTTAAAACTGATTCTTCTGGAAGATACTTGTATCCAAAGCAATGTAAAAGGAAAGTATATGTACAAGCACAGTTGGTGCTTAAACAAACTTTATATCTACGATTAAGTGTTATCAACAGGTTTAAATTAAACTTTTTTTTTTTTTGCAGGAAGTAAAATGAAGTTTCTTCACAAAAAGAACTGAGGATATTTTCTACTGTACGTGCCAAATACCAGACCAATACACCCAAATGAACCCAAATGAACAACCCGAAACACCAAGACTGTGTACTCTGTAGAACTACTCCCTTGTTTGTCGATGTGTCCAAGACAAGTCTAAACGTTTGTACATATTACTTCACTGTTTCCTTGTTATCACTGTCTGTGATACCCTCCAGTGTAGCTTGGATGGTGGGTGTCTGGTACCCTTGTCTAGGAAGCTAGTTCTAGAATGACGGTACTGAGTGAATTTGCCTGTGTTCCAGAGTAACCACTGTCATCTAGTCAGACTGAGTGAGTGAATGTGAGCCTATGTGAGGTTGATGTATAGTTTTCCATGGTTCTGACGATGATTTTCTATTTGACATCAGCGTAGTCCTCTCCTCTGCTGACAGAGTTGTATGGCTGGACGAGAGGCTTTTGTACATGCATTAACATATGAAGAAAAAAACCGACTGTAAATGTTTAAAACGTGCATTGCTTTGTAAAATTCAGTAATTAAACATTCATACAACTTCAACGAGTTGGATTGCTCTGCTCCAACATTAGCAGCACAGTCATTTCATAATGGCTCCACGCTTTTTCATCCTGAACTGTTGACTGCAAAGCCTCTCACTTTTATCTCAACTGAGCTCCTGCTGGAGAATTTGACCATGACTGGTACGCTGCCTCGCATACTGAGGAAAATGTTTCAGAAGAAATGTGAGGCCGTACAACTATGCCGATTTGTCGTACAATGTTACATTTTGTGGACTGTTATGTTGGCATTGCGCTCCCATTATCAGCTCCTGGGAATACTGTAACTCTTAACTGTCTGGAGATAAAGGCTGGAACGGTCTGCTGCATTGTACCCGAAATGACGACCTTGAGGCAGGAATGCTCAACAAGGTCATCTGTGTGTCAAGGTAACCTCTGGGCCGAAGGACCCAAGTCCTCTTCAAAACTAGACCAACCCCTCACACATCGTACCGACCTAACCTCCGAAAAACGATGTCCAGCGACAGCGGGCTTCCTGTGTGGTGAACAGCCCTGGTGCCAGGATCTGACTTGAGCGCTGGTTCCATACGACAGAAAGCATCCGAGTCTGAAGAGCTAATAACAGCATGGCAGTGACAGCCTGCAGAGTGATGTGTGAGGACATAATTAGGTTACCAGCAGCATGTAGCTGTGCTGCAGTGGCAATTCGTGCCTTTTGGGACTCCACCATCCCATCAGTGACACTCTAGCGAGGGCCCGAGGAGGCTGTCATGGAACCATCACACTATGAGGCTGAGGGATTTCATACCATTTGGCACAACATTTTACTGTGCAGGAGGTTGGGAATATCTCGCATATCTACAATGGAATAACATGCATATTCTGTATTCCTGAGGGCCTGCAAAAGTATTGCTTGATCTATGAATGCGTTGCCCGAGGATCCCTTGAAACCATCTGTAATGATGTTTCACAAATAAACCCTTAAAGGTCAAACCAGGCTAAAGGCCTGTTTGTGTTCCTGAGAAAGTGTCAGGCTAGTGTACTAGGAGACACGAAGTGTGCACTTAGAAAACAAGTGAAACTGATCTTCCATCTCATTGTCTGCCCACGCGCAATAACCCATATGATCTCAGTTAATAGAAGAAGAAAAAACATACAGCAAAATAGTCTTGTTGGCCACTGGGGATGAGCCGGGGGAAAATATTTGTGCCGACGGTAGGTGTGCATCCTCACAAATATTCGATCGTATTTTTCATCTGCTGCCAGTTTTGAATGATATGGCGCAGTATGAACTCCTTACAATGTTTCCAGAATTCACCTATAGAGAAAACAAACCCGGACTGCAGCGTCTCACTTCCACCCGAGAGCGACTGGAACAAGTCTCACGATTAACTACGAGACTTTGCATCTCCCAAATTTGAGCTGGACCAAAAGAGCGACATCCGATGGGGAGAGATGCTCCACTGATGCTCAGGTCAAGGTAAAGAAACCTCCGCGCTTCGGTCACACCGCACTTGACATTTTTAAACAGCCCTTTTACAGACCAATCGCACATTAGGTTTTTTCTCCTTCCGCTCCGATCGAAAACAGAGTCAGATGCAAAGTCATCCACCTTTTCTGTTCACGAATCTCTATTTGGATGTTTTGCATGCTGAGCTGGGTGCAACGTAAGCGTTAAAACCGAGAATAGATTAAGGACAGATAGTTTCTGTTTAACGGACGTTCTGCCGAAGCGAAAGTTAAAATGTCCGAGGGGTAAAGAAAAGCTTTTTCGTAATTTAACAGTGCATTTTGATGTTACAAATCCAGCCGTATTTGAATCACATGATGGGCTATATGTTTTGGGCGTAATGAATGAAGCAGACTTTAGGTGCGGCTCTTTGGAGTGAGCCTTTAATATCATTAGTACGGATAGCAGGCCTACTTTAATAGTGAAACTATGCAATCCAATAACAGTTTAAGATTACCATGCATTTTGAATGACATTTTGATTGCTTGGGAAAATGCGTCAATAAACTGCAGCTCCGCAATTTTATTATCTAATTTAAAATCAGAGATTCACCTGAGTCTTATCAGGCAGTATGGATATGAAATTATTTATCGGGATATTTCCACATTTCACCTCCTTTTTGGAGCTGAACTTATTTTCTTGAAAGGGTGAAGGATTAGAATAGTTAATAAAGCAACATAATAGGTTTCAGTACCAAACTCACTGTTGGGAATTATGTTTTACATAACATAAAACCAACCAACAACTAAAAATCAGTTCAGGTCCTAGTTTTGTGATGCACATCATCATTTGTTTGAGTTTTTTGGGGGGAGGAAAACTCAATATTTCCTTGCAATTTGTTTGGAATGAGAACTGTCCATGGCACAATACTATTTGTGTATGTGTGCTATAGTTGTGGTTGTATGTTGAGGGTCTGGGCCCCAGGCCCTTGGTGCAGGTGTGACCCAGGGTTAGGTGGTTAGGTGGCCCTGGCCCTGGCCATGCTCCTGGTCTGGTACAGAGAGTGCTGCTCACCTCTCCTGTAACAGTGCTGTGCTTGGAAAAAAATAAAAAACTACACACATTAA
Source organism: Neosalanx taihuensis (assembly GCA_030340665.1). NCBI lineage: Eukaryota > Metazoa > Chordata > Actinopteri > Osmeriformes > Salangidae > Neosalanx > Neosalanx taihuensis. Next base: position 12,077,226 of record CM059295.1, read on the forward strand.
ACAGTAATCTACTCAATTAGATGCTGTATATGTACTGCATGACATGAACATGTTATTTATTTATTTTATTATGTCTAATTTTCGTTGAAATCTAAAGTCGTTTTTAATTGACTGAAAAGTTGTATTTGTCAAGAGAGTTCTGTCCCAGGATAGTGGTGATGTCTCTACAGTCACAAAGCGGATACCAAGGACCACTTGAGTACCTTCAGTCATGAGAGTGCTCCCATGGTTTAAATTATGCATACCTTTTATGTTTTTTTGATATGCTATTATCATTTATTCAATACGGATTATATTTGTGTCTCCAGACAGGTTTTTTTGGGGGGGGAAACAAAGTTGTTCTTATATACTCATATAGGAGGAGAGCCAAGATGATTAGCCGCAGGATGAAGGTGAATAAATGGTAGATTGGTTAGAATGGAGCAGGAACGTGACTTTGTGGTGGAGGCTAATCCTGCTTTCTGCAGGCAGAGAAGGTCCAGGCCCCCATCGCCACCTCAGACTTAATGGATGTTACATAGGTGTGCTTTCAGGGGAGATATCACCAGTGGAATTTCTATTATTGTGACATCTCTTGAGATACAAGGGTCTCGGGCTGCGTTTTATCCAGCGCCAGCCTCACTTAGTGGGGCAGGAGAGCTGGCTGACCCTGGCAGAGGGAAGAGCTGGAGCTGAATCCTTTATGGTTTAAAAGCTAAATAGGGACAGGAAGGGGGAGCAATATAAGAGCTCAGGTTTAAGATGTTAGAGAGCTGACTGAACAAGAGGGTGGGTCGGCTACGTTTGACTAATTGTGTTTTAAGTGGGTCTTTGAGCACACAATAGGGAGTGGGATGGTTCTGAGCTCCCCTGTGATGCACCCGAGGATGAGAAAGTTGTCAGATTTGTAGGTCAGGCTGCAGGGGTTGTTGTTAGGCAGATTTTCATGTAGCAGTGACTCGATTTTGGCTCTGCTCAGGTCTGGGTTGTTAGCCTCTGGGGCTGTTTGGTTGCACTCTTCACTACAAAATTTGCCTTACTTTGGTAATATGGTATTTCTTCATGTATTTTAAGAGCGTGGTGATATATGATTTATATTCGTACCTGGCATATTTTTTATTTCCATCAATGAAGTTAGCATGCTTTGTTTCCCTCTGGTGTGAGCTGTTCCTTCTCTTCAGATGCGCTGTGATAAGATCTTAATTGATTTCATAGTGTCAGAGGGAATAGCAGGACCGTCTCCTAGTCTCATCTGGAGCTCATCAGAGCCTGACCTGGTTTTTGGTGTGCTACGTTAGCACACAATGCTCCACTGGGACCTGTCCCCTCCTTGTGCTGATACAGGGATGTGGAAGAAGGGCACAGGGAGGCAGCCCAGCCCAGCCCAGCCTGGCATAACCCAGCACAGCTCAGCATGGCACGGCCTGGCCTGGTATAGTCCATATTGTTCCATTCCAGAACAGTACAGTTCATCATAGTTTGTCACGGCATATAGTCCAGTCCAGCCCATTAAAGCCCAATCCACTCCTCTCCTGTTTTCAGCGATTCCTCCCTTGCAGCATTGTAGGTCATACAGCCTCTCCTTCGTATTTTGGGAAGGGCTTCCGGGGATATTTCGCCCTAGAAAAAAATAATTATCGTATCTCCCTAATTCCCAATTATTATGCACAGGCTTATTTAAGAAAAAGGATTATGTTTTTCGTCCTTCGGTGTGTGTAGTGGAGAGCATGTGGGGTAGAGGAGGAATTTGAAAGTGACACTCCCTCCCTCCTGCTGTTCAGAGAGAAGTCCTACACATGGATGAACCAGCAGAGGAGGGAACACATCACAACACGCCTGTCATGTAAGTCATCTCCTCTGGGGCCACACATGCCACTTCCTGCTTTAGGTAGAGACGCCGGCGCGCGTGTGTGTGTGTTCTGATCTCCCGCGAGCTCTAGTCAGGCTGGGCTGTCCCCCCTCGTTCCCACAGAGAAAGCAGCTCCGCTGGGTACCTGCTCCAACGCTCACCAGAGGACCAGCTGTACTGCCACCAACATGGAGAAGGTAAGACGCGCTTTCAAATGTTCTTGAAAGGTTCTGCCAAGGTTTTCACGTTTCTCTGGCATTGCTGGGAAGAGGGGATTTGTTTATAACCTTCAGATATTCAGTGTGAGTGTTTTACAAAGACGCTCAGGTAACTGAGCAGGATGAAAGAACCGGTTCACACTAGGTGTTTTATTATTAGTTCTGGATTGGCTCGGGGTATTTACAGTCTCTCAGCTCTGCATGGCTCGGGTGTTGCTAAATTTGTTTCCTCATTTCTTCATGTAGAAATGTAAGACTAGTGAATGGCTGAACTGCCATGGCTTGATTGACTAGTTCCCATCGTTCGTTTAAAGCCAATTTGACACCCTTGATAGAGATTCATTATGGCTCTCAGGGTTGCTGGTGTGTTGCGATTGAAACTGCGCCTTTGAAAGGGACTTTTTAGACGTGTTTCAGCTAATTAGAAAGTGCATTCCATTCGGTTGTTTAAAGCTGCCCTTTTTAAGCTTCCCTGAAAGAGGATTGTATCTGAACAGTGACTATAAGAATAGTTTGAACTGGGGTTTAGATTTAGGTTGAGTAGCTTGATTGGATTCATCTGAAGGGAATCCATCACACTGTGTGAGCATAAATGCCTCTCCGAAGGGGTGCGATATAACGTTCACAGTATTAAGAGAAAACACAAACGTGCGTTGGCGTCAAATGACTTATGTCTCGTCGTCTTTGGAGCAACTGGTCCCACTGTTAGGGTGCGAGAGCCTTCATGTGTTTGTTTGTGCCAGCTTGTGTGTGTGCTTATGTGTCTGTGTATGGGTTCATGTGTGTGTGTGTGTTTCTAGTGTTGCTCTTGTCTCTGTGTTTTTGCAGCGTTGCTCCGAGTGCCCTGAACCCAGGCATGCTCAGAGTCTCTGCACCTTCTGCAACAAGTGGCTCTGCTACCAATGCACGGACATGCACCAGCACCAGAAAGCTTCGTCCCAGTGTCCAGACCTCCACCCACACCCAACGCGACCCACTCCCGCCCCCCAGTGTCTGGGCCCCGACCTCCACCAGAGGGGCCCCAGCTCCCAGCCCCCACCTGATCCAGGGGAGCCCCACTCCGTGCCAGGTACCACCCCGTCCTTGTCTCTAGGGCGCTCTGTTTCCATGTCTCCCGTGTTTGTTTTTTAATAAGATCTCCGTAAGAGGAACAGGAATGAATTATGCATGGCTGTAATGATTCTTGGTATGGTTCCTGCACATCCTTTTATTTTATTACGGCTTCTTTTATCATGTGGCCCAGTTTCTGAGAGTGGTACTGCAGAGTAATATTAGATTTTTTGTTGTTTTGTTGTTGTTGAGGAAGGGTATGATTTTATTAAACGCTTAAAATTAATATTGCTCATAAAGCAATGACTCCTTTGCGAATCTAGCTGGATCAGATCGTAAGTTGGATAAACATGTGTGTTTACTATTGTGTGTTTGTGAGAACAGCAGATTGAGAGAGACGCTGCGGTTGACAACAGCAGAACTAAAGGCAGGATGTGGTCATTTAGCTCAGCTCCGAGACCCAACTCAGCTGCAGCACACAAGGCCCCCGTCTGAAGTACACAGGCCACGCGTGCAAGGGGCTCTCGGGGAGGGGGGAGGGCGGGTGTGTGTCCAGCAGGCAGCAGCGCATCTGCCCTGGGAATTGAACCGTGTGCCTGTAATGTGGCCGCGTGTTAAGTAACGGCAAAATCGGTCTTTGCATTAGAGTCACCGCATCGTCAAAGTTAAAGACTGGGTTTAGTTATGCATGCGTCAGCAGAATAAGTTAATGACACGAGTGTGTGTGTGTGGGGGCGGGGGGTGGCGGAGGAGGTAGTTGCAAACTCTCAACACCGTGGGTCTGTGGTTGCTTTCTTAGCTTTTCAAGCTGCAACATCCACCGGTTTCCTGCTCTCTTCACTGTGTGCGAGCTTTGCATCTAGTCCTAAAAATAGAACAAACAAACTAGAGAGATCTCAGTCAGGCCTGACCCTTGTTAATGGCAGATCCTCCTCTGAGCGCACGCAGTCACAACACAACCTCCGCAGCTGCGGCGAGGAGGGACGGACTGGAGGGTCAATATTAAAACAGTAATGATGTGGTTAATGAGGATAAACAATTGCCTTTGTTCACAAGGCTCACACCATTTACTGCATAATAATGACGCATAATCTGACTCCACGCTTTTTATTTGCATGGAGCAGGAACTGTTACCAAACAGAAAATCAATACTCCAATTTTCATGTAGACGTTTATACATGCACACACGAAAGTTAATTTCTTGCCTGACAATAATTGCTTCTCTATCAGTGCGGTGGAGATTATTATTATAATTCTTTTCGTGTTCTTTATTTCTTCAAAAGACAGTCAGGCTCTGCTTGTAATTTACAGTGGGTCTTTCAGAACCACAAATCTGGTGTAGATCAAAGATCAGTGCTGCCCCGCTTCTATCTGCTAATCCAGGAGAAAAATGAGACCCTCATAAGCTCCTGCAAGATTTGCAAGATTTCAAGGGTGTCATGTTCCCAACCCTAAAATAGATGTTAATGAAGATAATGCTGTCCGACCCAGGAAGATACCAGATACACTGTATCCATCCATAACTAAAGCCGAATGATTCGGTGTTCAAAGGGAGTGATAAGAAGTCAGTAACCATGTTACTTACATGTTACATTTTTATCAGCAATGTTTTCGTGTCCTTGGTTACCACACCTTTACATCTGAGTGTGAAATGCAAGTCGTGCCTTTAATCACAATTATTGTTCAGTGTCTTTTTCCACCTCCTTTTGTTTCTTTCTTTCTCTATCTCTCTCCCTCTCTCCCTCCCCTTCTCCCTCTCTATCCCCCTCTCTCTCCCCTCCTCCCTCTTTTTCTCTCCCTCCGCTGCTCCCCCTCTCCCTCCCCTGTACCCTCTCTCCCTCCCCTGCTCCCTCTCTTCCTCTTTCCCTCCCCTGCTTCCTCTCTCCCTCCCCTGCTCCCTCTCTCTCTCCCCTGCTCCCTCTCTCCCTCCTCTGCTCCTTCTCTTCCTCTCTCCCTCCCCTGCTCCCTCTCTCCCTCCCCTGCTCTCTCCCACTTTCCCTCCCCTGCTCCCTCTCTCCATTTAGGGTCTGGCTCCTGTCCTCGCCCGCTCCTCATGTGCCACTCTCACAGACAGGAGCCCTTGGAACTGTTCTGTGAGTCGTGTGACCTTCTGTGCTGCAGCAGCTGTCACCTGTCCTCTCACAAGAACCACAGGTCAGTCCTCCGACACGACACAAGGGCACCGAGGAGACGGGGTAGCTGTGGGTTCAGCCCTCCTGCTCCCAGACGCACACTGTGGGTGCACCAAGCCTTCTGCACAGCCCTGGCCTGCCTCATTCCTATTCCGAGCATATGCTATTGTTTCCCCTGTGATGTTCCGGAACAGTTGTTCTGAACCAAAGTCAGGACTTTGGACAGGGAGCTTCTTCTCACAGAGATTATTTTAACGACGATGCACTTTGTGGAAAACAAAAGGTGCTCTATGACCACGTACTTGACTTCCTAAAGCATGCTGACTTGTTGACATACGATGCACTTGTTTACTTAAGTATGCTGACGTGTTCCCTGTGGCGTTCGTCCGCGTGACCTGACGCTGTCTGTTCGGGGTGTGCAAAGGTTGGTGCATGTTGGGAAGGCCCTGCAGGACCAGAAGTGGCTGTTTGAGAGTCTGATGGCCCAGGTGGAAGAGAGGAGAGCTGCAGTGGAGAACTCGGCCAAGCAGATAGAGGACAGGTGAGCCGAGGCTTTCGGAAGCAGGCAGGTGATGATTTGACGCTGATCTGACGAGGATCTAGGATGCGTTCTTCTGATGATGCTCTGTGTGGCTCTGCTATGGGTGTGCAACGATAGCTTTTTCCACTTTCCCAATGAAATGAATCAATTGTACATCCACATCTCAGCTGTTTGGATTTCTCTGTCAGCAATCAGATTGTCAATTTCTCTCCTCCTATTCATAGGCTGCACAGTGTAAAGATCACACAGAGGAAGGCAGAGAACCAGATTAAAATGGCAAAGATGATTATGATGAATGAGCTGAACAAACGGGCCAACCTATTAATAGAGCAACTGGAGGTAATTATGTCGCCTCCCCTTTTTCTTTCTTTCCCCTTTTTCTTTCTTTCTTGTCTCACCTGCTCTCTTTTTCATGTTCACTCTTCCATGTTTTCCTATATTGTGTTCTCTCTGCCTGACTCTCTCTCTCTCTCTGTGTATTGCTCTCTCTCTCTCTCTCTGTCTGAGAATGTTTCCTGGGGTATTCATCTCCAGTGTGTAGCTGACCATTAATGTGCACGCTCTGATTCGGGGAGTGCTCCGAACATGATCTAATCAGGCCTGAAAGCCAACGATGGAGATGCAATAATGACCTGTCACAAGCACTCAGGGCCAGATCCCGAGCAATGAAATCTGGGAAATAAACGAGCCATTGATTAGCCCTCTATCCATCCACGACTTGGCATGCCGGCAATTACCCAGACCCATGTGCATGTTTCTGTCCTGCCTCTTCCCCTGAGCAGAAGGTCTCGGAGGACTTCCAGCGGCGTCTGGAGGACCAACTGCAGGGGGCAATAGAGATGTGCGGCCAGCTGGATCACGTGCAGAACTTTGTAACCTGGGCAACGGCTCACCACCGCCGGAACCCCCTGCTCTTCAGTAGAGAGCTGGTAGGCCGCAGGAGGGGGGGGTCGGGCGGAGGGGGGTGGTCGGGGGAGAGGGGGGTCAGCCTCTAAAAATAGACCACACCGCCTAGGGAGAAATGAGACAGCGGAAAGGAAGATCATGGCTGTAATGATCCCTTGATGATACTAGTGGCCGCTGTAATCGGCCCTTTAGAGCCAGTCAAGATATTTGGCTCCTTTCTTCTTCCAGATATCACTTCAGATGCAGCGTCTGTTGGAGCCTGTACACCACCCAGACGCCTGGGTCCCTGTCAAGATCAAGTTCAACTGGGACGCCAGCTACTGGACCAAGCAGATGTCCTCACTGGGTGACCATATGCAGCAGATTTACAGATGTTGATGAATTGGTTCATGTTCCTGTTTGTGAATTTGAGTTCCACTGTGTTCTTTCTGACATGAAGTGTGTCTTTATACCGTGTAGGTCAGCTGTCTGTTGAGGGAGGCAGTCGCTCCTACTCTGAGGGCGTGGCCTGTCCAAGTATTCTCAGACCTCAGCCTATCACCTGCATGACCCTGCCCCCAGTGTTTCGTAGTGGGCATGACCAGGGCTGTGCCTACCAAGCCTGTTACCAGCCCCAGATGTGCTGCCTCCACTGCCACCCCCCCCAGCCTCCCCTGCAACTGGAGAAACCCCAGCGAGAGGCCAGCCTCTACCCTGCCAGGTGTGCCCAGTCCACCCTCAGCAGCCCCCCTTTGGTCCAGAGGTGCTGGGGTCCTGACAGCCCCCCCTCCGTGCCTCCCACCTCGCTGCAGTGCCCCCCTCTGTCGGCTACTTCCTCTACTGACGATCCCCCAGCTCAGCTCAGCTCTAGGAATGTCTCCCCAGCCCTGTCCCCTTCCATGGTGCCGCAATCGGACTCTCCCCAGCCTTTGATGGAGCATCCTCCAGACCGCCAGGTCCAGAGCCAGGTTCAGACTCAACCCAAGACTCAGGCACCTGCAGAGGGGACCAGGGAGGTTCAGGGTGAGAAAGCCAGCAGAGGCGATCTCCGCACTCTGCCTACAGTCGAGGATAGAGAGCTGATGGTGGAGGATAACCAGGAGGAGAGCAGGGAGCAGACAGCTGGACTCCCAGAGATGGGAAGGGACCTGGGGGGCCAGGATACCCCAGAGAGAGCCCCAGCTGGGCTGCAGGATCCCAGACCTCCACTGCAGCCCAGAGACTACAGGACACACATGGAGAGGGTTGGCAGGGTGAGTCGACCATCTCACCCCAGCTGTGTCTCCATCCCCACTGAAAGATAATGTATTTGACAGTGTTATGGCTCTTAACTCAAGCGTCCTAATCAGTGGGGAAGTGTTTCTACATGGTCCGTTTTTAAATGTCTCTATGAATGTCTATCTTTTGGTTTCACGTGCTTCAGATTGTACCGGGTGTCATAAACCTCATCACCATGTTCTGCACGAGGTGTTAGAGGCGTTAGACCACAAAGTGCTGTTAACACACACAAGAGGACACGCACACACTTGCACTGTTTCTTCTTCACCCCTGCTCTGGGAGACAGACAGTAGCTACATTACAAATCAACGTACCTGGGATATTGAAAGATGGCTGACAATATCTCTGTTCATGCCGAAATGATCAGTCACAGCAGTTGACAGCTGCTCTAAAAAACAGATGGTGTAAAAGAAAGCAGACTGGCTTCCATATGAAGGGTGGCTGATGAGACTAGGAGCTGCGCTAAAACAATCAGAGCCCAACACTACTTTGTTCGATGCAAACTTCTAGAAAGGAGAAGCACTATAAAAAGAGACAGCACTGTTTATTATTAGTGCTCTTGATGTGAGTACTTTGAGCAACCGAATAATCACCCATCAAAAAAGCGCTCCTGGAGAATGATCACAACCGCACAAAGACAAATGATTTGCACGTTTTCCCAGTCCCGCAGTGTGAAAGCGAGGGGAGGAAGCAGCGAGGTGGATCTGCATGTGTACTTAACCTGGTATTAATGAGACACTCGGGGAATTGGGGGAGCTGGCAGTTTGATTTCTGGGCTGCATCCCTCTCTCAGAGATCCTCCTGTCTCTCCTCCCCCTCCTCCCCCCTCCTCCCCACTCTGCTCTCATTTCCAAGAGGGCGATTATAGTCCTTTTCTCCACATTTAGACTGTTAGACTGTTCTAGCTCTCCTTGGGGGCGCGGAGTAGGTAAATGTTCTAATCGCCTGGTAATTATGACCACATGCTCGGTGTCAGCTGGTCTGAATCTGGCATGGCGTATGGCGCACTTGGAAAAGGGAGAGAGACGTAGAAAGGAAGGGCCGCATGCGTGCGGAAAAGAGAGGTGATGGTGGTGGTGGTGGGGGGATGCTGGCGATTTGTCAGGTGTGTGGCCAGAGGCGTAGATGCTTGACTCTTTTCGGCAGAGAACTTCTCCCATTGAAGACATTATGAGGAGAGGGAAAGGACAGAAAAGGATTGTGTGTGTGTATTTTTGTGGCTGGGTGGGTGCGTGTGCCAGAGAGAGAAGCCTAATCTGTAATGTGCTAGTGTTGCGTATTCAAAGCAACCTACTTCACACCCTGACAGAGGATTTGCATACAGTAATTGGTGTTGTAACTACTTCTGGCTTGTAGAAAGAGTGTGGGTTTACAGTCGTGTATGGATGTGTGTGGGCCGCCACTCAGCGGTCTTTATATCATGTTGTTTTAACCAGCAGCTAACTACCTCCCCGGTGAATGTGGGTTTTGATACTCAAGGTTATTCTTGAGCACTTCTTATACTGTAGTCTCCCTGTTGCTATGGCATGTGTCGTCGTGTCTCCTGCTTGTAACACTGCGGAATTCTTTGCTAAACCTTGGCAGTGGAGCCGAGACTCAGAGAGTGGGTCTGTGTGTGCTCTGACAGAGATCCACCTCACTGGAGATGTCAGTGCTGATGGCCCATGGGTCCGAGGCTAATATTCAGAGCAGACCAGGATCTATCCCCAGCCCCAGCCCCAGCCCCAGCCTTCGCTTGGTGTGTGGGAAGAGGAAGATCCGCTCCCACAGCACCCCAGCAGATCTGTCAGGCCGCTCCAGCACCCTCTCCACAGACAGGCCCCCGGGGTCCACCCACGGCCCACCAACGTCAACGGCAGATCGGGCACGCCTGTCGGACCAGGTATTCCCGTTCTTGATGGTATGGTCTTGCTCACACAGTGAAGGAACCTGTTGGCATGGAGACTGTCGCTTCAAGTAATGCCTAACCTGAAACTCTGCAGTCTGTCTACATATAGCGACCCCTTGCAGACCTGCTATTATTTACATGTCAGCCTCTTAACACAGCAATGCAGAGAGCCTTTTAGAAAGACTTCCATTGCAATGCAATTACAGCACCATTAGAGCAAGTGCTGCTCTATAGAGCTCTGAACAACCACAGCACGAGCTTGTAAAAAGGAAATCTGCAGAACTGTATCTAATACAATATGTCAGATGAAAGTACCTTTATACTGCGGCTAAAGAAGTTTTGCATTTGATAGGAGCTCATTGGAGTGGCGCTGAGAAAGCTTTGGCTCTGAATCACAACACGTTGGGTTAGTTCCCCACATGGCAGGGTAAAAGCTTTGCCTGGGGTAGAGTAGAGCTCATGCACGGTGTCCGTTACACACCAGAGAACAAATTCAGCTCAGCTGCCAGCTTTGCTGCGTAAAATCAGTCTCAGGAGTTGTTGACAGGTTTATTTTATTTATTTCTCTTTGTACCTTTTCCTTTCCTTCCATTCCAATTGCATTACCTTGTTGGATGAATTCATCCTTTTATCGGTTGCATACAAAACTGTTTGCACGAAGCTCGAAACCAACGTGTCGTTACTGGCTCCAGCTAGTTTAGTAAGCTTCGTAATCAGTAGTTGCTGTGTGGCTGATTTTCTGTTTTGTTCTCTTCCTCAGTTTGGGTACAAGAACTTCAGACCAAGTAGGGTGTCACATGGAGTCATCCGCTCTATTGGAAAGGAAACTGGCCTAGCCCCGCCCATCTCCAGAGGTCAACCTCCCCTGCGCCTGTCCCCCATGACCTCTTACAAGACAGAACCAGGTATTGGACATCCATGCTCGATTGTTCTTAACATTTAGTTGTTCCTGTCATTAATGGTGATAGTATTTACAGACAACAACAGTCTGTATTCCTTTGTTACACAGTTGACTTTCTTTGTCTCTGTTTCTTCTCTCCATCAGATAATGTGTATGCCTATGCCAATGAGGAGACTGGATATGAGTTCAAAGAAAAATACAGGATATCAAGGAGAAGCCTAGATTGCAGGTTTGTTGGACGCACTAGAACTGTCTCACTCATCAAGCTGTCATGACAAAGCTTGGTATGAGCTCCTCTACCCTGTTGGTTTACCTCAGAAGTGAGCAGGAAGTCCAGCAGGATTCTGGGAGCCCGAAGGTTCCGGTGGTGTGCTTGGAACGGCTCAAAGTCCTGGTGTCACGACTCCCACCACAGGGGCGACGCCAGAGTGACCCTCTTCCTGTGAGTGGGATGGAGAGCAGTGGCACTGCCTTGGCTCCCAGGGCATGGAGGGAGAGCATGGCTCAGGTAAGCTTCAGTGTGTTACTGTCCAACTCTCCATTTAAAAAGACTTTGGAGAGTCATGTGGCTGAGCGGTTAGGGAGTCGGGCTAGTAATTAGAAGGTACCTGGTTCAAAACCCCGGCTGTGCCAACATGACGTTGTGTCCTTGGGCAAGGCACTTCACCCTACTTGCCTCAGGGGGAATGTCTCTGTACTTACTGTAAGTCGCTCTAGATAAGAGCGTCTGCTTAATATAAATGTAAAAATACTTTGATGCTGAACCTTGCATGCAAAGGGTTAGTGGTGGAGATTTCTATTTTAGTTGAGAGTGACAAGCTTTTTTAGATGCCATCTTGAAGTACTTAAGCAAATCAGTAAAATGGTTTAGTGGTTAGCTGTTCTCGTAAATACAACTCTCAAATCAAGATAAACAATATGCTCATCTTTCTATGGGCTTTCTATGAGCTCACACCTGTTACATTGCCAGAAGTTTAACATGAGCTAAATTCTCTAATGTCTGAAGTGTGTTGTTATGTGTCTGCAGGGAATGTCTAAGGGAGGGCCCGTGAGGGCTAACCTGTCCCTTCAAACCCCACCGTACACACAGAAACACATTCCAAGCCAGTCCCTCACACCCCCAGCCACTACTTCAGCCAGAGAGGCTGGCAGTCCTGCTCATGAACATCCCTCAGCCCTGCCCACCCATCCTGAACCCTCACCCCCACTGTGCCCCTCTCCTGACCTTGACACAGACTCAGACCCCAGGTCAGTCTCAGAGATCGAAGCAGATTCGGAGCCTGATGCTGAATCAGACCCACAGCCAGAGTCTTCGTCCGAGGCCGACCAGGAGTCAGTGGCTGGGGAGGAATTGGAGGCTGCTGGAGGGTCGGAGGCAGATGGAGACTCTGATGGAGCTGGGGGCTCAGGGCCCAGTGGAGAATCTGAACCTGTCGAGATGGCAGAGGAGCTGGATGCTGATGAGGAAACAGACGGCGATGCCGAATCCGACCTCCAGCAGGACCCTGACCCAGGTCTCCAGTCTGACCCACGTCCAGAAACAGACTCTGAGGACATGGAGTCTGACCTGCCCCCAGATTCCCAGAGCTCTGCAGAGTGTGGACCAGACCTGGAGTCCCAAAGCTCTGCAGAGTGTGGACCAGATCTGGAGTCCCAAAGCTCTGCAGAGTGTGGACCAGATCTGGAGTCAGACCCAGAGTCCTCCACAGCCGATCCAGCCCTGCTAGGCTCCGGTCCGGCTCGGAAGTCCCCCCTGTGTCCAGGCCAGAAGACCCAGGGTTCAGACCCTGGTTCTGAGGGGGCTGGGGAGGCCCAGCCTGGAGCTGACCCAGAAGAGATGGAGAGTGAGGACTTCTGTGCTGTTTGTCTGATTGGAGGGGACCTGCTGTGCTGTGACCGCTGTCCCAAAGTATTCCACTTGACATGCCACGTCCCTTCTCTTCTCAGCTTCCCCACGTAAGCACCTCTCTCTCTCCTCCAACCCCCACTGGGCCACGCAGTACAACACACGCATGCTTTGTACTTTTTAGCCATGCTCATCAATAGAATCTACTTAAAAAACATTTCAGAATGTTACTTCAGTACAGAGGTAGGGGAGCAGAATATCTGTATGCATACCGGTACTTAACCCCCCTGGACCTGTTCCTCAGGGGGGACTGGATGTGTACGCTGTGCAGAGACATCCAGCAGCCAGAGGTGGAGTATGACTGTGAGAACCAGCGGCTGTCAGGGGAACACACCGGGAAGGCTGGACAGCAGCGTGGTCTCAGGGCATCTGACCAGAGAGTAGGTTGTGTTGTGACTGATCCAGCTGTCGTCTCTCATCGTCTTTTTAGCTTCGTCTCCATCAGTAGTCACGGCCAGTCAGTAATATTAAGCAGGCTGTATCGATTGTAGACAGTGTTACTTTTTCTAGACGTATTGATGGCCTCTGGCGGTAATCAAATCCTTGTTGTCTTGGCCTGTGCAGAAATGTGAGAGGCTCACTCTGTTGATCTTCAGCAACATCCTCAGTGCTCCGTTCCATGAACCTGTTAGTCCGCTGGTGAGCAAATAACATCTTTGTTTCACTGTCTACTTCAAAAAAGTGCTTTCCAGTTGCTTTAATCCACATTTAATTCGTTATTTTTTTATTCATGTTTAACAATGTACTTCCTGTCCTGGCTAAACTAGTCTGGTAAATGCAATGATTCTGTTTGCTAAGGCCCGGCACTACTACCAGATCATCAAGCGCCCCATGGACCTGTCTGTGATCCGAGCCAAGCTGAACAAGGGCAACAGCCATCACTACTATTCCCCAGAGGAGTTTGTTGCTGATGTCTCCCTCATGTTCAGGAACTGTGCTAAGTTCAACTATGTAAGCAAGTCATATTGCATGTTCATGAATATCTTGAATAATCCTCTACTTTTCACTACTCATCGGCAACATGTGAACATGTGTGTTGACCTATCGCTCTTTCTTCCTCTTTCTCAATCTTTCCTTCCTCTCTCTCTCTCTCTCTCTCTCTCTCTCTCTCTCTCTCTCTCTCCCTGTCTCTCTCTCCTCTTCTTCCTCCTCCCTCCCTCCCTCTCTCTCTGGCTCGGGTGCCCAAACAGCCGGACTCAGAGGTGGCCCAGGCAGGCCGCAGCCTGGAGGCTTTCTTCAGCTCCAAGCTGACAGAGGTGTACCCTGACAGGGCCTTCCCTGTAGCTGAGGACGACTCTGACAGTGACGAGTATGACGAGGTGGCCAGAAGCGCTGACGGCGGCTTCCCCTGGCCCGAGAGGAGGGAGCAGGGCCACAGGAAGAGGAAGAGGAGGCACTCTCTCAACTGGCGGAGGCACAACTTCTGATTGGACGACACCAAAAGAAGCCTATTAGACGATGGTACGAATCGATTTCGATTATTGCACTGGGGGTTTCCATCTGTTTGGGGAAGCAAAGTGTTTTTTATAGGGAATTGTACAGTATGATTTTGTAAAAAACGACTTTCTCTGGTCCTAGATAACGAATGTGTTAGTGTACATGTATTACTCTTACAGTTGTCAGACATGTATGCTTTTATGAATTGGATTTCTAGTCTTTGACTAAATGTATTTGTAGATTTTGACTAAAACTTCCACTATATCTTGCACTTGGGAAGTATAAAATAAATATTGGTAAATGTTACTGGTAAGCCTATTTATACGTTAAACTATATAATATTTTATTTTATATATTTATATTGAGCAAGCCATTTTAGTGCCATCAGTAAATGCATATTTATCAGATGTATATACATATGTTTTCCAGTCTGTCCCTGTTCAGTCCACCCTTGCTGGCTGCTTATTTAATGGTAATAGTGTTTCTGACTGAAAGAGGGCGCTCTTTCCTTAGTGCACAGAGCATACAAGGAAATGGTGAAGTTCATATTGAACAAGGGGACTACAATAGGAGTATTGAAACGTGTTCGTTATGCATAAGCAATGCCATTTACTGGATTTATCATGCTAAATGTGCTGTAAGTAGCTTATCATGGTTATGTGCTACTTTAGATTTGCATTTCTATATATACAGTGAACTATATTTTGTTAATGTGGTTAAGTTTAGGCAATGTCCTTTTTCAGTACCATGGCTGTCACTTTTGCGGGCTTACGTAATACGATAACTTATTTAGTATCCTTACACCATTGCTACTTGTTGTAGCTGAGAAATAGTGAATACAGTTTGTACTAATATCCTACTTTATTCTTTTCAGTTATAATGTAGACTTTACTGTACATTTCTCTGAATGAATTATTTCTACTGGCTTTACTTCCTGCAATTGATGCAAGTGACAAATGTGCACTTTGTTTAAAACTCAATCGATGTTTGGCTTAAAAACCTGTAATATTTCTTGACTAAAAGTCGATGATATTAATTCCCTATGGTATTTAATTCTTTGATTTTATACCTATTGCAATGTGCGTCAGCTACTGAAGAAAACAGTTTCATGAGCACATTTCAGAAGAAAAGATCCTTCTATAATGTCTTCTTATTCCTTTTCTCACTTTTATGCTGACCAAATTAGTAATGTGCTCATGGAAACTATAAAAAGATGTACTTCATCATAACAGTCTTTTTTATTGAGAATCTTCTGGCTTTTTAGTATTGAGCTGGGTTCAGTTGGCCTGTCTAACAGTATGAAGTTGTATTCATCAGCAGTCAGGAGGCAGACAGTCTGCAGATTAGTCCATATGTTTGGGGTGGCCAAGACAGGGGTTTTACCATCTGTGTTTAGAACTAGACCTTCCCCCAAATATTAAACATACGGTGACATGAAAGAACATGTAGATCTTAAGTGTTTTACGGCTCTTTCATCGTTTTTCTTTATTTACGGTGGCAGCTTTTACCAAAAAGATAACGTGTATTATTACCAATTGTTTTATGAAGATAACCTCGAAATGGTGCTGTGATTAGTGTCTTAAATTTTCTGTTTGTTTTAGCCTTTTTCATGTATATATACAGTAGTCCATTTTAAGCAAAGTTCTTCTTTAAGAGTTATAGCATTATCAGTTGGCTGGAATCTTTTAAATCATTCACTTTTGAGTGTAATCTTCCATTACACTGTACAATAGTTGATTCAAGGGTTTCTGCTGTGTTTTGGGTAAAGGGCAGTGAGTGACTTATGAATCTAGACTGCCTTTGAAAATCAACATCTAGCTCCTTGCGACCTATTCTCTAATTAAATTACCCTTCAATTACGTTTTAGCATTCCTCTGTGAGATCTGTAGGTCAGTAAGGCAGAAGAATAACAGAGTGTGGGTGTTTGTGTTGGACATGACCGAGAGCATGACTCTTTAGTTTGAGGGGAACAGTGCTGTGGAGATGTCCTGGGGTGAAGATGAGCAGCTACAGGCCTGGACGAAGGTTCAAGGGTGGGTGGGGAGGAAGCTCTAGTCCAAGGACAAACTGTAGTCTCTTGTTTGACCCAGGACAAGCTCAGGAAAATCCTTCCACCTGGGGCTTAGACCTTTTAATTTCAGATGGGTTAGTCAAACGTTAAGTAAAGAATATTCCCGTGGACACGTCTGACCTGACTATATTAAATCAGCCCTGCTTTTGGGCCAAAGAACATAGGCATTCAGTGCCTGTGTATTTGGGAAGGGAATGTTCTCTTTCAGTACGTACAGTGAGGCATTTCCCCCTGGGATACAATCAAGGAAGCTATTGTTAATAACAAAGTTGTATTATTGTCCTATGATGAAAGGTTCATGCAGTAACCCTCAATAATACAACATCACAACCAAATGCAATTAGTTGAATACATCTTCTCTAAACTTGTGTATTGAATTAGTGCAAGCTATGATATTATTTCATCATAACTTAATCATTTGCATTTGTAATCAAGGAAAAGTAAAAATGGTCAAATTCAGTATAACATCTTATTTAATGTGAAAAAATAAAAATAAATAAATAGTGGAGCAGTGAAAGAAGCTCAGTTTGGCCAAAACAAACATAGTCAAAAGTTCAGAAGTCTTATGCCCTAGAAACTAATGAAAAGTGCAAACTTTGAGCTTGGCACTGATTGAAGGGCTTTTATAAGGTGCATTTGCTGGCTCCTTGAAGTAGACCAGCAGTGATTCATTTTGCACCCCCAAAAAATGAAAAGACAAATATTTTGCATGTTACTGTGAGATTGGACCGGCACACGAGTGAATTCCATGCAACAGCACGCATTTATGCTTCTCTATTGATGAAAGACACTAACTTGAGCTGCTTAATGCCATCTCAAAGATGATATCACCATTCTTTTCCAGGGAGAGGGTGAAAGAGAAAGTGAGAGAAAAAAAAGGAGCGGAGAAGAACAGATAGAGTGAGACAGAAAAGGCAAGAGAGAGAGAGAGAGGCAGAGAGGAGGAGGAAGGGGAGAGAGAGGATGGAAACCACAGCACATAAAGAGATCATTTCTCTGCTGTTTTTCTGTCAGCTTTGCAGCCTCTCTGGTTCATCTCTACAGGCAGGGGTCTGATGATTCCAACCAGATCAAAGCAAAGTCTTGGAGGATTCCCGCAATACCTGCAGGATTAAGATACTGATTGCCTGCCTGAGTATTCTAGGGGAAAGCTTAGCTCCCAAGAGGCCATCCTGAAGACAGACATGATGTAAGAACTTTAACAAAATGAGGCCTTTACCCTGGAGAGGCTAATGCCCCCTGTCTTATATCCCAAGAACACATAATTTCTTCATGGCCACAGTAAGAGTCAAGGTTTTCATAAAAAAGTAAAATCTTTCTTTTGTCCGTTCCTTTGCTCATAAAAAAAGAATTGAATGATTACTGCTCCACTTTAGGAGAGCAGTTAATTAAAGTTACATACCATATGAACAACCTTCTCACAGAGTTTTGGCATTTGGATGCCTGTTCCTGATTAACCACACAATGGAAGCAAGCGTAGTACTTAATGGCTAAATTGTTTTCTGGAAGGCAACATGAGTCCCCGGTCAATTAGTGATGAGGGTTTTGCTTGTGGTGTATTGGGAATGCATGGTGGAATAATGATATGACCCACACTAAAAGACCAAGCGACAAGTTTATTCCATTTAGAAGACGCTCTTATTCAGATATTATTCAGAATAAAAATTCTAATTGAATTGAACTGAACTTGCTATTTTTTTTACTTTTTTTGTGTTCCATCATCACTGCAATAATGTCTGCTGACAGTCTATTAATTCCAGTTTTTTATCTGTCATTAAATATGCCTCCACGACAATGCAGCACATTTGCTGACAGAAAAAAAGTAAAACAGAATTAATTTGAACAGTTTTGGTTCTTCAAAGAAACTTGCAACCTCTCAGTCAACAGACCTCAAATGAAACATAACAGGATAATAGTGGGACACCTCTGTGAACTTTAGTGAACAATGAAGGGCTAGACAAAGGAAAAAACACTGCGTGGAGATGAGAAAAATGAAAGGACTAGTGAAGTAGTCCATGAAATTGAAGTTTGGGAGATTGAATGGCTTTCTTCATTTCTTTTTGCAGGAGGATTGGGGGTGGGGGGGTGGGGGGGGGGGTAAAATTGATTGTTATACCTCTCCTTCAAACGCACTGAACCCTGCAATCAAACCATGCCTCATATGTTGGACATATGTTGGCATTTAATGCTTTGCAGTTGGAGCTTAGTCTCCAGCCATGGTAATTAGGAGATATCGGTGGTATTAACTGTCTCTGCGCTCCAAAGCCCGGTCCATGTTCATATATCTGCTGAGGTTCAGCTGTTTCAATCAGGATGGACTATTAGTGGTAAAACACAAACTGTGGTCTCGTACAGCACATCATCTATTCGCTATGCTGCAGTGGTGTTTTAGATGTGCAGTCTGTAATGCTACTTGTTCACATACATACTTATTCATGTAACGTCCATTGTCTATAAAAAGCCTGAAAAGAATCTCAAATATGTTTTATTTTAGAAACATACCACAATCCAACAGCTGTCCAATGTTATTTCTCTTTTTTTAATGTTATTTTTTCTCGTTATTACGTCTATTAAAGAATAACTTCACTTAATTGAACTAATGCAAAATAACAAGATATAAAAGATGATGTGCTGCAAGTTGGGGGTGAACTTGAAACTCTACTCTGAGTGGGAGGAGAAAAGAAACAGTGTGCATGTTTTTCCTTTTGCACCATCAGAGGTTAGACAGAGTAGAGCTCACATGCCCCCCTGTACATGAGATATTGCAGTAGTACAGGAGAGAGAGTGAGAAGGAGAGATAGAGTGAGAAAGAGAGAGAGAGAGAAAAAGAGAGAGAGCAAGAGAGGGAGGGAGGTGCTGCATGAATTCTATGTCAGAAAATCAGGGCGTTTAGGTACTGTAGTCATTTTTAACAACACACTTGCTGACATGAATGACATCAAGCTGGCTCTGCTGGGCAGTGAGGGGGCTGGGAAATCAGGTGAGTACACTAAGTGTCTGTACAAGACTCTGTGATGTTCAGTGATGGATTATGAATGATTAAATGTTGCCTTTCATATATTTTCTTTCTGATAAAAGTTTGTAATAGAAGTTTGTCAACAACAATGCTCAATCCAACTGTTTACTGTTTTCCTTACGCATTGTCCCTGTAGTAAGTTTCTAAAGCATGTCAGAATATTTACGCAGAGTAACTGGGGTATAAGGATGTGGTGGCCACAATTATATGGTGAGGCTTTGCAGACAGGAAATTAAGATGGATGTTTGGAACATGGGGCTAATTGATGAGGTATTATTTTTCTTGTAAAGCAGGGAATAACATGATCCCTTAGGCTAACCAAGGTTCCTCTGGTTTAGAAATGAGGAAACATGTTACAGTGTTAGAAAACTATGGAAGAGATCACCATACACAGAGCCCCTGTTTCTGGTCTACCAAATACTGACAAATGTCCAGGGGAAATAAATGCACAGAAAGGTTACAGATTTCTGGAACTCATGAGAGGAAGTATCTTGCCTATTCAGTTCAGCAGCCAGCTGTTAGCACTTTAAAGCCTAAGATTGAGCTTTTAGTAACTGAGCTTTTAGTAACAAAACAATGCTATGGGCAATGGGTATATATACTAACGAGTTTCTTGCGGGGAATAGTTTCTAGTGTCTTCTTGTATAGTGAATTCATTAAGTTGTACTTCTCACCTCTGTTTCTCTCTGTTCAGCCGTTCTGGTGAGGTTCTTGACAAAACGCTTCATTGGAGAGTATGCTTCCAATGCCAGTAAGTACATATATTCCTCACACGTATTTAAAGTGGGATGACAGCGTTTTGATGGTGTCATATTTACTGCGTACCAGGCCTAAACTCCTCAGTGTGCACACGGCAACTGCTTGGCTGCTGATCTTATGACAATGATGTCGACAAAGGGAGGGCAAAAATGTATTCCATGTCTAACTCAGGAGTCTGGGATCAACTGATGCCCACACAAAGTACATCCTCAGATATATTGAATAAATCTACATGTTTAAGAGACCCAACACTAATGTATGCATTTAGAAATGAGTTTATTCTGTGTGTGGAGAAAGTGGAGAAAGTGTTCATGTACATGTGTGTAAGAACGAGGGGATGTGCTTTTCAGAAAGTAGGCCTTCTAATGTGTTTTAATAGCTGAACGACATCATTGAGATCAACATGTCATTGTTTGTCTAACATTCTGAAGGAGGACAGCCTTTAATGTTAGAGTTTACATTGGGTACAAACCTTTCCACTCTTGGATTACTAGCTGTAATGAATGAACTTTTCTCTATGGAACAGTTGTGCCCTAGATTTGAGGCTTACTGTAATCATTTCTCTAAAGACCAACTAAACCAATCATGTTGTGGTATACATTGCACTGTGTACTTGACGTATTGACATGTTTTCCGTGGACAAAACTCAGTGTTCGAGAGGCATTATTTGATCCATAATGTGTGTTTTGTATTATAAGCAATCTACCTAAATCTGTTTTGTTGCAGATTCTTTGTACCGTAAAAGGCTGTCCATCGAGGGAAGACAGTTAAACTTAGAAGTCTTTGATCCATGTTCACAGGTATTTACTTGTATCTTCAGTAATGGCTGTACTGTGCTGTACTCCACTGTAGCAGTGCACGTACATGTTCTCTAAGATGGTTCCATAAATTAGTGTTGTGACGTTTAAGATCTTACCCTGTTTCTTAGAACAAAGTGTACACAATGACGTGCCTTTGAAAGCTGAGACGCGGTCTTGAACATGTTTAGAACACACAGTGGTTCCACATGTTAGCCCTTGTCTTCAGTTTATTGTTTTATTGAGATTCTTGAGGCTTAGGTAACAGGATGTCCATTGTCCTCATGTCCCACTTTATGGGTGGGATCAGTGCTCTACTGTGTATTTGTTTTCTCTCTTGTCCCTCTTGTCTTTTCCTCAACAAAAGGTGAGGAGACTGTGAAAAGGTGTTTCTGACGTCTTCTGAAATGTATATCTGAGAATCTGTGACGAGTCTTTTCTTCGAAATACAGTTCTCACATCCCTCCATTTCAATTCAAACTCCTCTTTAAAGAGTGAGGCTTGATTTGATTCTGTTTCCAATCCTGTCAGGTAAGGACATTTGAGAGTGGTTGTGTTTGACCTGCTGACTGTGTCACCTTGTTGTGTCAGAGTGGAGAGAGCAGATGTATCCTGGAGGAACCTGTGGAGTGGGCAGATGGTTTCGTTGTGGTATACGACATCAGCGACCGCACATCCTTCCTAAATGCTGAAAACATCCTACGTCAGATCAAAGAGGCCCGTGAGGAGGGCTGTAAGGGGTGAGTAACTGTGGATCCTAAACCTGGGAATTGACACCAATCAGTGAAGAGGGTCGGGAGATTGCATGGGTCCTATTCCAGGACTCAACATTTAAGTATAGATTTCAGGGTGTGGATCAGACTCTTTATAGCATGACCTATTTCTATGGTACATGAAAAAAAAAAGTTAAAATGAGCAAAGGAAGCAGCTTCCTGGCCTGTGATGGAAATGTTGCTTTTTTACCCTTTGATAAACACACTGTATTTTGTTAGATTTACTGCCTCAGGGCTCAGCTGAGTTAATTATGTGAGTCAATGAATTCTTACGCTCAATTGAATTCCTCCCGGAACGACTTGTATCCAATTTTCTCATTGGCGTTAATTAAAAAAGGATAAAATATTAGGGGAGGACAAGGGGATTCAGCCGGACATTTGTTAAATGTTTCTAAGCTATTTTCGGCCTGTGTGGCTGTGCAACTGTGCAAGTCGTAGTGGCTGGAGAGAATGAGAACGATCATGCATGGTTGACACGGCATGATGTGGGTGGTCAGTCTCTTTTCCTGTGTCGTTCCTCCACTCTAACTAGACTGGGATGGTCTGACACGCCATAAAGAACTCCTGATGTGAAGCAGACATCATCTCACACTGTGTATGAGAGCTCCAGAAATGTCTGGACTCCATCAACGCAACATTACTTCACCAATGCCGCTGCATGACTTACAGTCCTCGCTTAGCTTGTCCTTTGATATGGCGTGCTGCTGAACAATAAACACCTTATAGCAGTCTGATCCATTTGAAAAAACTTCACTTCAAAGGAACATCATTCATTTTTGTGCATTAGCGCACCATCAGCCATGAGTATGTTGGTGTGATGTGAAGGTTGTGACCCCTGGTGTGTTCGGTTGGGACAGGGAGGTGGACATCCCTATCTGCTTGGTGGGGAACAAGCAGGACCTGTGCCACGTCCGCCAAGTGTTTGAAGAGGAGGGACGCACCCTGGCCCAAGAGTATCGATGTCACTTCCAGGAAGTGTCTGCTGCTGAAGACTACGTGGATATTTCTAACCTCTTCACCCAGCTCATCCGCCACGTGATGGAGCACCTGAAGTACCGCGCAGACCGCCGCCGTTACAGCGGCTCCAAGTCCATGGCCAAGCTCATCAATAATGTCTTCGGCAAGAGGAGGAAGTCTGTCTGAGCACACGGTGCCGTGCAGTGGTCCTTCAGCTGGGGGTGGGATGGATGGGAGTAACATGTGTGATAGAATGACATCAGCTTGACTGTGTCTTTGGGATGATTTGATTGCAGAGAAGAGATGAGCCAGGAATTCAATCATCTGATTAGTTTGGATGATCTGTGTTTGAAGCTTCTCAATCTTAAGAAGAATGGAAATCCCTCTAGTACATTATTATGCAATGCTATTCCACAAAAATTTTAAGAAAAGATGGGCAGTAAAAGTATTTTGTATATTTTAGATCTCTGGCAGGACAACATACTGTATTCGAAATGAAAGTCACAGAATATGTTGCTATTAAGTTTAAATGTCCATTTCATTGCTCAAAGAAGATAGAACCAAGAAACATTTGACATTAAAATGTATCCCTTTGAATTTATGTTTGGTTTTTCCTTTTCTGTTAAAATGGGTGAAAACATTTTTTTTTAATGTCTTCAGCAGAAATATCTAGGCCCATTTGTTAGATGTAATAGCGGTTTTGATGAACGTATTTTGCATATATCTCAGTTTAACACAATGCGGGTATATATTACATGAACTATATAATTTACATATAATCAAAAATACCTGGCATGCATATTTTAGTCTTAGTATTAGTAGATAATTGCACTTAACAGCGATACAAGTGTGTCTGGAGTATGACATGTATTCCTATGTCAAAATGCATAACCAATGCATTATAGTCATTGTTCATTCTGGTAAAAGGGGCATGTCTTAATTACTTCTGTGTCTTGGAAAATATATGAAAAGAACAGCATGCATTAATAAAACTACTCCAAGAAACAGGAGATTCCTGTAGTCTAGCTATGCCTTCTTTGGACATGTTCAGTTCCTAGTGAAACAGAAGACTGTGAGCATGCCATCATTGCTTATGAACTACACTGAGCTGACTGCTTGTTTAAAAGGTTAGCAATCGCATCTGGTGATAATTATCTTTGCAGAGAAAGCTCGATTAAATGCAGCTTCTATTGTCTTAATAGTTTCAGAACATGCACCAAAGTGCGGGTTGCACTTTATGTCTCTGTTTAAAGTTTGGAATGCTTTATAGTTAAGCACAATTCTCAGTAAATAACTTGATGTAATGCTGAATTTCAATAAATAGGTCATATTGAAACACTTACTGTTGTTAAACAGAAACTGCAAGCAATATATATTCTATAAAATGCAAAATAACAGAGCCATCTTTGTAAAACCTTTGAAGTAGAAAGACTTAAGCTTTTGAATTCAGACATTTGTCTGAAGTCCATCTCAGTTATACTGGTACACGACAAGCTATGGCAAACACACAGCCCATCTCTTCGGAAATGTTATTAACTAATCTTTTATCGAAGTGAAATAAATTACTGGCTAAACAGTACAGTAGTAGTCCACCCCAGTAAATGTAATTCACAGGATAAGGCTAATAATTTGAAATAGGAAGCCTGGAGATCCATGTGTGCATTGCAGCATCATCTCCGTCCACTAGATGGAGACTAAACATCACTGTTTTCACGGTTTTAACCTCACAAAAAATTACGAGAACAGAATTACAATGGAAACAAGTTAGTAATGCGTTACATATGTGGGTTCCTCTAACTGCCCATTAAAATACAATCAAGGCTTTTAAATACGTATAGTTAATTTAAATACCTGCACGAATAACACAATAAATACATACAATGATGCGACTGCTAATAATGTTCGAATATTATCCTGAATAAAGAGATTACTAAATGTAATTTAGAACAGGTGACTAGCGTACATTTAAATATAAAAATTGAGAAGAAAAAAAAATCATTGCGCATGTTTGTCCATGTTGAGGTGCCGTAGGAAGCGCATCAACTTCTCTGTGCGTCATCACACTGGAAAAGTTTGAAGACAAGAGTGGATGCTCCGGTGGTACGTAGCTTCAACACCAGATTCCTGCCACGTTCCTTGGATGACCCACAACAAGCTCCACCGATAAGCATTGCACGTTGAAAATACGGTAAACTGACTCTCAGTAGACTATGTTATTGGTTGCGTTTAGTCGGTTGGTTGCCATTAAAATGATCAAATTAGCCAGATAGAGCTTAGCTTTAGGAAGACAACTTCGTACAGTGGTTGCCATGGCAACACACGCTAAAGTTTCGTCCAAAGGAACTGTTACTGTTACATAAAGTGCTGCCTATCTAACTATCTGATATTTGCATGCTTAGTTAATAAATCCTGGCCTCATTCTATAAAATATTCTACAAATATGACCAAAATATTCGTCTTAATGTTATTATGCTCCTTCTGAGAAATGCGAGTTCAACTAGAGCCTAACTGTAGCCAATTCATTAACATAAACTTAATCTCAGAAAATAATCATAATAATCATAATAACCAAACACCCCTGTTTAGACGCCATTAAATAAGCTGTTTTTATGTTCAGGGTACAATGCATGTTTGAAACATCACTGAGAAATGAAACAGCCATTACTATGCAGGTTCCATGCCAGATCATTAGAGTTAGTTGGAACAGGTCATAGGAAGTTAATTACTGCTTGTAAGATTCAAATAATGTGTTTCAAACACCTGAGTATGGCTACTCTTGCCATATTGGTTTTCTTGGTTTTGATTGAATTTGTCTGATGTCATTGTTTTGTGATTTTATTTCAAATCAGCAAAGAATATCAGGCTACTGGGTCTATGGTCTTACAGCTTTAACGTGGATCTTATAGCATTTGTATTGTTGATAAATCCACCAGAAATCTAATCATGCACTGCTACAACCAGGCAGTGTATTAATCTATGTATTCATACTAGCATTAAAAGTATATGTTGTGTCTGAAGGGCCTTACAGGCAGATGGTCTACAGTTGTCTGCGACACAGTAGGCTTTAAGACAGGAGCCCAGTTCTAATGTCTAGTTTAATGAAATGCACCAACATGATATTAGACACCCTTTGATACGATCACCCTCCTTGATTGAGTATATCCCCCTGAAGTCTTCAGAAAGCCAACTAATTAATTTCCATTTTGTTCTCATCCTTTGATTTCTATTGCGTAGATAGTTCTAGGCCTTCTGGCATTTCTTTTCTGAAGATGATTTGCTGCCACAAGGGTATCAGAAGTTTAAACTCTGCTATTAGGCCAATGCCAACTACACTTTGCAATTTAGAAACCCTTCTTTGCAGATCTTTACATTCTTAGATGTGTCTCAGTGGTATGCAGAGGACACTGGGAAATATGCAGCTTTGAGTATATATTTTTAAGATGTCTGCTGTTGGTTTCCTGAGGCTTGGGTAATGCAGAGATTAGCCAATATCCTGATTAAACCAATGAGAGATGCTTTTTGAATTTGTTGAGCCTTATCTCCTAGCAACATGTGGAGTCCTCTGAGCAGGCGAGGCAACTTGATCTTTGGCTTCCCTTCAGCAAAGCATGTTCGTCTAGCCTATGGACACTTATCAGACATGACCTAAGAAGACAAAGACAATTGTCTGAGGGCTCTCGTAGTGGCATGTTTACAGGGGGGCGGATAAAGGCTGAACAGAGGAGAAACTTAAAAGGCATCTTCAAAATCTCTCAAGTGTCCACTAGTTATGACATACAGGATAGTAGAGTAAAGTACATTCATGTACACTACAGTACAGTAGATATGGCTGTAAGGATGCAGGCTTAAATAAGATGTCTGCATTTTTATCTTTGCTGCACAGACGAGCAAACTGAACACTCAGACCCACAGTTCAAGGCTAAACCATTTCTGTTTGAGATTTTTATGCATAATCCCCCCCCCAGTCGTTTAATACATTTGACAACTCATGAACAAACTCAGATATACTTTTTTTTCTCTCCTGTAAATGTAAACTCATCCTGTCATTTAGTGGAATGAACACCCTGGTATTTTCATTCCAGACGCGGTGTGTGAGTCGTCCCTCATCAGGTAATGTAATTCCATGCTTCATTAGGATGGCAGAGTTTATCATTTGTCATCAAAGCCAGCTGTCGATAAATAATTACGTCTCATATGAGAAGAATGAAATATTTTAGCTGTAGCAGGACAGGTAGACATGCGAGCGAAAAGTGACAGCGACGAGTGGAAGAGAGAGGATAAAAATTCTATTTAAGCCCGGAATTATCTTTGTGTGCCCAGGCATCATTACTGTGTCACATTTAATTAGCATTCCGAGCTGAAACACCACATCTCTCTCCCAGTCACAGGAAACAGTAAGCATTGCCATCCACAAACAATCAGTAAATAAAGACTAATGGGGTTCTGACAGAATAATGGAGGGATGAGAAAGCAAAGGGATCGATTGCTGACATTCTATCTGCCATAATTAGCCTACTTTCTACTGGGATGTGGTGGGCGTGCGGAAGCATATGGTTCCTGACTGGTGGAGGAGCGTTGATGTATTCATCCTACAGGAGTGTGTGTCTCTGAGTGACGATACACACCGTGTTGGTGTTTGTTAAACTTCCGGTGTGTTACTTTGATCCTGTTGTCACTGGTTCACTCAACCTTTCACCTTTACTCGGAAACTGGCATTTTACACACATTTAAATGATAAACTGTCATTGCAAGTTACAATGGTATGCACGAAAACTAGTGAGGCTACCCTGGTTTAATGATGTTCCAGGATAACCTTCATCCTTCATAGTCTGCTGGATTATGCAGTGTGTACTAAAGGTGTAGACTAGGTAATCAGTAATCTGTGTTGATTCCATGCTCATAATAATATAATTAGTGTGATCTTGTGTGCAGGTTTGATGAGAAACTCTTACAAGAAGTAAGTCCAATGGAACCTTTCGGAGCCGCCACAACTTGGTAAGTACAGTATGCCATTCCTTATTGTAAATTAGTCACTGTACATGGGTTTCATTTTGCCCGTCGCAGGTGCAAGTGCACAAGAGCAGGAGGTTAGGGGCTGTTGACAGATGGAGTTTGCCTAGCTCGCATAGTCCAAGGTCTGTGTCGTTTAAGCTGCGTGAATGCCAATACTGTTACAGTGAGCTTGTGGATTCATTTGAAGTGCAGTCATGCCTTTTCAGCATACACCATTCGTCATGCTAATTCACATTTTAATTAATGTCCGTCAAGCCCTATGGTTAAAGCAATATTCACAGGCTTGACTACCCCATTACTTACGAGCCTTAATACTGAGTAATACATGTAGCTATATCATTCTTAATTTTCCATATTCCACAGCATGCTTGATGATTCTGATATTCAGGAAGTTTTGATAATTAAATCCAGTGACATTTCTTCCTCAGTGGTGTGTTATGAAAGCTCTCTCTACTGAACTTGGTTCTTCAAGGCAGCGAAGCAGTACATTCCGTCAAACAAATCTATTAGCTTATGTGATATTGGCCCAGGTATCTTATAGAATCCATTACAGGGATGTGGTCTTTCTAAAGATCAACCTATTTTGTAACTGGTTAGTCTAGACCGATGTGTTGGATTCTGTCATTCAATGCCATAATAAACCCATGGTTTAAAACGGTCTAGTACTGGTGGTATGGATTAGTAGTGACCTATTTGAAGGCCAGACATCTCTCCCTGACATGACCCTGATATTCCATTTCCTCCACACTGGGCTGGGGCTGAGCCCCATGGGTGCCAGGGGCCGCCCTCCTCCCCAGGGCCTCATAGGAGCCGCGGGGCCCAGGGCCTTGACTTCAACACACTCATCAACTCTGTTCCCCTCGATCTCGCCCACAAATCAACTGTGATTGAGGTGATTGGAATTTCCAGTGGTTGTCACAATCGTTTTGATGAGCAAGT
Organism: Neosalanx taihuensis; assembly: GCA_030340665.1. Taxonomy (NCBI): domain Eukaryota; kingdom Metazoa; phylum Chordata; class Actinopteri; order Osmeriformes; family Salangidae; genus Neosalanx; species Neosalanx taihuensis. Next base: position 12,105,615 of record CM059295.1, read on the forward strand.
AGACATGGGATAATGTGGTAGACAGGCCAGCTATGAGAGCTGTGTCTGGGATAAGATAATGCAGCAGAGTGAAGAGGTTAAAGACACCGCTTCCTTGTTAATAATGAATCGCAGTCCGTGTGGCCGATCCACTCCACTGCTCTCAGTCATCACTCCATAATTGCTTTACATTTCATTTTACTTGTTTTTTTCCAAGCCTGGTTAATTGTGCTTTAAGTTAGGCAAATGTGTACTTAAGGCTGGTTTGGTAAAAAACCAATGGAAGTATTGGGATTTTGATTGTGAACAGAGAACAGATGCATGATGATGATGGTGTCTGGTCGTACTACATTATTTATGCTTCTTTATATAGATTATCGTTTGGTTCTGTGTCGTTCTATGATTCATCATATGATTAAGCCTGAGTTCAATCACACAAAGTTCATTGTGACTAGACTGAACCACTAAACTCCATAATGTTGATTAGACTTTGGTTTGTTTTGTCAGAGTCACCTTTTTTACTACTGGTCTTCCTTTTATATTGTAGCCTATTTTGATATGTGGCCAAAATAGCTCTTAAGTTGGCCTGTCAGAACAGCCGTTACTCACTGGTCATCAGCCCCATTGTTCTGGGAAGATCCCATCCTATCAGCATCAATGTCAGGGAATCATTCTGCTTTACATAAACATATCACAAGATATGTCATACAGTTAATCAGTCATACAGTTCCTCATCCTCTTCCTGATGGCTTCCTTCAGCATGCAGCCACCCCTATCTTTAACTGCGACTTATAGTAAGTACAGGGACATACTCCCTGAAACAAGTAGGGTGAAGTGCCTTGCCTAAGGACAAAACGTCACGTAGCCACAGCCAGGAATGGAAATCACAACCTACCATGAGCCCAACGCTTTAACCGCTGAGCCACCTGACCTCCCTCCATCTTCCGTTGGAGACAAAAATACCCCCCCCCCCCCCCCCCCCCCCCCCTCCATCTCAAACCATCCATGTTGCGTCTCTCCTCTGCGCCACGCTGGGCTCCTTGGGGCAGCTTGCTTCTGGGTGTGTGAACAGTAGGGGTGCAAGGAGCTCAGTTCCCTTCAGCTGCATGCTTGTCGCCAGGGTGACCGTGCCAAGCCACCTACTGTGGTGCCTGTCCGCCTGATTGGCTGTCCTCCCCAGGTCATCTGAGTTCACCTGGATTGATTAGCCATTCAGCTTGGCAAGGTCCATTGTAGCCCATGGGAGCGAACTCACGGGCAAAGCAACGACCCTGCCCTACATTTACCTGTGTTTGGAAATAGATCATGATAATGCTAAGACATGCTAACCTGGATAAGAAAACGCTCGTTGTGCTGTGATTGCATGAAGGCTTCCCTGCACTGAAACTCATCCCACCCCGCCCTCTATCCCCCTGTGTGTGGTTCCCCCCAGAGGTAAAGGCCCTCATCCTTAGACAGCCCAGGCAGATGTAGGTGGAGCTGGCGTCAGCATGGCGTCTCTGTGGAGCCGTGTGAGCAGCCCAGAGAAGAAGGTGCCCCACACCCGCCTGGAGGAGGAGGCTGAGATCCAGGTACGCTACAGACCCTCTCTCCCACGCTGCTCACCCACGGTCTCCCCTCAGCCTACTGGGGCGCTGCCAGCACCCGCCCCCCCCCCACTGCCACACACACACACAGAGTCACGACTGACCTCTACAGCACACCTCATCTGCACTAGAGGAGGATCACACTCCACTTTGCTCCTGATTGCCCGCCCCCCTCCCCCTTTCCCTGGGGGGTTCAGCTGCTCTCTTTGCCAAATCTGCGGCAGCCAGTGCTCAGCCTTGCATGCGCAGAGATAATGATCAAGTTAATTAGACCTGAGATTGAATGAACTGCGGCAGCAACTTAATCATTTGTAACTTGATTAGAAATACTATATTCTGCAGCTCTAGAGACCGGGAAACTTTCCCTTTTTTGAGTGCTCAGAAAATGAAGATCCTCTTCAGGATTCAGGTCTTCAGTTAATGTTCCGTTGGAGACTAAAATATATAACCCCTCTCCCCCGCCCCCCTCCAACTCAATACATCCGGTCTGAGAAATGCTGGTAGAACTGGACACATCCCTGCCACAACTGTGGATTACTAGTCAATGTGAACTGCCTTCCTCTTAATGGCTTATCTGTTATTCCCATAGAGAATATTCTCATTTGGGAGGAAATTGGGTAAAGGGAGCTTCGGGGTCGTCTGTGAAGCCACCCATATTGATACGAGGAAGAAATGGGCTATTAAGAAGGTGAACAAAGAGAAGGTGAGTGCATTAGTGTCTCCCCTGGGCTTCTTGTTGGCCGCTGTGGTGAAAAAGGACACTCTAAAGTCAGTCTAAAGTCAGACAAACACGGTAACAGCAGCCGTAGAGCTTAGTGCCCTCGCCGTACACCCTACACCTCGCGCTGTTTTTATATTTCCCTTCTTGCAGGCTGGGAGTTCGGGTGTCAAGCTGCTGGAAAGAGAGGTCAGCATCCTCAAACGTGTTGACCACCCTCATATCATACATCTAGAGGAAGTCTTTGAAACCCCCAAGGTAAGGGTCTCCGTCCTATCTGCCACCTAGCCCAGCAGATTGAACTTTTGCTTCTACTATGGCAGAGAGGGTTGACCCCGGCGTGCGTGCGGCTGGGGGGCAGGAGAGCAGGCGTGTGTGCTGCTGGTTGAGCGTGCGTGCCGTGTTTCAGAGGATGTACCTGGTGATGGAGCTGTGCGAGGGCGGGGAGCTGAAGGAACTGCTGCAGAAGAAGCGCTGCTTCAGCGAGGAGGAGAGCAGGGTCGTCATCAGGAACCTGGCCGAAGCCATTGGCTACCTACACAAGATGGGTAACCAGAGCACTCACCACGCCCTGACCAGCTCCACTACAGGAACCAACACGGAACCAACAACAGAAAAAAAAAATATATATCTCTCTCACACTATTAGGGTTTCATATCCCGAAAATATGAACTGATACGAGGGGCACGAACGCACACAATGGTGTAATTATGCCAACCATATTATGTGTTGTGAGCCAATTGTGCGCGGGGAAGAACGTGCAAATTGGTGATATCACAGCACCATCATTCTTTCAGTCAAATTGCTTTGCCCCCGTTGACGCCTGATAATCAGTGAGCTGATCCCACATTACGGCCCTCAGTCATTATAGAACCTGGCTTATTCTAATAATGAGATAATAATGACCAAGTGCCAGGCAAAAAGTGCACCCCTTTTAATTGAGTCGGAGGGGTTTGTTTGAAAATGCTGTCCCGCCCCCTCCCCCACACACACCCTCCTGATGGTGAAATATCTAGTTAGAGGTAATTTAGGACATTGCCTGGCAATGAGACACCATTACATGGGACTAATGACTCATTTACAATGAGCTGGAGAGGAATACTGATTAATAGGTGTGTTTTAACACTAAAAGTCCCTCGGCGCTGGTGTGCCTTACGTCTGTAGGCACTAATGATACCGTCGTGGAGGTGTTAGCCAGGACTCTGTTACAGCGTAGCGCCCTTAGCGTTTGAAGCAAAGTAACGCCGAGCGTAAACTTTCATTAACCTTCTTCCGCAGCCAGAATGATGAGTGGTCTGTCGAAACATCCTGTGTATGGAATTCATTTAACACGGAGCGATTTGATTTTGCTCCCATGGAATATTTCTGTCACCTGAATATGACCTGATTTAGTAATTCAGTCTTTTCTTCATCGTCCACATCCAGTCACCTCCAGGAAGACAGAGGGGCGGCAAACATCCCACTCCAAACCTCATTACACACAATCATGTACAATAGCACCATTTGGGGCTTTTTTCCCATCAAATGAAATACCGTTTTGGAAATGAGCTGGATTTGTGCAGTACCACTGCTGACCTATTGTATCTGTTTCACCTAGATATACATCTGTGTTTATATAAGGCGGTGTTATCAGTTGTACGCTACCGCCCTGCCAACCTCAGTCAACATAGCTAGAAGTGATAGTCAGTTGGAAATATTAGCTTTAGCTAAACAGCTTAATTCTCACTTGATTTTGTATTCCATCTGAAAGGGGGTAAGGCCCTAACGTCCAACTGCATCTCCCCTCCCAAAAAATCCTGTCAACAGACTTGAGCTCCAGAGGGCAGGAGTCCTCACGATCTAATATGTGCTGCTCACACACTTTCTTTTCCATCCCATCAAGTCAATCTGTCTCCAACGTCTCATCGAACCTTAAACTCTCTCACTCGCCTCCGAATCTCGCAGTCATCTCTGCACATCTCCTGTAATGACCACTGCTACTTGGTGGCTCACCATTTTTAACAGAAGGCTTCTATCAGGGACATCTGTCACAGGCATGCTTTCATTTAGCCAGGGTTTGGCCTTTTTGTCAGAGGATAAAGTAGCTGTTTATGAACAGACCCAGCGCCATCATCCCAGCAAAACTCTGTCGCTAAATCAACTTCATTTCCCTAGAGGAAGGCCCCGAACTGATTAAGGTCACGGCTGGGGTCACCTGTTGAAAGTGACTCATTGCGCAGATAGCTTTGAACCGCTTTGAACGGTTAAACTGTCACCCTCCGCAAATACATCAACTTCACTCTGTTTTCCCTTTCAGACATCGTGCACCGAGACTTAAAACTGGAGAACATTTTAGTGAAAACTTATCACCATAACAGCGACAACGACGTGATCAGAATCAAGGTGAGACTGGGTCACAGACGCAGGAAACGTTGTAATCTGCTCTCCTCTACACCCCCCCCCCCCCCCCCCCACACACACACACACACCCACACTCTTGAGATGGTTTGGAATACCACCTCATTACGACAGCCCCCCCCCCCCCCCCCCCCCCCCCCCGGTGGTGCATGCTTTATAGGACTCCTCACAAAGAGAATCAAAAGCATCTTTTTAAGACAAATGACCGCCCAGGCCGAGCGTGTTTGCTCGCATTGACAGAGCGCCAGAAGCCAATACAAGCAACGCAAGATAAAACAAGGCAGGGCTGCCGCAGAAATCTCTTTCAAACACACACATTCCCACACGCCCACAAAAGAAATAACGGCGGTGTCCTGGCTCAGTATAAAAGGCTTTCCTCTGGCTGGAGGTGCTCATCTGTCCTGGTGCTTCCCTCCTGTTGTATGTCTACCACCTGCTGTGGACTAGGGGACGCCACAGCCTTTAGGCTCATCCCTGGCTGTTCATCACACAGAGAGAACCCAGCCTGTGTTTTTGAGGCTAAGCATGAAATCTGTACAAAATGGCTGGGATCAGGTTCACCTAACTGTTGGTTCTCTTCTCAGGTGACAGACTTTGGGTTGTCAGTGAAGAAAGGTGGCGTTGGCAGTGAGAACATGCTGAAAGCTACCTGTGGAACACCTATCTACATGGGTATGGCTCGCACGCACACACACACACACATTCTATCCTCGGCCTCCAGTTGGTCCTTGTGTTTCAGGGGTGTCTCTGTTGTGTTTCAGCTCCGGAGGTGATCAACGCTCATGAGTACAGCCAGCAGTGTGACATGTGGAGCATCGGAGTCATCATGTACATGCTGTAAGGACAACACAGACACACACACACACACACACACACAGCTTTCCTCATACTGCACTCCTCCACGGCCCAGAACGTGTGCTGGGAGTTTAGAGGCAGCAGCCAGTGTGTGATGGTGTGTGTGCCTGGTTCCCACAGGCTATGCGGGGAGCCCCCATTCATGTCCAGCAGTGAGGACAGCCTGTTTGAGACGATCAAGAAGGGAGAGCTCACCTTCACTGGGGCCGCCTGGGACACGGTCAGCAACGCAGGTGACGCGCCTTGGCAACCCCCCCACTCCCTTCCTGCCTGTCTGAACCAGCGCGCTTTCAACGTCCACCAACCTTGTGCACCTTTTCATCTCAACAGCAAAGAAGGTGTTGATTCGTTTACTGAAAGTTGACCCCGCCCATCGCATTACAGCCAATGAGCTGTTAGATAACCCCTGGATCACGGTAAGGAAGCGCCCCTCGTCCCTGCTTTAGTCCACGATCAAAGGCTGCTGTGAGGAGTAATCAGGATCCCAAATAATTGGAGGTCACTTACGCAGGGGTTAATATCTCCCTCAGGGTGACACCAGCACCCCGACCACGCCCACCAACGTGCTGGAGATGATGCGTCTGTTCCGGGAGGATCCCGAGGGGGCGGAGGAGGCGGAGGGGATGGGGGAGGTGACGGAGGTACTGAGCCAGCTCTCCCTGAGCCTCAGTAGGGACAGCCAGACCCTGGAGCCCCCGGCCCAGCCGGAGAGCCAGGCCAGGGTGTCGTCGGCAAGCAGCGACAGCAAGAGTGTGGCCTCACACAGCCTGGATGGAGACACAGACAGCAGCAGCGGCAGCAGCAGCAGCAAGCCCCCCACCCCCACCAAACAGGTACCTTACACACACACACACGCACTGTGGCAAGTGATCTGCCGTCCCCCTCTCCGTCCCCCACAGCTCAATTAGCCAACGTGACAATGAGCTTGCCCTTGACTAACAACTAGCCCACTGTGTCCTACTGTAAGTACGCTTTCTTTTAAGTGCTGCGTTATCAACTCAAGGTTCAGCCAGGATCCATTATTTAGGGTCATTCTAGCCGGGTCCACGTCTCTCATGTCTCCCCCCCCCCCCCCGCCTCAGAGACAAAAGAAGAAGGCCGCCTCTTCCTTCCCCAGTGAATCGAGACTGAACGGGTCTGCAGGGAAGATGTGTCACCTGCCTTGCCCCTCTACCTCACAGGTCAGATGTGAAGGGGTGGACAGCCCCCCCCTCTAACACGCCCTCTCACACACCCCCAGTCACACACCCCTTCTCACACACCTCCTCTCAGACACCCCTTCTCACACACCCCTTCTCACTGCCTGTACTACCACAGGTGACAAAACACGCTACCGTCATGTTTAGAGCTAAATTTACAAAGAGTGTTGTTTGTTTCTGTCGAAACGTTCTGTTGTTCTCAGTCTGGTCACTGGGCCGATGTGTATGTTCAGTCACCACTAGATGGAGCCATATTAACTCACCAGACTAGCTTGGCTAGAACCCTCACCTGAACTAGAATATCTGAGGATGGTGACGTATGAGGCCCTGCCTCTGCGATGAACTTGACCACGATATCCGCGCAGTCCCATTCAGGTGGCGTCCAGGGCTCCAGTTCCACCCACCTCAGTATCCAGGAGCCCTCCCCAGCGGGGCCCTCTCCCAAACCAGTGCCTGGCCCGGGGAAAGCCTGCAAGCCCAAATCGCCCGCCCCACACGGCTCTCGGGCCGGGAGCCGCTCCGCCAGGCCGCCCGGCAAACCCAGGCCCAAGAAGAGCTCCCGGGCCCCTGGAGCCCAGTGTTCGGCCCCAGTTCCAGGGACGCCACGTGCCAAAGGAGCCGACCCCTGTATGTAGGGCACCTTGGGGGGTGGCAGGACTGCTAGATGCATGATCGCCTGGCAGTTAGGCCCCCCTCCCCCCACCACCACACACCCTCCCCCACCCTAATCATACCTCTAGCCATGGACTGACTGGTCTCCCTCACACATACACACAGATGCAGTTTTAAATAACATCCAGCAGGTAGATGAGGGCGATATGAGATGAGCTTGTCAGTCAACGTTGTCAGTGACAACTACTCAAATGTATTAAAGGGGAATTCCAGTGTTCCAGGGGCTCGGTACAGCCAAGGTCATACTTGACCCTTGCGATATTCAGCAGAGTAGCATCCGATACGCTACGACTCGACCAGTCTGCTGTGCGGTGTGACTGACTTCAGAGTGATGCAGGATGCCTTGTCATGTTAATTAGCTTCACCAAATGTACTGTGTTGTGCTGTGTCCTATCACACACACTGAAAGTCTTACTGAGTTCTTGCTTATTAAAAGTATATGAGAAACTAGAAGGGTGCGTTGATATCTCGTATTTATTCCATCGGGGGTAAACAGTTATTTATTAGTGGTTTACAGGGTTCTGTAGTTATCTGGTTCTTTTATGTCATGCAAAAATCTACTTCTGTAGTACCTTAAGTATCCTTATGGACACATTTGTTAAGTCATAAGATATTTCCAGATTGGTTTCCCAAAGGAATGATTTAAAAACGTGGCACCTTGCAAATGGTTAGATGTCCAAAGTTCTTTTGTTTTTTTAGAGTCCTCAGTAGATCTGTATTGCTAGCATGTCTGCGGTTCTGAAGATGATTGCCAAACATCATGAAGGGAAACACTGCTGTGCAGAAATGTCATTGTTTTTGTGTTCAATAAACAATCCAATTCGGTTCCCCCTGTCTTATTTTGACTCGACTGATTCTACAAACCACAAGCAGCTGACAGGTTCAGACGAACATTACCATATGGTTTCTGTCATCATGGTTTATATCTTGTCCCCCCCCCCCACACCCCCTACCCATTTTGACCTCTTACGTAAGCCCTAACCGCCTCCAGATAGGCACTTTACTCACTCTGTCAACCCAGAGAGCAGGGCCATAGCCTGGGAGCGCGCCCTTCCAATGCAAGGGGATTGGGACTGGGTACGACCATGTCTCTAATCTTGTTTTGGAGGCCATTGAAAGCAGCAGGAGCGACTTTGAAGGCTCTGCCAATTCAAGCACAGGTCTTTCTGCTGTCGGAAGAATAATCCCCAGAATACATACAACATTGAAGTAGTCAAGCAGAACCCAGTGAGGCTGGATTTCAAATCCAGCCCATTTGCATGTTGAAGTGATGTGTGGAGACACTGGGGCCTTGTCTGTGAGCGGGGGGCTGACTGGATGGAAGGGGTGTGGGCGCCGAGGACGAGGGAGGAGGGGGTCTGGTGATTGGATTATCCCTTTTGAAGTAAAACGCACGGTGCAGTTTCTCCCTTTGGGTGAGTGGTTCATGGCCTTTAAACTCCAAAGAGTACACATTCTCACAAAGGCTGCCCCAGTGGCTTCTACAGGTAGACTGGCTCCCCTTGATGGTAGACTGATAGACAGTGACCCAAAACATCCACTTCACACTTAAAGGAAATGTGTAGACTGTACAGACATGGATTTGGAAGGTACAGCAGCTGCGGGCTACAATAGCCTACTATACAGTTTCATGTGGGAATCTGCCGTCAAGTGATTGAGATGGATTAAGTCATTAAATAATGATGATGGTGTGCGTATCATGTCAGTGATACACTTCATGGTTGCTGGCCTGCGTCTTACTGGTTGTGTGGTGGGCATGAACTCACTGAACAACATTTACTGGCAGATTCAACCCTCTCTACCTGGGCGTTTTGCAAGGCGAGTGGCATGAGAAATCAAGCTGTGGAGATGCAACAATCCATTTGGTTTTCTAAACACCCTCTTCCCTTTAGACCTGAAAACAGAATTTGCATAAGGTCTGTTTCAACAACTTACTGTACGGCTAATGCCTTGTCAGAGACCGAGATGGGATTTCAACATATGGTGCTCATTTTCTGGTGCCAGAATTTTAATTCATTATAGGGAGAGAGGGGGGGAGGGGGAAATCTCCAAATTGAATTGTGCAAGTGGAATGTGACCTGCAGTAAATTATGGGAGTGCATCTGCAGGCCTCGGGGAAGAAGAGAAGAAGAGATTGAAAAACACGGAAGGGAAGCGGATGTTCTGATGGCTTTATGTCCAGCTAGGTTGATCGGTTGACATTCTCAGTATTGTCCATTTAATTATTAAAAAGGGAGACAAAAATGTCCTGTAGTTTTTTCTATATATATATATATATATTTTTAATGTACCAAACTTCAATCCCAACTACAGAGAAGAGGTTTATACAGCGAGGGAACACGCAGTAGGGTATGGTGGATAGGTTAGGGGCGTTAGTTTGGGACAAGGCATGGAGGCAAAGGAAATTAGAAAATGTGTCGGGATGGAACCAGGGATGCGCCCTCTGCCCCCCTCTCCAGCGGTGCTGCTGACAGATGGGAGCGGGAGGAGTGTGTGTGTGTGTGTGTGTGTGTGTGTGAGGGGGGGGATTAAAACGCTCCAGCCCCTTTTGGAGCCTGGTGAGCGTGTGTCACTGTGTCTAGGTGGGGTGCGGAGATGGCACCTGTGGTGCGGCTCTTGGAGCGTACAGAGGGGCGCAGGACTTCTAATGTCAAATAAGGCAAGGATGCGCTCAACCACCTCCCCCCCCTCCTCGGACCCCCTCCCTCAGATCTACTTTTATTCGCTGCCAGAGCGGGGGTGGTGGTGGTGGTGGGGGGGGTGGGGGTGCATCTCAATAACCTTAATAGAGCTCCCTTTAATTAATCAGCTCATCTGCAGAGACCCGATACCTGCAGCTGAGCCCCCCTGTCCTCCTGCACCCCCCCCCCCTTCGCCCCCCCCCCACCCAAACACAACATCCTCACTCTGCTGCCGTGACATTGTGGTAATGAGGTAACGCAGCTACAATGTCATGGAAACATGGTGCAGACGTTATCTTTGGGAGCTCATCGCCCATGCTGATGTCCCTGATCCCCTTCACTGTTGCATCACCCAGTGCGTGCCACCGCGTGTGCGTGCGTGCGTGCCAGTGTGTGCGTGTTTGTGCGCTTGCATGGCTGCTCCTCTTGCCGTCTTAACCAAAACAAACAGAGCCGTAATGGCAGCGTAAACGAGGGAGGTGGCCACGTAGCGTAAGCATGGCCTCCAGCTCTGACAGAAGAAAGAGGAGGGAAAATGCACGCCCCAAGTAAACATTTGAAACAGATGGCGGTTTCAAAGCAAGCCTCATCAATCTTTGTTGACACTATTCCTTTTTTAAACTACTCTTATTTGGGATATTTGCAATTATAATGCATAAGCTCATTTGAATATCAAATTAATTAGTGAACACACTAGAGTAAATGCCTTTTTTATAAGTCCTTGTTAAAAGTGAAAAGTTCTCAACTACGGTTGGATGGCGTGTTAATTTACAGTGATATCTTTTCCCAAGTTACTGCACATAAAAGGCATTACTATACATATTTTAATAGGGAGGTGGTTGTTTTCCAAGCAATTTTCTGCTAGAGTACATTTTTAATTTATTCATATTTAATTTATTGGTCTCTGCATACCCACTCAGTAAAACTAATCAACACCACGTATGGGCCTCTTAAAGTCACAGCTCTCTCTGGCAGCAGGCCTCTGATCAGGTCCAACCCTTCATTTCAAAAGCCCTCTCCACTCCTGCTCAAAGCTGCTAGAAAATACCCAGCATCCAGTCAAGCAGGATGATACCACCTCCATGGAGACTGTTCGATTCTCACAGACAACCTTTTAATAATTGGAAAAAAAGTCTGAAAATGAAAAATGTGCCCAGCCTTGAATCATCCGAAATATTTCAATTTCTGCGGGTAGTGACCATCGCGGCTGCTGTCGGAATGTCATCCGCTAAGGACAGTGGTTCTGCCTCCCTCTCTCCCTCTCTCTTTCGCTCTTCCTCCCCCTCTCTCTCTCTCTTTCCCTCCCTCCCTTCCTCCCTCCCCCCCCCTCTCTCCCTCCCTCTTTCTCTTTCTCTCTCTCTCTCTTTCTCTCTCTATCTCTACCGCTATCTCCCTCCCTCCCTCCCTCCCTCCCTCCCTCCCTCCCTCTCTCCATCCCTTCTCTGCTTCCTCTCCTCAAACTCCTCTGCCCTTGAGTTGGCTTTTTTACGGTGCTTTGGCAATCATTTAACACAGTGTGACTGCAGTTCTTATCACCTGAGTCCACTGTATGCTCCAAATACCTATCGACCCATTGACACACCGCAAGGAGGGACCTGCACAGCCGTACACATGGAAATGATTTCAATTAATTACCCTTCCCCCTAGAGGTGCTGGGGAGAGAGGGAAGGGGGGACAAAAGAACTCCAAACAACAGGAGCGTTCCTCCAGCTGTAATGTGCTCTGTGTGTAATGAGCGTCGGAAAGGTCATTTGACACATTTCTGGCCGTTTGAATCCATTTATTTCCAGCGCTTTTTCACTCTGCAGTGCGGTCTGGTGAGGCGCTGAGGGCTTGTGTTACCACGAGTGGAGGCTCTGTTTCCTCCCTGTAGCTGGGGTCTGACCGCAGGTCTGCACGACAGGCTGGAGAGCCGGGAGATAGTGAAACCCAGTGTGCCAGATCCAATCAGTGGCTCTATCATAGGAAAATCGGCTCCATCACCTTCAACATAATTGGAACATTCATTACAGTCCAGTAAAATGGCAAAGCACCATTAGATGCTTTAGAAGAGGATTTCTGGAGAATGAAAGACTTCAGGGTCATGATACAGGGTCACAGTCAAGTAAATAATGGGAATTGGTCCTTCGGGGCTCAGCAAACCACTAGGCCTCCTGGAAACGCATGGAAACACAACTTGGCACAGCAGAAGGAGGGAAAATTCAATTATCAGACGGAAAATGAAATGCCCCTCACCCCCTCAACACAACAATAACAACAATCAGAGGAGAACATTGCGATCTCCCAGCTAATATCTACACAGCCTTGATGGAGAGTGGAACATGACTGTTCTTGTTAACACCGCGGTCCCTCTGAGGTCCCTCGGCGGGCTCCTGCTGTAAACATGGGATTGATGACCTGTTACCATGATCACGCAGCAACGCTGGAAGACAAAGGCCACCCATGTCAGGTGTACTGTGACAGCAGAACTACAAGGCTTCGTTTTTGTCCCCTGAGAGCCGGCAACTCAAAAGATCAATAACTGAAACTTGTTAGAGAGCCAGAACACATTGTTGTTGTTGTTGTTGTTGTCAGAACACTTTCAATGCAGGGTTGAGGACCTGTCCATTGTGGTGGTGCAGTATACTGTAAGATGGAACAGTAGAAGATGGAACAGTAGAAGATGGAACAGTAGAAGATGGAACAGTAGAAGATGGAACAGTAGAAGATGGAACAGTATTTTCTGTTTGAGTTTGACAAGTGTGACACGCTAAGCAGAGGATTGTGGGTCAGAATAGCCAGGAAAGCATGCTGATTGGCTTCCATAATGCAAAATGCAAGTTATTTTTCCCATTCTGCATTTGACATGCATATTGGAACACAAAATATTATCCTGGCATGCTATAAATACTGCACCTTATAGTGCAACACTGTATCTTGTTCAACAATATCTAGCAACACCATGAGCCATCAGCCCTGTTGCACTACATAGTGAACCAGCTGCTGAACATGGTCCCTTCAGTGGACCTCCAGGTGTGCAGAGGGGTGAGAGTGCAGTTCTCCACCCCACTCCCACTCTGAGGGCCCCAGTGTGGCCCCAACACGGCCCCCTCTACTTCCAAATGGGGTGTTTTGCTATTGCTCATTTTATGTTTGTTGTCGTGTTTTCCAACCGCTCTAGAGATAAATTTATCACTGTAAACCATGCAGAAAGTAAGGCAAAAGCATTTGGTTGATCAAAGGCAGAATATTTAATATGTTTAGGTTTGAAAATTGAGTTATTATTTATGTTCTGAGGGCTGTTTTATGAAACTTTGTAACAAACAAAAGGGTCTGAGGAACAGCATGTAAGAAGGGTGAATCCTTAAACTCCCAGCAGCCTCCAGTCAATACAGATATAAGAATACCAGATTCTCTTTGAGAGGTTTAAACTTCCTCACAACACATTTACTTCTACAATAATGACTCTTTTTTTTGTTATTTTTTGGGGTGTGTGTGTTAGTGTGTGAGTGTGTGTGTCTCAGGGAAGGGTGTGCAGCTGCAACAAACATCCTAGAAAACTCTTGATGAAACAATCGGGTAAGACTTATTCAGCGTGCATTACCAGGAACCATGTGACCGTGTCAATCTGAATCTCTGAAGACGCTTCAACCTCCACCATAAAGATATACCACCTAAGGTCTGAGCTGTGTCCAGATGCATGTATGCTCTAACCAGGTGTTGATGATGGCCAGTAGCCCCCCCACCTCCACCCCCACCCCTAACACACACACTCCTGCAGCCCAGAAACCAAATTTGTTTTTTATTCACCATGTAAGTTGCACAAACACAGAATTTACTGCGGCAGGATGGCGCAAACAAAAAGCATATACGGGACTTAGTAAAGGTTAAAACGTAGGCAATAACTTTACATGGATAGGAATATATAAAAGCAAGGCTCACACAGCCAAGGCTCACATACAGGAAATGGAGCCTGAAATCCCCCAGTCCTCTCACACCACTCAGCGACCAGTGTGATTGGACTTCTCACTCTCGGCTGCTCCGCATTATTGACCATTATCACGCTGTGGTCCGTGTGTAGGGTGACACTGGTGCGCTGATGGGGAGGCGACAGGAAGGACCTGGACTGCAATAACGGATTATTAGCTTTTTCCCAGCTCCCTTGGGCTGGATTTACACTGGGTATCCACACACCTCTGAGAGCAGTCCACTGTCAAAACAGCAGTATCCACCAGTAGAGCAATGTCCATAAAGTCACGCACACACAACCACACACACACATACAGTATATATATGTATACTGAAGGCAGGAACTTATACATGGCCGCACTTATTGTGACATACAGGACTAACCGAACATACAAACAAGACATTCTCTTGCTTTGTGTTCAGAGTCTCTATTGACAGGCTTCTCTACAATTAGCCCCATCAATGGTGATATTCTTGTTTGTCACAACCACTGAATGGCCTCCATTGTTCAGAGACCAAAACATATTTTCCCCAGCCAATTTACTGTGTAAGCTTCTCTCCAGGAACAAAGAATAGAGCAAGCACTGACGCTTTCCAAGCCGGTTGACTATTACCTGCTGTGAACAACAATGCATCACAGAGAATGTATATTCTACAGAGAGCGATAGAGACACACAGAGAGAGAGAGAGAGAGAGAGAGAGAGAGAGAGAGAGAGAGACACACACACACACAGCGAGAGATGGAGAGATGCTGATCGGCTCAGGCCGTTTGACGTGTGACGTTCTTGTCCTTGGTAATGTTAGAGCTGTCCCTGGTGACTGCTGTCTTGTGTCCCAGCCCTGTTTAGAATACAGTCAGAACTTCCTTAAGGGACAATAACATCAGCCGGCCTCAATTAGGTTGACATTTTGCTGACATGCAGATTGCTTCTCCTCTGTCTTTTTATGTAAAACACTGATATGCCAGTCACCTATGGATGGCTGAACTTTGGGAGAATCAATGCTATTGATGAATCATAGATCATACAAGTCAACAAGACTGACATTATTAGAATGAATTCGTTGTGCAGGGAAAATCAACATTAAATTGTAATCATAATCAGACAAAATGAGTTATGTATAATCGATAGCGCAATTATGATAATAGAGTTTCTTGTTGTGACGCAGAGAAATAAGCACATTCATACACACACCACTGTGTGTCTGTGAGTGTGTGTATTTGGTCTTGTGTACACATGTTCATTTATCATACATTGTCCGGCCTCGCTGTGCACACACACTCAGATGGCTTATGCATTACTATGACTGATCGGTCGATCAACATGAAAGGAGAGAGAAGCATTCTTGCAGAAATGTCCAACGGAACATAATAGCTCAGTGACATTCCTCCAAAAAGGTGCGCAGAATCCTCCCTCCAAACCACAGGGCATTCGCAGGCGACAGGCACAGAGAGAAAGACACATTTGTCCTCTCACGTCCCTGAGCAGTAATCACCCCAGGACGCAGAGGTCACCCTCGAGCTTGACAACAGGTCTGGTTGGCTGCAAACCCTCATGGAACATCTAGACGCCTTCATGTGTCGCAGAGGCAAACCAATGCCGCAACATTAGAATCCTGGAACCTTTGGACATGCGCTACTTCCTTGAAAACATATTGCTAGGGGATTGTGAGAGGGGGAGCACAATATAGCCGTCAAATCCGAGGAGACACTGGCATTTGATTGTGTCCTTTGGTGAATCCTCAGATATTGGCGGGATTGCAGGGGCTTTTAGCAGAAGCACCATGAACTACTCTGCCACAATAACAATAATTATTAATCAAATCTTCCAAATTACAACAAAATAGTCATATGAAAAACAATATCCAGGGGTTATAATAGCTTTTGCCTGTTTGGCAATTATTAGGAAGACAGGGTAGCACGAGGCAATTAGCAGCTCCTCAGAGCACAAACACAGCGTAAACGGTACAGTACGCAGAACTGCAAGGATTCATGAGCCAGGCATGTGTGCTCGACCGATAGACAGTCAAGCAGGCTGCGCACCCCCAGACAGTGTTATGTTGGGATCAACTCATGCTAAAGCAATTTGTGTCAACGAAGACTGGAATAGAGAAATTGAATCATTCAGTTCTGACAAAGCCTCTGGTTTCTGAGGGACCTCAGAGCAGCCGAGGTGACAGATGATGTTTGGTTCAGCGCCTGTGAGTGGCACCCCATTCTGACAGTCTTTTGTCGGCGGCTCGGGAGGTCGAGGTCACCGAGGCAGAAAGAGAGAGCACCTTATAAGGAGAGACCACGCTGAAGACCCCTTCACCTAGACCAGAGAACCAATAGCAGCGGGCGAAGAGATGGACTGAGAAAGTAATCGACTAAAGGTGAGAGCGAGCGAGACGGCAGTGCGGGCGCGGACGGACAGACCGACGGACGGACGGAGAGATAATGGGGATAACGGGATGGGCTCGTCCTGAACGGTTCCCGCTCTAATGTTGTGGAACATCATCTAAAAATCGTGGATGATATGCGTCTGCTGCCATCATCTATCAGCAGGCAGGCTGTCTAGCCACGGCTCCACCCCAGGTCGGTCCCTCTCCGCCACGCAGCGTGAAGACTTCCACATGCTGCTCGAGATCCTAAAAGCCCAGAAGACCATCAGACAGCTCATCATTCTGCTCCCCATCTGGTTCCTCTGGACTGTGACTTCACTAGGGATGGGCACGCGGTGCTGCCTTTGCCAGCTTCTGCATAGCCTGCTATCCCCATCATCATCATCATCATCACCACCATCACCAGACCTGGGATGATGTAAGGGCCAACATCTTAACGTCCAGCTAATTGCTCACATGAAGAACCCTCTTGCAGCGAATGTAATGTGGTAATGCTTTGACCTTCCCTCCACATGTTTAAAGTACAATTAGAGCACCGGGATCAAACACTCCAGCAGAGACGCTCAGCGGAGACAGAGAGAACAGAGAGGAGCAGACTCTTTTTTTAACGTTTGAGGCTGCCGTGATAATCGCAATAGCAGCAGTGGCATTAACTCATTACGTGTAATGGGCTTTTCACATGAGTTGTTATGGGAGAGCTTTGAAGAGAGTGACACCCGGGTTCGTCGGCTCGCAGCAGTCAAACAGCTCCGATGTCTCGTCTAACGGCTGGTGTGCACTCCTGCGAGTGTTTTGGTTACATTTTCAGGTTTCAAAGCGTTTTCATCTATATGTGTGGGGAATGCAAAAGGGAGGGAAGTGCGATGCTGGGGCGGTTTGGAGTTTGTTCATTACCGGGCGTCGGCTCCGTATCTGGATTATTTGGCATCAGGAAAAGATGCTGTGAAGCTGGGAGACTTAGCTTTCTTCTCTCCCGCAATTTTTCTGCAGCATGTTGGCACGGCTGCTCCGTGCACAACTATAAGAGCTCAGTTTGATCTTTCGCCTAAAATCGCTCCACTCAAAGGAAAGATTTAAGACCACTTTCATCATGAAAGGCTCTTATAAGGTGAGCTGAATATACCTGGATTGAAGGTGTTCCTTTTGGTGAGCATG
Source organism: Neosalanx taihuensis (assembly GCA_030340665.1). Classification (NCBI taxonomy): domain Eukaryota; kingdom Metazoa; phylum Chordata; class Actinopteri; order Osmeriformes; family Salangidae; genus Neosalanx; species Neosalanx taihuensis. Next base: position 12,123,187 of record CM059295.1, read on the forward strand.
CTGTACAAACTGGGCCAATTTGCAAGGTGAATACACGCACACAAACACACACACATGGACACGCACAAACACGCACACACACAGACACACACACATGAAAATAGATAAGTCAGCCTCAAAACTTGTTGTTTCATCCTTTACTCGGGCTTTCATGTGGTTTTAAGTTGGAGCGACTATAATCATTCTAACATGCTCTTCCCTCCTGAAATCCACCACAAACGTAGCAATGAAAAGCATTATAGTTTGAGTCATTGGGTCTAATAAAACGCTGTCAGAGTGAAGTCTCCTGTCATCTTCATTTGGGCCTTGTTAGGAGCAATTCTCCACTGCGGAGCCGGATGTGTGAGCGACTGGGGTCAGACACTGTAATTTGTGCCTAGTGAGGAACGGCCAATGAAAACCCTGGGCCGGGTGCAAACAGCCTTCAAGGGGGCTGGCCTCACTTTCCAAGGCGCAGAAATGACAGAGCCAGCGGGTAAATCCATTATCCTGAGGAAGACTCATTATGGTGAGCCTGTGGAAGACTGTCCACTATGGGCTCTACAGCCTGCCACTCTCCTGTCCTCTCCTCTCCTCTTATACTCCCCTCTCCTGTCCTCCTCCATTCTCCTGTCTTCTCCTTTCTACCTCTCTCTTGTTTTCTCCTTTTCTTCTCTCCTCTTCTCCTCAATCCCTTTAAAATTAAATTACAATTAAATAAGCCTTTGCTTTTCTTCTACCTCCTGAAGACACAAACCTACCCTCACTGCCAGTGATGGAATGCAAGTAACCAGGCTGTGTTAGAGTTGGCAGCAAAGAAGAGCTGAACTTTGACCCTGTCCTGGACACCTCCTCTCACCTTTCTTTCTGCTGTCTCTTATTCAATGGCTTCTGTTGATGACACATAATTGAGGCGACTAAAGCGACCCAAGGCCAGCGTTGGCCCCTCCCCTTACGCGGCCACACAGATAAAACGGCCCATGGAGGCGACAGACATGGGGGGGTGGGGTGGGGTCAGCGCAAATCACACAGAGGGGCTTTCTTGTGTCTGTCAGCCGACACTTTAAAATGTTAATGGGGGGGGGGGGGGACAAAGATGGAATGGCCCTGAAAATGCTAATTGTCCCTAATTCATGTAAATAGCTTTTCTAATGGAGGAATTAAGCTTTTTAAATACGCAATTGGAGGCAATCAGTCCTTTCATTTGGTGGGGTGGCACAGGTGTAGGGGATTGAAATTCATCTTTCACACTGGGCTAGCTCATTTGTCGCTTGGCTGTAGCCAGGCAGGACGGACTGGACGAGGACCTGGAAGACAATGTCGGGTGTACGCACACATGCGCAGTGACAGGGGAAGGAGACACCGACAGGATGCTGGCATGACTGGCTGAGCTGATGGCACGCTGGTCCCAGTCGTCACTCATGTCAGGACATTATCTGGTGCCCGAACGACCGGCCTCTTGTCCCCTTACACCGCAAGCTAGCCTCCTCCACCCATTACATTTACATTTAGCCATTTAGCAGACACTCTGTTCCAGAGTGACTTACAGCAAGTACAGGTACGTTTCCTACCCCTGAGGCAAGTAGGGCTCGTCCAAGATTCAAACCAGGAACCTTCTGATTACTAACCCGAACTCCCTTACCACTCAGCCACCTGACTCCCCATTAGAACGATCGATCACATCCAAGATAAACATTGGGATGCTAAAGAACAACTCATGACACTGTGATGAAAGGGAAGCACGCGTAAACACAAACAAACGGAGAAGTGGGGGTCTGATGCAAGGTGATGGTAGGCCAGCCTTCCCTGACTTATTACTCTGATCATCTCAAAGAGACAATAGAACACAAGAGGTCACATGACCCCATGTAGCCACGCCCTGTTGCATCAAGGCCGGAGAAGGAGAGAGAAAGAGCGAGAGACAGACAAAGACAGGGAGTGAGCGATAAAAAGAGAGAAGGGGAGGGAGAGAAAGACGCAGAAGAATGAGAGAGCTATGAATGAAATGCGCTGGCCAGATAGAGAATGACTTCATAGTCAATATGAGGCGGAGACTGTGGCAGTTCTGAGGGCACAGAGATCCTGGCTCTGAGGGGAGGGGGGGGGGAAGGCCCCCGCTAATGAACGAGACAAGAAAAACCTTGTTTAAAAGGACAAATCAGATCACAAGATTTCAAACCCATTAGCTGCTACTCACCGTGAATGATAATACATGATAAAGGACGGTCGGGCCTTTTGATTTCAGAGCAAAAAAAATCAGTGTTGTCTTGGGAACAAGCTTTTCCTGGAGGAGAATCAAAGAGCAGTTCATTTTCACACTGACCTTCAGGGCTCCAGGCAGCCAGACAAGGGCACAAACAGATTGAGAATTAATTGGTGCAATTAACATTTTGTGATTATAAGGACTCCAAATCAATACACTATGCAAATAGCAGTATTGATGTGCTGCAGAAACCTTGTTAATTGTGTTTGGTGAACAAACAGGCTTCTATGTTACTCTTCCATAATGGAACAGGAGGCACGAAGAGGCTCAAACTGCTGACCACTTGAGATGCATGAGGGTGACCAGAGCTCTCTCTCTCTCCCTCTGTCTCCCCCCCCCCCCCCCCCCTTCCGTACCTCCATCCCCCTCCCCGGCACTCCTCCTCACCCCCACTGTCTCCTCTCAAAGCGCTTAAGGGAAAGTTTGGGAGTTTGATGGTCTTGTTTGCTTTTAAGTTGGCCCTTTAGTGCTCCTTTGAAGAGGCTCTTCTCCCAAGCTGCAGTGTGGATGCAGCTGCCTCCGTGTGCCTGTGATCTCCTCGCCACGCCGCTCGCATGGCAGGCTGAAGCAGATTACTCAAATGGCCTCCTGCTTTCTCTCTTTTACTGTTTGTTTCAGCGCGGGGCAGTGGGTGATGGCCGCCGCACAAAAACAGAATTGAAACACTCCACGCAGACAGCCATTCTAATGAATTAGTTTCAGCTTTATTGCTATGGACTGGATTTTCCACTCTCGTTATTAAAACCGCGTTGAAAATGCACTTTCATTTCAGATAAGTACCAGTAATCCTGTTTGTGGAGCGCCGTAGATGAAGTTAAATATAATTTAAGCAGAAACGGAAACGGGCGGAACAATGTAATCACTGAAAGTGAGATTGAAGTGATGCTATTATTATTATCATTATTATTATTATTTTCGTTATTAGAGCTTACTGTTTGGGAGAGAGAGTGGAGTCGGTGACAGGGCATCAGGATATGTAGGTGAGGTGAGGGGCAGAATGCATACTCTACCCAATAGCTATCACACAGATCCAATAAATCATAGCCCACTCAGCGCTCGGCTCTCTCATATTACCCATCTCACTGTTTGTCCCTATGACAATAGCTTGCAAATTACATTCAGGAGCTTAGAGCTCGAACCCTATTGGACATCCCACAAAGAGCCAGAGTCAGGGCTGGTGGAGTGCAGTACCGTGGTAAAGCACTACTGTTAATTACGCAGGGTTAAGAAGCCTTGGGGGAGTGGGGTGTAGGGGGTGGAGTGTGTGTGTGGTGGTGTGGGGGGGGGGGGGGGGGGGGGGGCGTTAGCTTGGCCTTCTCAGAGCTCCAGTTCTAGCAGGAGGGATAAACATGGCAGTGGTAGTGGAGCTGTGATGCTAACCTTCATGTCTCCCCTATAGTCAACCTTTCCTCTGCTGCCCCCTTGTTCTGCTAAGGAGTCTGGGAACAAAAACACAGTCCCTTGTGATGGTGTGGTAGGCGCCTGATAAAAAGGTGCAAATATTAATCCTGCAATGGTTTATGTTAGTCACGGCTTTTAACAAATAGAAATTATTAATATTAAAAGAGCGTTACCGAGGACTGTTAAATCATTTACACTCCGCCCTCAGTCATTAAAATGAAGAATGAGGTCCTCAAAACCAAGATTACAGGTAATGTCATAAAACAGAACAATTGACATGTTATTAGCCGTTTGTTAGCATGCTAATTGCTCTTAATTCTTTTCAGTTCGGGCTGCGCTTGTTTAAAGCATTAGCCTTAATCCCCATGGTGATGAAGTTGGTGTGCCGAGTTACTCAGGCAGAGTGGACATGGCATTCCAGCACCATGGCAGCTAACCATGGAAACAGAACCATTAGCAGCAAACAGCAACCAATAACACTTATTCAGACTAATATGTTGTGAATATGCAAATTCTTAGTGGAGCATGGGGGCTCCTCCATGTCAGATGGACAGTGCTCTAATGTAGATAGCACAGCGTACAGACTGTGGGTGTGAAGGAGATGCATGAAACCAATTTTCATTGTGATCCATGAGTTTTACCTTACAGAGCCGCATGTGCGCGCAGGTCCGCCTCACTTCCTCGGTGACCCTGTGGCCGCTTGGCCACAAAGAATCCGTCCTCCGAGTGGGGGCGCTGCCTGATGAACTTCCCCTGCTCCCAGGATCAATCCAGGGCCGGTGCGGTCAGCGAATCAACAAATCACACGTTGACACATCGGCGAACATGCGCCGGACTGCAGGAGAAATCCGCACGTTAACATGAGGCTGCACGGCCTCAGGGTCAGAAGGCTGCAGGGAGATGAGGCCGGCCTCGGCCACACTGATGCTGTCAGCGCTGCTTCATACACCCTACTGGTGAAGGAGGCGGCAACGAGATAGAAGAGGGCGGTATAAAGTATGTTTCGAAAAACGGCCCCAGTCTTTGTGGCCAGTAAAGGTCACTCAGTCACTATTGATGCTGATGGGATTCTACTGATACTCACGTTGCCAGTAGTCGGAGCCACTACATGAGATGCAGATAATGATTATTAGGGTGGAAATAACATTGGAGAGAAATGGCCTTGTCTATTTATCCTGTCAGACTACCAAGACGGAGCGGTAGAAAAGAGACAATAGTATTGCGTTTTCAGACATGCCTCAAAAAGACCTTGTCAAGATTGATGTCTTCCCTGTAGCTCTCGAAGTCTCTAGTTAATAGTAGGGGAAGACTCTACCAGTATCCACTTCTGGCTAAAAGCACCACCCGTGAATCGAGGACATTAGAGAAAAAAATAGAAGGAGGGTACAAGTCATTTCTATAGGGTGGCGAGACACAGGGAGAGCAGAATAGCCAATCTGTGGCGTGTAATGGATATGTCAGGAGTTGCTAAATCATAGGTGTCCAGGGCAGAGAGACAAGAAAACCAAACATAATGTCATCCTTTGGAGAGAGGGGAGGGGAGAAAAGAGAGGGAAGGAAACTAACCAAAAAGTGAAAACAGATGCAAGAACGGGAAAAATGGCAAAGGATGGATAAATATGGGTTTAAATTCAGGAATAAAAAAAAGAGAAGAGAGGAAATCCAAAATCTTAACCGTTTATTTCCGTGCTGTTGCTTATCGTCAGGTCTTTGGTGCCCGGTATGCTGGCCTGTTGTGCATTATGGAAATGAAGTAACGCTACTTTGCTTAACAATAACACACTGACTTTGAATCCTCTTACTTAAGGTTTGATTGCTTCTTGACGCTGGTTTTTAAATGAATTGTGTTGAGGAGTGATAAAGAGCTTATTGTCAGGAATAAAAGCCCAGAGCAATGAAGAAAAGCTACACATGGAGTGGCCAGACGATCCAGCCTATTACGGTGAGGGAATGGTGTCCTTGACTGCCAGGACGGCTTAGAATTTTATTTCATCTTGTTTTGCTGCCTGCTGACAATGATGCGTGACTCTGGCACTAGGGGGAGAGGGCATCCATGAGAGCCAGTCTAGATCTCATTTACGTGTGTGTTTGTGTGTGTCTGTGGGAGTTTCTGTACTGGGATGAACGTTTGGGGAGGCAGTCACGCTTGTGTGCTAGAGAGGTGTGTGTCGGTATGATAGTGTCGTTAGCATTAGTTGTTGGATGCATTATGAGAGTGCACTTGCGTTGAATGCATCCCTGCTTGTCATTCTCCTTGCGTGGACTGAGTTTGGGATGTGTGCGCGCGTACACCCTCTCACTTCGACCTCTAGCAGTCTCACACACCTAAGCCCCAAACTTCATGTAAATTAGGACCACTGAGGACTGGAGGACTCTGGGATTTGTTGTTTATCTGCCGAGCGTAGAAGACGGTTGAGCCGTAATGGCTCTCGGGTGGGTTCAGAACGTGGACTTTGTGTTCCTCAGCAGTTTGAAGCCGTCCCATTGTGCTGCCTGGTCTCCATGCTGCGCGGCCGGCTGCTTGATTTTAGATGGGCACAGTTCGGTTAAAGGTTATCGGTGCTTTCGTCAAGGTTAGCTAGCGCCGTGGCTCCATCCGGGCCCAGCTCAGGCAGAGTTCCCGGAGGGAGGCCGTCTATGCTCAGTCCGTTTTCTCTCTTCAGACCCACCTCACACGAGATCCATCAGTATAAACGATTACGCCATGTTAAATGAAGGCTGTGCTAATTGGTCCTTCTGGAACCCCAGAAACAAGAAAAAAAAGCAAGCTGAGTGTGCTGAGGAGAAACTCCCACAGACACAGTGAGTGACTTTATTAAGGGCAGCATTACAATGAATTATGCAGAGCTACAAAACAAAAGGGTAAAAAAGACCCACTCTGACTCTATCTCTGACTCAGGCATGCCAACAGCGATTACTTTTAAATAAAATATATTTCCAATAATTATCTCATGTGATTCTGTGTGTTTTCAAGCATACAGGAAATAATGATCTTGCACCAAAAGGGTGCTCCAAAAATCGTGAGGGTCACATTTTTGCTTCTGATTGTTTCAGGCATTACAGACAACCTTTTCAAAGAGATTTGGTCCGAGTCCTCCCCTCATTTGAGCGGTAGAAACATTGAAGACCAATTTGTAGGATTAGTGTACACAGTGGAGAAGAAGTTAGAGCTGAGGACGCCCACATGACCGACGTCCCTTCGTGTCCTTCTCAGCTCCACCCTGGGCCAGAGACTAAGCCCCTCTGAAGCCAAGCCACGCAATCACAGCCCCAGCCCAGCCTGGACCCCCAAACCTCTCCTCTGCTTCCCACCTTCCCAGCCTACGCCTAAACCCACAGCCCTATCCCCAGTCCCCAGCCCTCTCTGCTTAGCTCCTCCTGGAACTTTATTTAATGAGGGAAGCTAGGTGGTTGGCATGTGCAGGTCCCACACCAGGCTGATAGCAGCACAGAAAAAGCTTTCATGAAGCATGGGTGAACAAATGGGATTTAACACACAAGAGGCTCTGATGGCCTATTAATTCTGCATTGGCCAGTTTCCAGAATGAGCCAGGCTCTCCTAATTCATGGCTAATTTCTATCAGAGGCACCAGGAGACATTTTTTTTTTACTGGGCAGGATGCATCCGCATAACTTTAATGGATTCATTCAGAGGCTACGACACAGAAACATTGATTAGACTTCCTCTGAGACCCGCCTGCTAGTTGCTTGACATAGGCAGCAAATGAAATGTGACCTCCAGTAAACAGGCCTAAACCAGCTAGCCCCGGCATAATCCATTAGCTCAGTACTCCTCTCAGTCCTATTTAATTAATGAAGTGATTTGAAAAGGAAGCTGCAATTACCGTTCTATGGAACAGAAAATGGAGGAGATATAAGGACAACATGCCCACACACAGTAAAGCGTGTAGAGGAAGTAGAGGAAGAACAGTGTCGAAACCATCCTTGGCAATAGAAAGGATATTCCAGCCTCGAGACTGCAGCCACAAAATGCAAGCAGATGTGTCAGAACCTAGCAGGCTATGGAAAGACCCCGTTTTTTTGGCTAGCTTTCTTAAATATTTGTCAGCAGGAGAAAAAGTCAATTTATTCATAATTTGCCAAAGTCAAGCAGTGACAGCAGGGGAGAGGGAGTTAATCAATTTGCAGTGAAATGAAAAGCAGCAGAGGGGGAAAATGCTATCCACTTTTGTCTGATGCGAAGGGGATTTAACAGTAGGCCCATTCTAGCCATGCTACAGTCCCATGGTTACACAACCTAATCAGCAGTTCTTCCAATCTGGTCTTTGGAATTCACATATGGTACACTCCTGGTCTTTTGAACCAAAATCACTCTCCCTCGACATGTTCCGGTGTTTGTATGGCCAACTGGGTCTCACCGGCTGAGCAGAGGAAGTATGGTGTTTATCCATCAAGCAAAGCTCTCGCCATGTCCTCAATGTCAAAGGAAAGGCAAGCACAACATCTCTGTAGGTGCATATGTTACATCACTTATTTCTCTAATTGCATTCATTTATTTATTTTCAATTAATAATGTATAATGCAACACACAGTGATATGCAAATGAACAATTTGATTTTAATGAGTTTTTAATGACCAAACAAAGAATTAGTACCCAGTGTGGTGTGCATGAAATTTGCTCAGGGAATGAATTTCAGAGCTTTTTTTAATGTTTGAGCAGAGAACATCACTGGATATTTCTGCGAGCCGACTCACCACAGCAGATTCCATTTTGAAAGTCATTATCTCAAGGTCGTCAAGACCACAGCAAGAAGGGCAGTTTTGACAAATGTTATGCTTGAGAAACAGTGGTGACCATTATAACCACACAAACATAGCAATCATGGAGCAAAACAGAGGCCCACACTTTGAATTAGTTACACATATCACACAGCCCCAGACAATGGAAAACTCCCCTACCAATGTCCTGCACATTCTAACGATTCTCATTGCTCTGGGAGAAAAGGCGCAGGGCCACATGCCTCTGGACCCAAATGGCATTTGATAATGGCTTTTTTCAGCAAACCAAAAAGACATTGTTAAGATTTACATTTTCAAATATATGCTGACCTTTTTTCCCTCCTCTCCCCTGTTCGCTTGTCATCAGGCTTGGTAATTGAATCAATATATTTCCTGATCAGCCCAGAGATTGAATAAGGTCACGGGAAGCCATGTGTGGACATTAAAAATCATTATTCTACTCAAATTGAGCAGAGATGGCATAGACCATTCAGAGTTCAAAATGAAATTCTATTAGAGTCTATTACACTTTTACAATTATAGCGACGTTTCAATATTACAACGGGAAATGAAGTCATAATAAAAAGCCCAGAGGTGTATTACAAAGAAATGACTCAACTTTTTTTCACCTTTAGGCTCTTATTGAATTGATAAAGAGAACTTGGCGACTTTCCGGTCACTGATAAGTGACCTCATTCATGTCAAATAGTCTTTTTCCTCTGCTCCTTTTTCTTGTTTTTCTAAAAAGCTCCCCATGGCTACATAGTGCATGGAGAACAATGTCCTACATTTAAAAAGTGCTACAATAGTTTGCTGGTCTTTAAATTAATTTTACTAGAAGGCACTATTTGCAAGGAGTGTTGTTAGCCACTAAAACAATTAGGCCTTTAATTACGGTTAATTATACATCATTTTTAGAGGCAGAGAAATTGCCTCAGCACTACTCCGCACACTAGTCTACATAGAAAGAAAGGCTAATTGAAAAACTAAATACCATCATGCAAATGGACGGCAATGTTTAAATCCTGTTACTGCTCCCAAACAGAATGGGAGAAAATTGAATAAACTGTATCACATTATTAACTGAGAACTTCCAGTTTTAAACTCTTGCAAATAATGTCTAACTATCAAAGCAGGACTTAGATAAAATTCAATTTTTAATTGGCTTGGTTATTGAAATTAATAACACTTATCAGCCATCAACTTATCAACCCTGCACGCATAGAGTGAAAATGAGAGAAAGAGAGAGATAGAGAAAGAGAGAGAAAAGGCTGGAGTGAGACACAAAACTATTTCTTTGGGCTTAACATCTATTATGATCAGTCCTGTGCCAATGAGTTTACATGTTCATAAATGAGCACCAACCCGGTCTATCTCAAATGGGAAATGAAATTGGCTTCTCGTCTAATGCGGTGGTGTCCTTTGCCATGCCTCCACGGCAACCGACAGTGGGATGGAGACAAGAGAAGCTCATCTCCTCAGTTGTCAAACCGCTGTTCCACTTTAAGGGCAGCCCCTCTGTTCAATTAGGCATGATGGGAACAGTGTCTGCAGTGTTCCTACGCTCCTTAAACCCCAGTCAAATGACAGTGAACACTAAAGCCTGAGCAGAGCCGAGCTGGCTGGATGCAGCGTCCCCGGCTTTAGCAGCACATCATCATCTCCCGCCGCAAATGGCCTTTCATCTCAGGTGGAACAGAGTCATTGAGAGGATACATCCACGCTGTCTGGTGGCCCAGTTAAACCCTCCCGTACGGAGAGAGAGAGAGAGGGACGCTTAATGAACGGACCGTTTCCACCTCCCGCTTCTACCATCATCCTCTTCAGATTTTTTTTTTCTCTTTTCTTTTTTCAGGGGAACATAAAAAACCTCCAAGTGGAACGTTTATGAAACACATAATGACAATCTAAATCAGTGGGCGGCTCCAATCTACAAGGATTAGTGGTTTTGATGTAGTTCAATACATGGAGGCATACTTGTCCCTTATTACGAGCTTCAGAAGTCATCCCTGAAGGAGTGGAGGGGAGGAGGAAAGGAGGAGGGGGGGGGGTGGCCTCCACCCCGCCACAGATCTCAGCCAGCAAATTAGGCCCTGTGATAATCTATTCAGGATGAGAGAAAAAAGAGAAAAGAAAATGTCTAGGAGATACTTGGCCTGTCAAACGTGTCAGGTAGCAGGAAGGAGGCTTGTTAAAGTAGTGTTTTTTTTTTCTTCGTTTTTACTTTTAAGAATCTCTTTCTTGTAAACTCCTGCTCCAGTTGGGCCCATGTGGAGCAGACTGGAACACAAGCACTGAGGTGACAGCTCACATGTACTGCAACAGCAGCGTGTTGCCTGAGACTGGATCACTCCTGCTGCACTGGTCTTCCTCTGAATAATAGGCTGTGTGGTCCACTGTTCTTCAGACCAGCTCTGCAGCTCGCTCAGCTAAACTTTGCCGTCTGCCGGTATCTGAGAGCAAAGGTACCTCTATTCCAACCATGTCAGCTCCCAGCATGCATTAGCAGTTAACTGGCAGGCACGGTGCGGTCGAAGGTCGTGACCTCAGCTGAGCTGCCAGGGGACCATCCATGCGTCCCTTGCTTCTAGTAAGTAGTGCAGCTACCCTTACCAAGTACGTACTGCTGCATGAACTATGGCTTACAACTGAGACCAGCTACTCAGTAGCTGAGACCATTCATAACAGTCCGCCTTGAACTCTGACCCACTCGCTCATGCGTCCGTCATAGTTTGTAGCACATTCTTATGTTGTTGAAAACCAATTTGGTGCAAATGTTTTTACCTTCAGTAGCTTTCGAAATGGTGGTTCCTTTTGTAATGCATGGTGCCCGGTGAATGTGATGGATCTTCGGCTGTGAACAGAACTGTGGGTCGGAATAGCCAGACGAGCATGCTGGCTCGGAAACTGCAAAATGCAAACAAATACAATAGGACATTGTGGTATACTGTATTTGACATGCTATGTTTTGGACCATGCAAACCGTTTTTCTGGCATACTGTATAGTATGGTGCAATGAGTCTTGAGATATAAGTCGAACATGAGTTATTTCATAGCACTCCACTCATACAACGCGATGCGGGTATTCCTGTTGTCACATTACTCAACGCTTGCATCTCATGCTCAGAGAAACACACACATTCGCATACGCACACTCACACATCCAATGAGGTATTGTGAGTCTTTGCTAAGCCTTGCCCAGGCCTTTCTCTTTAGCTTAGCTGGCTGGCTCTCTCCCCCCAGGTTTGTTGGGGGCCCGACGGTGATGAATGTCTTTTACGTTTTGCGGAGGCCCCTGCACAGCTCCAGCACACCACACAGAATGAAAAACAGATTAAGGAGGCAGGCAGCCGGCACGGCCAGGATGTTTGGCTGGTGGCTATTGAGTTATCGGCCCTTTTCACACCTAATGAAACAACTTTTAGCACTGCAGCTTATTAAATATCCCCCAGTCGCTGGGCAGAGCAGCAAAGCTGCCAGCCCCTAAGAAGGCTACATTAGATTTTAATTAAAAACAAACAAACAAATTACCAGGAGAAAGTGGAAGAAAATTCAACTCCCTGTGACTCCCACCACACCGCAGTGGGCACCTTGGATTCCGAAGTTGCACAAAATGAACGGCTGACATGCTCACTGTGGCCACAAAACCACCGCAGACACGCAAACGATCAACAAACACGCATGGCGAACCCCGGCAATTAAGACGACATCGCTCTCTCTGATTTATTATTTGATAATCAGCCTAATCTCTCTAACATTCACTGCCAGGCACTTATCATGAGCACATCAGATTGCTTTTGAAACCCATATTGAGACGGGCAAGGAAATCATTTTCCTTTTGTTTCAGGGAAATTCAACAGTCAGATCTTTATTTCCAAGGCTGAACGTGTCCTTTCAGGTGTAAATGGTTGTGTGAGATGTCCTATCATTAGCTGCTGTGTTCTCAGGAGATCTGAGCCTTTAAATAGAAATATAATCATCCAGGCAGCTCATTACGCCCATCTCTGTTTATAATGACGTTTCCAGAAATCTGTCCATCGCTCCACTTTGTAATTAAACTTCCCCCAGAATTGCTGGTTTCAACAGTTTCTCCTCATGCAGGCCAAGTCCTTATCGTCACTTTGATTTTTTTTCCCTCTGCCTCTGGCCCTGCCAAAGCAAGATTCACACAGACAGCTTTGAATGCCTTTCTCTCTCCTTGTCGGTGGAAAAAGTTTCCTTCTTTTTTTTTTGTCTGACGTACTGTTTAAAATCATCCCAGACCCTCCGTGTGAAGTGAACCTTTCTGTAAAACAAAAAATGGTTCATTATTGATACAGATATGAATGATGGGAACAAGTGCATTAGCGTTTGTACTCCTCTCATTCCTTGGTGGAGGAGACAAATTGGAGTCACGGTGGAGGAAAGGCGGCAGCTGCAACATGGGCTGGGAGACGTCTCTGCCAGACAGCCAAAACGATGTGGAGCGATTTTTCTCAAGGCCTTTCCTCCCAATGCTGCTCCTCTTCTCCCTCTGGAGTCACTCCGCTCCTCCAATTGCACACACAGCCTGCCTTGTTCATTTCATTTGAGTTTGACCCCTGCTTTTCTTACTTCCGAGTGGGCTTCATTAAATGCCTCTCTGGCTCCTTCTCAGCCCTCTCTCTCGCTCACTAAGTGGGAGAAACGCTACAAAAGGAAAGCTTCCAGCGCGCAATTCTCAGTGGAGAGGGTGACCCCAACTTTAGGGAGAGAAAGGAACCTGAGCATAATAGCAAATGAAGCCAGGGGCCGTATTAATGGGCAGACAATAGCACGCCTAGTTCCAGGGGCTGCTTAAACTGACAGACATGTATATTAATACTCAGCACATTTTTATTGAAGTTGGGGAGAAAAAAAAGAAATATGAATATTCATCCTCATTTATATTTCAAGGCATTTCCATTCCTGCAGGGGTGCTGGGGTGTTTTTTTTTTTTTTACCAATTTCCATCCCCATTACGGAAATGACAGCTTTCACTCCTGGGCCCTGACAGAGGTCTGCCCAATGCACTGGAGGTCCTGTGAGCAGGGAGGCTGCGCCCGTTCCCAGCTGTCCACAAACACTCATTAACAGAGGAAAATATCCAATGGAATCTCTGTGAGAATTTTTAATCACACAAAGGCCCTGCTAATTAGGCAGCTGATGGGGCATGGAGAGCACAAGGACGAATTCTTTAAACAAAGGACTGGAAACTTTAGGAGCCTTAATTACTCGGGCAAAGAGTTCATTCCAGAACTGGAGAGCACATCATTCCACTAATGAGACCAAGTGGCAGCACATATTAGTGAGAAATAATGTGGAAAGTTCAATTATATTGTGCTTTTTGGAGCCTTTTCCCCCCTTTTTCTTCAGCCTGTTTCTTATGCACACACATGTAAGACAAAGCCGGGCCAGAGGAGGAAGGAGGCAGGGGGTGGAGGACACGTCATGCCTGGCACCAGGGCTCCGTTCTTCACGTGTAACTTGGCAGGCTTGATCGTCTTAATTGCCCATTAGAATGTTCTCCTGTTTGAAAATGAATATCATTATGGCCCCCGGTTTTGGCCTCCGCTGCTGAAAGTCTTATTGCAATTTTGTCATTCAATACAGCGTGTGTCTGGAATTCTAAACACACAATTGACGACTAATTTGCAGTAACCGGACCCCCGAAAATGTATGAAAGAAGAGGGAGAAACAGACTTAATTACCTTGCCCTCATTACCAGGAGGTAAGATTATCTCTTTCTTTCCCTCAACATGAACAAATATCCCTTATTAAACTAAAACATATAAATGGCCTGGTCTCCTGGTAACGGAAAACAATGGAGACACAAATGACTAAACTCTGCTATAAAGGGCTCTGCCTCTGGCAAAACATGGGGGAAGGAATGTTCAACAGTTTGGATTAAAGCAGACAGTAGCTGGACAACACTGAGGGTTTATGCTGCAAGTCTGCTACACTTAAACAATAAAACACGTTCATAAGCTGATATTGTCAATAAAACAAGAAAATCAGAGCTACCATAACCACACTACTATGATGTTTTGAGACAAATTGTTGGAGGAAAAAGTGATGTTCATCGTTGTTTATTTTCGTTTTTTTTACAGCTCTCCAATGGTGTTTTATATGTTATGACCCCCTGAAGCCAGCTAATAACATTAGTTACAGTGTTAAAGACTAGAAAAGCATTCTGGTACAGCCAATGTACTGGTAAATAACAGAGAATTACAATCAAATAACGATGCTGTTGAAAGAGTAATTTATGCATCTCTCACCTGCGTAAAAGATTGCGTAAAAATCCTAATACCCACAGTCATGAGGTGCCTACATACCAATTACAGCATGGAGGAAGCAAATTCCCCGTGAAATAAAACAGCTAATGGGAAATGGAGGGCAGCCGGCACATTCCTCTCTGCTAGCTTAACTGGCACCAGGGGGAGAGGCAAACCTGGGAGTGTGGGGGAGGCATGGGGGAGGCTGGAGGAGGCTGGGGGAGGCTGGGGAGGAGTGGGAGCATGGGGGAGGCTAGGGAAGCATAGGGGAGGCTGGGTTTGAGGCTGAGGAGCAGGGGGAGGCTGGGAAAGGCTGGGGAGCAGGGGGGAGGCTGGGGGAGGCTGGGGAGCATGAGGAAGGCTGGAGAGCAGGGAGAGGCCACAGTTACACTTCAGCTACTATATGGGACTGTACCACACTAGGGCCTAATGCACCATGTTCAAGCTCCGTTTCCAATGTGATGGAGGTAGATGTGTCAGCACCGCATGAAAACCTAATTATTTCACCGTTATTGTGTTGGAGTGCTGAGGAATGATCGAGATGATGCTTCCCCTGTTGAGTTCCCAGAGTAGGGTGGTGCCCAATGAATATGTCCCATGTTCCCTCTATGAGTTCTCATTGGCTCTGTCACCCCCCCCCCACCCCCCTGCCACACACAGTGCTTCTGGGGGATACAACACCTCCCCTAATGAGATTGGCATCTTAGGGATTCCTTCAGCTAAACCCTACGCATTAAAAAGTAAAAGTTTGAAGCCGCTGCTTGTAAGTGCTACAGCTGGCATTCCTCCCCCCCACCCCGACTTCTGAGAAAACTTAAGCCCTCGGCTGGGAACGATCTGACATTTCTAGGATGAGCCTCCAACGTGCCTGCCCTTCCACTGTACTTCCCAGCCGTCCCTCACACCTGTCTAGGTTAGATGCATATGAGCTGCGTTCACAGTTGTTAGCTTTGCCTTTAGAATCATGTTGGGAAATAAAGGGCAAGGTTGACGGTGTTTTCCTTATCGTATCCCCCCCCCCCCCCCCCCCCCCCCACAGCCTGACCATGGCGGACCTGTGACTCGAGGAAGCCATCGATTCGCCTCACAGGTGCCGTCTTCCTTGCGTGTTGGTTTCCTCGCGCCTTTGTTTTATTCAAAGGGAACGCGATCAATACAGGCACATGTTCTCCGGCTTGTCTTTATGAAAACACATCTCTCACCGCCTTAAGCATGTTGGAGGATCTGCATCATTTCTCCAGTGGTTCAAATAATTTGGGCTCAAATGATTGACAAGTGTAATTGCGCGTGAGGGGTTTGGAGCGGAGCGACGCCGTGGTGGATGAGGTACGCTCTTGATATGTATATTTGTAGAGCGCTCCTCGGGCCTGACAGGAAGCAAGGCAAACATTGCGTGTATATCGACCACTTCATCTGTCAGTTTTTTTTAAAGACGCTTGTGCGTCTGAAAGATTTGCTTAGTTCTACGTAGAGATGCGTTCTTTTGGATTTTGAATGCCTGATTCTTAACGTCTCGGGATGTGAGTGGAGTTCGAATTTCGGATGGTTATCGAGTTTCCTGACATTTTGTAAAGGCTGGTCATCAAATGTCGCGACATACAGAAAAAAGATTGGTCATTTTTATCAACGCCCATGAAAGATCTTTGATCCAGTGATTATGCGATTAAAACAGTGTGGGGAAGGGTACAGTAATGTAATCCAGCATTTTCACTGAAAGCATGAACAAGATCAATTCTCCCCGCCGCAATAAAACCTGTAACAAAGGCTCACTCACAGCACACTGCACAACTTTAGTCTTTGCTCTAAGAAGTTTTCTGTTTATGGAACTCTCCAACCTTTCCCCTCCTCCTCCTCCCCTCCTCCTCCCCTCCCCCCCCCCCTTCCTCCCTCCCTCCCCTCTGACTGTGAGCCCATCCTTAGCTGGACACAATGCTGAGACACTGGCTTCGCGGCGCAGGGTGCCACGCTTTGAATTAAAGGGGTCTGATTGATAAGGCGGTTGAAGGCAAATCTGCTCCCACTAATTGTCTTTCAAATGCCCTCATTAATCAAAGCGGAGCCGGGCCCTGGTGACGGGCGGCCTTGTCAGGCGCTGTGCTCCCCGCTCGCCTCCGGCCGCTCACCTCCCAGCGTGACGCCCGCCTCTCTCCGTCACGCGCCGCCGTCCGAGGAGCACGGGAGCACGGGTCCGTCCGTCCGAAGCGCACCTGCCTTCTGCCAGACAGCATCTGACCGCCCCCTGCCACCGGGACGACTCCAGAGACCAATTTAGCAGCCACTTAATGATTCATGGCTTCAAGTGGGGGAAATGAGGGCAGCATATGATAACAGGAATAAACACATTTAATTAGCTCCTCGTATACATTATTTATTTATTTACCTGGCGCCTCTCGCTGATTAATTTATATATTTTGGGTGTTTGTGTTGCGGAGGAGTTTTTTGGTATTCACAGCATCTGGCGAGGAGCCTTTGTAGTGTGGCGGGGAGAGAGTGCCCTCTCCCACATCTCTGTTTTGGGGGCTGGCTGTGCACCTCCTCCTGAGCATCCAGGGACCCTCACAACAGGCCCGGGGGAGGAGCGTGTGCGTGTGTGTGTGGTGGGGGGCAGAGGGGAGAGGGATTCAGCACCCCCCCCCCCCCACTTCCCACAATGAAATGACTGGGAGTCTTCAACTTTAAAATATACAGTTCCCCTTGCACTAAGTAGCCTTGTTTGTGAATTTCCTGACAGGTAGCTACTCCCCCAGTTTGCTTTGAGCCGGGGCATACATTTTCATAGAGTGACTAATCAAAGAGCGAGCCGTGGCAAATAGCGCAGGCGCATCCTGCTCAATCAAAGAGAAGGACCTGGCGCTCTTCCACGCCGCTCCTGGAACGCTGATGACAACTCTTACCCCGACATCTGCCACCACGCCCCGCGCCACAATGACTCCTCACGCACTCAGCCACTCATCAGCAGCTCCCAGAGATCTCACTCAACTCTGCACCCTCTGAATGAGGACCAATCACACACACACACACATATATATATATATGTTTTCATAAACTTATATATACTCTATAGACATGGCTATGTATATATACAGTGTATGGCTATGTGCAGCAATGCACTTTCAGTGGGAACATTTCGAGAACAAGCACATGACGCTTGTCATCAGGAGTAGCTCGACATTATTGTGTGAAGAACGCTGTTCAAGTTTGCTGTTTGGTTTTAAATGGAACATTGTGTCCTTCTCACTTCTCACAGAGAGAGCGAGACAGAACGCGAGAGAGAGAGAGAGAGAGAGAGAGAGAGAGAGAGAGAGAGAGAGAGAAGGCGAAAAATAGAAAGACAGAGAGACAGTTAGAGCATGAGAGAGTCTTATCGCTGACATCCCTTAATTACCCAATCTCGAAGCGATAAACAACAATTTCCTCTGCCGCAGCAAATTAAAACTGTCTAGTGGCTAACAAGCCCAGAGCGTCAGAGGCCTTGGCACAGTAGGAGGACTGACCTATTGTCTTATCCAGCATTCCTCTTCAGCCAAGGCCACTCATGTGAAGTGAAATCAGCGAGCGGGGTGAGGGTGGGGGTGTGAAGTGACAAGACGAGGGCTACGGAGGTGACCCAGGCCACGGTCCAGTGTGGGTGAGACACGGACACCCGCTCTTTGTCCTCTCCACTCCTCATCCTCTCCCCTCTCTCTCTTTCTCTCTTTCTCTCTCTTTCTCTCTCTCTCTCTCTCTCTCTCTCTCTCCTCTCTCTCTCTCTCTCTTCCTCTTCTCCATCCCCCTCTTTTTTTCTCACTCTAATCCCTGGCCGCTGAAGACCTCCAGACGCCCTCCTCTCATAATGACACGGCTATCAAACCCAATTGCTGTGGCTCAGACCCAAGGCAGTGCATTAAACCCCTCAGAGTCTGATTGCTTCTCCAGAGTCAAGTGGCTGTGTCCTCCCTGTCATTCCTCCGGCCTCCACCATGGACACTGTGCTGCCGCCAACGGTACAGCTGCACCTCAGACAGGTGGGCCCTCTGTGCTCCTGCTGTACGGAGCGGTGTGGATACAGGCGGGTCCTCTGTGCTGTCCTCGCTCCACACACACCCTGTGTACACACTTCTACTCTTTCCACACTGAGTCCATTCATGGTCTGATCCAGGCATCGTTAAGGTGTTAGCAGGGTCCACTATTACAGTACCTGTTCATTACAGGGCTTTTTATAAACCGTGATTTCATTTGGCTCACATTTCGTACTATGTATCTGTAAACAAAACAGTCTTTTTCTTGTAATACCTCAGAGAGGGTCATTTTATAGAAAATATTTGTACATTTGGAGAGTTTCTACGAGTGATTTTCAGGCCTACCTCTTTTCTCCAACCCAAATCCTACCACAACAAGAGGATGCAGCTGTGGCTGTTTTTACAGTAACGGCTCGGCGTGCAGGACAAACAGAGGCACCCATATCCTGTGCACCCTCGCAGTGCAGCTGTTAACCCTTCTAACACGGGGGGCTGGGACACCGGTGCAGCTGACACAGTGTGGCTGTCTGGATCTCTTTGGTTTGTCAGCGCGTGCGAGGCGCCTCTGTTTGCGCGGGCGCGCGCGTGTGCGCTGACTGCAGGTGTGCGAGCGCGCCGAAGATGGAGCGCGGTGTGTTCGCCGCTCGGGCAGCGGGTGAGGGACTACTGTGTTTACGGTGTAATCATGGCTGCCGTCAGCACAGGAGCGAGTGAGGGGGAAGGGGGGTGAGGGGGCAGGGAGGGTAGACGGGGAGGGGGGGGTGGGGGGGGAGTTGGGTGATGAAGTGGTGCAGCAGTGCAGCATCTACACCTGGATATTTATTAACACTGGCCTGACAGTAATGAGACCTGAACAGGTGGGCTGGGACACACACATCAGAGACAAGCCAGCCCCCGCCAGGAGGCAGCGGGAGAGACAGAAGGAACGAAAGAGGGAGAGTTAGAGGAGGAGAGTGGGAGAAGTTCACTCTGCGTGCACAGAGCCATGCTGAAAGCTCAAACTGCACACCCACTCACCCACAACTGGCTGGGGAAAAACGCCAAGGAAAAGGTTATGCCACCTTCTGCTCTGGATTATTTTGGTTGTGGTTCATGGATATCTCCTCCTGTTGTATTGTGTTACCATGGAACTTATGGTCTATGTTTATGAGGCGAAACCTGGTCTGCCAAAGATGTGTTTACACACCACACCCTGGCGTTCGAATACAGAGACTTGACAGGGACTAAACTGCATTTTCACAAAAGTAGAATTGCATTCGGAAGGTTAGGCTTCTCTTTTGAGTGCTGTCAGCGGCATACAACGCAAATAACCAAGCAGGTGTCTGATGTTGGTGCGCTTGTCATGGTAATGCCACTGCATTTGAAAAGGTCAAAGGTCAATTGAACCCTCCAGTTTGGAGGCTCACAGGGAAACAAAGTTCTCTCAACATTCCCCCTCACAATGTTTGAAAGAAGAAAGTATCTCCTGCAATATACAAGAACACTTCACAGACGGAGAACAAACATGGAGGCAAACAAAGGATCAAAAACATTTAAATCCTTCTTCGAATTCGAGCGGCGAATACCACACTCAAGCACAAATCGCTCACAATGCAGAACTTGACATTAAAGGGAAAGTTTTGTGGGAGATAAAGTGGATGAGAAGGAAGTGGGTGTTTCCCAGCCCACACAGAGGTCTGCCAGGGAGAAGCGGAGGGGCGGGGCCTGGTCTCTGTAGACTGGGGAGAGACCAAGAGCTCTGCGAGTGTGTGTATCCGTGCCGTGCACGTGGGCGTAATTGCATGCCCGTTGTGTGCTTGCGTACACGCGCCAGGGTGTGTGCGCCCGTGCTTCTCTGCGCTGGCTGTCTTATTAAGACCCTGAGTGAAGCTAATCGGCCCTGTCACCTGACGCTGAGCAGATGCACACAACAAAGGCTAGGCGGAGGCCTTCGCTGGGCCCTGGGTGCTTCTGCAGGGGAGGAGAGCGCGGGCTGAGCTGAAGCTGCCTGGAGGGGCTCCCTGTCAGCCAGCGCCCACAGACCCCTAATGGATGGAGAAGAGGTGGAGACGGAGCGGCCCTCCTGACGACATCTCCTGTCCGATCCACCTCGACGATGCGTCACAGCGGGGATGCGAGCCACACAGACGGAGGGGGCCCGGCGACTGTTGCCGTCCACTCTAAATGACACATGGAGGAATTCATCTAACTATCTGAGGGCCCTGCTTGTGGGAGGTGTGCTGGCGGTTTGTTGTTGCGGAGGGCGAGTGGGCAGCGGAGATCGGAGGGCAGCTGTAAGGATGAGGTTGGAGAAAAACACACAGGAACGTGTGTCAGTCCAAACCTATCATTGTCGCTGAACCATTTTCCGTACCCATCGCTTTTATTATTAGAGTTTCCCTACAACTATGTTGATCGCACTATTTGGAATGATATCACTGTCTCTTTTTCTGTGTGTCTTTGTCTCTGTCTACGTACCTCTATTTGTTTCTCACTGTCTACATCTCTGTGTTTCTATCTATCGCACTCTTTCACTGTCTCTCTCCCTCTCCCTTCTTTCTTTGTTTTGGAACTTTGGCTGTGCCCCCTGTCTGGATCTCAGCTCACCTCTCCAACCTGCCTGCAGAGGGACTATTCCCCTGGCCTAGTCAGAAAGGATGGACTCATTGTCCATTCAGCCCTTCATAATGAATGACCTTGGGATGGTGAACCAGAGCAGGCCTCAGAAAATGGACAAGATAACATCACAAAGGAGGAAAAGTTTATGAGGGAGGCTTAGCCTAATAACAGTTTGAACTTCAGACAGACTATTCCAATTTACTACATCTGAGCACATTCATTGTACACATGCTGAGAGGTCAAAGCATACTGGCATTAATCTAGCATAACAATATTGTTTGACAGGTCTAATTTCCACATATGTTGGTTTGGTGATCTGTGCAGATGTGTATCTCCAACCCGCCCTGGAAACTGCTCATTGTTCCTCTGGGAACATCTTCTCAAGGCCAGCAAGCCATGGGACACAATACTGAACGCAGAGGGAAAGTGAAAGAGCTGGGGGGAGTCCGCTGTTCAGCGTACATGGATTAAAATGATACAGTAATACTCAACACATCAGGAAAAGGTCTTTCTATTGTGACGAGGATTCCGTTTATAGCCTTCCAGTCCAACCTGTCACAGGACTTTACAATAGGGCCTTTATTCAACTATTCCTTGGGCCGCCACACAATGAGGGGCAGATCTCCAATCTGAGGAGAACAGCAGTTCCCTTTAAAGAGTCTGTGTCTGCTGTTAATCTGGTAAACTCCCATAAACGCTCTTCAACACTCCAGATGGGAGGAATTAGTAGCCTCAGACAGTGCAGAAAGCCTTAAGCCTGCGGAAATACCTCTGAGATTAATTAGCTTTCAACTGGAGATATTATTGTAGGACCTTGCGTTACAACAGGCATTAGCATGTGTCCGGCTGGGCTTTGTCAGACAGTGGTGGTGGAGGAGGATGGAAGGGCTGCTTAGTAAGGCCCCACTGTGTGTTCCATAATGCATGCTGGCCTCAGCCCCGCTCTGACAGCACTTAAAAATCCTACAGCCATTTGAGTGACAAAGATCTCATCTATTTTTCAGCTGCGCCTCTCAGTCCAGCTGTAGAAGAGCTAGGTGCTGATGTGCCCGCTTGGGGATGTTGGCTGTGTTGGGGCCCGTGTTTGCTCGCGTGAGGGTGATTCGGTGTCTGCCGGAGGGGTGGGGAGAACAATTAAGAAAGGTGTAGTTAGATAACAGCCTTGAACTCGCTCACAAACGAGCTCAACCCTTGCGCTGGTAGCAGACCAGCGAGCGGGAGTTTTAATGAGATCTTTTCACCGAGTCCTTCCACGGCGCTCTTTTCCTCTCATTCCGGCGCTTAACTGTTCTACTCTCAGCCTCACAGATCTCTCTGTCAGAATATGTGTGTGGTTTAGGGACCTTCTAATTCAAGGAAGATACAGGATTCAAACCCGGAGATGATCCGAACCTTTGGAAGAAGAATAAGACAATCTGGACACCACAGGAAATCTATATCTAATTGTTATGGCGATATATCCTCAGTAAAAATGACTCACCCACAGCTCAGTGCTGTGCCTCTCTCCTCTTGTCTGAAAGCTTAAATCCTGAGTGCCCAGATCTCTCCACGGCCTCTGAGATGAATTTCATTTGATGTGATTTAAAGATGCATTATTAAAAATACTTTCAAGCACTCTCAACATCCGGCTAACATGTAGAATATAATCCTGGCATGTTATAGAATTGTATTGAGCAACTGTCAAATGAATTTGCCTAATGCAGACTCAAAGTGCACTCTGTCAGTAGTAATTGCCCACTTGCAAGCTGTTTGTCGGTCCCTCTTTGTTGCGTCACACAGAGTGGAATCTCAGCTTTAAATTACTGCTTCGCTTGCCATTTGCCCATGAAATATTTTTTGACAGAGCAGCTCTGCATGATATGCTTCGCTCGGAGAACGACGTACAGCTAGACAAGCCATTAATGCAGCATTAGAGCAAACTTTTAAGCCCTGTCAGACAGGCCTTCAACAGAATTTCGGCTCCATTTTGGGGCCCAGATTCCCGGAGCGTCCAGTAAATCCTGGTAGACGAGCAGGCCGAGCGGAGGAGCAGCTGGGCGTGAGGAGGCGTCAGTAGGCTGACCGTCCTGGAGACTCTCATAGACGCCACCGCTATTGATTTGGACCGGGGCTTTTAATTTAAAGCACTCTCACTTAAGGCTGGCCTAGGCAGGCCTGTGAATATAGCAGGCTGCGTATTCAGCTGTTAATGCTACAATCTGGTCTAATTAAAAATGCATGAGGCCACGATGTGCAGATAGGGCCCTCTAACAGGGACTGTATCAGTCATTAGATAATAAGGATTGATAAAAGTTACAGGGCACAATGTTAAAAATGCTTCCATCGATTAGCGAGGCCCTCAATAATGAGAGTGTGGGCCCGTGGGACAAACCCATGGATCATTTTGACAAAGGGGACTGGGATCATGGATGAGACAGAGTGGGGACAATGAATCCCTGCGAGACTCAGACTCGCAAATAAAGTAGCGGCGGCTCATTACTGGACGACCTTGCTAAACAGGCCTGAAAGCTCAGGTGACCTTCTGTCAGCGGCGATGGACTTTTAGCCCTAGCTGCTCCTGCCGGGAGAAACGGCGCGTTTGTCAGAGGGTGAAGGTACGGTGAGCGAAAGTTCCTTCGAAAGTCAGACCTTTTCAGCCCCCGCAATGTAAACCGCCACGGACAGACGGAATGTGAAGGAAGTGAAGTGAAGGATCGTGGGACGGCGGGCCTCATTCTCCCCAGCGCTGACATGTTTCTTCAGAGCGTACCTGTAGACGGCTGCTGTCCCCCCTCTGAAAACAGCAGCGCTGGGCATCTCATTAAAAAGAGTAGTTCTACCCTGTAGTGCTATGGCCATAGACAGTTAGTGTACACATCCCAGCTGTACTGTAGGAGGGACACAGTCCTCTACCTCAGCCTCCACTCTTTCTTTAGCACTTCGTGAAATCAGTTTTTAAAAAAGTAAAAAAATAAAAAGAAGAAGAAGAAAAAAGACTCCAGGAGTCGAAGGGGGCGCCAGAGAGTTCCATGGGACCATGAGGTATGAGCCGGGAGTTTTATGGAGACAGGTAGACAAGTCATTATGCAGCCAGCAGAGCCTCTCAGCATATCTTCATTTACAATGTCAGGAGAGCTCATTTGGCCTCCTTACCTGCTCCAGTCAGCACTCCTGCACCCCGGCCTGTCCCGGCCTGACCAGGCCGCCCCTCAGACTCATGAGGAAGTACATATGCCCATCTTGCCTATTAATCTGAGCACCCAGCTGTGCTGCTTGCTAACAGTGTGGCTCTGGCCTATCTCACCTGGCTTTGTCAGGGTCTCAGGCAGGGGGTGCAAACAGGGTCGCTATCTCCTCCTGTGTTTGGTTTTCATTGGGAGCCGGGGGTCTTGACGGCGGAACACAATCTCTCAACATGCAGTACGCAGCCAAGAGGCTCTGGTGGACCGCGTTTTCTGAGCTGTGACATAGCAGCTCGCCAGGAAAGCTCTGGTACAGAGGCCCTTGTATTTTGTGGAGCTTCAAATCAATGAAGACGCACGCACACACAAACACTCATCACACACACACACATATTACTAGTGCTATCTGACACCTATCTGACACCAAGTGGTGCTGTGGTTCAGAGCCAGTCCAGAACAGCTACACACAGCGATGGCAGAGGCTGAGGATTCACTCAGACTCCACCTCAGAAAGCCGGTTATCTCTGCTGCCAGAAGCTTCAATTAATCCATCACCATGTGATCATCTATTCACCCAGGCCAGCTGACAACCTTAAGATGTTCTACAATACAATATAAGATTTTATACATTCACTTTAGGTATTAAGGTGTATAACCTTTGTGTCACAATACAACTTTTTCTTTTGTACAAACACACTATAATCATTTGAAAAAGTAAATGGCTTTCGGAAAAACGGAAATCGAAAAGAATTACAAAGACTCTGACATAAAACATTTCAATTTCTAAAAGGATAATTCAACATTTTATTGAAAGCCTTTACTGACAATCATTCCACACAGTCCAATTCACAGAAAATATAAGCATATTAATAGAACATAATCGAGAAATCCTATTACACTTTGGATCTCTGTGTGAAACGCATAAATTGCGCTCGTGCCAGTGCAGACAGGGAGGTGGGGGGGTGGGGGGGGTGGGGGGGGGGGCGTGTTAATGAAGAGCCCTGATTAGCATTGGTTAAAACTCAGTGAAGTTCTGAAATGCTAAAGGTCAGCCTGCTGTTCTGACATGGGGAGATGAAAACGCTCTACTTTTTGGGGGAATGTCATGATTTGAATTAAGATTGTCAGATTGGCTGTAAGCTGGTATCGCTGCGCGGGCGTTGTGTATGACCTTTTCAGGGAATTGTCATTTTCCGCCCCTGTGATACCACCACGGCTCAGCGGTGGAGAGGCCCCTCTCTGCTCCTGCCGTGTAATTTGTCCTGGGTGTTACCGTTCACACTGCACCGGGCGCAGCCAGCCGCCCAGGAGCCCTAGTATCTCCAGACTAGCAGGCTGCGACTGGAGAACCAGGAGGAGAACCAGGAGGAGGAGGAGGAGGAAGGGGGAACTCCAAGCTCAGGGTTCTGGCTCGTCGATGGACGGGTCGAGCCGCTAGCCTCTATCTGCCTGTGGCTCCAGTGTGCTTGCGGGTTGCTGGTCTGCAGCGCTGCGTGATGCTAGCTGTGTGCTCACGGCGTTCTGTCAAAGCTGGGAACCGCTCTCGCTGATCACAGGGACGTTTCATCAGCGCCGCTGATAAAGAGTCACCATGCGCCCAGGAGACCACCAAACACCGGAGCAGGGGAAGAACAGGCAATTATGGGAGGCTTTGGAGTAAACCAACTCCAGCATGCGCTGTAGTACGTGTCAACAGATGCAGCTTCCCGTTTTTCTTGGGTAGTGTCACCTCCAAGCCTGCCGTTGGTTCGCTGTACAGTTCATTGTGCACGTTCAGACACACGCACACAGGCTGATAGGCAGCCCAACGTCCCATTGGCCAGCAGGGCACCTCTTTGACATTAAGCAGTTCCTCTGCTCGGCACGCATCATCGAGCTATCAGGCCCGTCATTGGCTGCCACTGGGCTGAACCTGGGCACTCCTGTGTCACTCGGTGGTATTTCTGAAATGAAAAGCTTCCATCCAGAACCGCAGACCTGCTCACCACCCAGTCCTCAGATCAGGTGGCACGAGTCAACGATAGGCCTGAAGCCTCTGTCACTAACGCTCTCTTCATAGCACGTGTGTGTGCGCAAGACAGAGGGAGTACATTTGAGACAAGAGTGTGTGTGTATGAAAGAGTTAGGGGAGGGAGAGAGGAGAGAGAGAGAGAGAGAGAGAGAGAGAGAGAGAGGAGAGAGAGGAGAGAGAGAGAGAGAGAGAGAAGCACCACAGATACCCTCCCAAAAGTAAGTTCTCTGCCCTCAAAACTTTAGTCAACAGACAAACCAGTGGATTAGCTGGTAGATTAATCATCTGATGGAAAAATGCGATCAACCTTGTGAAATTACATCGATTAACAACCCTTGAAAGAAAAACATAAAAAAACAACCACTCCAATTCATCTCAAGTACATAAAAATCATCTAGAAGTGTTAGGAGCCTTGAGATCCTGTGCAGTCATGAGCGTTAACCTCCTCAGCCCTCTTCTAGACAAACCAGGAAGCCGGGTGACAAAGAGAGAGCCAATGGCACTTGATGTCTTTAATGATGTTGAACATTTGCTCAGGGCTGTCGCTACAGGAGAGATCTCCTCCGCTCAGCTCCCACCAGGATGGCCTTCCGAAAGGGGAGGGCGGAAACTCTTCGGAAATTAATTAGAAGCAAATCCCTTCTGGCTGCTGAAGTGTGGCATTTAAGACGTTGTCCTTGGTGCTGGTGTAACAGCACCTTCCAGCGCGGGCCTCGCTCCTTCTCCTCCGGTGGGATAATGCAGCCTAATCCACGGCACTCCAGCCCTTGTTTTCTAACTGCAGTCCTTTCTAATTGCCTGGCATTATTAGGTACTTTACTTGTAAATTTGCAGAGGAGGAACATCGCTCTTCTGCATCCAAGCAGTAAATTATCCAATTTCACTTAATTTCTAACAAACGTCACCCCCCCCCCCCACCCACCCACCCCCCACTCCTGCACCTCGCCATCCTCCTCCTCCCTTTGTTTCCCCGTTCTGTGGTGATGATTTGAGTATTAAAAATTTAGAGTCAGAGTATATCTACTCATTTATTACAAAAGGGAAATAAAGGGAATCAATACTGACTGATGGTAAATATTCTATGACAACAAAGGTATTGCATTTAACCTCTCAATAGAGCGTCTGACTGGTACAAGCATCAATAATGCAGTTCATAGGATATATTACATCCAATGTCCATTATTAGATTCACTTTAAATACAGCAGGAGCCCAGGCCAGGCACAGAGGGAGTTGATGGCATGTTCACTGTAAGACAGATAAAAGGTTACCAGTCTGTGAACAAAGAGGCTTCTGCCTGAAGCGCTCCTCAGATCCCTCTCAGGCCCGCGTGCTGAAGCAGTGTTGTTTACCCCCATTCGGAGGCAAATATGAACCAGCGATGGCTTTATCTAGTGTTTAGGAACCAAACAGGAAACAATAACAATAACGGCCGCAAGGAGCTCTCTCTCCCTGTTGCCGTGGCTCCCAGCACCAAACAAACGACTCGGTACCTCGACGGTACGACAACAACAACACAACAACAAGAGACGGAGAGAGGACGCAAACAAACCGCGGGACGAAAACAGGAACAATGAGAAAGGAAATGACATCGTAAGGATCAAGTCCTGGTCAATCACTCCCCCCCCCTCCCCCCCCTTCTCCCCTCCGTGGGGGTAACAGTGTACAGACCTATCGTGCTTCATCCGTGACGGCTTTCATTCCGGAGTGCCGTTTCGAGTGCCAAGGTTGTCAGAGTTACCACGGGACACGGCGGTTTCATCAGCCCTGGCTGAGCCTGACTCCCACACTAACTAGGCCAGCAGGACTGCCACTCTGTGTCCCTGCAGCCCGGGCCCAGATAAATGAAATGCAGATGATTGGTAAAATGATATGACACACACACACACACACAACAAAAAAAAAAGCTTGAGTCATGGAGCTGTCATGTCTGTCTTGTTCCCTGGCTCTGGGTATCTCGTGGCACGCCTTGGGCCAGGCAGCATGGCAGCGCACTTCGAGCCCAGACTGCCAGCCTGTCCGACCGCATTGGTCCTCGTTAGTTGTTCGCGTGCTCTGCCGACAGCGGCCGTGTGGCGGAGTGACAGGCGGAGGAGAGGGTGTGGTGGCGGCGTGGGCTGAGAGGGGCCTCTTACCCAGCCTCATCGCTCTCAGAGCCACAGAGATGAAAGCAGCCTATCATTCACCAGCTCCAGCAGAAATAAGAAAGATAGAACGATGGAGAGAGAGAGAGAGAGATACAGAGAGAAAGGAACGAGTGAGAGGGGGTTAAAGAGGACTAGGACATGAAAGAGACATACGGAGAAAGAGAGTGACTGCAAACATGCAAGTGAGGAGGGAGGGGCGGAGTGAGAGAGAGAGAGAGAGAGAGAGAGAGAGAGAGAGTGTGTGTGTGTGTGTGTGGGGGGGGGGGGGGGGGGGGGGGACTCTTCCCTGGCCCTCAGGCCAGCATCCCAGAGTCCCAGATTAGGTCACTTAGATATTTACATTTGAGGGATTTAAAGATGAGATCCTGCACTAATAGTAGAGCAGCAGAGTGTTGGCCGTAGGGCTTGGTTCCTGCCTTGATGCTAATGCACAGGCATCACGTGGCTTGGCTACATCTCATAAACATACCACTTCTAGAAGACGTGTAATCATTTGGTGATCCAAGCAAACAACTGCAGGCCTGAGACGAGGCCACCATGTGATCCAACATCCTTCTCGGCCATCCTACTTCTGGATTGTAGAGGATGACACCTCTTCATTAGAAATACAGGCCGACTCCTCTGGGAGTTTCGACGTTTGATTGAAGCTTCAGATAGAATCTTGCATATCTGACGAAATGATTACTGCGTGTTGCTGGAAGTCGGTGTGGATGAGGTATGTTTTCGAAGTATGTTCTTCACGTGCTTTATCCGCAAAGACGTATTCAGATAACGGTGTCTTTTTCCTGGGCGAGACCAAAACGCACGCTGTCTCTAGCACTCAAGCAGAGTTCGTGTCATTACCGGAAGCCTTCTTCACTGCAGATCAAAACACAGATTGTTCCAGCGTCCTTGATTCAAACTCATATCCGGTCAATACCAGGCAAGAGCATCGAATGTCGAAAGACAAACACTGCAGTGCGTCACATCCTGAGCTGGAAGCAAAGAGGAGCCTGACTGAGGAACAAGTTTGTCTTTTCTTCGGGGGAGGGGGGGGGGGGGGGAATAGTCTGTCTGCCTGTCTGTGTGCCTGTCTGTGTGCCTGTCTGTCTGTCTGTCTGTCTGCCTGTCTGTCTGCCTGTTTGTCTGCCTGTCTGTCTGCCTGCCTGCCTGCCTGCCTGCCTGTTTGTCTGCCTGTCTGTCTGTCTGTCTGTCTCTCTGTCTGTCTGCCTGTCTGCCTGTTCTCAGAAAAGGAGTCAGGTTCAGAGTAGAAACATGTAAAAGCTTTTTACGTAAAAACAGAAGACGCTCCAAAAAACTAAACAAGCTCTGGCTTGAAACGTCGAAATACATAAATGAATGAATAAATAAGATGGGAGTGTGGGCACCGTTCTCATTCTGCGGCTTGGAAGCTGCCTTGCTGTTCGGCACTTAAAAGCGAGGCCTGGTGCAGGGGGAGGTGGAGATGTTTACTCTAATGGAGGCCATAATGAATGCATGCGCAGCCTGGCCCCAGCTCCGGTAGGAGGCTCTGTGCCAGCTCTTCTTTAAAGGCGTCCTGC
Source organism: Neosalanx taihuensis (assembly GCA_030340665.1). NCBI lineage: Eukaryota > Metazoa > Chordata > Actinopteri > Osmeriformes > Salangidae > Neosalanx > Neosalanx taihuensis. Next base: position 12,153,296 of record CM059295.1, read on the forward strand.
CTTCCACAGCCCTGGGCGCTTGGCACCGTCTTTTTCCCTACAATCTTCTGGCGTACACGCAGAAACGTCAGAGGGGCCCTGAGATAACTGCCCGTGAAATCTCTCATCGCATGCCTTTGATTACTGGTCGACAATTTACTGTTTCTTAAAACCCTGAACCTCAAATGCAGTAAATAAAACATGATTTGTACAACAGCACCCCAACCACTCCCCCCCCCCCCTCCCCCCCGACCCCCCGTTCCCCCTTCACGCCCCTCCTCCTGGTGTTTACTGTATAGGGAACGTCTGTCAGAAAGTTATCTGCGTGTTCCCTTGCCTCCCTCTGCCTAAGCCTCTCAGTGAAGGAGGTGTACTAAATTAAAGAGCGTGCTGGATCATCATCCAATATCTAATTGTTTGGCCATTTCCTGGAATAAATTATAACCCTTATCATAATGTTTTCAAGCAGTAGGGTATCAGTGTTTGTGTTTATGTTGATTTCTTTACATGTGTGTTTGTGTGCGTGTGTGGGTGGGTGGGGGTTGGAAAGTGAGGGTTAGAGGGGCTTTATAAAAATGATGAGAGTGTGATCGGCGTAAACATGTCGAGGCTGTCAGTGGCTTCTCCAATTGCACAACTGATGAAATTGCTCTGGCAGTTATTTAAAAGCAGTTGTAATCCATCTGAAAAAGGCTGTGAATTAATCCATTTAATTTCGTATTCCTTGCAGCAATAACACTGAGTAACAAAAATCTATCAAAGCAATGTAGCCTGGTGATTTAGTAATTATCTTTATTTTACATTACTGCAATTCAGAGCAGATTAATTGGAGTCTTATCTGCGTGGAGAGGCAGGTCAACACAATGTGTTTCATCTTAATCATCATTGCCACCCACTCTGCTGTGACCAACACTGCCAAGGCCAGATTATTCTTCAGTGCGAAAATGCACTAATAATAAACAGTTGAGTGCTCTGAGGTCCCCAATTATTACATTATCTTGAATTGGTTACTTGAGATAAAAAAATAAATACCTAAAAAAACATCTTGGATGAAGGGTACTGCTTACTACTCCCACTGTGGAACTGAACCCCAGCCAACCCACAATTCTATAGGTCCATGGCCTCTACCCCAGCTATGTGGCATGGAAATCCAAAGCACAAGGCTTGGAAATCCTGTTAGAAGTGCATAAAGACATGTGAAAGTCTTATAAATGCCTCATGATGTGAAAAAAAAGAAGAAGCCAAAATGCCAAGACTATGAACAGCCTGTCAGCATATATCACCATGTGCCATGTTTGGCATTCAAGAGAGTTCTGGGACCCAAAGGAAGAATGAAGACATCAGTGTAGGGTTGCTGCCTGTGAGCACCTGGGCCTGGCTTTGGACTGGGAGCTGCGCGCCGCTACCTACTGCTGAAACTGAGTTCCTTTAATTTATGGGAGATGCTAAGTGTGCTCTCTGATGGTGGGGCAGTCTTCAGGTTGCCCCCTCCCAGTCATTCTCCCCTCCCTGGCACATAACTCAGCCTGCTGCTGACAGCACTCTGGATCTCCTAGTACCTGGCCTAGCTGACATCTGCCCGCAGATAAATCACCGGGCCTGCGGAGACAACAGCGTCAGAGAGGGGGAGAACAGGCGGGACGAGAGAGAACCGGGAAGTAGGAAAGATGAAGGAACCTTCAAACAGTCCTACAAAGGACTGGATGTGGCAGCTTCAATTGGTTTACTGGGCTGGACTACTTTCAATGTAACTCAGTCTTAATCAGCGTTTCATCAACGTTTCATTTTGTCGTGGTAAGACAGTATAGTAAGTCATTTTAGATCGAGCAGCAGCGATGTCTTGGTTTGTGACAGTGGAAGGCTGCAGCGAGCAAGGGCCTGTCCTCATACTTGAGAATGTAATTGGCTCCTTCACATTTGGATTCACTTCAGAGAACCAGAGAAATGACTTGTTTGACACGGGCTTGGCGCTCAGTCATTCATGGCCACACGTACATACAGAACATACACATACGTACTTACACACACACACACACATTTGTACACATACATGTAGGGCACATGTTTGTATGTATGCATGCAGACCCCCACACACATATGTTCCTCGGAGGTGCCCTCGGAGGGCGTTTTCAGCCCGCCTCTGTGAGTCTAATTTGCGGATGTGCGCGTGAGTTTGGGGGCCCGAGGGGAAAGAGCATCCCATGTCTTTTCGGAGGGAGGCGAGGCAGAGCTGAGGCTGGGGGCAGGGGGGAAGTTGGGGGGGGGGGGGGGGGGAGGTGTATGCGTTTGCCGGTCCTTTCGGGACGGGCGTGGGGCTCGGATAAGATCGGTGGAGAAGGGGTGAGCCAGCCCGTTTGTTCTCGCTGGCCGTCTCTCATGTTGCGCCACTGATTGGGAGGAAAACTGAAATTGCTTTCACCGGGGCCTCGGCTCTCTCCAGCAGTAGGCAATGATAACTAACAATGCCCCCAGGACCTAGTTAAAGCTGCATCACACGCACTGGAAAAGCACTTTAATGTGGCAGCATTAGGAAGCTGTCAGCTGGTTGGTGGTGAAAACAGACTTGAACTCGTCGAGGATTATGAAAACATTTGTTACCCTCACTTCAAAAACATATATAATCAAGACGGTATTTTTTTTATTTTGTTTCCTGCAAGCATACCGTTTAGAAAAGAAGGATTTGAGGCCGTATCAAATCAGAGGAAGTTGATACTTGATACTTGATACTAGTTGATACCACTCAGACACAGCAGGTAGTGTGAAGGACGTTTTGTATGTTCTCCAGGTATCCTTCACATTGTTCACTAGCTTTGCTCTCAATATCCCTGCTTGACATGGAACTAGTCTAATTATGCTAGCTTGGCTCCACCAACCACTGTGCAACCACAACAGCAATAGCAATACAACAATAGCTGCTGTACCGCTAAACTAAATCATGTCATGAGGAGCAGTTAAATGTTCCTTAATCACTATAAACATACTGAATTTACCTGACTGACCTTTATGACTGCTGACTGAGAGTTTAAAAGAGTTTAAGATGAAAGTGGTTTTTAATAGCAACAAATGAACATTTGAAACAATAAAACCATACACAAGAAAAGCGATTAATGGAAAATGTGCTTGATGTGCAAACAAATTGCTCAAGACCCCTCCTTTTCTCTCTCTCTCTTTTTTTTGCTTTCAGTGTTCACAATCTTATAACACAGTGAAATAACATTGTTGCTTTTGTCAAAATATGGGGAACGAGTGGCAATATGCCAGTGTTGGGTGTTGAAAAACGTTCTTTTCTTGCAGACCTGCCTGCATCAGGCAATTACAGAGGAACATGCAAATGGGAAATGTAGAGTTCATTATAAATCTCATCATTCACTTTGATAGCGAGGGATAATTAAAAGAAAACCCAAGTCAGAGGCCTCTCTGTGCATTCTGGCAGCCTGTTTAGAGAAGGGGAATAATGATAAAGTATGTTTGTTTTGTTCATCAGTTTTTCCCCTGCTCATCAGAGGGAAAGTAGAAAAACAGCAAGTGTGGGGAGAGAGAACATGGCTTCTCGCAAAATACGTGCCCCCCCCCCCCCCTTTCCCGTCGACTGAAACACATCTCCGATCACTCAACAAACAAGACGCCCTTTTTCACTAAACGCCCTCTCCACCATTTGGTGGTGCTCTCCGGCGCGGAAGGACTTCTTATCCATTTAATATATGCTTGGAGAGAGTATCCTGTCAAATATAGATTTTAATCAATAGCACTCTGGAGTGGCTCGTTAAAGTGGAATCAGCTCGGATGCAGCGCATGCCTGCTTCACAGCTGCTGTCATTAGCCGGCGTCCTGGACGTTATTGGAGAATCGTCCTTGTGTGAGCAGAGACCCTGCTTTACCTGAGCACCTCGCAGCAGGAACACAGCACCCCAGGCAGTCCACACGTGAGGGATGTGGAGCTGTAGCTCGGTAACCCAGACCTGGAGGTCCAGAACCTGCCAAACCCTGAGCGGACACCACTATTGGACGGAAATGCACGGAACACAGAGGAACCTGTGTTCTAGGCTTCCCGACGGGGGAAACGACTTAGCCGAGACGACGTCTGCGCTAAAATAGAATCATTTAATTACATCACGATGTGTGAGCCCTGGTCTGTCTTCAGAGGCTGTCAGAGTCACACCCAGGAGGCTGAGGCCCCACCAGGAGGGAAGGGGTTAACTGCGACAGGAACAATAATGAGAGCGCAGTGAGACGTGCGAGGTAATTAGTCAGTCCGCTCTCCAATATTTACCCAGTTAATTATTTGTGAGTTTTACTCATGTCCTCCCTTCAGACGGCTGCCTCTGTTGTTTTTTCCAGGCCATTTGTCACCATCCAGCTCTCCTGGGCTGCACTTTGCTCATCTCTCTCTCTCTTTCACTCCCTTCGTCGCTCCCTCCGCCTCTCTCCTCCTCTCTTTGGCAGGGGAGTGGCATTTCGGTGAACTCTTGTCAGCGGAGGTGTTAGACTGTTGTCCCTGGACGTGCGAGGTCAGGCACGATTATTTATTCACCTCCCTTTTCGTACGCCATGGCGGACGAGATGTGAAAATGGTGGTGCACCCTTCCTCTGATGGGTGAGAGGTGGAGGGCATGGAGAGGGGAGAGGGGAGGACAGAAGAGAGGGAGGGGAGAGATGATTGGTCAGAAAGGCCTGGTGGTTGCTTGACTGTCTGACCTGCAGGAAAGGTTCATGACTTGAGCCCTCAAACAGAACCGCTCACTCCGTTATCACGTCAGGAACCACAAGGGAACGAAAAGGAGAAAGTAAAAAAGGCAAAAGCGGTGGAGGAAGTGAAAGAATGTTTGAAAGTTTAAAAGTTCATTAAATGGGTGATTATCAATCAAATGCAGATACTAACGAAGTTTCCCTTGGTTCATTAACTATCAAATACATTGGATAAAATGAACAAAATGTATGTTTCCACTGGCAATGTTTAATCAACTTTCCTCAAACATGCAAGGCATTTTTTTTTCAACAAACCAACATGGCATCATTGGAAGGGTAGGGGCAGAGGGATTTGTCGTTGGGGGGGCTTGGATGAAAGAAAAACAAAATAGTAATTATTTCATTATGGCATGACAGCAATAATATTACAGTAGTGTGTGTGTGTGCAATGCTCTTATCTGTGGAACAAATGAGCTCTTCCCCAAGAGACCAGGCTGCAGAGCAGAGCCTGGGGTGGGCCTGCATAACTCTTCCCTTCCCTTCCACGGCACTGCTGAGACATGGTTACCTTTTTAATATTCCCATTCGCAGTACATGCAATTATTTTGAAAATAAATTTAGCTCAGATAAAAATTGTGCCTCTTGGGTCAGGTAAATGACTTCCTTGTTTTTATAGAGAAGACAAGGTGTTTATTAGGAGGCTCGTTGGCTTATTGCAGCAGGTTTCTGAGTTTGAGTAATTGTCCAATTAGGTGTAATTTCAGGAGAGCTGCTAACCCAGGCGATTGTACTGTGAGAGAAGGACTACCACCGGGACACACATTAATGAATCCCACAGAGACCTGTCTACCTTTAAGAAGGAGAGAGCGTGTCTGCCTCTGTTTCGCTTTCCCAAATCTTTTTAACGAGGCATTATAACTAGGATTTACAAGTGAGACAAGACTCTATTTCCCTCCTCCACCTCTTCACGATCCTTTTTTTTTCTCCCCCCTACATCTGTGTACCGGGGTGCAAAAATAATTCATCATTCGTGTAATTTCACTTCTTGGAGCAATTGTCGTTTATTCAAACAGAAAGGTTACCTTAATTGTTATGAAGCTCAGCTATTTGTGTCCTGGAATGAAAATGCATGCGTGCCCACTCGCAGAAAGGTCACCTATTACAACATCGGTAAACTTCCTTCCATGTGTTTGCTGCCCACTTCACACAGGGAGGAAGAACAAGGGAAGACCCTTGAGAACTGCAGCTGTAGGTCCAAAGTGATGTGCTGAACTTCCTCAGGGAAGAGGGGAAGATAGTCTCCCTCCACCTCCCTCGTTTCCCTTCGTTCTCCCTCGCTTTCCTCCCTCTCAATGTCAATCGTTGTCTCGGTTTTTTTCTCCTGTCATTGGCGAGGTGGGAGGGTTCAGCGGGCATGCCTGGTGGCACTACAGGAAAGGACAGGATTGGCCTCTGAAGTCCTCCCTGGTCTTGCAGGTGCTGGCCAGTCATAAACCATGAATGTGCCCTGTAATCAGTCAACACGTGTGCTGTTACAATTTCACTGAACAGCTTGCTACAATGGAGAAAAGCAGAGGTTTTAGAAGAAGAAGAGAGAAAAAAAACAGGAGAGGGGAAGAAAAGGGAGAGATAGAGAGAGAGAAAAGAGAGGGGGCGAGAGAGAGAAGAGAGAGAGAGCATTGTTTGGGAAGGACCGCTGTAATTACCGCAGGCATGTTGAGGATAAAGAATTAATGAGTTGAGGTGCTGTGATGTTTAAACCCCTGGACAACATCCTCCTGTGTTTAAAGGTCTTTTCTTTCTGGACAAATAATAGGAGTTGTGCTGTTCTCTTGAAAAATTCAACACACTGCATAATGTACAAAGGCCTGGCACGGAAGCCCAGGGCGCACCAAGACAAAAGGTGGGGAACACTCCCACTTTCCTGAAAGAAAAGACACGCAGCAGAAATGTGTTTGCACCTGTCCATTGGCAAATAGTTAGAGTAGTTAGAGTGACTAGATCACTTGCCCACAGGTTAAGACCTTAGCGGATGATTCCAGCCAGTGCCATTACCTGTATGTCATCATTCTCTCTCTCACTGGATTTCCATTCACTCACCATGTCACTTTACAACTAAATAAAGAAGAAAATGCTCCCAAATATGGTCAACAAATACTAAAAAGTACTTTACTTATAGTTGCTCTTGATACTGGTAAAGTAGCTGCTCCGTGTTGAGACACCATCAGCTGTAGGGCCTAGTGAGGGCTGGATGGGCCTGCAGTGGGTTACCCTGGGAACAGGGCCTACGCAGTAGCTCAGCTGTTCATGTTGGTGCAGACGGCATCGCGACGATGCCCTGGTGAGTGGAGCTCACACCTCCTGCTACCGTGAGTTCATGTGAGGGTTGAGTCTCACCCTCCTCCTCTCCTCTCCTCCCTCACTTCTCACATTAGAGCCCCTCACAGCTCTGCCATCATCTACCACCACTTCGACCGCCACACACACCCCCGCCCCCGATGCTCATCTTCACACCGAGGCTCGTCCAGGCTTATGTCTGGAACTTCTCTCTGATAGGAGACTCCTAAGCTCCTCCAGTGAAGGGAGAAGCCATGAAACTCAAGCTGCCTGGAGCTTCACTCTGATAGTGGCACGCATCTGAAAAGGCAAGAGGTATTCGAAATAAAATCTCTTCTTTTTTCCCTTCAAAATCCAGCTAAATACCACACTGTTGCGAAGGTGCTTTGGCTAAGACTTTGTGTGACATGATGATTGGGACTGGCTCAGAATCCTGATGAATATGGATGGAACAGTTTATACCTCCTGGAACATAATCAAGCATGTCTTGCGGTACATATTTTTTTGTGTGAAAAATACACCCTGGAATGTTTCTGGCAGGATAGTGTATTTTTCCTTTTTTTTTGTCGAGAGACATTTCTTTCATACAAATCGTGTGGGTTTGGACCCTCAGTTTATTCTGTCTTAAAAAGGATTATCCCCTGCACCTAGGTCTGATTTCAATTTGAATAGGTGAGATTTTATTTTGTGGTGCTCAATACCCCATACAAATAAGACTCGCTATAATCCAATTCCATCCCTAGCATGAAAAAAAAAATGAAATAAAATCTTATTATATTGTTCCCCTTCATGTTGGCTTGTTGCCCCCCCCCCCCTCCCCGACACACACACATAAACAATCTCCTGGATCCAACATAGGATACTTTACCTCTACCCTCAGCTAGATGAATATGTAAGTGGAGCACATATGATATTTCATTAATTTGAAGAAAATATAAATAAATAAACAGATAGGAACAAATCCATCCCGGAGCATTAATTCATTTGAAATACCTCCTCCATTCCACATCTTATTTACTGCACCTGCAACACTCAGTTCACGGTGATTGAATATTGGGCTCTGAAATTAGATTCTATTGTGTGTCTCTGGCTGATAATTTCAGTCAGAACAGATCCTTGCACAGTTTGACATGATGTTTTTTTCCTGAGGCTCCCGGAAAGAGAGGGATGAGGTTTCTGTGGATGGTTCCAGTCAGCAGAGCCGCACAGCCTCATTCTGAGGAGGGGAACCAGTGTCTGAACTTCGAATGTGGACGCTGATTTTAAGATGCTGTCACCTCTGAGTTTTAGAACAATGTGAGTGTGTGTGTGTGTTTGTTTGAGAACGTGCGATTCTGATCAGTGCATTCATATTTTCTTTTGTGGTAGTTCCTGTGTGTTAATGTGCTGTGTTGTGTGGTAGTTACTGTGTGTTAATGTTGTGTGTTGTGTGGTAGTTACTGTGTGTTAGTGTGATGTGTTGTGTGGTAGTTACTGTGTGTTAATGTGCTGTGTTGTGTGGTATTTACTGTGTGTTAGTGTGCTGTGTTGTGTGGTAGTTACTGTGTGTTAGTGTGGTGTGTTGTGTGGTAGTTACTGTGTGTTAGTGTGGTGTGTTGTGTGGTAGTTACTGTGTGTTAGTGTGGTGTGTTGTATGCAGTGACAGCACAGTGTGTGCTCTGGTAGTGAGGTGCCCTGTTTAAGGAATTGATTAATGACAGGCCAGCATCTCTCAGCAATGACTATGTTTACTTTTACAGGAACACACTCCAGTTGGCCTAGGAAATCTCCTGGGGCAAACTACTCACCCCTTCTCCTACCCCAGCCCCAAATTACCCTCACTACTGTTGCAAATGCCCCGCTGAGGGAAAATAATCAGCTTTGCTTCGGGGCTAACATCAAAATGGTTAAGATCCCCAATCAATTCTCCCAAGTCTATCGGTCTGGGCGTCATTATCTTTAAAAACCATTCACACTGATTGATCCGCGACCAGTGGATGGTATTGATAAATAATTAAAAAGCTCTCAGTTTAATTTGGGCGGTGAGGAGTGGACAGAGAGCGGGTGGTGAGGCAAGGTGTGGTGGTGGGGGTGGAGTGGACAGAAGGCTGTTAGTGCCCTGGCTGGTGTAATGAGGCCTGGTCCCCTGCTGTGGGAAGGGCAGGCCTCCACTCCCCTGTCTGCCTCCCCTCTCCCTCCCTGTGGACACGCAGCCAGCTGGATTAGTCTGCCATATTCACAGAAATCAATGCAATCCGTCTTGAAAGAAAATCAATAAGATGTGTCCATTTATGCCTCAGAGTGTGGGAGAGAAGCTTGAGGAGGGGCCCTGGCTGCCAAAGCAACACTAGAGATTTAATAAGACCATTTTTGTCAAACTTCTACTTTTGTTGTGATGTGGTTGAGCATCGGGTGTGATTCCAATTTAGATGTTTTTACTCTGACTTCCTCTATTTTGTGTCAGTCCTTGAAATAGAGGATATTCGCAGCCTCAGCCAAGGTAAGATCTGTGGAGGGCGGAGAAACATTGCTTTGATGCTGCCAACAATCTCTAGATGTTAAAGGAGAACTAATCTGGAAGTATTGGGGTCGTCTTCTGGTGTCCGCCTGCAGAAACAGCTCACAGTCATAGTGAGTTTGTCAGAAAGGGCCAATTTGCCCAGGGGTAAGCTGAGCAGATGGGTTCTGCTCATATAATTAGCTCAGAAACAATAATCTATTCTACTCTCTGAGCTACTTCATCATCAGATATGAGGTCCCTAGACCCGGTCTCCGTAGCCTTGTTGGGAATGTGGTGTGTATGTGCGATAGACAGATATAGTAGTTATTAGTCCTCATGTGCCATACAACAATCGTCAGCCAAACACGAGAACAACAACAACAGCATCAGCAACAAACAACAACCGGACACTTCTTCATAAACACATACCTGCGTATGTGTGAGAGTGTGTGCAATGTGCAGGGTATAGGTGACAGAGGTGTTGTATCGCTACATTAATATTCACATACACACACACACACAATACCAACACTCAACAATATCCCTGACAGAGGCCTCGACCACCAGGCTAAGTCTGTTCACACTGCAGGCTGAGGACTGGGGTAAAGTTCTCCCAGCAGAACCCTGGTGTCCAGGTGTGATATGAGCCATGGCTCCCAGGCTCACAAAGCTCAAATCCCTGCATGGCAGTCATGCACTCACACCTCCACTGAGCAGCATCAGGACAGTGAAATCAGACAAAAAATAAATAAACAAGGTCATGTCGGACAAACAGGAAGCACAGACCAGATGATGACACCACAACCAGTGTGGTACCCTGGGAACACTTTCATCCCCCGTCCCCTCTCCGTCGCTGGATATTGTGCCATGTCACACGTTTTGTGCTGATATCCGTCTAATTGATGACTTTGTGTCACATCAATCCATTATGCATAATTTTGCATGGATCAAGTCCCACATTAACATAATCAGCCGATGGATATTCGGCGCAGTGTGACACTCTTGTGAGTTTCACAAGCCCGGCCCAAGAAGAGACACACGAACAACTGGCTGTTCACACACACACACACACACACCCACCCTTGTGTTGGGGCTGATGTTAAGATGTCAGCTCCTTATTTGCTTCAAGCTAATGTTTGGAGTCCATTCGCTGCACACTTGGTGTTACCACGGTAGAGGCTAGGAACAGTCACACACACACACACACTCACACACACTCACACACACACCCACACTCACACCCACACTCACACACAGAGTGTGTGAAGGGTGCAGGGCCGCCTGCTCAGACGCTGCTGTCTGCAATCACTAAGCAGCTTTAGTGTCTCCCTCCACAGTCCTGATTTCAAATTCATAAATGCTAATCCTTCATAATTTACAGTTTAAAAAGCAGCCCTGCTCACAGGCCCTGTGGCCAGAGCTCCGTCAGAGTAATTATACCAAGGAACTGGGAACGGACTCCTAGCAGAGACTTCCAACAGTCAAGGAAATCCCCCCCCCCCCTCACCGGCACCAGACCCAATTACTCCAAATAACGAAAGAGATTAGCAAGTCATTTTCCAGTCACATTTGGACATAGGTGCCAAATCGTACTGTTACATAGTCAGGTGGGTAAACAGCTTTAAAGTTGGAACATGCCTGCTTCTTATTGCGTTGACAATCTGCCAAGTCATGTTACTAGCAATTTAATTTTGTTTGAAGCCCAGGCCATTGTCTTTTACAAGGTTGCCAGGTTCTCTCTGGCGTCATCTAAATTTGCTACTCTTATTCTTGTTCAGTGACAGTATTTTACAGAGTATGTATGTGTTTTTGTTTGAATAAAAGAATACTGTGAGTGTGTGTTGGGACAGAATGTGTGCGTGTGTGTGTGGTGGACAATTGCTTTGTTTGGAGATGTGCCCAGCACATAAGTAGATTTCTCTTTGTCCTTGTGAGGAGAATATACGTTAGTTTTACTGGAGATTATCGGCGATTCTTTCAACCAAGGTCACTAATAGAATCCATTTTCCAAATGGACTGATTCCACTGTAATGGCCTGTGATAGTCCCACACAACACTGTTGAATCTCACATAAAAGGGCGCTGTTTTACATCTAGTGGCTCTGAGTACAAAATGGGCCAATACCTCTTAGAAATGCATAATTTAGTATCTCAAGTATTGATTCATCCTTCATCGTGATATAAAGTTTGAATTACACTGAGATGGGTGAGTGAGAAAGGGGGAGTGTGGATGTACATCCATTTGTGTGTACGATTCCAATAACCCTGGAGATCACGTTTGTTCTTTCAAGTAAGATGACGTCCGCTCCCACAGTAAGTGTTGCAGGCAACATCAAAAGGTTGTGTTTGTGGATAGCCAACGGCTACAACAGTCTCTGCAGTAGTCATCACAAAGCCCAGTATCTGAACACAATAACAACAAATACAAATTCAGCGCAGATAACTTAACGTGTAGCAAATGTGGATGTACCGTTAAAAAAAAACACCTTCCCACCTGTGGGTAATCAGCATCAGCTCTCATAATGCAACCTCATTCGCTGAAACCTGCACCTTTCATGGCTGGCTTCTATTTCATACCAACACAAAGGCCCCTGAGGAAAAACCTCGCTGTGACAAATACCTTTTCATTAAAACACGTTATACCTGGCTTATGCTTCCCCTCCTAACTTTTAAATCACGTCTCAGACTGGCCTCTCTGTGTGGTGAGCGGGGCTATGAGAGCCTGCCAGCCCAGCAGAGGAGGCCCGATCATTTCATCACACTGACACTCATCTCTGAGGGAAACCATCAGGATTCTATTAGAACGGATTAGGACGGTGGCACTGCCGGACATCCTGTCACAAATCCCTCCTTTAAAAGTTTCTCTCTTCTCTCTCGCTCCTCACCTGTCTACAAGGAATCGGACGGCCCTTTGTTTCATTATTGTCGCCCTCTTGGACTCCCTTGGTAATGGCCACAGCTTGTTTTCGGCGGAGCTGCATGGCCTTTCCTGCTCCCGGCTGCTGTGGAGACTCTGGAAAGTCATTTGGTATACGGATGTTGTTGGATTTGGTCCTGCACGCATGCATGGCCCCATCACCCGCACACACACAGATCCATACAGTCATTACCCTTTCTCTAGTAACTTGCATTTTTACAGATCACAGTAATGGACTCTTACAGACACAACCGCTACAGTCAGCCTGCCCACAGATGACAAATCCATCAATTCCATATTCAGAAACATAATATTACGTCTGCTCTGCGTTCAATAAGCGAGCTGACAGGTCTTGTAAACAGACGCTTGGGGAATATGAGATGTTTGGGGATGAGATGGAGAAATGGAGAGGGAGGAGGAGAAGAGGAAGTCCAGCCACCAGCCTGACTTACATTCAAATTACACACAGAACCAGAGAGAGAATACTCCATATTAAGAGTAATACCAACTCCTGTCTGTTTTCCGTGATTTGAATAGTCTTGTTATAGGACAACCTTCACGCGACGATCAAACAGTAATTTGGCTGGCAGCTATTTCCACTTTTATATTTGGAGCAAGGCCCTATTGGTGTTCAACAAGCAATCTCCGAGCGACAACACACTCGCGCACACATATATCTACCCAAAACACATTATGGCTCCTAATGCGCCACGTTTTGCGGTGCAGCAATTTCACAACCAAATAGCTCACTGAGTGATAGAGGTTTCATTATTACACAAACAAATCAAATGCAACAAGCCGCCCTGCACTCTGCCGCACCGTTCATAAAATATAAATTTCACTGGAGTTTCACAAAGAGACAGAGAGATTGAGGGAGAGAATGATGAGAGGGAAATGTAGGGATGAGAGAGAGAAAGACATCTAGAATGGGGAAAGGGATAAGTAGACACACATAAAGAGAGAGATAAACAGAAAAGGATCTTTTCACAAAGCCACAGTGATGTACAGAGGATCTGAGAGGAAAGAAGAGAAAGCTACTCTTTACAGGACGCTCTTGTTTAAGTGTGCCTGTGTCTGAACTTTGCCTCCAGTGCAATTATTCGAAATAAAATCAAATTAAAACAAAGATTTGAGAATAAAAGCCTTTCCCTTAAGGCTCTATGTCAACTCTAGCAGGAGACAATACAATGCTTCCGAGTTCACTTTTAAAAACGCACAATAATGAAACTGGTAAAATTCACGCAACTTTTCCAAACACTGAATACTCTTTAGACCCTGAGGAGTTGAGTGAGATTAATGGACTAGTGTTTGGACTAGTGTTGGGCTGTTAGAATATACTCAATGACCTGCCAGGGAAAACAATGGGAGGATATCTGGGTGTTTAGAAACTCTGGCAGGAAGCTCCAGTTACGGTCGTGGTCAACTCACCAATCAAACAAATCTGGTAGCAGCCAAAAAACTGTCTGGAAATGTCAGTGTGCACAAGCTAACTCTCAAGACATGTTTTCAAACGGGGTATATATATATATATATATAAAATAATAACAGAAAAAACCCTCATTAAAAATGTTTTGTTTTTTTCTGACACAGTCCAATCTACAACCTTTTTGGGCCGTGACACAGAGTTAGCCTACAGAGGAGTCAAATCCTTCAGTGCATAATGGCTGTGAGAGGAGAGGAGACACGCACGAGTTTGTCGACCTAATAGAGGGACGGGAGATAAGGAGGAGATAGGAGGGTGATGAAGACAGAACTCAGGCAGAGCTGTGCTGTGCTGTGGTCCCCCCCCCCACACAGTGTTCCTCTGCCCCCTGACACAGTGTTCCTCTACCTCCCTGACACAGTGTTCCTCTACCTCCCTGACACGGTGTTCCTCTACCTCCCTGACACGGTGTTCCTCTACCTCCCTGACACGGTGTTCCTCTGTCTCCCTGACACAGTGTTCCTCTACCTCCCTGACACAGTGTTCCTCTGCCTCCCTGACACAGTGTTCCTCTGCCTCCCTGACACAGTGTTCCTCTACCTCCCTGACACAGTGTTCCTCTACCTCCCTGACACAATGTTCCTCTGCCCTGACACAGTGTTCCTCTGCCCCCTGAGACAGTGTTCCTCTGCCCCCTGACACAGTGCTCCTCTACCTCCCTGACACAGTGTTCCTCTGCCCCCTGACACAATGTTCCTCTGCCTCCCTAACACAGTGTTCCTCTACCTCCCTGACACAGTGTTCCTCTACCTCCCTAACACAGTGTTCCTCTACCTCCCTGACACAGTGTTCCTCTGCCCTGTTACAGCGTTCATCTGCCTCCCTGACACAGTGTTCCTCTGCCTCCCTAACACAGTGTTCCTCTGCCCCCTGACACAGTGTTCCTCTGCCTCCCTAACACAGTGTTCCTCTACCTCCCTGACACAGTGTTCCTCTGCCTCCCTAACACAGTGTTCCTCTGCCCCCTAACACAGTGTTCCTCTGCCCCCTAACACAGTGTTCCTCTGCCCCCTAACACAGTGTTCCTCTGCCCCCTAACACAGTGTTCCTCTGCCCCCTAACACAGTGTTCCTCTGCCCCCTAACACAGTGTTCCTCTGCCCCCTAACACAGTGTTCCTCTGCCCCCTAACACAGTGTTCCTCTGCCTCCCTGACACAGTGTTCCTCTGCCCTGACACAGTGTTCCTCTGCCCCCTGACACAGTGTTCCTCTGCCTCCCTAACACAGTGTTCCTCTGCCCTGTTACAGTGTTCCTCTGCCCCCTGACACAGTGTTCCTCTGCCTCCCTGACACAGCGTTCCTCTACCTCCCTGACACAGTGTTCCTCTGCCCTGACACAGTGTTCCTCTGCCCCCTAACACAGTGTTCCTCTACCTCCCTGACACAGTGTTCCTCTGCCTCCCTAACACAGTGTTCCTCTGCCCTGTTACAGTGTTCCTCTGCCCCCTGACACAGTGTTCCTCTGCCTCCCTAACACAGTGTTCCTCTACCTCCCTGACACAGTGTTCCTCTGCCTCCCTAACACAGTGTTCCTCTGCCCTGTTACAGTGTTCCTCTGCCCCCTGACACAGTGTTCCTCTGCCTCCCTAACACAGTGTTCCTCTGCCCTGTTACAGTGTTCCTCTACCTCCCTGACACAGTGTTCCTCTGCCTCCCTAACACAGTGTTCCTCTGCCCTGTTACAGTGTTCCTCTGCCCCCTGACACAGTGTTCCTCTGCCCCTGACACAGTGTTCCTCTGCCTCCCTAACACAGTGTTCCTCTGCCCTGTTACAGTGTTCCTCTGCCTCCCTAACACAGTGTTCCTCTGCCCCTGACACAGTGTTCCTCTGCCCTCCGACACAGTGTCTCTTGCTTGTATCTGTGAAAGAGCCTTCAGTGTTAGAACAGGAACAGAATTGAGACACATTTCAATAAAAGTGATTGGTTCTTGTTGCACTCACAATAGAGGCCACACACGTTTGGTCACAGTCTTGTCCCTCAAATGAATACAGTGTAATTACCCAGGCCGCGAGCAACCCACCATCCCTCCTCCCACTCACCCCCTCGCTTTCTCTCTCTCTCTCTCCAGTTCCCTCGCAGTAATGATTGTTCTATTCTGCCAGAGTTATCTGTTGGAGAAATGTGTCCCCGTGCTGTTCAGAGTGGTCGACTGAAGCCAGCACTGGTGTGCGGCCTTCTGGGTGATGTAGTTCCTACTCCATGGGTAGAAGATCCAAAGTTTCCGTCATCCCGATATCCTAAAAAAAACTACAAAAGACACACCTCCTGGTATCCACTCTCAACACTGATCTGCTCAGTGTCAGAAGTCTGCAGCGCGACTGATTGATGTCTCTCAAAGGTAAGTGTGTCAAGGCTAGCTGAAGCGGCACAGTGTGTCTCTCTTAACTTCATTAGTTTGTCTCTTTAGGAAGACGGGCTTAATGTTGGCTTTACCTTTACGGCATGCTGGAGAGCGAGGTCTTTGATGATAAGAGAGGTAAGATGGCAATGATAAGATGGAATGAGGAGCAGTGTGTGTCCAGCACGAGGGAGCCGCTGGAAGGCTAATTGGATGGAGGAACCCTGTTGCACGACATCTTTCCCCGAGAGCGGCGAGACATTATGAAAACCTCCCGCGCCGCTTCCAGTTGATTCAATTAATTTATTTTTTCGGCTAAACTGATGGAAATACGGCCTCTTTTCCAATAAAAGCCAGACAGCTTTAGCACTGTGTCACGGCTTGCACTCCTCAGCTCGGCGGAATTAATCGTGGATGGATTTCACCCCCGTCGCTGGGCCTGCTCCCTCGCGGCCTCGACAGGATGGCCAGAAATCACCCTGTCTCCACGGCAGCCCTGTCTCCATGACGCCGGGGCTGGTCAAGTGCTCTCATTCGCCGGATCCAGTTTTCCCTCCTGGGTGCCTGCTGCTTGGGGTCTTTGTTTTGACCGTGGTGGGAGCGAGGGAGCTCTCACTGACCACGGACGTCAACACGGACCAAGAATAACATCAGAGGTGACGGTGGGGCTGGCAGCAGAAGACGAGTGTGTGTGTGTGTCTATGGGGGTGTTACTGTAGGTTGGGGTTGTTAAGGTTAGTGTATGTAGCCTTAAACAAGGGGGGGTGTTAATGTAGCTTGGGGGGTGTGGGGTGGTTGAATAATGTGTCAGGCGCTCCAAATGAATTAAAGTGCAGCACAGGGCCATGAAAATGTCTCTTTGTGTGAGGCCCTAATCAGTTGGAAACAAGGGAGGCAGAGGAGAAGAGGAGAAAAAAAGAAAAAAAAGCTTTCGTTCCTGTAACTAATCATTTGTGGTTTCCCAACGCAGCCAGCCAGTGCCAAAGGCAGAGACTAATAAACTAGGAGGCTGTGTAGATTTATAAATGATTAATTAAGGGCCGTCCCATGGGAGCCGCAGCAGCTATAAGCAAAAATATTAATTAGTTGAGACGAGACTTAAACTAACAGGAAAACATTCCGACCATGTTGGAGAGCACATGGGGGCACAGCTTGTTTTACTCCGGCTTGACAAACAGGGGCCTCGTCGCCACAGGGAGGGTGAGGTGGAGGGGTGAGGTGGGGGGGGGGGGTGGGATGGGGTAGGGTAGCAGGAGAACACGCAGTTGTCGAGTGGCTCCCCCAGTCGAAACCGGAGAGCAGTCGAAAATGGATGCGAGGGGTAGAGCGGAGAGTTTTCTGGCACCTCAAGAACCTGCAACCCCCCCCGTCCTCTCCCACCCCCCTCCCCCTTCATTTGCTGTCCCTGCGCATGCCCTCCAGGGAGGCCCCTAAGCCCTTCTCCTCCTGCTCTTTCCATGAATGTCAAGTTGTTTAGGATGAAGTCCAGCAGATTAGTTGAGAGGCGTTCAGTGTATCCCCTGTCTAATGAAAGAACTGGGTAATTACACAGAGGATCTTGATGATGTCGAGGCTCCTCAGGTGTGGGAGAGCTCCCTCCTCTCTAAATACGCCCACTGGGACTCAAACCATACCCTCTGCTCACCCCCAAAAAACACACCTTCCATTAGACCAGGAAAGTTGAAACTTGAAATACAACCTTCATTTAGGGTTTCATTGGGATACTCTGCTTGGGTCTGATCACTGCAACGCAATCTATTGTGATCTATTGTTTGTTAGCAACAAGCGTGTCGTTGTTTTTGAAAAGCCAGAGCAAAGAGCTACCGCCATGGCTCTGGTTTGGTCAGCCCAATGCCACCCTCCATATCTTCGCCTCATCAAAATTGAATGACGTCCAGCATCATTCATAACCAAACACTTGTTGATGCACCAGTTGAGTAAGGTGATTTCTTTTGAAGATTTTTACAAACCATAACTCACCGCACAGAACAAAATCCACAGTTTCTTATTTTTAACAATCTGGTAGGCCACTTTACGACTGCAGACAGGACATTTAATATGACTATGAACTATAAAGCTTCTTCCTATCCAGTTCACCATCTAGAGCCGGTAGTTCATGCTTTAGCTGGTACTGTGTCACAGAGAAGGTCCTTCCAGATGAGAGTTGTCATAGAAAGCCTCTAGCTGTGTGTGTATGTGCCAGTGTAATTACTACAGCCATCCTCTGCAGCCTGAGCCACAACATCTACCACTCTATGACCAATATCGGCTCTGATCTAATGAGGCAAACAGCGGAGTCATATTCCATCTCTGCCAGCCGCCCTCAGACAAACTCACAGTAACGTCAACCAATAAGCCATCAGCTGTCTTTCCTGTTCTGCCTTAGCTCACCACTGATGGTCTGTCCCCAGCCACAGGGACAGCATGGCTGCCATGATCACACCGAAAGCCAAGCTGGTACCTGCCGTATCGTTACACTGGAGAGGCAGGAAGAGTTTCCAGGAAGGCAGCAAACTAACAAATTAGCAGGGGAGTGAAGCTCCTTCTTTGGGCAGTTTTACAGAACAGTGAATTGGACTCCAACTCGGAAATCCAATACAGTCGAGTTAGAAAAAAAACAAACACTTTCAAAGTCATTCTGACATCCCTTCTGGTAGAAATTTAGAATGGATCATGTGGTTAACCTCAACAGGTTTCCATATATATGTTCTGGAAGAAAAGCAAATTAAAAAATAACTTGAGATATTAATCATACTTTCAAGAATGACAACGGAAAGAAAAACAGCCCAAGAAAAGAATAACCAAACCAGCATTCAGCAATAAGCATATAACATGGTTGTGGGAATAAGAATACAATTTTGGAAGGTCACGCAATCCTCATGAAAGCATGTTAATGCAGGCTAAATCATTGGAAACTTTCCAGTCATTCCAACCCAAATTATTACACTATTCATAGTTGTATTTCTGGAAGCGTTCTAACGGACATGAGTTCTTCATTCGTTAGTGTTATGGTTTAAAAAGGAATCTAACAAAAATGTATTTCCTTTTACCGACAGTCCTGGTTAAAGCAGATCTTGATTGGACTCGCTTTATGTCCAGGTTAAAAAGCTGCCATGTTCTTTGTTTTCCTTGTTCTCACCGTCGAAACGCATGAAAAGAACCCATGATGAAAAGTGAGGGCCTGGGCCAAGGCCTTGAAGAAAGAGTGAATGGCAGACGTTTCTAAGCCCTCCTAATTGACTCACTGGAGGGCCAGGCTCCAGCATCAGCGAGGGACTTCAGAAGTCAATGTTCTCAGTAACTAGAGCCGAGGAGGAATACATGTTTTTAGATATCTTAAATAAATATTTCATTTAACTGTCAATGACACGGGGGCAGGCGGTGCATGGGGTCCCTTTCATGTCACCCTGGGTTTTTTGGGGGGCGGGGGGTGTGTGGCTTGGATGGAGAGATTGAGAGATTGAGAGCGAGGGATACAGCATGTGAAGGCCTTTAACGACAGGCTGTGCAGCGATGGAGAGCCCGCCGTCTGGATGTTGAGGCGGAGAGCGCTGTCCCTTCTTCTTTTCCATTAGGCCCGTTGAGTGTGC
This sequence comes from Neosalanx taihuensis, assembly GCA_030340665.1. Lineage (NCBI taxonomy): Eukaryota > Metazoa > Chordata > Actinopteri > Osmeriformes > Salangidae > Neosalanx > Neosalanx taihuensis. The sequence goes on from CM059295.1 coordinate 12,173,106, forward strand.
CTGGCAGGGTCGGGGGCGATGCTTGACAACAATTAGTGTTGGTGGTTTGAGCGGTGACTGGCAGACAGGCCCAGTCAGAGCAGGGGGGAGCTCTCAGCTCTTCCACCTCGGTCTCCCCCATCCACTTTTGTGTCCCGGAGATCTGCCCCATCACCGGGCCATCACGGCTGCTCTAGACACCACTGATGTTCAAAGGCTACTTTTGTAAAACAGTCCTCATGTTATATTCAGGCCAATAAGAAATAGAGACAGCGTGATGCCAGCATGTTTCTTTGTCAGGGATTTCACAGTTCGGCCAGCATGGCGTTTAATCTTTGCTTTGTTCCACAGTAGACCTGTTGCTTTGTAACTTTTTGCATTACGAAAGAAGATTTATCCCTTTTAGTTCCTATTTGAACGACTAACTGTGCTGTTTCCTATAAAGACACACTGTGGTATTAAACAGGGAATACAGCCCTTACCAACATGATCCAATTAATTCTTTACAACATCAACACTCAATCAAACTCCCAGGAGTAATGCACAGGGAAAATCGTGTCACTGTTCCAACAATGGAAACAGATGAGATACAGCATTCTTGTGTACTAATTACCTGTGTACACGTTAGCAATGAGCTTTTTCCTGCACGGAATGAGGAGTTGACATGTAGATTGAACATGGTATATGTGATACACTAATCAATCACAGAGAGGGCCTCAAAGACCGAGCAACAACCATCTCAACTCAACTCTGCCAGGGTTATTGTACAGGAAACAATTCCATCTCATGTGCCTGTTTTTTCTGCTACTGTACGTAAAGTCAACATACTTGAATCTTTGCATACTCAATCATTTTCCATAAATCCCTACCCTTTCATTTTTGCTGAAAAAGCTAAATATTAAGACCTGGACTCTCCCAAAGATATTGAATTGAACGGCTGCTTCTTGAGCTTGCAGCCAAGTTTTATTTTATTTGTCTGGTGGGCCAGTGAGTGTATTGGTCTATCAAAACACTGGTAAATTGGTCCCTTTGCTGGCTCTACACCGGCTGAATGTGTTAAAAGAAAAAACTTCTGCAGCATTAATTGACCTTGGCAATCTCCACACTGTATTCCATTAACATGTAAGCTAATGTGCGACACTGTAAGTAACAAACAACTTCCTCCACTAAGCTAAAAGCACACTACACTGATTGTGGATATTTTTCTTCAGTCAATTGTAGGTAGAACCAATGACTTGAGGAGCTAAAAACAAATCAAGGCAATAATTGAAATGTAGCATGAAATTACCCCTTCAAATAACCACCAGCCATTACACAAACACATTCTACCCCTCTTCCAGGGAGAGTCTGACACTCCAAACACATGCACACATGCAGCCACCTACACACACACACACACACACACACACACACACACACACACACACACACACACACCCACACACACACCCACACCCACACCCACACACACACACACACACACACACACACACACACACACACACACAGACACACACACACAAACACACAGACACAAATACTAGGTGGGAGAGACCTTTGAGAGTTTCACAATTGCACATTTATCCTTAAAATTAAAACGGGTGATTGATCCGTGGAATATTAACGGTCAACAGTGTTTTTCATTAAGTTTTGAAGGGGAGAGGGGAGGGAAGCTGAGAGAGAGAGAGAGAGAGAGAGAGAGAGAGAGAGAGAGAGAGAGAGAGAGAGCAGGAAAGAGGAAAGGGGGAACTCTATTTAATGTTGATCCTGTACAGTGAATAATCCGTGAGAGAAATGTAAATACTAGAGCCCAATAACGCGACAGGACACTAATCATATTTATAAACTATATTAAATCTGTCCATTGTGTATGCTTTGCTAAGGATTGGCTCACATGTAATTGTCATTGTAACCAGTGTTGGCTTATGGGAGAATTTAACTGCAGTGATATAAGGTGACTGCTAGGCTTATTATGACTTTATTATTACCCGCTATATGTTTATTAAAACAATTTGTCATGCAGAACAGGACTTGGGGAATGGAAACATTAAATCCTGTTCCAGTCCGGCCGCAGAAATGAGTTACAATAAAATTAATGGTGGGGAGGCCATGGCTGACATCGGAGTGGTTCGTAATAACCTGCTGCTTCGTTTCATTTGCTGATCATTTCCTGTCGGGCCCTGGCCATTAAACATACATGTTGGAGATTATTGAAATAGCCTCACAACGGTCGCCATACCCTGGTAGTCATGGGGTGTGTGCGTGTGTGCGCATGTGTGTTTTGGCGGCGAAGCAGCTTTCATGTGGTGGAGAGCGTTTGATCTTAAAACACTGACGTGCAGCAATATGCTGGCTTTGCTGTGTTTGGTTTGGGAGGGGGTGCTGGGGAGCGCTGTGCTGTTGTGAGGAGGACAGATATTAGGGCAGAGAGAGGTGTTGAGGCGGTGAGGCGGAGGTCTTAAGAGAGGGCATCCCTTCGGTGAGTGTCTGGGAGGGGTAAGATTAGTCTGGCAAAGGCTCTGTTCTAAAATGACTTTGAGGATATTACATTTCACTGAAAGTTTGGGGGACAGCTGAGGTATCCCATGTACACCGTTCAACAAGACTCGTTTGATACTCTCTAAAATTTAGGTCATTGAACGTCGCCCGCATTAGGGAGTGTGGTGACTAATACATACCTTTCCCCCGTAATATGAGCCTGACATGAATTGCAGCAACGATGGTGAAGACAAGCTTAGGCACCCTTACCAATGACTACAGTTGTTCACAAACACTCACACACACACACATACAGACACACTGTTATGTACTGACCTCCACTAATGAAGCAAAGAAACTTGATAATCCTGTCACTATCCTATTTTTATTCTGTTGGAATGTTTTTAGAGTTCTTGTCACACATTCTCATGTCTCTCATCGTAGGTACACAGAACTCCCAGCCTCTGCTGAGGTCTGGAAAGATTCATACATTTTCAGGCCCTATTTCCATCCCTCAAACTTCCTTGCCGGAGCTGGCTGTGTCCTTTAACTGGAAAGTGATTTGGTAAAAAAAAAAAAAAGAAAAAGAAAAGCATAGAGACATGCATCTACTTCAGTCATTTATGTTGTTATTGTTTTTTTTTTTCTCTCTAAGCGAAACATTGTTAGCAGGTTAGATTAGCCTTGTCCATTTTGTAAATCCCCCTCTCTCTTTCTCTCAGGAATTTAATGTTTTCTGTTTATGTTTTGCGAAGACGGGAATTGGTTTCAGCAATAACCAGCAGCAGTTATATGATGCGACCTGTTGAAACATTTGTTTATCTATACTTGAAAATAGCCCGATCAAATCTAAGGTATGTGAAAATGAGGGTATTATGTTGCATATTTAATATTACTGGCTTTCAGTTATGCCAACAAGGCCTCAATCTTCTCATAAGAGTTTCCTGATTACACAGGATCCATAAATAAACTGATGCTACTATCTAATTCCTTAATAATTAAAAATTAAGCGTTGGCCTGCACTGACCATAACATCGCATCATGGCTGCGTCTCCTCCTGTGGCCTGGGATACCCCAGCCAGTGTCCCCCAAACCTCGGAAATCCCCAGAAATAATCCCCTTCAAAACACTTCACAGTTTAATTATGATCATTCCCAAATTAAGTTATATTTAATAACGTGGAAGTGACTATTCACCAAATTCGCTGTAGAATCCTATGTCGAATCAGCTGTGCGCACAATGAGTTTCGTTTGCAGCTACTATCTTACAGCTGGGATGAGTTGTCACCATCTGTACTGGGTACACTGAAGTCCCTGTGTTAAGTTGAACACATCATTTTTGATGACAACATTGTCAGAGGGCTGCTCGTAATCAGATGGGCGATTAGATTTAAGTGAGGTCACTTTGGGCTTGCTTCTCCCCTCCTCCCGCCCGCTTCCCTCCCCCTCGTCTGCTCGCTGTCCCTCCTTCCTGTTCAAAGCCTCTTATGACCACATTAATACAACTAATTACCATGTCAATCACTAGTAATGCTTATTAATTATCCCTCAGAAAAGGGCTGTTTCCAACAGCGTGTAGTTCTTTAAAAGCCCAGTGAAAGGGTGACTGTAGGCTAGACTACTGAGGGAGAGAGAGCCACGTTTCAGCCTAGCTGCCGGCATTAGTCAATCTGCTGTCCAGATGTCTTCCACAGGTGACAGCTGCAATAGCCTAACAAGCAAATTAATCACGGGGCTTTTGTGTCGCTTCATTCTAGGGAAACTCATTTCGCTTCATAAAAGGCTTCATCTCGTGTGAAAAATGACAAATTGCGGCCATGGCGTGATGCAGAGAGCAGCCGGCTCCCATTCCTGCCCCGTGCCTTCGAGGTAGAGGAGAGCCAAGCAGTTGACAGAGAGGGAGGGAGGGAGGGAGAAACAGACAGAAACAGAGAAAGAGAGAGAGGGATGGGGGGGGGGATAGAGAGGCGGGCCAGAACCAGGGACTCAGTAATGAGGCCCAGCTCTGGCCCTGTGGGCTCCAGTTCTGACAGGCCTCACAGGTGGTTCGGCCAGATTAAAAACCCACCCTGGTTATGAAGACTGAGCTTTGAAGGAGGGGAACACACTAAGGCTGCCTGTCAATCACACATTGTCCTAAAAGAGGCTGAAAGTAGTTTGAAAGTGTAGCACAACAAGGGAGTGGTTATAATCGACTTTTGGTTCATGAGGCAGAATTCACTTTTTTTGGTGGTTGCTGATGAGAAATAAGGAGCCCGAAAGTGCATTATGAGGAGCAAACACAATTCACACATTTAATAAGCCTTTGCTATAACGCCACAGCGGAGAAACTATTTATAGGTTTACCCTTCGAGACCTCTGGCACTGAGTGATTCAGTTTAATCCTAGGTGTTGGGCGTGACAACGTCAACAGACTCTGTATAGCTGCTACTTCCATTACTCTTGATATAAGACTCAAATGTAGAACACATTATATGAAAGTCTTGAATAAGGGATGAAGAATATTGGATGAAACTCACCGCTTGTAAATAAATAAATAAAAAGTGTAGAACTTGAGGGATTTTAAAAATGTCTTATAGAAAAAAAGTAAAGAAAGAAAAACTCTTTCACTCAGTCACCCAACAAAACATGTAATTATCAATGTTGGAAGTTCGAATGAAAGTAATTCATAAAGAATGGGAAAGTTAAATGGGGAAGGTGTGCACAACTTGTCACAAGGAAGAATGATTATTTGTGATTTTTAATTTACGATTGAGACACTTGAAGGTTATGGATGTAAAGAAAACATTTTCAAAGCTTTGACAATGGCACAAGGACAGAGGATGGCATCATGCAGGGGCCTACGCTGACAATACACACTCCATGGATCAATCAAAGCACAAACGTGAAGTTATTGTGCTGGAGTATCAAGTCGTTTTTAATTGATTGAATAACCTTATTTAACTTTCTCATGTTTTATCTTCTTGAATTCTGTTTCAGATTTTCAAAATGCAGCATCGGTCCAAAATATCTCCCAGTGTCGATAAACACTTCGATCACAGTATGGATTACGTTTCATTCCATTTGTCATAAAAGTCATGAGCTGTGTGACTGATTTCCATTTGAAAGTAAGTGGTTATGGACAGTACAGTTTGATTGATGCTTTGAGGATACAACATATAGTTGTATTGTGGCTGCCATGTAGCGGTCAGGGACAGGGATGCTGGCACTGGGACAGCCACTGAGGTTGAGATAGGGACGACCTCTGACTGCAGTGCAGGTCAGCGCCAGATAGGCCTTTATCAGGATGGGCCCTGGCATACGTCTTCAAACAACACATCATGGACCACGAATGACAGGAGAGGGGAGGGCAAGGGAGGAGAGAAGAGGAGAGAGCGACAACGGGGAGGGAATAAGAGGAGGAGAGAAGAGAATGGAGCGCGAGAGCAGATTTAGTCCGTCAGAAGGTTCCAGCAGCCTGAGACTCCGGTTCTTCCCAGCAGCGTTCAGAGAGGTGGGAGTCACCAGAAGGGGAATGCAGGTGAGAGGGGAGGGAAGGCTGATCTGATCACAATGGTTCACAAATCAACAGCACCAGAGCAGACCGACCTGTTTCAAATGAACAGAGGTTTGGGTCACTGCTCATGATAAGATGAATATCAAGCTTTATCGCTGTGAAGTACTGAGTCCATTTCTGCTGTGATTTGTTGAAGAGCCCCTGTGCCCCTTGCCTGCGTGGAGTGAGTATGCGTGTGTGTGTATGTGTGTGTATTTGTGTGTGCGTGAAGTGGGATACCCTTCCGAGTTAAATCAGAAAATATGCTGGATTTGGGATGTGTATCCTTTGTTTGTGCCAGTGGTTTTGCCTATATGCCTGTACGTGTGTGTGGAAGACGGTGGACTGATGTGTTCTTGCCGCAAACATGTGGAGGTACACAAGCACACACACACACACACACACACACAGGCGGACACCCAATCCCCCCCCCCCCCCATTCCCTGAGGGCCAAGAAGCTAATTAGCTCTTAAAGCATTTATTTATCACAGATAAACTGTCAAACAATCTCACTGGCATATCCCCGACGGAAAAAAGAAGTACTCATTAGTTGGTTCAATTAAGCTTGCTTTTCTCTCTCCTGTGTGTGTACAGAAAGTACACACTCTTTAGCTGTTCTGAAAGTCGTTTTGGGGAAGACTTTGCATGTCCGCATTGCATTCAGCATGCACTTTATGGTATACATCAAATACACATGTCACGTGTGGGGAAATAAAGTTTCCCTCATTTCCCTCCAACATAATGGAAGGAATGTGTGTTTGTTCTGGTTGGTTTTAAAGTTTGAGAGAAGTTGAAAGAAGAACAGATTTCAGCCTTTTTTCCTGGCTTGATTTGACCCTCAGACAGCATATTGACAAACATTCTGAAGTGTGATTGGATGAGAGGAAATTAGGCTCATCTTTGTGATGTATCGTCCCCACACTGAAAGCTTTCTGCTTGTTGTCCAATATTGGTATTCTGTGTGATACATAACAAAGGTGTCAGGATTTAATGACACAGCTCTTTCTGTCTCAGTGAGTCGTTGTTCATTAAAATCATTAAAAGCGCATTACATTTTAAGCACCGCCGCTATTTGAATGTCACGGATGTAATGGATTTCTTGAAGTAACATTGAAGTTGTTAGCTTTAAGGTCATCGGTGGAACATCTCTTCCTCTGCTAAGGACAAGAGAAGACTAAACTCACTGTATGACAAGCGTACTTCCAGATGTACTTCCCATGTGGCATGATCAACCCAAAACAAACCTTGAAACAGAACATCCAATCATATTTGTCCTGAGTGACTGAAGAATGCAATGGGCTTGGAGAGATGGTTCCACAGGTCTGAGTGAATTGATTATCAAGACAGTACGGCCCCAGCACCAGGAGTACAATATTTGGTCCATTCCATCACTGTAATTCACTCCCTGCACATCCATATTTCATTCAGTCTCAACCTTAATGAAAGTCATGGCAACTTCACCAGCATTGCTTGGTCTCCAAGCACATTCAGGGGCGGAACACAAAAATTATAAATAAGGACGTTGGCCTTCGTACAAAACAAATGAAAGACCCAGGCGCTGGAGTGGAGAATATTTCAAGAAGGAGAAAAGGAGAGAGAGAGAGACAGAGAGAGGGAGGGTGGAAAAAGAGGCGTTCTGAAGTCCTGTAACTGGGGAGGCCATCTGCCTGGGAGAGCCTGGCTATCTCCCATCCCCAGCTCCTCCTCTCCCCCCCCCCCCTCCTCCTCCCCTTTACCCCACCCCCCCTTCTGCAAAGACAAGTGCCTGTTTATCCCAATGCCCTTCAGATGACATTAGCACAGGTCTCATGTGCAATCCAGTTATCTTCCGCTGGCCTGAATATGCTATGATTTTAAGTAACGTTTGCGGTGTCGAGGCGGGTGTCCTATCCCCAGGAAACGAGCACAACATCCCCACTAAAAGGCTGCTGGGAGGCCGGGCAGGGCGGGGTGGGCTGTTACCTGCTTAACGCGCTGTGCTTACACGGCCCTGTCCTCCCAGGCACCCCACTGCAACAGCAGGAAGAGCACCGCGTCAACTCCCAGCAGGCACGGCGGGACGCTGCTCAGGTTATTGAAAATCTGTATACCTCAATTTCCCCATTTGTCTTCCTAAGAGCCTACGGGGTCATAGGCTCGTCGAGAACAATAGTCTATTATTACCAGATCTCACTAATATTACATTTGCAACCTTTAGGGATTCCCCACAAGTAATTGAGCACGGCAAAGTTCTCAATGTCTTGTATTTTGCTTTTAGCCATTACCTACACACAGATGCACCGTTTTCGCCCTGCAGGAAAGCATAGTTTTTACCCATAAAGATATCTTGATTTAGCAAGATAGATGACTTTGCCATTTCAGTCATGATTACTTGGATGACGCTTCTTTGAAATTTGACTAGAAAGCAATAATAAAAAACTGAGCTCACGTCAAATTGAACTAATGATCGAGACCATAGCTTGTCTCATTTTGACAAAAAGATTGTGTTAATATGCAACATTTCTAACCTTCCATCTTCTCCGGTGACGAGTCAGACTGACAGTATCTCTCTACAGGAGGGTTCAACACAGTGCTTAATCCTGCCTTTGAATTTGTCCTCCGCAAAAATAAACAACATCAGCCAGATAATTACTGTTAGTTGTGGAGATATGGGATGAAAAGGAATTTTCATGAGATATTTGATCACAAATATTTATAGCCCTTTGGGAATCCGGCTGACAGAGAGTTTGCAAAGAATCAATCCCGTCCATAAATGATAATAATCTCAACGTTAACCATGTTTGTCATTGCAACACATTCTTGTCGGTATAAACACATTCTTTTCCATGGTGACCCAACAGCCTTTGAAGTAACAGGAACATAGTTTGGTGTTTTTATTTGTGTCTTCTGATACCCCCTAATTATCAAATCAACGTTACCAATTATGCTTCACAACATCATTCAGCACTCACAACGTCAAAGCAGACCGACTAATACTTCTCTGACTTCAGCGCGTCTAGGATTTCTTTCACACATGCGCAATTTGTAACGCAAAGCTTGAAATGAATACTGGTGAGCAATTACGGCCAGTTAGAGAAGAGTTGGGGAGAAGGAGAGAGCTGTCTGCTGTTTGATGAGCCCCCCCCCTCCCCCTCCAACCCCCCCCCCCCTCCTCCACGTCCTTGCTTCGTCCTGCCCCCCCCACAGGTAGCATGCTTCTCTCATTGGATATGCACCACCCCTACCAGGGAGCTTAACTGATTAACACAGCCAGTCACCAGATTAATGACAGCCGTGAATTACACCATCATTAGTCAATTGATTATTTCTAAATAATTGCCCAAAATGCATAGCGTGAGGCGGGTGCAGTTGCTGTAAATTTCAAGATTGCTGTTGCACTCCAATAAAGCTACTGGAAACATTTCAGTATTTCTACATAGGGCCGTAAAGATTGACTTTTTTTCTTTATTTTTTTTTCACATCCTCTCTGCAAAATGGAGGCTTGTGGGTAGAGGCCATGCTGTACCCTTACATAGACAAAACAAGCAGATCTCACTGTTCTGTTTTGCTCTAAATTGAGCTGAAGTGCGTATGGTCCATTACATAGACTTCATAGATGTCTCTTTAAATCCTTCGAGGTCTGATTGGACCAGTGTCATTCAAACCATTCACACCGGAATATCAACATGGGTGAAATAGCCTTTACCTGCTCTCAGCGAAACAATGTATCAAAGACCTCCGTCTTTTGAATAAATGGTCTAAAAGCAAATACAAACTAGACTCAAGATTATCCTATTATCCTATTACAGCCACTCAGAACAGTATGATACAGAGGAAGATAAAGACCAAACCAGGCCCATCAGAGCTCATTAAATGCACTCCCCAATCCCCCCTCCTCCCCCTTCCCCCCCCCCCCAACACCCTCTCCCCCCCGACCGCCCTCCCCCACCCCCCCCCCCAGCGACCCCAACCCCCCTCCTCCTGATTGACTGACTGCTTTCCTCTCTCGTAGAACAGTTGGGCCAGAGAGAAGCAGCATCTGGAACAGAGGCAGATAAGGCCTAGCATTGAACGCCGCAGCCTTCCTCTCTCTTGAATCAAGCAAATAAACGGCGCGCAGAGTCATATTTTGGGGAGTTTGTGCGTTAAGAATGAAACATCAACAAGGCGTCGGCACGCATCAGCGGAGTTACTCTTGGGGAAATTAAAAAGAAACATTTCTACCCAGGTTATTAAAGGCAAACATGAACAAAGCCTGACATTTGAATATGGATTGTTTTCCCCCCGAGTTTCATCAAACAGGGCCGATTTTGTTGCGCATCCAAAGGCAACCGTGGATTGATTCCCTGGCTTGACAACAGCACACAGAGCTTCAGAGGCGGGACAGGAAGGGATGACAGGCATGGAAAAGCCATCCCACATTACCAACAATCCCCCCCTGCTTGAACCCCCCCTGTGAGAGTGTGTGGTCTGGAGACACGTGTGCTCCGAAGGACTTCAAGAGCAGGGGGACGCACGTGGCGTGGAACGCTGTATCGTTCCAGATGCACGGCGGTTTCACTTTGACTCATCCCGCTTTCTTAAGCTTCTTCTCCTCAGAAGACAACTGTCCCCAAAAGATAGGTGCAGAGAAACAGTCGGTCCAGGCAGGTGAAGACTAATACGCAATGACGCTGCGTTTGATGAATTTGAACTCTGAACACCATTGACAGAGAAGAAAAGAGAGAGTGAGGGAAAGACAGAGGAGAGAAAGAAAGAGAGAAAGAGACGGAGACAGAGAAGGCTGCATATGGAGACTAAAATCCCATTCCGACATCCCCCAAAGCTGCCACTTTAAAGGAACAGGCTCAGCATAAGGGATTCCCTTTGCAGATAAAGCTCTTTCTGCACATAATCAACACACACAGTAATGCATCATTTTCCACAGATAGCAAGAGAAAAATTAGTTCCAATCATTTTAAGTTTCTGTTAATTGCTTTTGGTGCCTGAAGCAGTTGACAGCCTTTGCTCCTCGTCGCCATAGCGATGCGCTACCAAGTGTACATTCACTGGCAGGAGCTCCCCCTTATTTCATGTCCTCGTCGTCTAACTCTTAAGCAATGGTTTATGAAGCATTCAGGTCTTTATCTGTGTGTACACCTCCGATGTGATCGCAGGGCTAAATGATATTTCCGCTAACACTCATCCTTTAAATTAAAAAAAGCAGTGGGCGTGCATTTCAGTGGACATAATCTAATACTCCCCATCCCAATGGGGCATTTACGGTGGGTTTTATAACTCTAATTATCTCACACAATTACAGTATATCAACTTTTAGTGGCCTATTGTACTACCGTCATACATCATCTGGACAGGTGCCTCTTCACTGAGGAGTGTTTGTCTCGCATTGGATGGCAAAGAAACAAAAGTTGAGAGAGATGCGGCGTTCACTCCCAGGGTGATTATGAAGATGGCATATTGAGTTTTTAATAGAGTGACACGACGTGCGCTGGAGCACATCCTGGCTTGTAATGCAATCGCAATGAGCCAGAGTGGCTTGACTAAGCCTCATTGTCTGTGCCGAGGAGAGAGGGGGAGGGAAAGAGAGAGAGAGAGGGGATGAGAGTGTGGGAGGAAGGGTGAGAGGAGGAGAGAGGAAGAAGAGGAGAAGAAGGAGGGAGGGAGAGAAAGGTGGAACGGAGAGAGGAAGAGGAATAGAAGGAGGGAAGGACAGAAAGGAGGGACTGAGAGAGGGAGGGAGAGAAAGAGAAGAAGGAGGGAGAGAGAGAGAAAGGAGAAAAGGGGGGAGAGAGGAAGAGGAAGAGAAGAAGGAGGGAGGGAGAGAAAGGAGAAAGGGAGGGAGAGAGGAAGAGGAAGAGAAGAAGGAGGGAGAGAGAGAAAGGAGAAAGGGAGGGAGAGAGGAAGAGGAAGAGAAGAAGGCCAAGGTGAGACTAAGTAGGCAAACAAAGCTAAGAGTGGGAGTTAGGAAACACTGTCAAAACAACATCAATCAGAAATGTCGACCCTGTATCTCACAAATGTGCAGTGCGGCATTCGTACGTAGAACACAAGCACACTTACGCTTTGGAAGAAGAAGACCAAGATGGTGGAATGTTGTTGAGATGGAAACCAAACAGTGTGTTTGGCCTTTGGACAGTGTTTGACTGCATCAAGGGTCAACAGTCAACAGTGAAGAGCTAAATGGAGCCCAGTAAAGACATGCTGTACTGTATTAGCGTGGCTGAAGTCCTCTGAGAGACCAGGGGATTCTACCCAGCCCTCCCAGACAGACGCAGAGCCCCCTCAGCACTGCAGCACGGAGCTGAGCCCCTGACAAAGCTGTTAATGTGCTGCAAAGAATGTGCAAATTGCAGAAACGAGTCCAAGTGTGGGCAGAAAACACTTCTGGTACTTAGAACCAGCGATGGAACAAATTTGGTCAAATTGGTAAAGTGCCCGAAGGGAGGAGGGAGATGTTCCACGGAAAACCAATTCCAAGCTTGGGTGAGCTCGGGATTGTTTGGAAACTCTCCAATCTGAAGGTCTGCATTGAATTCGGCGTTGGGCAGAGACTGTTAAATAAGATTAGAATAAGGACCAGGAGAGCAACACAGGTACCACCCCAGGATGGCTTGGCGACTCGAGGACAGACTGTGGCTGCTGTGCCTTCTGTCACCTGTACCTGAAACATTGCAAAAACATTGCAGGAGGTGGGCTGCATGTAAACTGGTGCGGTCCTCCTCCATGGGTGATGTGATGGGCTAGGCTTCAGTTGATGTTTTTGGAAAGCTTCCTGTTTTCTGCTTTGATTTATTCCTGGTCGCACCAATTAGGCTTGGCCCATTCCTGTCGGAGATGAAGAGGCCCTGATGGATATGTCATGGGATTGCATGATCAAAGCCCACAGAGGGAGGCAGAGACGGAGGAAATATATCTTTCTGCAATTCCATGTTTATTAGGACTTTAAGAGCATGTCCTACATTGCGTAGCCACTCTGAAACAGTGCAGCTTAAATCATGAAAAAAAAGCATAGAAGAGACCTTAAAATAAAATGTTCCGACACGTTAACATCTTACCAAAGAGCTCTCTCCCAAGATAATGGCGTAGGCCTTGGATCCTCCATACGTGCGCTAACCCCTGGACTGCTCTGCTCTCTGATCTGGCCTGGTCTGGTTTAGAAGACGCACAGAAACCTGATTCTAGTTTATAAAAAATCATTAAATTCCTGGGTTGTGTCACTTCCCTGCGGCTCTTTAAGGATGCATTTTAAGCACTGATAAGCCAAAGAACCATCTCTATGTGAGTGAAAATTGAGAGCATGTAAATTATTTGGCCGCATGTCATGTTTTTTTCATAAGCTTAAAAATATATACACACACACACACACAAGCTCTCCCCTGTGAGTGTGTGTCACTGCAAGGCGTGGTGGCTGGCCTGTTTACCAGGTCTGTTGAGAACCCGTCCTCTCTGCTGTGATCACAACACAAACAGGTTAATGGAGGACATGGAGGAACAAGGCCCAGTGTACACGATGGCGCTCCCCATGCTTTCTGACCCAGCCAAACCACCCAACCCCTCCCGCCAGCCGCCGCAGTCATGCAGCGGAGGTGATATGAGCAAGACACATTACCTTGCTAATAATAGCTCCGGCCATACTGTGTTGTTTTGGCCTGATGATACACTGGACTAATCTAGAGGTCAGGCTCCAAAGGGAAGATTCCGGAGGATAGAAAAGAGGAGGTGAGCGTGCTTGTGTGTGGCATGGTGGGGGTATGTGCGTATGGGTATGTGTGCGCCCCACATGTGCGAGTGTGTGTACGGAGGTAGACTAAGTGTATAGGCCCTGTAGTTATCAGAGCACTCTCGCCCACGCCCCCCCCCCCCCTCCCCCCGCCACCCTCTCTGCCACCCCCCATCCTGGTTCAGCTTGACTTAGACAGATGGGGAAGGTAAATCCAGGCAGCTGAGTGGAGAGAGCCGGTGACAGCGCATTAAAGCCCCTCTGAATGAACTGTCACAAGAGCACAGCGAAAGTAAAGTTTGATCATACGTGGTCGTCGTCCTGTCAGACATCCTTAAAAGCAAATGGGGCCTAAGTGCAGCGCTGCGCGGAACGAGCCGGAGATGACAGTTGGAGCCGGAGCAGAGGGCATCCTGGCCCCGCCCTGCAGCCCAGGAAGGAGGACAATGAGGTGAGGACAAGTCAGCCAAGATTGCTCCTCCAGTACACCCTCACTCTTCACCGTAAAAGCAACTGACAAAGTGTCAGTCTCCCACATCATCATCCCAATCATTAAAGCCGGCAACTTTTATGCCGCTATCGCCAACCCCATCTGATCCAGACACGTGTATTTTTTGTTCCTTCTTTTTCTTCTTCTTCTCCTGGATGCACATTTTCCTGCCAACACTTAAAAATATGATTGGGAAAAGGTAATATTTTATTCATCAATATGATGGAGGTCTGAGGGAGTTGTCAGAGAGTTGGGGGGGGGGGGGGGGGTCTGAAAGGGTCGAATCTCTATGTGGTACTGAGAGAGTCAGCACAGGGGAATACAGAACATTCCATTCTGACCCATGTAAAAGCTACTAAACGTATGTACTGCACTGTACAGTACTGTAGTCTCATAAGGACAAAGCTATTACAGCTACTTATGTGAAGAGCTGCTTTGCAGTGATGAAAGTGAATATATTTCTAGCTTTGATAGCAGATATGACTCATCCACGATCGGACCTCCATATAGAACATCCTAAAAGATATACTAACTCTACAGTACTGAAGCCATGAAGCTCCTACAGTGACATCGTCTGCTGTTTTCCAAAACTTCCAAAACTGTACACAAGTCGTTGCTGCAGGGGGAAAGGTTTTACCCCTCTTCTGTCACGTCAAGAGTGCCTTCCCACCCGGACCAGTGCTAGGTAACATGTTCACCTCAGCCTCCAGTAGTTTCCAACACGGCTCCTTGGCGTGTGCTACTCAACTCTTCCATTAGGCCTTGTGTCAGGGCCTCAGCCCGCTCTTCTGACAGGCTCCAAGGTGCTCCTCTCTCTGTAGGAGCCTGGGCTCCCTCATCTCCTCCAATCCACTCTCATCGGTTCCCCCGTGGGTTCATGCGCCTTATCTTTCATGCAAAAGAGCACTTTCATAAGTGCCCTGTTGGAGATGAGGGGGGGTGGGAGGGGGGGGGGGGGGGTGGGGGGGGCAGGAAAACAAAGACATACCCAAGCATAAATTGAACTTTGTTGTTTTCGGACAATTTGTTAGGTGGGGGGTAGTGTGCAAATGGGCTGTTTTCCAAATGGAATGTTTTACACACTTAAAAATTTACTAGCTGCATTTGTAACCCGTGTACATCAAATGCAGGATCATCATTAAGACATTAAAAATGCAAACATTTTGAGACCCACTTAGAATCCCTGTGAGCAAACCGCTTTTTATATTTGATTTCTCAAAATAATGACCTTACAGTATAGAAAAGCTTTCATCTACAGTACAGCAAGAAAGAAAAGCTATGAATCACGGTACATACAGGAGAAGCTTCTTCAGACTTGAACATGTTGTCCCATCCATGTAACATCCATGTAACATGTCTGGCTCATTCTTTCCTGTCTCTCAAAACAACACTCTTTGTGCTAGTGGCCATCGACCTAGTCTAACAGTATACCTGGACCTTCGCACAGTCATTAAGAACAATCCAACTGGAGGGAGGGAGCGTTTGACAGGTCCAATCTCGGTGACATATGTCATTATAACCTGTAAAATGTGATACTGGCACTTTAAGGTTATAGTATCACTTCCCCCCTCTGCTCTGACAGCATTTGGGCCATCTGCTGACTGTCTAACAAGGCTGGCCTCTGTTGTGGCTCTTACAAGCTATCTCCCCTCTTCATCTACCTTCCAACACACAATCACCCACCACCCTTTCCCAAGAGGTCTGCTACCTACTAAAACAGGACGAGCACCTTTGAGGAGATGCAGACAAAGAGAGCCGTTACAGCAAGGATGTGCGGCGGTATCGAGTCGGCCAGTTTGTCGAGAGTCTCGGCTTCATTCAAATGGAGGGTTAAAGGATCAAGGTTGCTTTGCTCTGGAACAAAGAAGAGTGTGTGTGAGTGTGTATCTGTGAGGGATACATGGTACACGTGTATTAGTCTCCAAACACTTGATCCTCCACTCCATCTCCCAAGCCCTCCAAAGTCCTTGAAACGAGGAGCCGCTAAAAACATACTCTAAGTTTCATCATCTCCACAGTTCATACGACAATTATGGCGGCACAGGTTTAATCGTGGCATCGGGTAGTTCATTTTCTCAATGTCAACATGAGACCCTGTCAAAAAATGAATTCCCTCTTTCTCTCACCAGATAAGCAGGCTTCGCTGCACCTAGCTCATTCAAAGAGAGAGAGGGAGCAAGAGGGAGAGAGAGAGGGGGAAAAACTTGCCCGTCACAAGGCAACGACTTGCATGTTTTCCTATTTTTTTTCCACCGTCTCTCACTCTCCACCCCCTCTCCCTTTTTTCTGAAAGCCACCCAAGAAGAGATTAATCATGAAGGAAAAACTCAACTTCACCCTCTAGCTGCAGGTCACAGTTCTTATTTCGTGTGGAATTGGCTTTCGGAAAGCAGAAGGCCTGCCCGGGGGGGCAGGGACCTGATATGAGAGGAATTTGAGAATGAAGCAGAGGGGATTGATTAGCCCACTTCATATCCCACACTCCGTAAGCACACTCCAGCTGCAATCTAACACACCGCTGAGCTGAATAGACAAGAGAAATTGGATTCCTTCCTAATATTTAACCTTCAAGTCAGCTCTAACAGCTGTTGATGGGTTGCTCTCCCAGGTAGTTACAGGAAGACTTTTTATGTGCCGTATAGAGAGAGAAAGAGAGCGCGCGCGAGAAAGAGAGAGATAGAGAGAGAAGAGACGAAGTGGGAGAGAGAGAGAAAGAGAAATGGAGAGAGACAGCGAAGGGGAGCTGAGATGTGATGACTTTTCTATAAGTTATTCAATTACAGCGGAGCAAAGAGCATGCTTGCTGTAGAGACAGCGACGCTGCATGTGACAAACGAACAAATGGATGATTTAATAATTCAATTCTTCATGTTTTCTTTCTGCACAGACACACACTCTCCTACTCTCTCTCTCACACACACGCACATACATACACACATACGTTCTCCAACATGCACACATCCAGACACAACACAACAAGCAATTAATACCAGCAGTTAAGAGTGTGGCTAATGGAGGAGATCAAACATTGCCAGAAAGACCCTGATGCGTAAACCTCTTTAGTGAATACCCCTTTTTAGGCAAGTTGGGGGTTTGGAAACTGGCTGCTAATGTTGCATTCCATCCAATCATCACATTTCACTGACAGATGTCAAGACAAAGGCAGATGAGATGACTTCACAGGCTCTCCAGTCTCCAGAGTGAAGGACTGAGTGGAACATCTCTGATTTCCATGGGCACTTAACGTGAATTTGACTTTGCCCAGATCTATGTACTTAGCCACAGCCAAGCACGCGCACATTTGATTGATCAGCAGAGCTATTCAACGGTACATTGACGTATAGGGGGACAACAATCCAAATTAAATGACTTCGGTAGACTTCATTCAAAGTCAAAGGGGAAACGGTCTAATGGCTTCCGCCTTCAAGAACGTGTTTCGAACGGGTTGACAGAAAACGGAGGAGGTAATCACGCTCTTCTTTCAACTCATTAAGTCCGACCGTTTCATTCCGAGCAAAGTGTTGCTCATTTGAATGGAACCAAGAACGGATGCTTTATGATAATTTAATGCTTAGAATTGCAGAATATTGAAACCGATTCATTAGCGGAGCTACACGTATTACATTAGCACCTTTTTGGGTTCCATTACCGCAGCATTGCCTGGAGACGCCCACTGCAGATACCAGAGGCTGAAAATGCTTTTTAAGCGTGAACGGAGGAATAGCTGTTACCATTCCAGAACATGGACTCCAGGCCCAATCCAAATCATTGAATTGCAAGTTCCCTCGGTAACAGATTTGTGCGCTACCCCTTATATGACTTCCTTTAATTGTAAAAGCATACCTAAAGCGTGAAAAAAACAAACAAATTTGATAAAGTGGCCTGGCACAAATCTATACTTGCATGGACCCTCACATTCAATTACTTCACTGTGTGGCCATTAGTTTTACTTTGCTGTAATAAAGCCAATTAATCAAGTGAGCATCTACAGTATTACGCTGCTTGGCCTTATGTCTCTCAGTGTGTTTGTGCATTGTGCTAGAGAGGGGTGAGAGCCCGATGGAGAAATGGAGAAAATATCATGATTGAGACAGAGCGAAAAAAAAACGACAGAAAAACAGAGAGAATTGCAGAATAGATGGATAGAAGTGTTACGTTAGGTTTCTTTGAGCTGCCTGTTTTGCATTGTTTATATCCCCATGGTATATTGCTTCATCTTTGACAGTGTCTCAAACTCTCTCTGACTAGGGTAGTTCTCCCAAGTATGATTCCGATTGTTTGAAAGAACACTAACAGGAGTTGAAAAGATGCTGGATTCTCCCCAAGATGAGACGTATTCTATCTTTAGGAATCATCTTAACATGAACTAAGTTCATCGTTGACATAAAACACACCCAAACCAAGAGTCTCGTAGTCGTCGAGTTGTGACACGGTGACTACGGAGCAAGCACACAAACACCAGCCCCTGGAGAGCGTGGGACCAGGAAGCTACCACAGAACACAAATTAATTGGGAAAAAATAATAATTTGAACATTCCCCGAAGAGGGACTTTCATCTTATAAATAGTGGCTGCGAACGTGAATGTCGCAGCTTAGGTAACACGGCAGTGGGGATGATAGGAGTGGTTTGGTTCGGTCCCAAGAGACCAGCCTCACAGAGAGCTCTTGTTTAGCGACGATGCAATGGGGTCCCAACACGAGCCGGGACTGTTTCTAACCTCGCCCAGAAACTCACTCTATTTGCATCGCGCCTCTCCAGACGCTCCAAATCAGACAGGCCGCCACATCCCAGAAACTGTGCTGGAAAACACAAATAAAATTACCACCCTCCTGCTGCCGGTCTTCCTGGCTCCTTCTCCTCCTCCCTCTCCCCCTCCGTCCCTCGCTCGTCCTCATTTGTCCCATGGCTTCATCACATCCCAGTTCACACAGAGGAGAGACTGCGATCCAGCTTTAAAGTTTTCCTCATCTAATTATTCACCCTGTTTGCTTTTCCCCGGGCTGAAGTGTGAACCAGGGAATCCGCTTCTTAAGTTCTGAAACCTGTGTTTAAATGAATATGTCGTTTTGAATAAAACAACAGTGTAACATAGAGTTCAGATGAACTTGCAAAGATGCGTTCGTCAGTGTAAGGATTGTTCATGTTTACCAGTTCATCTGACTGTTGATAGCCTATCTGACCCTTCGCTGAGGTGGGTTTTCAACTTAATTACATTTCTGCTCGCTGTCTCTACCCTGTTTCTGTGTCGCTCGATAGTTGACTGGCTGCTTGTTGTTTTTGTGGCACTGCAAGCTGGAATCAACCCCAGCACATGGAGGAGAGAAAAACTCCTCGCAATCTGCCCATCTGTGAGCTGACCACAGACTGAAAAGACAGAACGCCACTCCAGCGTCGACTCTTTCAACTCTAACCCCGCCTCACCCCCACCCTCTCTTCTCCTCGCCTGTCCACACAGTCACATTCTGAGCTGGCACATCATTTGCTATCGCTCCAAATGCCCTCATTAATTTACCCTCCCCAGTGAAACCCCCTATACCAATCTCATCCTGTTTTTTTTTCTTTTTCTAATTAAATATAATTTTGAAGCTCTTTAAATCCAGCTCCATCCAAATACACTATCTAATTTTTCATTTGCTTTTGTACATGATATAAGACATCAACTCAATAATTTATTAAATTACTTTCCCCATTCATTTTCTTCTATCTATAATTGATCTTTTCAGTCGGATTTCTGTTGTTCCTCTTACTCAGCCGGTCTGCGGAGACGCAGCGCGACATCACTGTGAACGGGGGCCTGTGCTCAGCGACCATGTACGCGCTCTCTCTCTCTCTTCTCCTGGACCTCACTGTGGTCAGGGATAGGACAACAAGCTTCTTCACTCATGTTCATCTGCCAGATGTATGTGCAGTGTGTCTCTGTTGACCCCCAAGAAGAGCGATGGTCTTTCATCTTTATGATGAAATAACATAATTGCACAAGCAAAGTATGGTTTGTCTCAACTAATAGGCCATCATGCATCTTTTGATGCCGAGGAAATTGTACAGAAATACTAAGAATCCAGACTACAGCCGTCACAGGAAGTGACTGTGCCTTTAATGAATGAAAATTATAGCGGTGGGAGAGAAGGGTTTCCGAGTAAAAGGACACAGTCCAGAGATGGTTCTCTGTAGCCTGATTGAGACCACTCTGAAGACACAGCATGGACACAAGGGAAGAGCGAAAGACCATGAAATAATCAACCCGGTCATGAATCAAGAGAGCTCAGCCCTGATACAACAGGCATTTCAACAGCGAGCTTTCAATAGTAGCACTGAAGATAGAATAATAATATGACTGAGGGACTGAACGAGAGAGAAAGAGACAGAAAGAGAGAAAGAGAGAAAGAGGCAAGGAGACAAACAGAGAAAGATTTTGAGAGGAAGACACAAAGAGGGAGGAAGTCAGAGCAACTGACAGAGAGAGAGAGAGAGAGAGAGAGAGAGAGAGAGAGATAAAGTGAGAGGGAGAAAACTAAACAGTCTTGGCAAATTGGGCCATAATTAAATGCTTACAAAATTCCATGCTTAGCTCATTTTAAAATTCAAGTGCTTCTTTGAAGCAATTTCCTTTCTTTAATTACAATTTCCTGTCTAGTTTGACATTTACAATGCAATCTGGGGGAACGTGTTTGTGATTTATTATTCCTCCTTCTATCACAATGTCAGTTGGAAGAAATGAGTTTATAAAATAAGAGCTCAAATTATTATGGCCTTTGACCAATAAAGCTGGCTCATTAAAACAGGCCGGAGAGAAGATTAACGTTTCTGACAACCAAATGGATGGAGATCACTGAGGGAAAGCAATTGTTTGAATTTTTTCAAACAAAGCTTTTTTTTCCTAATATGAAAAATAGTATAGAGTGGGGGATATCGTACTCTTCATCTTTTTTGGGATGGTTTATGAAGGGGATATAAACTAACAAAAGTCGGCAAAGATAAGTTCTTAGGGTTCAGCCTACAGCTGGTTGCCAGATTGGTGAATATTCATAGACATCGTGGTGCTAATCTAAAAAGGATCCAACAATGAGAGCTTGTTGTGGGAACTGAACACTTAGGTCCCATAAAAGAATGTGGCTGTGTATTCCCTCAGCAACTGAAACAATAGGAGGCTGGAAGGAGGCAGGCATCTCTTGTTCCCTTGGGGGCAATCTAACTAAAACAAATATTTGCGGTGGGGTCTGAACATCACACAGGACCTTTGTCAGTCTCTGTCGTGCCTGAATCAAAGATGAAAAGGGATCTTTCGCCCAACTCTCTCGACAGACAGATCCATTCCCAAACCGATACATATAATTTGCAGAGCCATATGTCAGGAAGGATAAACGTTTGCTCTCCTTTACGCAACAAAGCCTTTTTAATCATTCCACTCTTTCTTAACTAAAGTAGGATTGTCATCAGACAAAGTGCATGACACAAACAAACAGGTGGACAGATTTCTGGCTGAGGTTCAAATGATAGTGGTTTGTCTCTGAAGAGCTCCAGTAATGCACTTTCCAGTGAATTCCGCCCTGCTCTGGTCTATGGCTCGTGTTTTAACGTCACACACATCCATCAACCAGCTGGGAATCATATCAATACTTGCCCATTTTCCCATTTGTGGGGAGATGAGTAGATCAATTCATTTAAAGAGGGCCTGGGCCAGACATCCGTTTTAGAGATTAGAACATATATCGGCTGCTTGTCTGATGGAAAGCGGAGGGTTCATTAAGTCAATGGAATCCTTAATCAATAGGTAAACTTCAAGTAGCCCTCTCTGGTAGATGGGGCTCTGTCACAGAGAAACTACTGTAAGTGCTGTGTCTGTTTCACAGCGCCCAATGCAAGCTAATATTTACCTCTGGTGGAGTAAGAACGAAGTTGGCTGTAGCTGCGACTGCCATGCATGTCCATTATTTTGGCGAGTGATTATCTGTCTTATCATGCCATCCCTGCAGACTGTCATTCTGAGCAAAGTCAGCAAGGATAACCTTTGAAGGTCAAACAAGACAGCAGGGTGGGGTGGGTGTTGGGGGGTCGGAGAAGGACAATGCTGACATGAAATATGCGACCACAGTGACGACCAGAGACACAAAGTTTGAACTCAACCAGCCCTCCAGACTGAACTCCATGTATATCAGACAAAAGTTTGAATCTCGCCTCTCGTCCCGAACCTCTGATGAGACACCTTCCCCGTGTGGTTCCAGAGTGGCACTCGTGTCCTGAATTATTGTTTGTGTGTAATATGGAGGAAGACCCGACGTACAGAGGCAAGTGGTCGTGCCCTTTCTGATTGATTGTTAAGTGTTGTCCTGAAGCCCATCGCCAGGCTCCACTTAACGGCCCTGCACCGCAGAAAGCAATCAGGGGATGTTACAGAGAGTCTCGTGGGGACGGGCCCTGTCATGATTGATCTTCAGCAGACCTCTGTGGACATCTGAGAGAGAGACAGAGACACATAGAGAGAGAGGGACAGACAGACAGACAGAGAGAGAGAGAGAGAGAGAGAGAGAAAGAGAGAGAGAGAGAGAGAGAGAGAGCACACTAGGACTCCTCTGTAGCTTGCCAGCCCGAACATCCACCCCAAGAAAAGGGTCAGGAGGGTCTGGATACCCCACCCCACCCCTGCCCACCCACACACCCCCCCCTACACTCCCCCAACTGATGGTACAGAACACAACAACCTGTCCAAGCTGACAACTGAGAAATACTTTATATTCACTGATTGAACCTGAGTACTATTTCAGTTTATGCAGTGCATGTGAACAAAATCAATATTATTTGCTGCATTAAGGTATGATTACTTTATATATTATATATATTATATATACTTTTGAAAATATGTTTTTCTCAAACTATAGGCTACTGTACTTGGCTCATGAATTGGATCTGAATATGAAGCCTACATATCGTACTACAGTACCATTGCTGCCATTTGTGCGTCCTGTATACTCAGCAGTTTCCTTTTTCGTAGACCCTGTACCCCTGGAGTTCCACACAGACGCCCTCTGTGGACTGTGGTCTTCCTGCTCCTCTTCAGCGGGGTGACAGTGTGACCGGTGACCACGGAGCCTGGTGTTAGTCTCATTACTGCGGGATCAAAGGGACATGGGCTTCACAGCGGCAGAGACCCTCTCCTGGCCCTCCTGGGACGCAGCCCCTTGCATGGCTCTCCACTAATCTCAAAGGTCACGTTTGGTCATTCAAATATAAAACTGCATCACATCATGGTGACCCGCGTGACCTCGACATGATTCCTCAGGCCTGTTGTTTTAGGCTAAGTCACTGGACTGGACAATGTTGTTATGGCTTCAGGCTGCTGAAATGTTTTGACTCGCATAACTGATATTTAGGACCCAAAATGGATCTCAATTCTAAAATTCCAGCCTACAGCAGATGAGGATTTCCTTCATGAATCAGGTTGGTTCAATGAAGCTCATGTATTGTGTTTCGATCACCCATTTCCACACTTTCTTTGTTGGTTGGGCATTTTTCAGAAGGAATGTTCAATGTCGGAGGTTGCAGGTGGCAAGAAATAACCAAACACGTGGTCCTCTAACAATTATCTCGCTAAATTAGTCCACTTCAAAGTAGACTAACGATGCAGCAGAGGATTGTGTTTGCATGGTCTCATGGGTGGGTGGGGGGGTCAAGTGGTTGTTTGGTGTGAGAGACCCTCACCAGTGTCTGGGTACTGTTTAGTGTCTCTCTGCCCTGGAGAAAGACCTAATCTACACACCCTCTTCTCTTAACAGCGATGCAGTGTTGGTGATTAAGCAGGACTGGGAGGAAGGGCACCAGGCTAAGATAAGAACTAGCAACCACGCTATCATGTGACTTCCTATGGGAGACGCCTACCAGAAGACGAGTGGTTTAGCACTTCACTAAAAGCCAAGATCCCTCTTACTGAGTAAAACCTCTGCTGACCATGACAGTAGAAGAAATGATGTTTGCCAGCCAGTTGTATTACAATATAATGGTGTGGAAGACACAGTGGATGGAAGCAATGGCAGTAACAATAGCTGCTCTTGCAGTGGTTTCTCTTTCAGGTAGCGAGCAGCTGTTTGTCAGTCCATATCAGCCTGTTCTTCAACTATGGCAAAAAAGAGCGACCTAGATGAGAATTTTGTGCTTCAGTGGCCATTGAAAGATGAGGCAATAAACTGCTAAACTTGAGTAATCACACTCTCCCAGAGGAATGCCTCAAATGGAGATGGTCAGAAACCTTGAAATTCGAGCCCCTTTGCACACGGTCCTGGCTTCAACATTTGATGAGATTCATTATTGTAAGGAGCTGAATACAAGTGTCTTCTGATTACAGACCTCTCCATTAAAAGTTCCCACCAGTGTGCATTTCCTCGGTGGGATGTCAGTGGGATTAAAATCTCAATTCACCCCAGTCAATTCTCCAGTAACAAGATTTCATTAAATGCAAGCAGGGGAGGAAAATGGACTCGAAAGCATTGAAACAGCTGGGGTATAAATTATAAAAATGTGCTTTCTGCTAACTGAACACACCTTCAGCTTGCAGATGTATTATTATTTAATGTTCAGAGGAGCTAGTTTTATGTAAATTGGAGTCTTCCTTTCTCTCTCGTTCCCTTCTCCATGCCAGGTACTTCGAAACCATGCAGAGGGAGAGATTATGCAAACCAATTAACATATGAAAATAACGTATTAATATACTGCCTGTGAACTGTATCCAATCAGTTCCTTTTCACTGGCGTGTGTACAAAACAATTAAAATTAAATTTATACTGCTCTTCCTTAACACATTCTGCAGCAAATGGAATCAGTGAGCAAATGCTGACAAAAGTTTTACAGGCTTGTGTTCTTCCTTAAAGGCACACTGACTTTAAGAATATTTACAAGAACCAGCGCTAATAAATTCTTCCCTTTTGTTTCTCCCTAATGATGTGTGCATCTGAAACAAAGCAGTGAAATCCATACTGGTACCCAGGTGCTAATGAATGGTTTACATTATGCTGTCCACTAATTACTGGCAGGGTATAAATAAAACAAAAGACAATCAATTAGTGGAGGACTTGTGCTGGTTAGTCATGGACAGCAGCTTCCTTCAGGCTAGGGTTCTGCTACATAAGGGTCTCTTCAGGGTGCAATTTTGAAAACGGTCAGGAAAGTTAAAGATAAATCACATTTCGAACGTTGTTACTAAAAGCTCTTCAGGCAACCCGGTTTTACTCATAAGGATTACAAGTAAATGAATACCTGTGCAATTTAAACCGGGAGGTGCAAAACATTGGGCTTCACGATGAAGGAGCTACACATTTCTATTCGGTGGGCAAATGAGACTAAAGAAAACTAACAGGCAATCATAACTGCCTTTAAGTGAAGCTTTGCAAAAAGCCCTTCTCTTCCAATTTACACAAGACTCCTCTAGCTTCCCAGACACCAACTGACTGACATATCACACCAGATTTAGACCAGACCAGGGAAAATCAGTGTGCATTAACACTGTAAGTAGAGGGAACTAACTGAATGATCCCAGCATTATGAGGCCTATGGCCTGGCCCTGTCTACGTAGTTTGATGCATAATTTGAACATTAATGCAATTTACATTTTAACATAGGCCCCAAAGTAAACTGATTAGTAGATAGTTATCTGCTAATGCGTAGAGAGGGTCTGCATGTCGCTAACATGGAGGCTTTGACACTGTATTACACGTGACAAGGTTGCCCTCTCTAGAATACAGGCAGAAGGCCCAGGAGGATCACACACACAAACAGACACACACACACACACACACACACATACTTTAACAAAGCATCTTTGGATCCAGTAAATGCCTATCGTTCAGGATTGCCAGTGTTGCATTTCTGTCCAATAGGATCCATCTTTCTTCTTTAGTTTCAAGGACCTTCAAACAGATCATACCAATAAGAAGAGAATGCTTTCCAATAAATCTACAGGGTTTAAGCACACCTATGACCTGCTTGCCTCCATTTTGTTTTCAGGCTTGAGATCACATGATTAACTCTTTAGAAAATGTGAGCGTACCCAAAGTTTTGAAGAGAATTTACTTGTCAGATATTTTAGTATTCAGCATGGCATCCAAATAAAATCTTGAAAGTATTTGAAGTCCATCAAATGTCTTTTATCTGGGTCCCGGCAGACTACCCTCTTTTTCGTGGGACAAATTAGTCCTCCAAAAGATGACAGAAGCCCTTTAAAAAAGTGCAACAGAGTTGCAGTCCCATGATGCAATGCTCCCAGTGGTTACATCTGCTCCATTCTTTCATCTCTCTCTATTGTTAGGCAGGAGCTGTCACATTAGGAAGAGAATGGTGGCTCCTTCCCACCCCCAAGTCCCCCTTTTCTCCCATTCCAGCAGTTGGCAGGGTGGCAGACCCATACAAAGGAGCATGCACTAGGGGCGCAGAGGGGAGCACCGTTAGAAGGGAAACAGTTTGGGAATTAAGGTCATTAATTTTCCACTTTCAAGGGCTGCCACACAGACCGAGATAAAGTCAGCATAAATATTCTGCCGAAGTTTCTCCTGTTTTTCTCCTCTCCCCCTTTTCATCGGCAGCCCATTTATCTCCATGCTGTCAATTAGAGGCAAAAGCAAAGAACTAATTAGGAACTGTGCAATTTTAATTAGCTGTTTTGATAATTAAACTAATTGGTTCCCTTGTGTTTCTGCAATGTGCGCTGAGCACTTTTTTGATATCTAGGCTGCAGATTTCCCATCCGTTGGTTAATTAGTCACTTTTGCATTAAAAAGGAGCCTTTCTTAATAGCCTTAATTTGCAGTTGAAAAGAGAATCTACCGTCAATAATTTGTGTAATTGGTAACCGTTTGATTGTAATTTAGAGGCACGACCGGACAGCTCAGCATGTCTAATTCCTAATGACTGGGATTAAAGTTGGATTAAATGTTTGGGAAAGGAATTCTCTCACTCCCCTCTCCCCGACCTCCCAAATGACACTTAGTGCATTTATGATTGTTCCCTCAATCTGAAATGAACTGTGGTGAACTGTGGTGTTAACACGGTGAGAGCACTACTTCCTGCTCCATGAGATGGATGTGTGACTGAGCGTGTCCACACACGTTTGTTGGCCATTCTGCTCTTAGATGTAAATGCTCTAAAAAAGCGGTGCATGAGGTGGTCAGAGTTAACTGCAAAGTGTTGTGTTGACATTGTCTCAGTCGGGTTTGTGTTCAACAGAGCGGTGTTTAAGCCACATGGGAGATGGTTCCACATTCAGCCACTAGGAGGGGCTACTTCTTAACTCTCTCTAGACAACCTGACAAATGTAGGTTATTACAGTGCATCAACACACTTACTATAATGACGCAATCCTTTTCAATATCAGGGGAGCATACACACATCATCAGCATGTTGTTCTGTCGGCTTCTGATTCTGTTTGAAACCCTTTAAAAACCCGTCCATGAAGTGAGTAAATGCACTGAGTCAAATCTTGCAGATCAAAGTCCCTCTGAACAGGCGATATGTGGAAGTCCTCCTGTAGGCCATCCCATAATGAAACGCACACAGGAACAGACACCTCGCAACGCAGAGCACAGAGAGGATGGCGTTGCCGAGTGTACTCTTGTCTGATTAAAATGTGCAGTTCCCCCTACCTACAACCCAGAGAGCAATTAGAGCAAGGGGTCTCAAATCCCACCCCTGAAGCCTTACCCCACCACACATAAAAGAAACACTTTTCATTGAGCCCAGCCGGTAAATACCATGTTTGATATGAGGTTTTAATCTTCTTAGCCATTCTCAACTGCAGAATGGATCATCCTCTCCCTGCAACCACCGTCCAATGGGAGGAGTGCCTGAGGATGACAGGGAACATGATGCAGCTCCCATATCTGATTAGCTGGGGTTAATTACAGAGCAATGTTTTGTAGTGGTTGCATGCGAGCCGCCAGTAAATAGACGGACCTGGCTAATGCACGTTCTGAAATGAATTTTAATTAACTGTGTATCAGAGGAGCCACTCAGGGGCTCGTATCCAACCACAACTGACCCTCCTATTGGCTGAGTGGAGTAGGTAAGGCTCCGCACTGCCGGCCTCCCTAATGGAGAAGACAATGGAGCACTCCATCGCTAGGTCACCGTGGTTACAGATAGGCGTCACAGCGCAAAGGTCTCTGACATTGCTTTCGTTTCTTCGTCTGATGATGAACGCCACGGCAGACAGAGGCCCCAGGTGTGTCTGATGTCTGTGAAGATGCACGGTCAGTCAGAAGAACCAACAGCAGCCTTCCATGGATGCTAAGTACGCCAGTGTTGTGTCAACACACAGGTGAGAGTTTCCAAGTAAACAAGGCAACATGGCGTGCCACTGGAACGAACATGGCATTCTGAATGCACATCCCCGATCCAATTCAATACAATGTCAATTTACTGCGTTATACTCACATAACACCCACGCACCACATACACACACACACCCCACTCTCACACCACGCTCACAATCACAATAACATTTCTTTCTCCTTCCTTCTGAATGTTCTTTTTATAGTGATGTGTTTCCACATTCAAATGTCAAATGGCTATTTGAAGTCAAGCACTGATGACACTGAACCATGTTTTTCCTTTTCTTTCCCGCTTTCCCATGTGTTTGTATTAATTATGTGTCATTCATTTCTGCTAGAGGTCAGCAAACACACAGCCTCGGTCATAAGTCATCAATCTATCTGACTGTGGAGATGGAAAGTCAGGCATGTCAACCAGGACCAGTCAAAGAAGGATCAGGCCATTGATTTCAGGGGCAATGTAATATCAGCACGCCCTAGCCTACTGCCTCTCTCTCTCTGGACTAAAATTGGGGTTGGGTGTACAGGGCTGGGTAATGTTTATGGTGCTTGGTGGTTATATTAGTGTGACGGACCAAACTCAAATCGAGATCACAATAAGGGTTGAGGGCAGCGTGATTTTAATATGCAAAGAATTATATTGTGCGTGGTTCCATGTATTGCACAATATCCTCCCATTCAAGCCGAGCAAAGCACATGCTTAGATGTAGCTTAATCAGATCATTTGGTTTAGCAGTACCGCAGGTGCACGCTTAATGGACCCGGGACACGACGTGATTTTCCATCAATAATAAACAACACTAATGAGACAGAAGGTATAAGGGCAAACCGAGTCGCTGCAACAAACAAGTCTGTAGTTCGCTGCTGCTGACAAACCTCAGTTACTGTAGCATACTCCACTCTCCTAAATGGCTAATCTTGGTTGGATCTCACCCTTAATTGGTTAACAGTCTCCGCAGGGCGAGTGAAAGTACTGCTATTTAAAGGCTCCGCCATGAAACAGCGACACTTTCATCTTGGCAATAACAGCCAACAATTATATTACCAGATTCGAAACTGAACCCCCTATCTACCCACTAATCAAAACGCGGCCCATCTGTTGTGCTGTCTCTCTTAAAATGACTGTTTATCTATGTATGATAAGTGGGCCTGGACACTCTAATTACCGCGCAGTTCTATTTCCCCGAATTACTGATAAATACAATTAGATGTTATCTTTATTAAATCTGGAGAAAGCAAAAGCAAGGGAACTGTACACGTTAAGGTGTGCGTGCGTTAGAAGCGCACTCTATTGC
Source organism: Neosalanx taihuensis (assembly GCA_030340665.1). Lineage (NCBI taxonomy): Eukaryota > Metazoa > Chordata > Actinopteri > Osmeriformes > Salangidae > Neosalanx > Neosalanx taihuensis. Next base: position 12,202,891 of record CM059295.1, read on the forward strand.
AACCAGAACGCATACTCTCTCTCTCCCCCCCTCTCTCTCTCTCTCTCTCTCTCTCTCTCTCTCTCTCTCTCTCACACACACACACACACACACACACACACACACACACACACACACACACACACACACACACACACACACACACACACACTATACACACACAAGTCCCCTCCCCCCGAGCGCGCGCGGGCATACGCACTGACGTGGGCACGCTCCAACCGACACGCGCGCAGACAGGCAGACAGACCAGTCGCACGCACGCGCACACCGCACATTGGGACACACGCGCACGCTCACTTTCCCTTAGCTGTGCTTTTGTGTTTTGTCAGAATTAATGAGAAAAGTTCCCTTGCCCTAGGGGTAATTAGTGTCCTTGGAGTTAAATAAGCTAATACTTAGACACCTCTGGCACAAGCAATTATGTTTGTGTATTGAATAATTGATTCAAAGAGGGGGGAAGGGCTGCTAATCAGATCTGAGCATAATGAATTGATTTAATTAACAGGGGAATCCGAGGGTCTCTGGGAACTGCGCGCATTTATTCAGCAGCAGGAGCGAGCGCAGCACATAAATTGGGAGAGAAAGGCAGTGTGAGCATGCTTTTAGCAGTTGTCAGGTCCGGAATGGGATTTTCTTGAACATAGTTACAGTTTCGGGAGCAAATGAGAGCGGAGAAAGAGAATCTTAACATCGAGGAGAGCAGCACTGTCGCCCAGTATCTGATCCGTCCGTGCGTGCAGTAACCGATTTAGATTTGACACTATTTTCCATTCTTTCTTTTTTTCGCATGGAATTTATGAAGATCAACCAACACTGTTCACGGGTGTTAATTGCAGTTCAGTTCCAGTTCTCAGTCTGACGAGATCAATTTTGTGTCTAGCTTGAGAAAAAGTGAGCTCGGACACCACCGATAGAATCGCTAGAATAACATTTTCCTGTTACATTCATCTTTCGAAGGTTTACGTTAGTACGGAGGCATAGTTTGTGTCAAGCTAAAAAACCAAGCTTGTGCTGCGAAAAGGACGGTTCCACTGCTGTGTTCAGCCTGTTTCCAGCCTTCCAGTCTACCGAGCGGTGCAGACTGCTGGAGCCGAGCACGGACCGCCCGGAGCCGGACTCCTCGTTCCTCAGGACGATGGTGTTGGACAAGGAAGAGGGTGAGTAACAACCACAAGGCAATAGACATTTCTTGATGTCACATAAACAACAACGGCTGTTTTTGCGATCAGTAAAAATGTTTACTTTTTTACTAACCAATTATGCACTGAATATTTTTCGTTTTCCCAACACTGTAAGTTGTCTTGCACGTACACACACTCGCCTGTGACGAAAACTGCAATATCTGGATACATTTGCCGGTTTCCATTATTGTTTTAGTTTTTCAAAAACAACTCTAAATGGCCGAAGTTGATATCAAAAAAGCTTTTCTGTCCACGTGTGCTGCATGAACAGCAGAGGGACTGGAAATAGATCTTCCTCGGCTCCTGCTCCCCTTCACTCTAAGTGCACTTCGCCTCTCTGAAGTTATCGAAGCAGCCTTTGACATCGGCACAGAAAGGGAGATGAGTGCTTTTAACTTGATTGAAATTATGGATAAACGCCGTGCCACACGAAGGCGGTTTCCAGCTCTTATATCTGATACGTCTATTTTTAAAGTATGTAGGCTAATGGGTGAGGTAATCCAATTAATTTGAATTTGAATCCAATTTTTAATTTAGTGACTTATCATATGAGACACGAGACCTTTTCATAGCAAACCCATCAGATTTACTATTCTCAAATTGAAATTGTGTAGATTGCCCATGATGTTGAAATTGTAGGCCATTCAAAGTAGTTTCTATCAGTTTGTGTGTGATGCGTGGGGAAGGCTGTTTTCTTGACAATAGGGCACTCTCTCACAACCTGTGCTGACCTTAATAGGCTGTTCTTGTCATCTCTCAGCGAATGTAGTCATCACACATTTGGTTTTAGCCAAGGGCTTTTTATTCTTCTTGAAGGTAATGGCTTGCATTTGCGACCCATTATTTATGTTTGAAAATGGATATTTCATATCTCTCAGCAGAGCATCCTTTCACTTACCCATCTAAAAACCAATAAAGGGATTGCCGTAGAAACATAAATTGGTGTGTCTAGCTGAATCCATGTTGTGCTAATGTACCCAGATTAACTCAACTGTAAATTGTCTTCTTTGGATGTCTGTCTTGCTAAAAGTTCCCCATATGATTCATGATTCAGATTGCTTTTAACAGCTATTGGCTAAGCAATATGGTAAATGTACAAGGTGATGCAAATGGCATTAGTGGGAAAGGATGCACAGGACCATGTAATGCAGTCAATACTACATTAACTACTGATGCCCAATTACAGAACCAGGGAGAGTGGCTTTTAGGAGCATTAGGACTTGCAGAAAAGCTGAGATCACCTGCTGCTCATTGCCTAAAAGCTTCACCCTTTGCTTGCTGGGGCCGACCAGCAGCGCTGGCATTTTGGCAGGGATGTGGAGAGAGCTGTCTGAGGCTCGGCTCTTTTACTGGAGTCACGGCTGTTAGCCTGTTAGTGTTCCATTGGCTATAAGCTATCCAAGGCCGGGCTATTTCTGCAGCTCATTCTAACCACAGTGCAATTTAGACCACAGTTGTACATATGGGGGTGACATTGTGTGTGTGCCTATGTGCGTGCGTGTGTGTGTGTTTGACTGTGTGTCTGTGTGCGTACGCTTGGCTGGTTGGCGTGATTGTTCTATGGCCTGGGTCCATAAACATGATAGGACATTGATCTCAAGATCAACCGGGTTTTGAATTGCCGGCATTTCCACCCAAACAGTTACCATCAGAGCAAGCCTGTTTGGCAAACATTTGGCTACTTCATCACCTGACAAAGTAATCCAAACCACCTTATCTACCTTCACCAACACTTCCAGTATTTTTTCATAGTCATGTCACCAGAGAGACTGGCTACTGTTGTTGTAAAGCCGGGGTTCTGGCATGGAATCCAACCCCCAACCATCAGACCAAGGAGAGAATGTCCCACAGTGGAGGGGTCGGAAAGGGCCAACTCTTCACAAGTGTGCACTTACAAACCACATCTGTGACATACAACATAAAAAACTATAATAAAACATCGTCTCTAGTTCAGTCGAATGTTTTAGTGACAGAACTTCACTGTTGAGCGTAACATTGGAACTATGTGCAATGTCTCTTGAAGGTCTTAAGAAACCTCTCAACGATCTAGGGAAATAACCAGTTAGAAGGGAGCTAATCTTGTTTCCCTCTTCCAAACCTCTTTTGAGAAAGTAGGATACAAATCAATTCCCTCTCTGACTATTTTTAAACACTCACAAATTTGACATTAATTTTGTGACCTACAATCATGCTCCAGTCCATACTGGAACCGGTCACAGAACTTAAAAAGTCACATTGGGCTTGCTTTGATACATCAGTAGTGTATTATTACTCAGTGGGCGTAAGTGTGATGTGGGTTGAGAAATCCAGGCTGCCCAATCTTTGTGAAATGACCTATTACTGTATACAGTTCTCTGGAAGTCTGCGGAAACACATGTCCAAAGAATTCCAGGTGAACATTTTATTTCACCCTCTTTAATATAAAGTTTCCAATTGACTTCTAATTTTAGTGGGGGAAAAAAGGCAATTCAGCCATTTTCTTTCCTTCAAGGTATTAGAAACTCTCTGCTGTAGCAGAAATAATTGGGTCTTCATTGTAGACATGTCTTTGGCTGATCACTCGCACCACTGGGCTTTCTAAGAACCAGGGCTGAAGAGGAGAAAACCTTCAAATCCTCCGACCTGATGATAAATTTGTGGTTACCTTTGCACTTAAATTTACGACCCTGCGAGCAGCCTGTCCAATGAAATTTGTACATTCATAAAGTATGTGATTGAAAAGCAATGTTTCAAATGAATACAGGCTGGTGATCTGTCGACTGTTGTAATAAAACTTGGGCTTCAGGCGCAGATTTTTATTTTGAAATAATAAGAATTGCTTCATTCTTTACTGGAGTTACCATGGTAATTCTGTCTTGTAGCAATGCTATATTGATTTAGAAAGTGGACAGTAATATTTCTTTTCTGTTATTCGTTTTCTGCGGGTTGATTTCTAATTTCCAGTTGGAGATTACTTTTATACATTCCTTAAGTCTCTTCACTTTTTCCTCAGGAATGTAATTTTCTCTCTTGTATTTGCTATTTTCCAAGCTTATTGGCTTGTTCTTCCTCTAAATTAAACTTGGCAATTTTAAATATAGAAATTACATCTTGTGTATTGTGCCCTCGGCTCCAAACAATATTGCAACTTATTTCCATGTGTGATATTTGTGTGGTCAGCTGCAGTTATTTGAATGTTGTATTTTGGCATCTGCTTCCTGACACCTGCTCACTTTCCTGAGGACTGTACCTCCTTTCACTCAGACTTCCTTCGAAATTTTCAATGGAAGGATCGTTTAGATTTTGTTATGCTGTCAAGCACCACTGAAGGTACTTGAAGTCGTACTAAACTTCAGTATGGATATGGAGTATAGATTCTCACTGAATCACAGATGGTGTCACAGGCTAAGTGGAGTATGTTCTTAAGTCATGTTCTTTCCAGTACTTGACTTAAATACACGTACACATTACAGCTGTTCAGTATGCAACGCAACATCTCAACAAAATACCCACATCCAACTACATGAATTTGATGTCAGTAAATCAATTTGGCCATTTTAAGCAGCGGGTGCTCGACATCGTTTGATCCGATTCCACATGCACACAGTTCCCACCCGACCCAATTTTGTCCCCCATCCCAAACCTCCGGATCGCTATCAATCCAGAGCGTCTCACTTCAGCGAGTGCAGGAGATGTGTATCATTTCCCCATCATCTCCCTGGAACTCAAAGGGACTGAATGGAGACGTGACAGACACATGTAAGCAAGCGCGCCCACCTGCCTCCGGAGCAAATGGCTGCACCCGCCAGGGTGGCACACAAACTCAATTATGCACTCCAGAAGTGTGAGAGCATCCCTTTATTACAGCCAGCAGACACACGCTCCTCATGCCAGGGATCTACTCTCAACAAGATCTATTTTCCTCCCTGCATCATGGGAAAGGGACAATGTCTGTGTTTCCATTGTCCTTCGTAAATGATCTAGACCCCTGCTCGCTCCCACTCTCACTCTCACCCCATATCCACCTTTTTTGTTTTTATTCAGGTGTCACAATCATACACTGTTGGCGGGGGGGGGGTGGTTGGGAGAGGGAGGGGTGGTGGTGGTAGTGGTAGTGGTGGTGGGTGGGGGGGGGGGGGGGAAGTGTTTCAAGATGATGTCTGTAAACAGAAAATTCTCTATGCTCCAAGGGCGCTCCACTCCATCACTCTCAACGTTACACGGAAAACCTTTTACAAGATCCTCAGACGGGCTGACACGCTGAGATGAATCGTCATTTTAGACCACCTTTTAAACCGTCTTGGAGCAACCTTATCTCTCACCTTGAGTCCTGAGACGAATGCCGACACGCTCAGCGTTCAGACGAGGGTAACGCAGTAGTCGTACACCGCAATGCTCTCTTTGCTGTGAACTCCCCTCAGTGACCTGAAATACACACTGAGCTACGCTAGTCTGCATCCAGCAGATCTCTCGGGACTGGGAGAGCTCCATCCCTTCGCTGGAACGTGTCTGCTGGTGGTCAGGTGTGACTGTGTATCTTTGAGAGCAGCAGGTATACTATCCATGGCAGCAGCTACGCTGACAGCACCAGTGATAGGCCGTCCCTGGGGATTTGCTCCTGGTAATAGAACATTATAGTCTCCTGAAAGATGCCACGGAGGCCCACATTGATGATTTTACAGTAGGTGGTTTTTAATTTCCTTTCCTTTGGTCCTTAAACCACATGTTATTCCCCTGGCTGGCCTTGTTGAAGCAGGACTCTGTACCTCTTTTCACTGCAAGGCTGAGTAGCCTCAGAAAATACGAGACTTTTCTTTCACTGGGGTAGGAGCACACACACACCCACACACACACATTGTCACTATCCTATCCCATACTACTCCTACTGAGATTCTCACCTTCATTTGGTTGTTTACACAACTTCGTCACCCTTTCCCCTTCCATTTGTACTGCTGGTTCTCTGAGTCCTAGCATAGTATGCCCATGATGACAGTCGTACCTCAGCTTTTGTCTAGTCACAGAAACTTCAAGCCTAACTGATTGATTGATTAACGATTCGCAAATAGCACTGTGCTATATGCAAGTCGCTAATGTCTTTTCGGATTCGATGAGACAGTTGCTGAAGACGCTCTAAGAACACGCTGTTGGTTCCCAGTGCAAGCTGCACTGCTGAAATAGGATTTGAAAGGTATTTAGACATATAAAAGAATGCTGCTGCTTGAATGTTGATGAGCCTGTGATCACTGTAATGCATCATTTATGTGGAAATCCGATACTGTAGCATAATTGTACCAGTGTCTGTTTATTCATGCAAGTTTCCATCTTGAAACAAATTGATCTTCCATTATGCCTGTTACATAACTGGAAGACCTTGCATAATCCTTTCTGAAATAGTCCCTTAATACATATTTGGCCGGTGTCCTTTGAGTGTGGAAGATGAAAGGATGTATGAGGGTGGGGGTGCAGTCTAGGAATGTTGTAGGATGAAATGCAAACAGTCAACATCCGAACCAAATAAGAACAATTATTTATGCTTTCCAAATACCCTAAATGTTAAGAGTTTCACTGCTCACTGCTCAAGTCTTGACTCGGCCATTATTTACAAAAAAAAAGGGACATTATATGATCAATAAATCACTTCTAGCAATAACACATCAGAATGTGTGGGGGAGAATGACACAGTATGACCATAGTAAATAGAAATGTCTGGAGTTCTTTTAGATTACATAGCAACCAATTTTAAGGAGCCCTTTATACAATCAGTTGACCTTTAATAAATCTAATCTTGAATAACTAATTTAGGCTTGAGATTGGGGCTTTATTTGAAAGCTGTGAGATTGGGTTGAGGGTATTGAAGATGTGAATAGAATCGATGCAGGGCCTGAGTTGGCTGCGTCTCGATCCATGTGTAACACTCGCGGTCGACGCACACTTACCAGCATGCTCTGCTCTAATTGAAATGGGTAAAATAGTGTGGTCGTTAAAAACCACCGTGGCCCATCTACACACACACACACACACACACACACACACACACACACACACACACACACACACACACACACACACACCACACTCACACCCTCCTCCAACTCTGATTTAAAGACATCAATGTACAAACTTTTTTTTCTCTTTTTTTTTTGTTCTTTGCAGTCACCCATCTCCAGCCAGGCTGGTACTGTATCCATTCACTGTAAACACACAGCCACCCCAGTGGGATAAAAGGTCAATGTGACCCAGTCCTAGTGGTTGGTGGCTGAACCATGTTATTGCCTGTCAGAGGCCTCCTCTTCAGCCAGCCTCTCTGTGTGACCCCTCCATTCAGGGCTCTTGGAGTCAGATGGACAGTGCATCCAACAGGCCTCATTATTTACCCCATGAAGAGCCAAGTTGGGAGAAAGTGCTTAAATGACGTTGTGAGCCTGTTCGCCAAACAACCAACCCCTGTGGTGAATTTGCATTATTCAACATTAAACGGGGGCCACATGGAGCTCCTCAGTGTGCCGGGCCTTTTTTTCCCCTCCATTTTCAGCTCACCGAGGTTCCTGAATGGCACACCTGTCTGCTGGCATATCCTTTGAAATAATAAGTGTGCCATAATTGCATGGGAGTGGGCATTTCACACATCACTTCCTAACCTTAGGAGTGACACAAACTTTAGAGGGCTACATTTATGCCTCCCTTGAATTCATTTTTAATATGGTCTAAAAAGTGTTTGGGCATTATTCGATGCCTGATGCTGTGAAGAAGTCTTGACAGCCCTAATGGTTACATTTGGCCAGGAATCATGAAGTGGCAGATATGATTGTCCCCTTTATCAAATTGTGAAAAGATCTGGTTTGAGAATAGATGGATTTATCCCCGTATTCAAATGCTAATGCAATCTATGGAAAGAAAATGAATTGAATTCACACATATGAAGATACACTTCAGCCTGAGGAAAAACTGCCAGCCAGACTGGGAGAAAGTCAGCGTGATGGGACTATGGTGGAGGAGGAAGCCTGAGATGGGTCTGCTCTTAGAGGGCTTGGCCTAACTCAAACCCCAGGCCCTAACTTTAACAGGCCCAACAAAAGGCATAGTTGGTTGGAAGGATGTAAGGTCAAAGACCTCCTCCTCTTTTCACTCCATCCAGCCTCAGCCCTCTTTCTTCACTTTCTTCTGAACGTTCCCTGTGGTCCTAATGGTGGTAGCTCCGCATAAGAGGGGTTAGGCGTGAAAGCCATTTCTTTCTTTCTATGTCCCTCTCCCGCCCTCACTCTCTCTCTCCCTTCCGTCTCTGTTGAGCCAGGACTGTCAACAGTTCACCTTCCAGAGCTGTAATCTCACCATGCTAGCGAGCAACCAAGTGTTGGAACAAGTTGCTTTCTGTAATAACTGGAATCCCTGCCAGTTTCCCATCTCAAAATAAGCAGTAATGAATTTAATTAGAAAGCTGTTGCATGTCTCTGTGATACATTTCTTTTAATTAACCCCATGTGAATAAATTAAAAATAATAGGGGCTGAAATGTGCGGAAAAAACCCATAATGAAGTTATCCGTTAATTGGGATGGCGTCTGCAGCCAAACCACAGTGAGTAAGGGGTAGCAGGAGCTAACAGGGTCGGCTCTAAGCCCCCGTGCCTCCACAGAGAGAGGGCCCAGGGCCCTGACTCCTTCTTGCTGACTTCAAGTCTGAGAAATGCTCGTCTGACGTGATGGAAATGACCAGCGGCCTGGAGAAAAGGCGGTCCTGTTCCTGGCCGCTCTGCTGAGACTCCCCACGCCGCGCTTGAAGCCGGGCCAGTGTTATTGCAGCCCTAATGCGGCTACCTCATTTGGAGCGGATCAGGAGTAATTATGGTGGGGGAAAGTGGCTGCCGACTGCGGGGGTCAGGACACTTGTAACATGTGAAAAGAGCAATTATTCCAGGAGACAAAACCCTCCCTTATCCAGGGCTGTGCCAGGGTCAATGCTAGGGACAACGTGGCTCCGTTTCACTGGGCCTTATTAGCTGCAGCAAGCTGCAAAGTTTGTGAGAGTGCATCTCGTTAATGAACAGACCCCTCCTTGTCGTCAGCACACTAGCCCCGGCCTTGTCTCCTTCTCTCCCTCTCTTTTTTAACTTTATTTGCTTTCTCTCGCTCCTTTTCTCTCTCATTTATTTCTCTGGCTTACTTTCTCTCTCTGCCTCTCTCTGCCTCTCTCTCCCTCTTCACCCCCCCCCCTCCCTCCCTCCCCCCTCCCTCTCTCTCTGGCACTTTCCCCCACTTTCCATGGGTGCTAATTATGTCATAATGCTAGCATGCAGGGCCAGCAAGCCCTGGTCTCACAGACCTTGGTGTTCGTACACATCCTTCTGGAAAGGTGTCGCACTTCACCGCACCGCACACAGAGAAAGAGAAGTGATCACACCCACAACCACGCAACCGCCACTACCACGGCTAATAGAAACTAATGATCATAGACTGGCACCGGGAGCCACTACTGTGTGATGTGTGTGCCTGAGTGTGTGTGCGTGTGGTGAGTTGGTGTTCTCAATGCATCGCTCCAACTGCGGAGGGAAATACGATTCACACGCAGTGAATTGCGGCTGTCTCGATGACGCTTATCATTCTGAATACAGTCATTTGTCAGCTTTCAGCTGGCGTATTCCATCTGATGTTATTACCAGATGTCTTGTGTTTTGTCTCGGCGATAAGAGGAGAATCTGTGTCTACAGGCTCAATTACAGTAATGATGTGAGCTGATTGAAGAAGGCTGATTCAGGCAGACAAAGGCAGGACATCTGCCTGAGATCTTTATTAACCCCACTAAGGGAGCATCCTCGACCAGGGATTCGTTCTAAACGGGATTACCATGGCCACCGCTATTACCCAGGGGGCCAGATCCCAGAAAGGGAGTATTTACAGAAAGATCACAAACAGAAAAAACTACCTCTGATGCAGATGCTACTATGAATGCTGAATTTGTCTAGATAAAGTCCTACAAAAGTTGCTTTTGCCCTCCAGATATCTTCCTCGGAATTTAGCTCCTGCAAATACTTTGGTTGCAGTTCCAGTTCTGAAATGCAGCGCAAGAGAGCAGGATTCGCGGCGGCTGAGCGGATCGACTGGAGGTGGCTGCATCAGGTTGCGGTCTGCAGGGATCAGTCTGTAGAAACAGACGTCTGTGAGTGCGGGACGGGAGGATAATGATACATGGTCATTGTTTCAGTCAACTGCAGTTGTTTGTAATGTAGCGTGTAATTTCTGCCAGCGTCCTGCTCAGCATCTGTCATGCCAGCGCTTACCGCTCTCTTATTTACTGCAGTGGAGGGTAATAATTATACAGGCCCCAGAGACGAGGCTAACTCACTCAGCCCCCCCCTCCCCCCCCCCCCTCCTCTCTCTCTCCCCCCCATTCCCACAGTCTGCCTCCCTTCCCTGCCTAACCATCTCCTCCCTCCCCACTCTCTGGGATCCTCATTTACCCAAATCTCCTCTCTTTCTCCCCCTGTGACCTCGTCTTCCCTGCTCCCCCTCCTCTCTGCTCCTGCTCCTCCTCCTCAGTCCAGACTGCTGAGTGATGCTCATCAAGCCTCTCTCCTCCTCTCGACTCACGCCGAGCCTGCGTCACATCAAGGTGTCAATCCGTCTAATTGATCAAATGTGTTTAATTTCAGAGAGTGACCCCCCCCTGCCCGCCCCCCCACCACCACCCGCTCGCTCACGCTGTTACTGTACGCAGCCCTTTCCCAGCGCTGCGGCGCCTCATTTGAGAGATTAGCGTGCGCTAACACGTCGGGTACGGAGAGAGAAAGGGGATCGGAGGGCGCGTCATCCTCTCTCTCTCGGCGTCTCTCCTTGTCTAATCTGAGGAAGTGGAGGCCCTCGCCACGCACATGTGATAATTGTAGTTCAAGGTTTTCAAACGTTTCCTCGAGTGCCGCGAACGGCTTATTTTCACTTTAAAACCTTAAACACATCAAAAGGGTTAGCAGATTGATTTGGGGTTTAGATAACTGGAAAAACTGAACTTGAAATGGGCTTACATAGAAATTGGATGCTATCTCTGTAATGGGAAAGTACATGGTCTGACAGTTTCCATGGAGAGAGAAAAAAAAACTACGTAACTGTACATATTCTTAAGAGATAAGGTCTTTATAGAAAGAGATAAGGTCTTTAAAAAGTAGAAGCCTAGAGAGAAAGAGAGAGAGAAAGATAGATGACAGGCCCTTACACCCAGTATTAATGGCAAATTCAATTTGTTCTCATGGGAAATGTTTGGCAAGTGTCCGCATCTCATCCGAGTATGAATCATCGTGTGGTAAAGTATTCTTTTTGTGACACTGAATGACACAGGAAGGTCACCAGCACTTGGGTCTGTTAAATGGATTGGATTAAGTGGACACTTCCTTTTGATAAAGTAACTTATCGTCTCTGCTCGGGGGTTGGGGGGTGGGGGCATCCAACCACCGGACCCAGTAGGTGAGAAAACACAATCTAAAACAGAAAGTAAATAGCTTAGGGGCAATACGGCAATCAACATGCCATTTATTTCAGGTTTCCATTTCTTCGCTGACCTTATTTGAGGTTTGCCTTTAAGGACATCAAGCCTGTGGCTGGTCATTCAGACGGATCAGAGACAGAAAGATCCTGGCAGCTTTACACCAGGTACTTGCCGGATGTTTGGCTCTGTGTACGTTCAGCCAGCCTCTGCACCACCCAGAGAGGACATGGCAGATCCACAGAGGGGAGGAGGAGCCTCCTATGTAGGCTAGGGAGCGGAGCGGAGCGTGGCCAACTTGAAGGTGAACGCGTCCTAGCACTCTGAGAAAGTCAAAGGAGACTCAGACAGCAGATGAGCTGGCTCCGTCGTGCAGGAGTTAAGCTGCCCTCTCTGGCAAACTTGATTCCAAACACAGGCGTTCTGTTCAGGGCTTGGTTGGGTGCTGTGTGGTGGGCGATGGTCTAAACCAATTATTAGTGGTTCTCAGGAGGTGGGGGGGAAACGACCTTTGTGTATAATTAGTTCTCTTATTTAAAGCAAAGATTTTGAGCAGAATAACTAATTAGCTGTCATAAAAAGCAAATTAAAGATTTTTGTGTGATCCCTCTGGGAATTTTCAGGAACCCGATTCCCTTGCTTTGCGCATGCTTGGGCGCAGGCACACACGCTCCCACCCCCCACCCCCCACCCCTACACACACACACGAACAGGCGCTCTCTCTCCTCATTAAGACTGTTTTTAGTTCTGTGGAAGGCTGACAGGCGAGCTCCGTTGGCATACCTGCAGAGAGATCCTCTAACAAGCCATGAAATGCAGGTAAAGAAGACCGCCCTCAGCTAGTGTGGCTTCAATTTGAGGCTTTTTAGCTTCATTTACACTGAACATTGGTATTTATAGCAGGTTTTGTGATCCTAATGCGCCCGCTTCAAGGGGCCTGCTTTAGGGAGGGAGGAGAAGAGGGAACAGGAGGGTAGACAGAACACTAATTGATGGCTCCCATCACCAGCGCTGGACCAATTAGCCTTCCCTTTCCACTTCTGATAAAGAAATAGGGACGGTTGAGCACCACCAGAGCTCTTGCTCACGCACGAAACCAAAGTCATAAATTTGACTAACAAGCTCTCTCCTTCTCTCTCCTCTGTTTTAAAATGGGCCACGCTAATTATGTTACATCCACCGTATTATTGATGTGAGGATGGTCAGACATCTGCGAACAAATCTGGATTCAATAAGGTCTCTCTGTGTGTGCGCGTGTGCGCGCGCGTCTGTGCGTGCGCACGCACGGGCGCAGGCACGGGTGACAGGCAAAGAAAGGAAAGGAGACAGGAAAATTTGCTTTGATATTCGAAAGAACAAAGTGCTTTGTGAGAAAGTGCCACGAGATTTTTTTTCTCTCTCTTTTTTTGAGGGGGGTGAAAGAGAAAAAGACACTTGAAGGAGAAAGAGAATTGGAGAGTGGAGGCATTACCTGGCTACCAGCAGAGGGTCTGTTTATCATGGGTAAAACCACAGCGATTACAGGCGCGCGGCCCTGCCCAGCTGCACACAGGCACCAACGACAGATCGCACTCGGTGGAAACGACAGTGGCCCTTGTCAGATACGGCGCATTAAAAGTTCCATTGTGCCATTTCATTCGTTCGTCAGCCAATCAAATCAATAGACATTAGAAATGTGACGTCCCGTCAACGAGAGCAGATGTCACAGTTGGCGAAAAGATCATTTTAGCAAAGAAGTGTCATAAGGAGGTTGTGTTAGTCTGGAACATATCATGTCCTTAAACGGTACACTGTAGCCGTCTGATGAACACCTACACACACGCGCACACGCGCGCACGCAAAGCACTGTCCAAACTCCCTCCCAGTGAAGCAGCTTGCGTCCGGTTTTTGAGGGAAATGTGTTTTGAAAGCAGAGTGGCGAACGACGTCCGCCATGTGTTCTATTAGCCGGATCAATAGCTCAGTGTGTGAGAGAGTGTCTTAAGAGCTGTTGTCCTGTGCTTTCAGCTGTGGCAGACCTGTTAGTGCTGCAGAGGGGAGTTGCTAGCCCGGCCTCCCTGTACCAGCCGTGGCCTGAGGGGGGCTTTTAGTCCAAACACAAATGTCAACCACACATAGACTATTAGTGTTTAGTGCAGTTATTAAATGGACTTTATTTGTCCTTTAGGAGGCTAAAAGGCGCACTTAAAGGGGACCTGCGTGACAGCGGGGCAATTTGCGGGTTTGGTTACTCAGGCTCGCTCGTTGCAGACACATGAGTACAGATAAGTGTAAAAGGAAGAAAGGCTATAATGCAGCGGGTGTAGGGTGTGTGTGTGTGTGTGTGTGTGTGTGTGTGGACGAGGAAGAGCGAAAGTGTGTTAACGTGTTAGAGATGGAGAGAGAGTTTGAGGGAAAGAGAGAGAGAGATAGAGAGAGAGAGGGGGGGTTGGAGGGATGGAAAGAGAGGGACAGAGGGAAAGAGAGAGAAACAGAGGGAGGGAGAGAGGGAAAGAGTACGCTGAGAGGCACTTAGGCCATAACATATCTCACTGGAGTCTGGTAGCAGCGTTCTTGTGGTCAGAGGCTTTTAAAAAGGTTCATGTTAATCTATACCAAACAAAGCCCATGAGAAGCTTTTACAGCTGCGGACAGTTGAGTGAAATGAGCTTTGATGAAATGCTAGGTGACTAACACAGTCTACAACAGGCCGTAAATACCTCGGGAAGCCAAATTAAGCCCGTCTGCATTTTGAATGGCCCCCCAAACACACACACACACACACTCACACACACCGCCGCACGCGCACACACCGCCCCACACTTGGATGCACACGCTCACGTCCACAGGTCTCGCCATTGTATCGCATGTCTCATGTACCATGTAATATAACATGGGTTTGTACAGGCGCCGTGTGCGAGGTGGGTCTAGTCCAATGTGACCCGTGCGACTATCTGCACGGAAGAGTGTTCCCAGTAATGCATAAGAAGCAAGGCTCCGGAGCTTTCCGGGCCCTTGCACTGCTCCGACGCCTCCAGGAGAGCAGGCTCCTTATCAAAAAGCCAACATGAAAAGTCACTCGTATACCTGGGCAGTAAATCACGTTGGGCTGTTTGTCTCCTTATCACTACAGGTGTGCCCATGCTCTCTGTCCAGCCCAAAGGGAAACAGAAGGGGTGTGCCGGCTGCAATCGTAAGATTAAAGACCGCTACCTGCTCAAGGCCCTGGACAAATACTGGCACGAGGACTGTCTCAAATGTGCCTGTTGCGACTGTCGCTTGGGAGAGGTGGGCTCCACCTTGTACACGAAAGCCAACCTCATCCTCTGTCGCAGGGACTACCTGAGGTAAGAGACACACACACACACACACACACACACACATTGAACTGAAGGGCTATGAAATCCAGGGCTGTGTTGCAGTACCAAGTTCCCTCTATCACACCACCAGTAGCCACCAGTATACGCCCCATCACTTCCAAAATGCTTTGGAGTTTACAAAGCTCCTTCTCAGGGGCTTTTAGGAGGCTTTTTCTCCCAGGCAGTTTTGGTGGATCAAGTGCCTGTTTGCTCCTCATTAAAGGATATTGACGGCGAAGAGATGCGTGTCGTCGAAGCCTGAATCTTCTGGTGCTCTCGTCCACTTCTCCCCGTTCTCATGATCATGGCTGTCACCCCTTGCAGCGCATGCTGGGTGTCAGTAACACGGGCACACGGTAGAGTGTGCAGAGACGACCCCAGTGTCTGTGGCTCTACCTCCCCCCCACACACACTACCTCCCCTGCCATCTGCTTGCTAAATTAAACATGATCATTTCCTGGGTGTTAAGTCACATTCCCTGGAGCTTCCCCAATGAGATCCCGCCATTTATCCCAGAGAAAGTTCCCCAGGGGCCAGCTTAGAGGCAATGCTGCCCCTGCCTCCTTCCTCCACCTCTCTACCACACCTCTATTCTGTCTCCCCCCCCCCCCAAAATCCCTGAGCTTCCCGTCGTCACCCTCTCCACATCATTCCCATACCTCTCCTTCCTTCTTGCCTATCCCCCCACTCTCACCCATACCTTATCCCCCCCTACCTCCCTCCTTCCCCCCCTGAACACTCTCCTTCATTCTCTCCTCCCCTGGCCTCTCGCTGCCAGCAGGCAGCAGCCCACCAGAGAGGGGCTTAGGGGCTGGGGTGTTGAGAGGAGCCATTACCATCCATCAGCTCCCAGCCAGAGTTAATGCTGTTAAGATGCAGTGAGAGAGCTTCTCTAAGACTCACCGCTGCTGCCTCCGGAAGGGGCAGATGGTGCAGATGAGGTCATAATAAACCGACCGAATGACGAGAAAAGGGCTGAATTCTGGGGGCCAGAATAGGCTTCTGACATGGTAAAATATGAACACCTGAAAGAGGGTCCTCTGGTCTGATTGATCTCTTTTCCCATTAGGAAGTCGATGGTCTCACCACAAGTTGATGATTGCGATGTGTTCCTATGGTGTTGGCAGTAAGGGTCTCGCTGGGCTGACTATGCTATGATGAGAGCCTGCAGCAGGGCCAGGGAGGTAAGGGAGGAGAGGCAGAGAGAGGGAAGAGGGTGAGGATGAGAGGTTAGAGAGAGAGAGAGAGAGATGAGAGAGTGGAAAAGTAAGGGATGAGATCAGACGTGAATGAGAAAGGGGCAACTGTAGAGTGGAATTAAGAGTCAGGAGTAAGTAGGCCTATGAGGAGAGGGAGGAAAGACGGCAAGAGAAATTGAGTTTAAAAACCAGAGAGAGAGCGAGACGGAGGAAGCAATGGTGAGGGAAAGGGCAGAGAGAGATAGAGAGAATGGAGAGAGACAGGAGGAAAAGAGAGAAATTAGAAATGGAGAGAGGAGGGAAAAGGGAAAAGAGAGAAATGGAGGGAGAGATATAACTGGAGAAATGGAGAGAGAGAGAGAGAGAGAGAGAGAGAGAGAGAGAGAGGGAGGGAGGGAGAAGGAGGGAGAGACAGCCCTTCTGTGTTGCTGCCCCAGCTCTGGAGCTCTAATGAAATCCTGCCCACTCATCTGCACTTCACTCTGAGACAAATGCATGCCACTTAATGGCTGGAGATGCTTGAGATGAATTCTATTACGGATCAAATTAAAAACTTTCCCCTCTTGCTGTGAGAAGAGTCCCTGGGTTTCCAAAGTAGGTGATGCACCTTCTGCCACGCCTCCTCCCACGGCCCCCTCTCAGCGGCCCCCCCAGCCCCTGGCCCCCCCACCATGTCAGCCAAGATGAACACTGCTCCTCACCTGCAGTGATGTAGTCGAATCCCAGCTCCGAATTAGCCTCCTGCACAGAGCTGCAGTTCATTAAAGACAGGCGGGCGGATTAACCACACTTCTTTCATTTCCCTGGGTTTGGAGCCCCGCCACGCGCACATTAATTATGATAGGAGCCCCGTCTGTGTTCGTCCTTCAGGAGCCCCAGCAATGCTTTCTGAGCGCACCCCAATCCCCTCGCCCCCCACACAGCACCCTGAGCTCCTTCTGCTTCTCCTTCCCTCCTGTTCCTCCACCGTCCCCCCTTTGCCCACCCACATCCCCCACCACCACCTTCACCCCCTCCAAAGTTTGTGGGTCCACTTGACATTCAGTTCCCTCCGCTGGAGACGATTCAGCTTGCTTTTTATTAGCAGTTTTGCCACAGTCTTCCATTATCAAGGAGAACAATGGATTGATTAGCCGTTTCATTTGAGTCTGAGGCCAGGGATCCGGTGACCTCAACAAAGAAGGTTGACAAGTCGGTCATGCTTCCCAAGGCCTGGACCCCGAGCCTGAAATCGCTTCATCTTCTAACTGGTGAATAGATTAGGGGGAGGGGCATATCAGTCATCTACTTATCAAAGTAAAGTGCTTTTAATTGAAATCTGAAAGGAAACACTGCCGGCTAATAGACATTGCGACTTTTCCAGAAGTCTAATTGTTCGGAAATGGAAGTAATACCAGACACTCAGAATGCTGTTTGGGGGCAATTACGTTTTTTTTTCTATCTTGGTCCTTTCTACTAAGATGAAACTGCTGTAATGTAAAACAGGTCTTGTTTCTCTGTTCCCAGCTGTCCAATTCTCTGGCAGCATTTTAAAATCTATAAAGGAAGCGTTATACCTTGAAAAGCACACAACTGCTGAGCAAGGTCAGAGTCTGCCGTGAATACATTACCCCAGCAGCTCTGCCCTCCTTGAAACCTGACGAAACATTACTGCAGAGTTAAAACTCAAAGTTTTGAGGAGCGGCTCGGGGACATGAAGAGAACCCAAGACCAATCAGAAGAAAGCTGAAGAGACAGACAAGGCAGATGATGTAGGTGTTAGCTGGGTTTGAAGTCAGCACCGCCGTATGTTCAAACAGCTAAAGGCACACCTGTCTGTGAAGATCCACGCTAATCACACAGTAACAGAAGGAGCAGAACCAACAATAAAAGCCAACTCGAATGCGTTCCCAAACAGCAGCCCGCATTACTATTAAAGATATGGAAGAATTTGATGTTTGGTATGTTTCTCGTTTGAGCTATACCTGTTAATCCGAGAGCGCTCTACAGCTTTGCATTGATAAAGATTAATACAAATATCCTATTTCAGGAAACAATTGCCAGAGTAAAATGTTTTGCATGTTTAGCTTTCGGACTGAGAAATTACAATACATATCAAACATAATAGCCCATTTCTATTCCCAACCATCAGAATGTCTTGCATGGATCATGTGACAGGTCACCTGACAGCAGGTTGACAGAGGAGAAGGCCAGGAAGCCTGAAAGTCCTTCAACACTCCCACTGGAAAGTCAGCCATTAAATGGCCTTGCCTTGGTAATGGCTGCTTTTGCTTTATCTTACATTATACAGCTTGGAAATCCATGTCATTGTGTCTCACAGTTTGTGGGTGACCTTCCAAATGAGTATTTGTAACCCTGTAATCCACTTAAATTAACCACCGAAGCCTCTATTTTAAGCTGGGCCCTTTCTGTGCCTCAAACCCTGCCACAAAACTGATGACTGCTTAACAAAGCATGATTGGCTGGAGTGTGTGGGGAGGAGCACGGAGGTATGCCCTCACATTTTCATACTCGATTTGGAGAGAAACGGTGGTGGTGGGGGTGTGGGGGGTGGGGGGGATGGAGGGGGGGGTGAAATTGTCTTCACGTTGAAAATGTGCTTTTTACACTCTCTTCTGGGGATATTGATTTATTTAATCCAAATGACCAGGGAAATTGAACTGCACGAGTCAGTGCACCTTCACAATTTCAGTCATGTGTCATTACAACATGAGGGAAGTCAGCAGAAAAGAGTGTAATATTTGTAATCAGAAAAGTGGAAGGCTTTTCCGAATGACCAACATCTTCAGACCAACATCTCTGACACGGAGACGATGGGAATCCACGCTCGACGTCACAGGCTGAAATCTACGGGCAGGAAAGGATGGAGGCCATAGATAATGGCCATGCTGTCTGCTGCAATCTGCCAGCACTTCTGGACATGCAGCGCTGCGGGCTGGGAGGCCCACATTGCTACGAGAGAGAAATGTGGTCTTCAAGATGTCTCCCTTATACCCTCCCACTTCTCTCCTGAGACCTGCAACACCTCGCATGAATCTGGATACTGCCCTGACAGAATCAGATAGGCACGGCGAATATCACACACACACACTCTGATGAGGCCAACGCGATTCAGATGGAACGTGTTATTTTGTCTCATGGAGATCATTCTGGAAGTTTGGGATAAGAAAAGATCAGGACTGCTGATCAAAAGTTGGGCCGGACAATTCTTCACAGCTCCACAACACCCTCTTCCGAAAATGCTAACTGGTTTACCCGCACATACAATTCTGTAGGTGATCTCAACATTCTCAGAAACAGGCCTACACTTTACTATCCCACCTATCCCCTCTAATAACGTCTCTTTTCAACACAACGATACATCTAAAAGTATACTGGCATTCCCCTGTCATTCTCTCCCAGCCTCTCTCTCCCAGCCTCTCTCTTTCTGCCTTTCTCTTTCTCTCCATGTGTAATTCACCTCTCCTCTGGGACTGTGCCCCGATTAGAAGCAGGGTCAGCTGGATAGATGCTTTCTGTGACAAGAGGAGAGCAACCGAGAGAGACTAATATGAACAAGGGGATCCCAACTTTCTGTGTCTGAGCCTCCACAACTTTGAGAAAGTGTTTAACATACTGTCAGAATGGAAATCTGCCGTCTGTCGTCTTATCCCCTCTCGCAAAGCTGTGGAACTGGCCCCTCTCTCCCATGCACAATGTATAAGTCTATCTGTGTGTCTGAATCTCCAAATTAAACATTGGGGCAGGCAGTTGGAAAATGAAAAATGTAAATCTGACCCGGGGCAAACGGCTGAGTTGCCGTTGCTTTGAGCAGAATCAGAGATCTCCAGTCCACCAGCCTCCGATCCTTCCAGTGTTTGTGACCTTGATGGTTTAGCCCCATTGTAATAAGCTTAAACAAACGGCGGTGAAATTTGAGTTGCGCCTGTTCCCCGCTTTGCCGAACATCTCTACCCACCTCTTCCAAGGTTATGTCTCCCTGCCTCACATGTCATGAGAGAGAGAGAGGGGGGGGGGGGTTCAGCAGGAGAGAGAGAACGCAGAAGGATAGAGCTTGTATTCTTACAACGGGAATCTTTTGAACTTTTGACTACATTATAGAATGTAGCCTCTTGTGTAAAATCCAGCTGGCTTTGGTTGGAGCAAGTCTCATTAGGTACTCGGTTTTAAAAAGAAGAAAACTTTCAACAGTTCAATTGGTTGCCTCAGTCCTGTTTTCATTGCTTTCACAACGTGCTAGAAGAAACTCTTTGAAGAAGGGGATTAGAACCATGTGATCATTTTAATTAGATCATTAGCCAAGAATTAACATCTAGGTTTGTAACCCTCATTAACAAAAATTACCAAGTGTGTGCCAAGATAGGTTTGTGTATTACATTCAATGTATTCAGATCTGGCCCTGTTTTTCCCGATTCTCTCTGCCATCTTTTCTTGTCTTGACTCTTTGTCAGCTGTGCTGTTGCGGTGATACTGCAGAAGGTGGGTTAATCTCTGCCTGTGTTCTCTCCCTGTTCCAGGCTCTTCGGTACTACGGGAAACTGCGCTGCCTGCAGTAAACTGATCCCAGCCTTTGAAATGGTGATGAGAGCCAGAGATAATGTTTACCATTTGGACTGTTTTGCCTGTCAGCTTTGTAACCAGAGGTAAGGAAAAAGAGATCACAACTGTGCTGTTAGATTGCCTTTTTCCAAATCGCCTGCATTCTTCTGAAATGGCCAGTCGCTCAGGCAGTAGCTGTCCAACAAGCTGGCTCCCGAGGAGCGACACAGCCAATCAGAATGGAGTCCAGTCTGCCTACCCATTCTGTAGAGCACTCAAACGCCCTGCATTGCATTAGCGATTCTCTGCTAATTATTCTGTATTGTGACCCTGCCAGTAGTTTGTCCTTGTTTGTGTTTGCGACGAGAACAAGGATTATAAGATTGAGGGGAATAAATCAAGCTCATGCATTGAAGTGATGGAGGGGCCAGGCCAGCACCAAGCCTGATCACGTCCACAAGGGCATGGACTGGAAAAGAGCTCAGCGAGCCAGACATCCACAGATCTGAGAAGCTGCCCCATGACAGGGTCCAGGGCGGTGGGCTATAATGACAGGGGGTCCTACCATATAGACAACAAGTCACTCTGCATGAGATTCACACTAGAACAGACCTGAGCCACTGCTGGACTCACTGTGGTCACCGTGTTTTACGCCTTAAAAAAATGTCAGTCTGTCTTCATGCTCGACATCGACAGCACTGCAGACGTCCAGATAGAACCATGTGTGAATTTGAGATATTTCACAGCGCACTGCGGTCTCCATGGATGATGGCCCCTCTTACGTATTGTAGATGACAGAACAGCGTATCCCTAAATTGGTACCAAAGTAGGCTTCTTCCTAGAAAGCTGTCCTTGTTTCTCCCCTCAGAACATTCTAGAAACATTCCATCAGCGTTCAAACGTCCCTCTCCCTGCTGTAGCGGACAGAGGTGTTGTGACCCTCTTCCATGTGTACAGCACAAGCCCATTAACCCTCCGCAGGGAGGGGTCAGTAACCATGGTGAGCACCAGCCGTATGGGAATGCTGGCGGGCAGCCTCTCTGCTCTGAGGTGGCAGACGCAAGGCCAGGTTTGACTGGCACAGAGACGTTGCACCCGTGCCCTCCCTCTGCCAGCCTGGCACGCTGGCCTAGCATAGCCTGGCGGCGGCAGCCATCAGTGCCATCAGGCCCGCTCTTATCTTCCCTCGCATGCAGTCTGCAGGGCGCTAGTTCATCTGTGTTACACACAGGCACTGCCATGTAAAAGAACATCACTGGGCCTGCCTGGTACGTGTTTGTGTGTGAGCTTGTTTTTTTTTGCGTGTTTTTTTTTTCTTCCTTTAAATTTGACTCAGAGTTTAGAGGGAAAACATTCTGGAGCGTTGGCACCAGACGGGTGCATGGAAAGCTCGCCCTGTGGCAGCGTTTCCTTGGAAACCAGTGTGACGATGCCTTTTTTGCCAGGCCTGGGAGGGCCGACTGCGTTTTCATTGGGAGCCAGTCTTCTTGTCCGCACGCTTTGAAATGATAGGGCTTTTATTGGCTTTCATGGGAAGCCACACCTTTATGGTGACCATCAGAAGGGGCTTTGAAACCCAATACAAGGAACAATGGCATTTGCGCCGGGCGCTAACGTCAGAGCCAGACGTGTGCAATCAAAGCAGGCGGTGCAGCAACGCCAAGCAGCTTTACTGACTGATCTCAATCGCCACGTTCTCCCTCCCCGAGCAATTTCGCCATTATCAGCCAGTCAACTCAAATAACTCTGTCATGTTGTCAGTTGTAATCCCCTTTGTCTGTGTATTAATGGCTGTGCCTGTTTGTGTGTGTGTGCGCGCGGGCGTGTGCGTTTGTTCCCTGGCAGGTTTTGCGTGGGGGACAAGTTTTTCCTAAAGAACAACATGATTCTGTGTCAGATGGACTATGAGGAGGGCCAGCTGAATGGGAGCTTTGAGACACAGGTCCAATAGCCGGGCTCGGCCAGCAGCAAGCCTCAGCCCTGCACTTACACACGCGATGGATGTTCTGCTGCACTTGGATAGAGAGGAGCGTCTGTCTGCTTGCCTGCAATACTTTTTCAAAAACCCCTTTATCAGTCCCTAAGGACTCTATTGTAAATGTACTACTTTTTGCCCCGCCCCCGCCCCAACACTGAGCAGTTACAAGTTTTGATGTACAGTTGTGCCTGCTTAGCTGAGCACTGTAATGCTTGTATGTTTTTGTGATGTTTGTTTTGGGTTTGATTTTAATTCCTTTTCCCCTTTCGGGAGTGTTTCCTTGGAGGGTCTGTACAGTCTGTTTTCTCTGTATATATAAACTGGAACATTTATTTTATGAAATGTAATGCAATTTTATTACTAGTGTGAATTAAAGATTCCTAAATGTTCATAGTGAGTTTTTTTTTGTTTGTTCTTAAACCAAAACCAAAGTTGTTTGAGAAGGCAGGCCCATGTGTTGATATGTAATTATCATCTCCCCCAAACCGCAAAGCTGTAAAAAAAAAAAAAAAAGAGAAAAACAAGAAAGAAAACAAAAAGAAGCCTTGCAAAAAAAAGATTAGAAGTTTTTTTTTTTACATGAACAAAGCAAGTTTTATTACATTTTGCAGAGTTCTGATGGAATTAGAAAATGCTGTTTAAAATGAACTAAAATAAGATTTTATTTGGAATAAAATGACTTCTCCAGACTGTGTTGTTGTCCTGAGCATGCAGGTGTCATGAAAGGAGCAGACTGTGAACTCTCTCTCTCTCTCTCTCTCTCTCTCTCTCTCTCTCTCTCTCTCTCTCTCTCTCTCTCTCTCTCTCTCTCTCTCTCTCTCTCTCTCTCTCTCTCTCTCTCTCTCTCTCTCTCTCTCTCTCTCTCTCCTCCGCAGTCTCTCTATGTTCTTCACTGTCTCTCTCTGATTCATCCCTCACTAATTGCCATCTGATTATGAGTGTGAATTGGCTTGGAAATGAAATGCACCAGCAAACAACAAATTAGATGGATGACAAATGCTCACTGGGGTTGTGTTAAATAAGACTAGTAACTGAACTGATTTACTCTAGGCTGATAGTTTCTCTATTCAGAAAGCTTCGAATGTCTCCTGTGGCCACAGGAGATTACATACCACTCTGAAAGGTCTACTGGCATTATCATCATGCTCCGTAGGATCACCTCATTACACTGTACATCATGTGGAAATTCCTGAATTGCTATATTTATTGAAAGACTTGGAAGTTTATACTTATCCGCATTGATGTAGAAATAAAATACGAAAATGTATGAGATGATTACATAAATAATGTATAAACTAAATAGTGACACTGATAACTTTGAGAAATGATGAAAAGTAAAGGAAAACCTTGAGCATAAGGGGTTTGAAAGAGGTTTTGAAAATATTCAATTGATCTGAAATGCTTTTATGTACAAAGAGAATGCAATTAAGGGATAGCTACTTAGGTGACACAGTCCTTTGTCATACTACTTTTGATTCTCATCTGTTGGTGGTTACTTCAGTTTCTATGGGCTTTTAGCCACAGGAGACCTGCTTTGCAGAGTTTCTGCCATTTAAAGCAATTAGCTCCATTCATCGTGAACAACATTTGTGAGGAAACCAGTTGGGGTCTTTGAGCATATTGAAATTTAATTTAGGCATGTCTAACACTTTAGGTAACAAAAGGAAATATAAAATGAACTACTCGTCTTAAGTTTTGCTAAACGGTTTCTTTCATGTTACAAACCTCAAAACTTTTACAACTATGTTTTTCCAGAGTTGAAAAGACATCAAGTAATTAGAGAGAAAAAACGTCAATGTCTTTTAGAACGGTTCACCATAAAGTCTTGCTCTAAAAACTCCCGAAATAAAAGTGTGTATCACGCTTTCTGTAAGCTCTTTTTATAACGCGATGGTGTTGAGAAAAAAAAAACAACAAAAAAAGATAAGATGAATTCCCTTCAAGTGTTCCACTCTCTTACTGTCCATCATTTTCTTTGGATAGCTTGAACGTAATGACATCACATTTTGTTTCCAGAAGGTTCTGTCCTCAGTGGGACCTCTCTATTAGTTTGGAACAAGTTACACAGCCAGCCACTCCTGCACCTCACACCACAGAGCCAGAGACCTCTGTCAGCAGGAATACACACACACACACACACACTCACACACTCACTGTTTACCTCAAACCTGTTCTCAAAACACAATCAGAGGTTGCAGGTCTCCTTACCACATCAACAAACTGGAGATCAACATCATCAGAGAGCTTTGACTTGAGCACGGTACCCAAATGGGCCAATCAGCGTAACCATAATAAAGGGTGTAAGGTTTTTAATGGTGGTCATTACCATAGTGGAGGTTTTTACAGGTGCTCACACACACAGAGCACTTGTGTTAGGGTGTACAGCAGGCTGGCTGCGGTCAGCGAGTGAATGAGACTGTCTGTCAAGGTTAGGGGAAAGGCATGGAACAATTGCCAAATCATCGTAAAGTTTTAATGTTTCTCCACCTGCATGGCTGTGGCATTTACAGCCGCACGTGGAGAACACATGTATATTGACCTTTTCATACAGGACTCACACAACTTCCAGTCAGCACACCTTGTCTTCAATTTCCTCTTTGGTTGCATGGGTGTGTACCTTAGGATTCTGGGAAAAGTGGGATTTTCTCTAGACACAACGTTTCAGCTGGAAGCAGACCAGCGACATCATTTGCTAACAAATAAATCAAGTGTGCAGTGTGCATTAATTAGAAATTCATTAAAAATTCAGACTCACCGGCAGGTGTGCAAATAAAGGATTAGCAAGACATCAATTACACCACATAAGAGTACCTTTTAATTGCAGCTCCTGGATTGATTTACAGAAGGAGACAATCAGGGTCTGTGCAAGACGGCTGATTGCTCATTTTCTGGAAAAATAATGAGGAAAAGACCTCAGCAGGCAACACTGTGTCCCCAGCTGCAGTCACTACCACACACACACCCACACCCACACACACACAGACACACACCCATGTACGCACGCGCATACAAGTCTGGATTCCAGTGTGCCTGGGTCCATGGAGAACTTAAGCACCGAGCGTTAAGCTGCCATGACTCAAGTTTGTGAATTCTCCCTGCTGCACAATGTTCATGATTACTGTATTATGGCATCTGCTTAATTAGCTGCACTTGTGTCATGCGCCGCACACAAGGGGGTGTTGGAGCAACGCCCTCCTCTCACTCTGCACCTGCCTTGTTCCCAGCACCTTTTCTGACAGACTATTTTACTCATCATTATCACATAGATATTCACACACGAAACTGCTAAAGGCAATTAAATCACAACAGTTTTTCAACATTTTACAGCAATGCTGTCGAATTCATGAAGAGCATCATTTTACCGTGATGTCAGAAGTTGCATGTGTCACAGACGGAAGCCTGATTAAAGAACAGTGCATCCATACGATGAGGAGTTGGACCACTGGAGATCACAGAAACATGGTCTCTTACGTCTGTAATGCAAGTGTCAATGGCCTGTAGAATATGTTTACACCAGGGCTGGTAATCTTTTTCATAGGCCTCTGTACTCACTCACCAAACGCCTGGCAGATCAAGCTGACACCGGTGAGTTGGTAAAGCTTCACCAGTCCAGATATAGGGATCTGATTACAGAGGTCTGCAATCAGACAAGGACCCAACACAGGAACTTGTAATACAGGAGCATGCAAGGCCATGCGGGTCACAATGTGAGAGCGTTAGAAAAGGAATATACGGCGACGAGTATTCTGCACTGCACAACGGGCTGGAACTGAGACAATACTCATGACTCTGTGGGCGAGCGCTTAAGAAGCCTGTTGGATCATTGCAAGAATACCATCTGTTTACACAGTGCATGTTGACACTCATGTTATAAGTAATTAAGAGCTGAAATTGTGTCAGACTCCCAGTGCTGGAGAGCAGTAGCATATATCTTTATGAAAGACTGATTTAAACACAGTATTACTAACAGTAGGTAGTGAAGTAGTTTACTCCGTGTGCCAGCTCCAGTACACATGGCCAACGTTTGGCATGCTCTACCTACAAACACTCAGGGCCAAGAAATGCATAGAAAAATGATATAACTGGCTACAGATGCATAAACTTGCCCTGAAAGAGGTTTGCTTATTCTGTGATCTCATTCTTAAATGAAACCAATTTGCCTAGAAATTGGTTCTAAGGTCCTACATGCAGAGCTCTGTACATCAGCTTTGCCCACACACACACACACACACACACAGACACACAAACCCACACACACCCATATACACACAAACATGCAAGTATATACACACAAACACACGCACACACTGCCACAGTCACTCTCCCTCCGCCCCTTCACTTGCTGCAAATCATGTTTGACTTTGAAGTGCTAATTTTGGAAGTTTAGCCAATTTTTATTTGCCGCTTTGAAATGTATCCCCTAAGCTGCTGCACCAGCAATGAAATATACAGACCTTTACAATGAGGGATAAGTGACCAAAATGAGAAGCGCCTGGTTTTCTCCTCTACATTATATAACTGTGAATAATCCGCACATTGCATTTCTCCTATGGCATTACTGACTCCATTTATTTTCCAAAACCAAATACAGCCTCTCTCATTTGCTCGTATACTTCTTCTCATAGCTCACTGCAGCATGTTTCTAAAGCTGATAAAGAAAAACAATTCTCCCCCCCAAAAAAAAATTCCCGAGCACAAATTATGATAAAAACGTCTTCAATTAAACACAGAGTTCACGAATTCTTATATTTAAAATGGAGGAATAAGTCTCTGAATAGACCGTATTTGTGAAATTATTATTTTGTCTTCTGGCGAATATGCGTAAAAGATTAATATGACACAGGAATTGGAATGCAATTGGTTCAGGCCCTTGGGGGAACCTTTGTACTGAGGGTCCTGGGGACAGGTGAGCGTTAATCATGGACAGACTCCTGGGTGGCTATGTGTTCCAATCAAGGATATCAGCGCTTTTGTAGTTGGGAAAATGTCATTACAGTAATCAGCATTGAGGTGCAGGTCTTCGTTGTATGGAAAACAGATCTAAACAATGAAACATAGACCTGGGTAATGAAGGAGCCTCACATTGCTCTTCACCAAAGATGCACAGATGACCTCAATCACAAGGCCTTTTTCTCTCCCGTTTTCAGCAGAAGGCGGGTAATTATCTAGTCAAATAAGTTGATCAGATTGGAACCTCACAAACAGTCCCAGCTAATAACATGGCAGGAAAGAGCTGGAGGGAGAAAGGATTTGGAATGTGCACCCCACCATACAGACACCTCCCTCTCCCCCTCCCCTCCGCTCCACAGCCGCTTTCTACTTTGCCACAGCCCTGGACTTGGCAATAAATTGCTTCGGTAATCAGCTTTTTGAAAAGCTTATTTACTGCTTGTTCTCTGTTTATTGTGGTTCTCCGAATGAAATATAAAATTGGATTTCATTAGATGTGCAATTTTCTCTTCTCGTAAAGAAAGCAGGAGAGGAGAGGGAGGGAGAGAGAGAGAGAGAGAGAGCAACAGAGATAGAAAGTGAGAGTGCGAGAGAGTGAAAGCATATCACCTTGTTGAGGAGAGAGAATGGATCCAGTCTGAGTGTGTATTATTGTTGATTGAGTCTCTGTGTTTGGGTGCTGACACTCTCCTTGTGTCCCTAACAAAGAGGACCAACCGGAGTGAGAGAGATGAGTCTGTACACACAGAGAGGGACAGTCAACAACACAGACCTGAGAGTGTTGCAGCCTGGTGCAGCCTGTTCGTGAAAGATTGCTTAGACAGGGCGGAGAGATGCGAGCGTGTTGTTCTGGGCTCGCTCCCTAGGTGTGATTAAGTGCGCGCAGAGTAATTGCACCATGATTGACGCAACATGATTTCGCCGCAGCTTTACTTATGCTAAATGCGTACAATAATGTCGGCCACCGTGAATGGAAATACAGAGTTCTAAACTTTTAAGGACACTAATGAGAATGAGAGCTTGTGTTCTCACCACAAGAGGGTCTGGTAAATTTATGTCCACAGATTTGAGGGTTGTCAGAAGGGAAACGGAAGAGCCAGACAGCAACCTTTCTTTCACATGAACCACAACAATGCCGTCATACAAGCGAAACACAACAGAAATACGTCATACAAGCAAAATTGGTACAACTGCAACTCAGTCCAGAACCCTGGTCAACATTTGACACCCCTAGATAGATCTCACTGCAGTTCATTCCATTAAGGATCATGGCAGAATTGCAATACTAAAAGGATTGGTGAAGAATGGCGTTGTGATAATGCCAAACATTTTAGAACAGCACCATCTGCAGGTTCAAGCATGTCACAAGAGGCTATCTTCGGGAGGAAGGACAAGAAGCAGCGCTGATACACACAGCTGTGGACCACACAAACACACTCTATGAAACTCAACGAAGCCAATAACCTCATATATTCATGTGCAATAAATAACACGACACAGGAACCTAAATTGCTGACATATCTTCCAGCCAAGGAAATGACAGCTTGAAGTGTTTCTATGTTTGTGTCCGCAGTTAGGGTGCCCGTGGAGGGCCAGATCTGAGAAGCCAGTCCCCACACAGCTGCAAGGTTTAACAACACACACCCCTGCCCAGGCCCCTGGCCCACATCTAGACCTCTCTTCTTTATAATCCTTTAAACATGCTTCATGCAGCTTTCCTGGAAATTTAATTATGTTTACTAGGTGACAAGGCTTTCCAAACTTGGGCGACTGCACATGTTACGGAGGAAAGGCCAAGGCTGAATCAGGTTTTCCGGTGGCTGAGGAACACGTTGTGATAGTCTGCTCTAAACTCAGAGCCACAGCCTTCAGCGGTCTCCGCGGGAGAAAGCAGAAAGAGAAGACAAAAGTGCGGTCAGGGCCGTGTGGGGTACGAGAGCGCTTCATAGGTCAAGCCTGCTGTTTATTTGCAGGCACAGCGGTGGTGAGTACACAATGTGAAGCACAGTGAACCAACATGGCTAACAGGTGTAATAGCTACAAGCTGGAGCCCTAATCCACCACAAGAACTTTGGTTTTATTTTTAACAACCTGTGAACGAAAACTTGTATGCTCAATAGCATGGAACGTTGCTTAACAACCATACTTGCCGTAGTTTGGGGAAAAAACAAGGTCAACTTTAGAGATGTTTTTTTTTAAACAGTCGACGCAGTCATAGTTTTCATTATAAACTGCTTCTTTCCTCTCAAAGAAGTTGGGTGCCTTAAAAACCTCACTCAGACTCCCAACGCCATAATGTTTTGACAAGCAGCTAGCATTGACGCCTTTGCTGTCAGGGAGGAAAAGCTAATTATAAAGTAATTTTGCTTTGAAGCAGATCTGCCTTTCAACTCTTTAAAGACATGCACACAATGTGCATGCATCCACGCTTATGTACCCCCAGGTATAAAACTGAGGGCCTAGAAGAGATTTTGTACACACATCCTCCAGGCGCAGCATCAGATAATCATGTTGTTGAAACAGTGCAAAGTCAGATGTGAGGAAGTGAGGCACAACAACAGAGACAGCCCTGCACCTCCACTTCACAGTTCAAAGTTGATGTCAAAGTGTGTCCAACTGTTGTGTGCCTCAACTCTGAGGGCTAAACATATTCATATTCAAACATTATTCTGTGGCCAGGCAGCTACAATGAAATCCAAATGAGATCTCCGTAGCACTGACATACTTTTTGCTAGCAGGTACAGGAAGCCTCATATATGATTAATTAATTGCGGCAGGCTGCCATCTGTGTTTTAACTGATTAAATAGCTCACAAAGTGGGATGCACCTTTTGATGTGAACCTTTGGGGAACAGGCACTGTCTTTGTATTTCTACCTTGATTAAGCACAATACTCCAGCGCTTCCCCCAGCCCTCTGTTTCAAAGTCTCTTTAATTTGGAAGGAAAGGACACAAAGGCATTTGGGGTGCTTTATAATCCTGCCCATCTCATCTCAAACAGTCTGGGGGCTTTTTCTCTATTGCTTTCTCCTCCCTCTCTCTCTCTCTCTCTCTCTCTCCCTCTCTCTCTGCCTCCCTTATTTTTCTTCCCCTCTCTCTCTGTCGCTCTCTCTATGTCTTTCTTACTCACACTCTATCTCTCATTCTCTTTTTTTTCATAAAGTGAATGTTTCGCACAGGACCAGGCGCAGTGAGCAAGCGTCGAGCCTTCAGATAAAAATTGATTCCAGTAAATTCTCACCTGAGATCTATCACAGCGAAAGGCTTTAAAAGGTCACACATGTAATAAGTTCCTATGGTCTCAGTCACTCCAATAATAGGCCTTTAGTCCGCCATGGAAGCCTGATATATAGAAATAATTGAGTAATCTGTGGACCATTCAGTTCAATAG
Source organism: Neosalanx taihuensis (assembly GCA_030340665.1). Taxonomy (NCBI): domain Eukaryota; kingdom Metazoa; phylum Chordata; class Actinopteri; order Osmeriformes; family Salangidae; genus Neosalanx; species Neosalanx taihuensis. Next base: position 12,233,913 of record CM059295.1, read on the forward strand.
TGGGAGTGGGTGAGTTTGCCAGGCCGGGGTACTGAACGGCTGCACTGTCGAGTCTTCCTGCCAAGAGGGAAACACTTTGTTCCCTAAAGCCATGCTCTTCCAACTCCACTGTAGATCACTGACATTTAAAGTTCCCTTCCCAGGCCTAAATTGCACTGCATGGTGTCAGCATTAAAGCAGAGGATAAAGAAATATGAACGTTCTTGCATGAGAACCTAATCTAGCCGATGCAATGATGTACACACACAGTACACTAAGATTTTATGGCATTAATAAAAGAAGCTATAGCATAAAACATATTTCTGTTTTGTTAGAGATACTAAAAATGAATGGACAGATGAACCAATACCTTCCCGTGCAATAGTTGTCTCTGGTTGAGCATGCAGCACGCAACATCAGCACATGCTTTTAAACACACGTCATTCATAAGTAATAGAACACAGAGTAGATGCATCGAATCTGCAAAATGTACTTAATGACAAAGTAGGCAGCTGTCGCCCTTATGTGAAGAAAATAAATGATTGAACAGTAAAGTATATTTTTGTCTCATGGGTTGCATTTGTAGTCTGCCATTTCGAAGATATTTTCATGATGCAATCCAATATTCAGTATGAGCGAGGCCATGTGTTGTTACAGTAGGCAGAGGCCTCCAGTACAAATGAACCACATAAGTCAGAACTTCATCTGTCGTCTATTTCTATAGATTATAGTTATGAGATGGCAGACTGGCTACAGTTTGTACTGGCCTCAGTCTGACAGAATTATAGAATTTAATACAGTATGTGGAAAACATGGAATATGTATAATTTATGTTTGATGCACGCCATAGACGGTCTCTCTCCGTCTTTCTCTCCCTCTCTTTCTCTCTCTCCTTCGCTGTCGCTCTCTCTAACTCTCCTACCCCGTCTCCCCCCCTCTCTCTCCATCTCTCTCTCTCTCTCTCCCCCTCTCTCTCTCTCTCTCTCTCCATCTCTCTCTCTCTCCATCTCTCTCTCTCTCTCCATCTCTCTCTCTCCATCTCTCTCTCTCTCCATCTCTCTCTCTCTCTCAGTCCTGATGCTATTATTAACATTTCAGTCATGCCAAAAAATTCTGTGGCTCTCTGATTTTGGGGAACTGAAGGGACTACCCATGTGGTTTTGCCAAACCAATCCAAATGCTAATCAGTCAAATGAGCTGTAGCATTCAAGCCCATTGTTGCTATAACAAACCCAGCAAATGGAAGTGTGTACCTCACCGGCACATTCAGTGGCATTGATTACCATGACATACAGTAGCAGCAGTTGGTCAATCAAAGTTATTCTTGTAATCAATGTCTAAAAGGTAATAATGTTACAAAAATCTTGACTGGCATTAGCGGGACAGATCAGAGCAATTTCCCTCCAACGGACCACACCAGCGAGCATCATGCATTTGATAATAATAATGAAAGACGGACCGGTGTCGTGCTTTCTGCTAGCATAATGCATAGCATAAGCATAATGACACACCAAGCCACACCACCATTTTGTTTTCAGTCAAATCTTTCACCGCCACCCCATCAAAGATCCCTCTCCGCACACCAAACATGCTCGACTCAGAATTATGACTGAGACTAGAACAGATGGCCTAAAAAGTACAACACGGTAATTCAATCTGGATAATGGATCAAACCACAAACGGCTCCATCCTCACTTCTCTGCCTGAGAAACTCTCCGCTGAATTGCCATTTCGACTTTGATGCTCAACCCCTCCATCATAGTGTGTTTCTATGTTCCCATGCATATTAAAAGATGTTTTAAAAGGAAAACAGTGTATATTTACGAGACAGGCCACGGAACAAGCAGAGAGGCGCTATTAGGACCCAGACAAAAGAGGAAGTGTATTGTAATTGATTGTTACCAAAGATTACCCCCCTCTAGAAGCATCTACCGATTTCAGAATTGTATCTGACGCCTAAAAGCGCTGTGCAATATAGAGGGCCCTTTAGTATTGCATATTTGCACTGACATGCTGCTCACAAAACAATTACCACACTTAGCTGGTTTGTCTCACAACCTGACTATACAAGCTCCTGCTTTGCTTCTTTCTTTATACGTGTGAGCACAACTCACTTGCCAGCCATGCGAGTCCTGTGGCAATTATGGCTGAATCTATTGACGCATCCTTCAAGGGATCTCATGTCAACAGCAGACGCTCCTGCACGTTCCCTAAAGATATACGACAAACTGTCGCGAAAAGGACCAGCTTGTTACATGGAAATGAAGCAATTAAAATAATACATGCATTATGTTTCCGTTGAAAAGCAGCATCTGTTTGTACAGGATCAGGATTTGACTGTCTTTCATTTAAAAGCAAGCAAATGATCGAGGAGGAAATTGTTTTTAAATTAATCAATCTGGATGGCCTATACTGAAAAAATAGACATGGAGGAACAATTGAGATAACTCTATTATAATAACAGCTGCAGTTGTGTGTGGTCATGGGAGGCAGGCAATCAAGCCGTGTTTTAAGAGGAGCTGATGAGGTTGCGAGCTGAGAAAGGCGTCATGATGACAGAAGGGCCTGGATCTGATTCGATTTGATCCTGTCTCTACGTGTATGTTTATGAAACGCCATCCTGTTACCAAGGAACCATTCTCTCATCGGGTTTCCTTAAGTGTCCATCTGAATCTGAATATAAAATGTAAAAACAAAGAGACACTTCCATTCAACATGGAGCCTGTACTGCTGTACAGACTAAAATAGCTGATTTGATGGGAATGGCATCTGTGTCGATTTAAGGATAGGCAGTGTGTCTGAATGGGCCAGACCCAGAATCTTGAAAATCCCCAACGAGCAGAAAATTGGTTTTTGTATAGCCGCAATATAGCTGAGACATTGCTATTCAGCCTTTGGAGGAAATATATTAACCTGGAGAGCCACGTGCTGAAACTTTCCAACCTTTTTGTTGACAGGTTTTATGAGCCTAATGCACTATGTGATGTATAGCATAATAACCTAGTCTATGACTGTAGGGCCTTGCTCTTAATATTGGCTGGCTGGTGTATCAGGCAAAATTATTGTAATGAGCCAAAAATTTCCATACAACAGCAAAATGAGTTCATTACTCTAAGTTATATTGGTGAAGTAACCAAAAGAAATTGATGCTTTTATTTGGCTGGAATTGGATTTCCGACATAAATAGAATTAAGTAAACTTGCAGATAGCCAAATGTAATAATAATTACATTCCAGTTATCGAAAAGGTTATCACCGTGCTCCCCGCCGCTTCTTAATCACTGTTTTCAAACAAAGGTGCACTTTCAGCTCAGGGATAATTCCAATTTCCTGGCCAAAACAAGCTGATTGAAATTCCTCAGCATGTCCAAATTGACAGTTAGCCATTACCCTATGTCATAAAACACCAGAGGAATGCTATCACTGCTTCTAACAATGTTGCCATTTGGCTCTGAGGGGTTCTGTGGATGTGGTCTTACCCACTTCGGATTCAAAGGCTAAGCATGAACAGCACAGTAGTCTCACTTCCACCCACGATGCTTTCACACACAATTCAGAACATTGATCCCTCGGGTTGTGTTCATGTGAGGGCGAGTTGTCTTCAGCCTCTGTTTTTCAGTGTGCTTAAGGTTTCTGAATGTGTTGTCTGTGTTCTATTGTGTGTTGTGTATGGATTGTATTGGATACATGTTGAGGCATAACCTTGTCAGGGTTGTCTCCGAGAGTCCAATAGCTGAAACAATGTGCTTCAAAATATCTAGCAGCATGAAATGAGCTGAGAAGTAACAAGGTCAATCCTCCACCACAGTCAAGGTGTGACTTTGAGTGCTCACACCCTCACACCTTGCTGTCCGATGAGCACAGTGTGGATCCACTTTATCAACAGAACAGGCAAAGTACAGGCTGCTGATGCAGCTTCAGAAACAGGATTACAAAGAAACAAGTCGCATCCAATCAGAACCCTAGAGGGATTTAATGGCCCAATCACATGTTTGGTTATTAAAATGACCTGAGATGAGAAAGCAGCTGCAGAGTTTTTAGAGCTGTGTGTGTTCTACCGGGCCACAGTGCTTTGTCATGACAGAACCACAAGTGTGCTCCACCTCTCTGTGTGGTCCCACAGACCCAGTTGAAGACGGCCACTTCATGAGGATGTGTATTCATTATAACCCTGGTATCACTGGTCCTTAGTCAGTTCAAGGTTAGCCTAACATCCCCATGTACCTCCCAGGCAGGCTGAACCATTCAGCTGTCCACTGAGGATAGAGCCTTAGTAGATCCTCCTCATCAGCTGATTATGCTATCTATCAACGGCAGCTGTCACTGGCCATTTAAACCTTTGTCAGCTCTGCTGCCTGTAACCTAGTTGATTGCTATTTTGTAATCCAACACCTTTACATCACTCTCCCGGTGTATGTTTTTAGAACAGAAATAAACACATAGTAGACCCTTTAAAGGGAAATACCAGAGGGTCCAGGTTCTGTTGATGAAGGTGCGTGGATGAAACCTGACGACAAACACATTGCACTTCTCGGAAAAAAAGCAGCGTTCTGTTTTTGTTGTTGTTTACCGAAAATTAAAGGAAGGCAAAAAAACACATGCCAAATGCTTTTTCCCGTTGCCAAGGCACGCACAGGATTCTGGCAGCTACAAAGATTCAATTATACAAAGTGCAGAAAATAATTAGAAAAAATAATAGCACTTGAAAAAATTGCCCCTCCAGAAATTGCGTAGAACAATAAATCTGTTAATTAGCTCATTAATATTCAATTGGGGTCAGTGGACTTAATGGAACCTTTTTCATGGGCCAAGGAAATGTTTAACACTCCGTTTTCCCTCTGCCTGTTCTTATTATCAACGATTCACAGGCAAGCCTTATCAGCCCTCCAGATGGTGAGGAACAATGCAGAGCCATTATCGTCTTACAGCAGCGTGTGTGCCTTGTAACCGGTGTGTGCCTGGGACAGTGAAGTATAGATACGGAGGCATTTAGTGTAATTGATATGTGGTATATATCGTATTGTTTAGGCTTGTTTGTTTGCTCTGCCGGTATTCAAGGCAAAAGAAGAGGCAAAGATTGATTTTCACCACAGCCGTGGACGCTCTCACCACGGGTTACAGATAACTCGTCAAGGCAAGGGCTCGGACCTGTGTAAAAACGTATCAAGGATGAACTCTCAGGCACGACCGGAGGAGAGAGGGTTTCATCTGCGGAGACACAGCCTGTTGTCTGTCAGCCCATAGCTCTTGCTCGGAGACAGATGTTTTATTCAACAAGTGAAAGTGAAGATGTCCGAGAACAAGTCTTTACAGCAACTCGGGGTCTTTGTTCAGTTGCCATTTGTGCCATACATAAAATACATTCGTCCGGCTTTAAAATGGAGATCAACCCAACCCTTTTTTTTTGAAGTTACAATTCATGTTTTCAAACAAAGCAATTAAAAACTTGCCACATCAAAGTCATTAACAGGCCTTCACTGCCAGTCAGATTTGAATCAATAGTTTGAATCTAAAATGTCTGTTTTGCTCACATCTGTCTACAAGTCATGTTGCAGTATCACAAATAATCACCAAATAGTCAACAAATATCGGCACCAGTTTCAGAACGTTTCTATGATTCCTCTGAAACAGTATTATAGCCCCAGGGGAATGCTATTCCCTTAAAGTCTGCACAGCTATCGTGTAGCCAAGCCTGTGTGCTAATTAGCCAAATGATAAGAACCCTGGAACCATCTCTCCATTGCTCCCCACAGTGAGGCCTTGTAGATGTCAGGACTTTTTCTCACAGTTTCTTTTCCTGATACTCGGTGCTTACGGACTTAAGAGAGACAGAGAGCCTCTCTGTGCCTGAGCAACTCATCACAGGGATTCTGTTGTCACCTTCTTAAAACAGGCCTCCATCATGACATCTTCCAGTCACGCCACCAAAAACTGGAGGCGGGCGGGTAACCGATCTTTGATTAAGCTGCTCTGGGTGTCAAAGTGGCTCTGTGAACTTGCAGAGACCCTGGCTTTGCTCTCTCACTTATTAAGCTCCTCAAAGATTCAGATTACTTGAAGCCATCTTCCCTGGCATATGCCATCAGCTGCTCATCAGAGAGCAGATTGAGACCAGATCACTCATGCATACCCAATTGGCCAAGAAGTGGTTGGGTCAAAAGACTACAGTAAAGCCAAGTATAATTAATGCAGGCATGAGCTGAAGATTAAAAGCCAGGTTGTCACTATGGGGACATGTTAAAACCGATACTACAGAGTGTTCAGAGGCTCGGCCTGGTCAGACATCTTAGGGGCCTCAGGAATCGACAGGGGAGGGTTCTACATCACTATGGTTTCCTGTGGAGCCAGAGCAAAGAATACAATCAGCTAAACAATCTTTATTTACTGACAATCAAAAGGAAATGCATTTTGGCGCTTTTTATCGATGTTGCTCACAACGCCGTGGATTAACGTGGTCTGATTCAAAAGATGAACCATGACATAATCATTTTCCATTAGCTTACTCCATCTCGTACATCCATCATTACATCTATAATAGCTAAATGTCAACCTTTTGAAAGTCAGCTTTTCCAATCCCATGCAGAGGCTTGCCTCTTAGGAAATGAAACGAAACATAAAAGCACAAAGAGTTTGCTTCTCTCTCCGCTTGAAGTGAAGACTTTATGGATTTTTGCCGTGATAAAAGCTGCCACATTTGTTTTTAACATGTCAGTTTATTGACACAATTCTGTGTGCGCTGGGAGATTATTTCAAATCGCATTATCTTTTTAGGCGGTTGTAAAAATTCCATTTTTCTTTGGTTCATCAGAACAGAAAGCATGTGGTTTTGAGGTTAGAGGATTGAAAGGAGATTTGCATTAGGCCTTATGCCCACCAAACATAGTACAAAAAAACAACAAATTGTTGCAAAATAAATCCACCTGGAGGAATAAATATTGGCATGGGATATTACCAATGATAGTGTCTCTCAACAAATAAACGGTGGAATGACAAGCCTTTGCTTTTCAGCTGAGGAAAGCTGAAAGCTATTCATGCACAATGTTCGTGTTGAATTTGCTGAATGTGCTATAGATCTCGACAAGCAGAGGTTATACCAGATCATGTGCTTAAAGGTTGCAGCTTGAGAGCCCAGGTGCCATGGATAATACCAGCTCAGATATCTATAGGAGCCTTTTTTTCTCTTACCTTTTCTCCCTGTCCTGGCTTAACTTCACCTCTGTCTGACAGCTGAGCGGACGTCCGTCCGATCGATCCCGCCTCCCTCATTCCCCCCCGACCCCCATCCTAGGCCCAGGCACGAGAGGCGACGCTAAACCTGTGGGCAGAATGACAGAGGACCCCCCCTCCTGCTGAGTGCAATTGGGATTTGAGAAAGTTAAACACTTCTCAAGCACAAAATTCCAGCCTGGGCAGCAGAGAGGGGATTCTCTCCCCCAGGCAGGGGCCCCACGCTCCCCTGATCAGGGGGTCATCCACATCCTCTCAGGGCTCCTCCTCATCACCCTTTCCCTCTCGTTGGAGGGACTCGGCTCGCTCGTTTACCTCAAAAGCTGCTGTCAACACTTTTCTGGCGGCTGCCCTTGACTCAGTCTCTCATCCTGAGGATGGAAGGTTGAGGTGGAGAAGGACGAGACTGCAAAATTTAAAGGAGGGATTTTGTGGATGATGCGCGGAGAGGGAAAGTGGCGACGTGTGCGTGCGTGTTATGTGCGTGCGTATGTGTGTGCGTGGAGGGGAGCCTACCTTGCCTAGTTATACTTGAGTTGACCCTCAGTGAACACAATGGGGAGACGAAAACAATCCGTTGATACCAATTACCTTGAACCGTTCACATGACCAATCAGAGGCTTCAGTCACGAGAGCCTCAGATTCCTCTCCGGATATTAAAAATTGGGCAGATATGGAGCGCGGAGCTAAAAGCCTGGCTTTGAAAAGCATAAATGGACCTCAGTGAAATGAATCGATACACATATTGAATATAGAGGTCAGAGCCCTCACTTTGCTAAAGGTCACCAGGAGCGAGAGTGTGAAAGAGAGGAAAGTCTTTTATTCATACGATGACATGAAAAGCCATTGCACCCCAGCCAAGCATCAAAGAAGAAAGAGTTGGGGGTGGGTGGGAGGGAGGGGGGAGGGAGGGAGGCCCTGAATAAACCTGTCACCCTCCCAATATGGATGCTCTCAGGTACCAACTTCCTGCGCTGCTGCTCATCCACTATTGGAAGGTTTCCTGTTTCCGTCCGGCTTAATGTCATCGTCGGAACTAAACCCTCCCGATTAGAAGTCCAATCCAAATCTGCTAAGTCAATGTTGAGAAGCTTTCAGTACGTTTAAGCACACAGGGTGCGTCGCTCGTCGTACTGGTGTCATGTGGTGGAGAAACAATGCAGGAACCACTATGTAAACCTCTTCTGTCATCATTCACATACAGGACCCAACATGTTTCCAAAACCTCTTAAAACGGATTGGCTCCACATCTAATGTGTGTGTGTGTGTGTGTGTGTGTGTGTGTGTGTGTGTATGTGTGTGTGTGTGTGTGTGTGTGTGTGTGTGTGTGTATCAAACAGAGTGTAGGAGATGACTTGGCCTCACCAAGGTAACGTAGCAGACTCTCACTCTCAACCCTACCCAGTAGGGTCTCCTGAAGAGGAAGGTCAGAGAGGTCACCTTCGATCGCAACCTAGCTGGCAGTGAGAGGAGGCCTGGCTAACATTGCTGATATTCGCTAACAGATGACAAGTGGAGAGTCGGGCGCTACTGCACGCCTATCAAGCTTCCACTGTGGAGGTTTGACTGGGTGGTTTATGGAGTCATCCTGAGGGGGGAGAGACGTCAGTCCCCTCTGGCCCGCATCGGCTCTTTATCTTGTCAAACCTGCGTGTCTCATTAGACTAACGCTGCAGGGGCGGAAGGGGTGGAAGGCTGCGTCGCCGCAACAACAACAAAAATGAGACGTGTTTACAAGTCAAAGACAAGCACGTTGCGTTCAAACAATGCAGCCCTGGCTCCAATCTGCTGCTCCCTCGCCTTCTCTCCCTGCCTCTCCACACTCCCCCCGCCCCCCCCCCCCCCCCACCCCCCCACCCAGCCACCCAGCCCCCCCTACAGGGTTGGGAGACCTTCCTTCATGTTCAAAGATTATCAGTTAATCCAAAATGTGCAGGAGCATTAGACAACGGGAAGAAGACCAATACCGGAAGGTGGCGAGGGAGGGATGCACAGCGTTTTTTTTATTTGTTTGTTGGCTTACATATTAATCCACTGGAACACAGGACGTTTCCCCTCTCTTTCTGGGCATGTGTAAATGTTTTAGCGCCATTAAATAGGAGATGAAATTTTCAATGGATAGCATGCAAGAGTATTAATTGTAAAGGCCATTATTTGGTGTCCATGCGACTGAATCAGCTTAGCCACTCCATCCCCCTATTTGCATACAAAATGCTTTATTTTGGCAATCAATGAAAGTGCTCCACTGTATGTGTGGCTTATCACATGCTTGCAGGAAATGGATTCCTTAGCCATCTCGTTAAATTCTGTTGATGCAGAACAATTTGAAACATGGCACAGGCTGCAATGACATTTAAAGATGCCTCGGCTTAATTATATTTTGCAAACATTTGGGCTGTTTGTCCTCGGGGATGAAGTGCCTCCACTACAAAGTTAACTTGTTAATAATTCAAAAAGAATCCCTCTTCTTTTGCAGAGCACTAACATTATCTCCTATTAGGCTTGGTTAAGGGCATTCAAGGTGCCTGGATACACGAGGGAGGAAGGTTTGAGGGGATGTGCAGGGTGCCTAAAATGGAGCACTCCCGTGAAGCGCTTACGCGGTGAACTGGCTCCTAATGTCAGTTGTAAAATGCTTGCCACGCAGACATGACAAACCTTGCAAACTCTTGAACCCGACAATCAGAAAGACACTGAGGACTAAAACTTGAAACATCGCCTCTAAATGTGATGGCTGGACCCTTGGAGGAACTGCCCTAGATTGTCTTCTAAAAGTAAGATACAATAAACATCTCAATTTATCACAGCAAAACGTTGTCTCTATTCCCTTTCCTCTTCCCCTTCATTATTTTATTTAAATGCATACAATAGTGTCTCTGGTGACAGAATACAGACCTCAGTGTTAGGGAACACAAGCAGTATGTGCGTCTAGACACTCTTCGGCTACGTAATGTCTCCATTATCAGTGTAACCGATGAGATTGTAGGCAACTGGCATATTGTTCATCATGAAACACATTCTGCAGAATAAATGGTTTAGATTGAGGCTGGCTAATGACTGTAAACATAGCTGAGCAGTAAAGGGTAAAGGGACGCTGCTGCTACGTATTGTTTACATACTCCTACAGGTCTATGTGCCAAAGACTGCCCAACAGCAATTGTTGACATGCCTTGTTGTTGGTAGTTCAGGTTGTGTGTGTGTGTGTGTGTGTGTGTGTGTGTGTGTGTGTGTGTGTGTGTGTGTGTGTGTGTGTGTGTGTGTGTGTGTGTGTGTGTGTGTGTGTGTTTGTGTGGGCACATACAGTCTCCTCTCAACAGCTCAAATAAACCTACAATTTCACAGCGTACCTCACACAGCGCAGAGCCACGGAGGAGCGAGACACCTGAAATAAAATCATCTCCCCCCTGTTGCTGCAGATCAAAGCAGTATCAGGTGAACTTCAGCCCAGGCCCCTCTGGAGGAGAGGGCTGCTGCCTGGCTCCTCAGCTCTCTCAATGGGGATGACACTGGCTCAGCTCTTGGCTGAGTAACTCTATATGTCAGACAAAGCAAATCAATTGTTCATTCGCGGTGTGAAAAAACAATCAGCCAAGGCTTACCTTTAAAATGATAGGTCAAGCAGCCGTAATTAACTCTCTGTGAAACAAACGGTGGGAAGCAGGCTCGTTTGAACACAACGGGACGTCATGAGAACGCAGGAAAACAAGCGCCTGGCGGAGCAAGGTTTGGATGGGGTTCGCTTCGGCCTGCATGGCCACACAACATTGTACCAGCCTGGACTGACGTTCCCTTTGCAGTACGGCGCCATCAGCGTCTACAGTCTCCTGATTTTTGATAGGCCTCAATCGACTGGGAATTCAATATACATTCATGTAGAAAGCAATAACGCCTGGGTCACTCGCATTATTTTGACAATATTACTTCTGTACATGCTGTTTCACTGAGGATAATCAGAAAGGTGGATAGAAATGTAAATGTGCTGCCAGTGAATTACTCTGAGGCTAGTGGCAACTGTTCGTCTTCGGCTGTTAATAAATAAAGGTGTGGAGTGTTGGGGAGGAGCGGTAAAGCCAGTCAAGGGCCGGTCCGTGCTACAGAACATGCATCCACTGGATTAATCCAGCTCATTCACTCCTCACTGTCTTTGTTCTATGAATATAAAGGCCCAGGATTTGTAACGCTATGTCCTTCATGACACTCAAAGCCAGGTTCATCCCCATCAATATCAAATAAGAAATTAAACCTTCTCAATATATAGGGGTGCATTGATTTAATATTTCGCCACCACTGAAAAAAAAAGAAAAGAAAAGAAGAAAAGTCCTTGCTCCCACACTCGACTTGCAATTTGGAAATAAATTGACTGATTTAGACAGAGGCAGAGAAAGTGGATGGGGAAAAAAACTGGATGTAAACCTGGTGTGCCTACCGCTGAGTAAGGTGACATTGCACAACAAATCACTTGCATGAATATAGAGAAAGAAAACCATTTCTATTTCTGAAAGCAATTTTGCCTGGTGAAGGTGCTTTGATTGCCATGTATGTGAATCTATTCCTCACAAGACACAGAGGAGCAGGAACATTTCATAAGAGTCAATGTTATATTTTGCTGTTAGCATAGCAATAAGATTGCCCAGGCTTTCAGTCAAAGAATAACAGGAATACATTTTGCAGGAACGCACGGAACATCAAGGTAGCCTGTGTGCTGTTTTGCTGTGAGAGAGCCGACACTGCCTGACTTTTGCTGCAGTGAGTCCATTGTATTTTAATTGAGCCTAATGAAGAATAATTAAGTAATTAAAAGCTTGATAAGAGAGGAGAGCAGTAAACAGATAGAGACAGAGAGGGCATTAGAATGCTGCCACTGTACTGCAGTGTAAACTGGACCCACTTTCTCACATACTTCCTTCATGGCATCACCCAGTCCAAACCAGGCAAGTCCCTAAAGACACGGTCCAAACTGGACCCACGCACTTTCATTCCTACAGCTTTTCCATGTGTCGGTGAGCATGCATGTGGTCACATTCTGAATGTAATACTTCCCACTTGGATTTGGAGGATAGGGGTGTGGTTTGATATTTTTCACCACTCTGACATTAGCAGGTTTTCTTTTTTTGCGTAATTGCACTGCATGATGTGTACTTAGGAGTTTCCATGAGTACGATGAAAGTCTTACTTTAACAGCACTGCAATTACGGGGGATATGGAAATCCATTTTCAGCCAATTCACAGTTGAGTTGACTAGAATAATAGGAAATGGAACAGACTGGGCGAGAGTGACAGTTATATCTTAATCTTTAAGTTTCAATTACGTCAGGGTAAACATCTCAATATCTTTGATCTCGAATACCCACTGACAATTGAAAGATCTACGCAGGAGCACATGCACACCACTGAACCACTGGTGAATAAAAACTAAAATATCTGTTCAGTTCAGCATCTGTACAGCAGGTATAATCTCTAACAAAATCATATGCCCGTTGGCACAGATAATTTATAATCCATCCATCCATCTAAAAAAGGTAAACTAATACAGCATTTTGGATCCCCGGATTAAAAGCTTACAGATGTGGCAAGGCCAATATTGCACAATAGTGCCACCTATCATAATGTGTCACATCTACAACAACAGAGTCTGGAGACTAGATTGAACATCACCAGTGCTTTCCTATCTTGTCATGCTGAGATCCATGTGAAATGTCAGTGTAGCTGATGCCAATGTGCATTTAGATGTTTTTGTGTTTAATAATATATGTTTGTTCTAAATATTAAGATCAGGGACTATTAAAGTGATCCCAAATGGCATTAGATTGGATTCAATACTCCAATGACTATACAGCAAACTCTAAAACAGGTCATCATATTAATATATAGAGAGCATAGGTAGAGCTGATTGATTCAGTGGTAAATAGTGAAAATATTTTTCATTGCCAGCCGTCAATGGCAGGGTCTTCTTGTTGCTTACTGGTGTTTGTGCATTTTAAATAAAACAAAACCACATCCTTAACAGCAAAGTCTGGATGAAAATGCTCTTACAAAATCCCAAAAGCAAGATGGTGGAATCTGACAGAGTCCACAGCACTGACTTCTATCAAAATCCTAATGGGTGTTTGGTGACATCTATTGGAGAATTTTTTCACCAACATTACATCCAACATGCCAATGATGCAAAAAAATAAGGTTAACAAAACCAACTAACAAACACAAAAGTGGTTTACTCGATATAAGTATCATTATCAAATTTTGGGGAAAGTCCATTACAATAAGGATTAGGGTCATTCCTAGGGTCAATCCTGCATTATGTATTGCAGTTAAAGATCCTATTTGAATCTCTGGGTATTTGAACTGGATTCATAGCGCCATCTGCTGGACATGTCTGGAGCCAGCAGGGACTCACCGCCTCTGCTGGACCGGACAGTGAGGATGTGATGGAGAGGATGCTGGGGTTTCCAACTCGGATGTCAGTGTTGTAGTTTCTCTTTCACTTAAAATCATCGTTGTCATTGACAAAATGTCGGTCACAACGTTTCAGAAGGTTACTTTAATTTCTTGCTCCGTGCTATGTCTCTCGCTTTTCCTGCCCAAAATGCTTTTGCCCAGAGGGAAGAAAGATGTAGGGCAGGCAGACGGTAAGAAGGATTATCATTCCTGTTATGGACGGTTGTGCATTTGACAGTCATGGGATAATTCTGTTTCTGTTCATTCGTGTCCGCTAGTTTAAAACCCAGACGTTTGAACGCAGTGTTATGTGACCCGTGAAAAACTACAGTAAATGGCGAAAAATCGGTTGTTGTTGTTGTTATTATTATTATTATTATTATTATTATTATGTGTATTAATACGCACGATTAAATCAGATTTTTTTTCACGGCACTATAAAGATAAATCGTCCATTTAATCCTCTGCCATGTTATGTCACATCTGTCCTAACACACCACCAGTTAAGAGCTCCCCCATATTCACAAAAAGTTGTGCTCATTACATTAGTTACGGCAAACTGGTTTTACTACTGTTCAAGTTGAATTTCTGTGTGGCCTTAATTGTGCATGTAGAACACTATGTGTTTTCATATATCCATCTGGCCCAATAGATGCAAGACTAATCATCAACAGATCTAATGGTGTACATTGAGTGAATGTGTCAAGTTTGTGTGTGTGTGGTTGTGTGTGTAAGTAACCCTTCACTCTCCTTCAGTCAAACCAGGTTTCTACCCCCCTATGATGCATCGTCTTCCCGTGCCAGAGGATCAGGGCATGTGGGAGCAGGGCTCTCTGCCCGCCCTGACTCAAAGCCTTGACATCAGGGCCAAGGTTAAAAGCATGGCTGGAGCCAGCAGGTCCAGCCTCCTGGGTCAGGTCATACCCATCTATGGCTTTGGAATCCTCCTTTACATCCTCTTCATTTTCTACAAGGTGAGCTGAACCTTATTAACAGCACAGGAGAACTTCACCCTGCTGAACTGAACTCACACATGATCCCTGGTAATATTCCTAACCAGAGCTCCACCACTACAGGGGTAACCATTCCTTAACCACAGGATATGTTTGCATCCACAGATGACAACTAAAGGAAACCCAATCAAGTCCGATGGCTACTTTCTTCCTAAACCAAATCAAAGGAATCCGATATGTAGGTTACTTTACCCGTCAGAATCCCCTTCCTTCTCAATTCATGTGATCATCACACTCTCAGAATGATTTAACACAACAATCTCAAGTAAACCAACCAGTGATCCCGTCCCCCAGTGTGTTGAATAGAGGTCTAATGGGATTGAATAGACTAGAGACCTCAAAGGAGCTGGTAACAGTATTTCAACCCCACCAAGCAGCAGTGTAACTAACCTCCAGCTTCACCTCCAGCTGAGTACGAGCTGGCCAGGCTTCAACAGAGGCTGCAGGAGACGGAGCAGCTGATGGAGATGATCGTGTCTGGAACGAGCCGAGCGCCCGACAGGTAGACGGCTCTCCTCCTGACAAGCTCTCCTCCCAGGCACTCCTCACAGCTCAGGTCAGGCCAGAGAAACGACTCAGGGAGGAACGCTGCCACAGATCGGTGGGGTGTAATCCCCCGAATTCATTTGCTGGAGGTTCTCTTCGTTTTGGAGGTAGTTCCATTGTGTCTGTCAACTGTGACAGCCAACTGAAATGCAAAAGCGATTGACATTGGAAAATAACTCAGAAATTGTTCATAAGTTTGAAACAGTTTTTATCCTGTTTACGTAGTCATAAAACCAGATTTTCAGGGCCAAGAGGGTTCAGGTTTTCACTCAACCAAGCACTACTCCACTACTAAACTCGTTAGTGCCCAGATGGCACATGGTTTGACACATGTAGAAGTCGAATGACTGACTTCATTTTCCTACACTGCCCTCTAGTGTCAAAAGGGGCAAATGCAAGACCAAGAGCTGTCGCCAGAGCAGGAGTAAAGGTGGATCCTGCCAGCAGAGGCAGCGTGAGAAGGAGAAGGAAGAGGACAAGCTGCTGCTGCAGCTGAAGGACATCAGCCGGGTGATGGAGGAGGGTCGCACGGAGGCCGCCTCCCCAGAGATCGAGGCCGAGGAGGTGACCTACACAGAGGACTGGGATGGTAACAGCAGCAAGACCTTCACATGTGCTCTCTTTCCCCATAACGTTACACACCCCAGTACTGCACCAACTTATCCACGCTCTCTGATAAGTCTAATAAGCACACAGTGCAGAGATAGTTAGCTAAGTATGGACGCCCACTTACAGAGGCCTATCATGTGGTTTATAACAGTGCTTTTTCCTGTGTGTCGGTGCCTGTCTGCACAGGCTACCCTGAGGAGACCTATCCCCTGTACGAAGAGCCCTGTGGCAGGCGCAGGTATGACACCATCAGCCTGGAGGTTGATGAGCCGGGCTCCTGCCGGCCTACCCCTGAGGCCCTGGCAGAGAGGATGGAGGTGGAGGAGGAGGAGGTGGACACCAGGCTGCCAGTCCTGCTGGAGGAGGAGGAGGAGGAAGAGGAGGTGGAGGGAGAGAGCGAGAGTCTCCCTCCAGCCTTGTGCGGCAAGGGAGGAAGGGGGGAGCGGCTCGACATGGCTGTCGGAAGGGACTCCGGGCCAGCCCCTAAACCGAAAAAACAAATCAGCTTTAATGAGCACAAATATGTTTTCCATTATCCTAGAGAGGGCTTTTATGAGGAACAGGGGGGTCAGGGGGAGGAGGAAGATGATGAGGAGGAGGAGGAAGAGGAAGAAGAAGAGGAGGAAGAAGAGGTGGTGGACGGATGGGAGGAGGCAGAAATAGGGGAGGAGGTGGAAGAAGGGGAGGAGGAGGAAGTAGGGGAGGAAGAGGAGGACGATGAAGAGGAGGAGGATGAAGAGAAGGAGGATGTGGTGGAGAAGCATGAAGAGAGGGTGGAGGAGGGGGAGGAGGACCCTTTGATGGAAGCTGAGAGCCTCCTATTAGATTATGACGTTGATTGTAACCCCGAGGCTGAGGCAGAGGAGGAGGTGGACGAGGAAGAGTGCCCGCTCCTGTTCCTTCCTCCCCCACCTCGAGGAGGGAGTCCCGTCCCTTCAGTACTGATGAGGGAGCAGGCCATCAGTGGGGTGAGGATGAGGAACCGGAGAGAAACATAGATAACAGCACAATGTTCCTAACCAGTTTCAACCTAAATTACCGACCTTTCATATTGAATGTACAATCTCTTCTTTCCTTGTCTATCCCAAGATCAAAGATCTACCTCTGATGTTTGTACATGTGAATTTTATGGATACTCCTTTTTAAAATTATATAATCTGATATGGAAACAACTTCATACAAGTAAATAGAGCAATTTGCTGACTCAATAGTTTTATTTGTGTTTTTGTCATACTGTACTGTAGAGAACTGTGTATAAACAAACACATTAAATTGACCAATGTACACATTATACATAACAGTGAAACGGCACTAGAACACGTAATAATATGACTTTTTTTCACCCGGACACAAATAAACTTGTATGAAAAGCTCAGTCTTTTTTTTCCTGTAAAGATCACAGAAGTTTGCTTGGTATTCAGGATAGTTAGATCACAATAAGGTACAAGAACAGCACACTGGATTAAAGAAGACAGTCTTTTTCAAACTAGCAGTAACAACAGGAGGCATCAGAGATTGTTCTTTGCTATTTTTCTTCATGTGACAAAATTTTACATTTAGTAATCATAAAATAGAATTTCTATTTCAATAAAGTATTTTGGCCCTCTGGACGTGAAAAGAAATATATCAATTTTAGAAACATGGTCAACCTAAAGAATCCGTCGTTCCCCATTTCCTAGAGGACGAGCACATGGCAGGATAGTATGAGGTGATATTCAGAGGGTGGGCGGATGGGGCTGGAGTCGGAATGTTAGAATATTTGCGGCTGCCGCCACAAATGCTGTCTCGCTGTTGTGCACGGTCATGCCTTTACTGAGGAAAAGGCCTTCAGTCATTGGAGGATAACACGTTACCATGAGCAAACCTCAGGTCGAAAACAAAAGGGTCTGATAACAAGACAAGGTACAAACCCTTATCACAGAAATGATATATTTATAGATAAAGCATCATACTGGATTGTATCTTCAAAGGCACAATTACAATATGTACAGCTAATTCACCATACACGTCAGTTAAAGTGCTCCGTCCTGTACATTCTCTGACTGAATAGAGTGATATCCTGTACACAATAGCAAACCCCATCCTGCCTCATGGTGTAACTATCTTGTTAATGTGGACTGAAGTCCCCTTCTATCGAGTGCGGATTTGCTGTGTGCTGCTGGCTATAAGACATAAATGAAAATGACAATGCAGAAAACAACAACATAAAACTGTATAAATATATAAATAACAATATAAATAAAAATGTTAATATTCGAAGGGGACATTACGTAGAATTGATGTGATCCTACGTGTAAAAAATGGGATGTTAAAATCGATTTATCTATAGCATTAAATGATAATGATTCAACAGCAGAAGTTAATTATGTGATAAATATAGCTCCTCCTTTGTAATCCCAGCTGGGAATGAGAAACGTTCTTATTATATGAGAGGAAAATTAGGAGGTTAGTCATTTCAACGCAATAATTACTCAGTATGGGCCAAATTCAACCCATTCAAACAGAATTTTGAGGCTGGACAATTGTTAGTGTTATTATGCTATCATCTGCAATTCATGTAACGTCGTTAATCAATTGTTTTAAGAACTGTTAGAATTATAAAACGTCTACATAAAGCGTTGTTCGTAGATCAGTAAGAAACATTAATGTCTTGAAACACAACAGTGGATTAGTCTTTGTGCTTGTTTACTTCTCTGACTAAGATTCTACCTTCATCCAAACAGGCATCAGAAGAGTGCTGGGGAACATTTGAAAACTGACAAACACGCACACACACGCACATATGCACGCATGCATGCACACCAACACACACATGGGTTGTGCCTCCGCACCGTGTCGAAGATGCGCCATAGTTCCGGGGGTTTTCACGGCCAAGGGCTCCAGTTAGGCTCCGTGGATAGTGTCAGCCCTTCAGGGGATGAGCAGGTCAGTGGAGACCTACGCAGCTTCAGTTTGGGGGCGCAGGGTCATAGGGGGCGAGGCCAGGCAGCTTCCCAGAAGGGACAGCGGATTTGGGGGGGGGGGGGGGGAGCTGGGACGATCGCTACTCACATGCCAGCTTGCTGTCAAAGCTGGAGAGAGCGATGGCAAATGCTTGCAGGGCACACATCGGGTAGTTATAGTCCATGGTGAACACGTCTTCCGCCACACGGCCAAACTGCATCACGATGTAGTCCGCTACGGGGAGAGGAACCAGGAGAACAGATCAAACACAGTTCCACTGATACTGAGCCATGTTCAAACAGTTACAAAAGTCATTTGAAAGCCGTTGTGTACAGTGTATCAGTGTTACAACTCGACTGAGAGCGTGTGCGACAGACAGCGAGCGAGCCGAGCATGCGGGCTGCCAGAGGTTAGGAAGCTCACGGTCGTTGTCATGGATGATCTGGAAATTCTTGACAGAGGCCTGGGTGACCCTGCCGTGGAAGTTGAGCACGTAGGACTGAGTGTCATCGTTCCACACGGGGGTCTTGTTGTGCAGCTCGATCACGCTCTCGGTGCTCTTGTTCTGCCACCGCGCCAGCAAAGACTCATGGTCCTGGACACGAGCACAGGAGAGGTTTCAGAATGGGCAGTCGATCAGTCGGTTGGTCAGTTAAACAGTCAGAAATGTTTGGGACTCCCTGACTCACTCACTCCTGACTCACTCCTGACTCACTCCCTCCATTCCTCCCTGTATAGATGACGGGCACTCACATTGCGTGGGCGTATGGAAACTCTCTCGTGGTCCATGTTCATCCCAGGAATGATGACGCTCATCTTCCGAGGTCCTTTAAACCCTAACACATTGGTCTCCTAAAGAGGAATCACAAAGGCAACATTAATCGACAGTTCTACAGTCAGACCCACCAGTCATACAATACGTTTGTGAACTTAAATCTATGTCTTTCCTGGCTTTACTTTTGAGGCCATTTTCAGGTTTCAGCACTAGAGGGCATCGTGTTCCTATTGTGGGCTGTGAAGGACAGTAACTGCTCTTCTTCACCTTCCTTGTGACACATTCCCCAGTCTATACTTTCTACATGGTTTGGTAGTTTCTCTCATGAGGACTCACATAGCATATAGCTGCCAGTTCCTGGCGCAGGTTTCCAGCCTCCAGACTAGATGTGGTCTTGGCTGGGTTCAGTCCGCTGTCATAGACAGTGAACTTGGTTCCCATGAGGTTGGACCTGAAGAGGGAAAAACAGTGAGGGATAAGAGGAGTGTGTCTGTATGCGCATACATATGCGCGAATGGGAGTGTGTGTGTGTGGGCCGGGAGCTCGCTCTATAATAAAGAGGTTAAGCGCCATTTTGGAGCTAATGAAGGCAGCGGCTTGTCCCTTTAACTCTAATCAGCCAGCTAGTGGACCTCATACTCCAATCAGAGTCAATGGCAAGGAAAATAGCTCTGCTAATCACACAGAAATAAACAGAAATAAAATCACTCGTCTCTCAGCCTTCAACAATCATGTTTGATTGCTCGTCGTTAACTTAACAGTAACTGTCCTCGTTTAGTCAACGTCTCGGCAGTCATCTCACAATACAGGTAATCACAAAAAAAAACCTGGTACAATGCAAGGCTAATTCTCACAAACCACAGTATTCACCAAATGGTAAATTATACAATATCAAGGCAATGTTTATTGACAAGAAGGCTGCAAAAAGCTGTTTTTATTCATCCAAACAAGTGATTTGTAGGTAACAGTTATGTAAAAGTGTTTCTGTATGTACTTAAAGGGTCATCTTCTTATAAAATAAAGCTCTTATGCTCGGATCACTTATATTTGTTTTGCTAATAATCCCCATGACCAAGAGGTGGACTGTGACCAGATTCATTCTGTTAATCAGGCCAGTTAACTACGGACAATTTACCTTGAAGGTCAAAGTAAAGGTTGCGATTTCATCTTCACAGCTTCTCCACAACTTCCATCAGAGGCAGGTGAAAGGTCTCTGCCTGTCTCAATCTAGCTCTTCATCAGTCAAGAGTGGTTACCATGACAGAGGCCAGAGGAGATCTCCACATCGACCGACAGAGTAGGGAGAGGACATTAATGAAGACTGTGGCCGGCCATGTTGGACGAGACTCCCTCAGGGGCTCTCTGGTGCCACGGTGGCCTGATAGGATCTCAAAGGGCCGCTGATGTCACTGCCTGCTCCTCTTAACCTCCAGTCACCACTAAACCCCTCACACAAACACGAGTGGACACAGCCAGCAGGCCCTGGAAACACACAGGCACCCATGGCCCAATCTGCCAAACAATATTGACAGTGCACTTAGTGCAGAACACTCTGCCTTTTCTGCTCCCAGACCAGACGCAGACCGCGCCCATCCAGACTGACGGAGCTGTTCTGAGTCTGTCCTCTGATCCAACTTTAATCACGCCCTTCCAGCTCGCCAGCACCCAGGTGCAGCTTCTACCCAGCAACAATGAAAACAGAGGAGCGCTCCAACGGATGTAATGAATCCAATTACTTTCCTTTCTCCGGAAAACCTGACAGGTGTGGGCCTGCATAGCTAGAGATGTTCAAATAGTAAATTCATTCCCCTCTCATCTCGTACGAGGCTAACGTTGTCTTGCATATCTCAAGTCAAAGAAAAGTACAGAAGAAAGCTTCCGGGCAATTTAAACAAATGCCTTTATTATCTACCTAACCCTTTTGTTGTTTGTTTCTAAACCCATGAAAGTAAAACCACCCCAAAACAAATGTCATGAATGATTTTCAATAATTACCAGCTTTGTATTTTGAAAACAGCAGAGAGCTGGTTGGCTGGATGACACCTGGTTATCTGGAGGTGTTTGTACTGCTGAAAGTGAAGCATCCTCACCTTAGCTTCCCAATGAAGCTCTCACCACCCCGAGACAAGTCCGTGGGATCGATGGAGATGAGGTAATTAGATGTTTTACTCTTCTTTCTCTTCCTCCCCGCCAACAGGAACACCTAAGGTGAATCAGGCCCCCGATCCAATTAGTACAACGCCAACCTCAAAACAACATCAACATCCGCTTTTGCACATGGGAGGCTGGAGGCCCTAATTAAGAGGCACACATGCTAGAACATGCCATGCTGATATGCACTGTTGGGAACAAAAACAGCGGACTGTTGACAATCAAAAGGATCATATAAAGGACAGTTTGACGCTTAACCTTAGGCTAACCGTACACTGACGGTGCCACGGATCTGGGTTGTTGTGGTGTGTTTCAGCGCTCCTCACCTTCTTGCCGTCCTCCCTCTCCAGGTGGAGGTAGTAGGTGGGGTACATCCCTCTGTCCATGCCCTTCTTGTCCCTGGTGATCCGGCACTTCACCGTGGCCCCCTGGGGGGCGGGGCGCAGCGTGAACTCCTCCAGGTCGTCCACATCAATGGCAGGCTCGCTAATGGGGGGCGTGGACGCAGAGGCGGCGTCCTGGGAGAGATCAACACGGGCGGCACCAATCAGGGGAGGACGGCAGGCGATTAAGCCATCGCATCTGCACTTACAGTACACCGGGAAAGGTTAACGAGGATCAGAACATCCAGAGGGAATGGAGCCGTGTGGGTTCATCGTGCCGTCTGGGTCACAAATCAAGTGGCGACGCCAGCTGGCTCTACCTAAAAGGGGGGTTACAGGTCCTCATGGAATAACTGGTCCGTCGTCAAGGTAATGAGTTAAATGCCAGCCAATGTCACTGGGATCCCTTCGTTACTGTACGATGGGCTGCTGGGGCATGTCATCGCTCCACCACACAGGCACCAGTCGCCTTCCTTTTGTGTCTCCACAACACTGCCTCCCTCTCTCCCTCCGTCCCTCTTCCTGCCTCCCTCTCTGAGTCACTGTCCTTAGGGGATAATGGGCATGCCACCTGAAAGCTAAGGAATAATGGCCTGTGCTAAAACCATCCTTCCTTCTGACAAATAACAACCAGTGGTTATGTTGGACGTGAAAAGGCCAGCAGGGGGGTAATGGAACGGACGACATGTCTGAAAACCCAGCGAGACCTCAGCCCGGCAGGGATGCCTTCGCTATCCCCATCATCCAGTCCTCCTCCGTGGGCGGAGCAATGGGAGTGCCGCATTAGCATCATGGAAATCCAAGCCGAGAGTTGCTTTTAATAGCAGTAAAAGAAGTCACCAAGGAGCACAATTAAGTCCAATTAGGTTGGAAGATTTGATATGCAGGGAACAGACCTCCTCTGTGATCTATTTCCCCTGCTTATTAAGCCAGATTGGCCATCAGTGTTCTACACAGCTAACTTTAATTACAAGTCGCAAAAAGGAAGAACAAACATCAATTTCACGTAAATCGCTCGTGTCCTCGTCTTTGCCCTGCGCATTATCCTGACGAAATGAACGAGATAAACAGATCAAAGTAAAGCTGCTGTCCAAGCCTCAGACAGCTTAAGCAGGGAAACAAAGCAGGTAAAAGGTGCCTTGGTGCCCTGTCACCAGCGACCTTCAGGGGGAGGGGTCAACAGAGAGGTCAGGGGCGCTCAGGTTTTTACCTTGCAGGACTTCTTGCTCGTAGCGGAGCCGGGCCTCGTGTTGCTGTTGAGCTGGGAGGAACTCGAGCTGACTTCATCCTCATCATCCTCCTCTTCATCAAAGTTCATACTGCTAGAAATGCCTTGGGAAGCACGGACACAGAAAGTCATTACGGTGTTAGATTCTTACCATCTGCCCCAAGTATTGATGGTGGCGATAAGAATAATATATACTCTATAGTCCCACTGGTCGAAAACCACATGTGCACACACTTGTACACACACCCACGTATACACACACACACACACACCCAAGTCAATACCTAGTTAGGCCAGTGCTGTTGCTCAAATATTTGTTGTCAATATAATCAATATCTCCTAAAAAAAATTAGTATCTACTGTTTATCTTACCAGGAATTACATGTCAATACTAGCTATATAGAGACAGCTACATAGAGAAAGAGAAAGATACAGATTGATCCAGAGGAAAGACTGAATGTAGGAATTTTTACACCCATCACCATGATTGAGACAGTCAGTGACATTTTTTAGGAGTTAGGTGGCTGATGTTATGAGTAAGGTGTTAATCATTTTAAGTACACAGCTTTCTTGAACACTTGATTCTGATTCGTCGTGTCATTCAACAACATGTTGTTTCTGAACAGCAGATTGCGGCGCTGAATAAGACCTTTGCTATGGATGCATATCTAAACCTAAAGGACTTTTTTAAACATTTGCATTTTAAATGCAAATACTTTTCAATATGAAACCAATATGATGATAGTGTCCAATTATTCATTAATTATAATAATATAGAGTGAGCAGGTCAATTCTTGCTAAATAAACTCTGTCAGGCTGACTTACATCACCCTGTCAGGGTTTTAGGTTGTTATGATGACCAGCTTCTGGTGCATCGGCCCTCTCATACAGCAGTAAGACTGAGGACACTGTAGCTGAAGTGAAGACAGGGATACTATACAGCAGGGGTCACCAACACAGTGCCAGCGGGCACCAGGGTAGCCCCCAAGGACTACATGAGTCACCGCAGGCCTGTTCTAAGAACACAACTCACTAGCATTCTGTTGCTATTAAATCACACTTGCATTTATATAGATTTTAAACTTAAAGTACTTTAAGTATATTAAACTTATATATGTTCATTATAATAATAATTGTGGGAAATCATTAACGTAATCAGTGTCTTCATATAGGTGAGTATCATTAATCATTATTAATAATGTATGACTAAAGGCAAACTGGGTACATTTGTTCTTTTCAGAAGAGCATATCCAACTGGTAGGCCTTCATGTGACTCAGTACCCATGAAACAGCTCTCAGGTCAGCTCAAGGTTGGTGACCCCTGCTGTACAGGGTTCTGTTGACTGAGTCACTGAGTCTTCATCATCCCCTTATGACAGGCCAATCACAGCTGCATCTGATTGGATGGTAGAAGTGCCACTCACTCTCTGCCTCATGGTTTAGACCAGTTACAGAGCCAAAAGGAACAGCATGCATAGGCCAACACACCCTGACAGAACAGGTACAAGTCCACTTAGAGGTACAGGTAAACGTGCAGGCACACTTTGAAGTACAGGCACAGGTTCTGGTCCTGGTACCTTTCTTGAGCATGGTGACCCTGAGATCCTGCTTGCCATGTGAAGGAGCACTGGCCACAGAGTCGCCCTCACTGGCCTCTTCTGTGGCCAGGTGGCCCACGGTCAGGATCTGGATCTGACCGTCCTCCTGGAAGGAAGCTGGGCCGTCGAGCCCTGCGGGAGCACAGCCGCCCCCCATCGCCCTGTCAGACCACCTCGCTAGTCCACTACCTACTACACTACAACCTAGTCCACTGTTACCTAGGAGAACTCCCCCCCTTCTCCCTGGTGTTAGGCCTTGTAGCATGCAGCGCTGATGAGGAACTGTGAACACGCAGACTTGCATGCAGGACAGCCATACCAATCAAAAGCATTCGCAAGTATTAAAGCATTCAAAGGAACAATGCTTGCATGCAAGAAGCCATGACATGGACAGCAAACACTGTGAATCCAAATTAGAATGTCTGTGAAATACATTTGATATAAAAGGAACAGAATCAATGCAGACGGCATGCAGCCGTCTTCTGCCTCCTGAACAGATGTCACAGGAATATCGCTAGGCCGCTGCAACTTAAAAGCTAGTATTTATTTTCTACGCTATTAGCAGGCCATCCTCTGGCCCTTTGTCATTCAATTAGGCTTTACATCAGGCCAAAACACCAAGTTCCATCTGTCCTTGCTAGTCACCAGCCCAGCCCCCAGCCCCTCCACATTACTGGCCTCCTCTAGCAGGAAGGGCTCCCCAGGAACCGGCACATTGTTTACTTTCATTTACGGTAATGAAAGGTCAGTGTTGTGTACATTCAAGGAGAACACTTTATTGCTCCTGAAATAATGGGTTGCTCAGTCATTGTAAGTTCCATCGACAGGCTGTGAGTGCACACCAATTAGAGGCGAAAATCTGAGCGATTGTTGCCTTCATAACCCCAACATTAGCAATGCACTCTGTGCGTGCGTGTGTGTGTCAGTGTGTGACAGGGTGAGTTCTCATTTCAAAAGACCACAGCCATGTCAATACTGAAGGCCAGAACTCTGACCTGCTTAATCACCAGCCCTGAGTGAATCCTATTAGCTGCCGGGAGACGAAAACATTAAAACCTGCTGGCATCAAACCTAACCAACAAAACCTGGGTTCAGTTATGACAAATTGACAGCAGGTAGGTTACATAAAATATTCCTGAATTTTGATCAGTATGTGGATGAACAAGTTAATTCAATATCTGTGTAAATGCTACGACAAATGGATGTTTGCTTATGTATTAAATAGGCTTTCAATCGCTAATATTTGTTCCCTACCATATTTTCAACTTACAATTGTGTTATACGGAAAATAAGGATGCTTCTAAAAAATTGGTGGAACGCAGAGTTTCCAAATCACTTCTATTGATGCTGGTCTTTTATGAAGTCAGTGTCTTGGCCAAGGAGGCATTTTAGCAGCCAACCAGTCACTGATGTGTTTCCTTGGCAGGCTAGCAGACCCCAGTCCTCTCATATCCTCACAGGCACTGTAGCTGTGACGGACATAGTGTCGTGAGTCAAGGGTTAGCCACTCTGAAAGGGCAGCCTCATTAGCCTCGGCGTGCCACTCTCCACCACAGGCACGCCACAGAAATATTTGCTGACCCTCTGCCCTGGTAAGGCGGAGGAAGTTTGATCGACAATGAGAAACGAGGAGAGGTGAATGATAAACACTACCTACCTTGAAAAGAAATTTTCGCACGTCACATTTTCATTTGTCCCCCAAAAAATACCAACGATGATAAATACCGGGTGATAAAAATGAAACGAAATGAACAGGCAAAAATCACAGTTTTCCACTGAAACACTAATGACATTCCTTTCTTTGTCAGTTTGACAGACATCAAAGTGGTACAGGCAGGAGGTGGTGGTGAATGACAAGACCACAGGCTGGGGTCATGCAACGTGATTTTCTCTGCACTACCAAACAAAGATTCTAGCGCATTCTCTCGCAAGAAATGTGGTCTCGTTGTACTCTGTGGATTTCTCTTTGATCCTCTCATTTTCTAGCCTTCAAACAGCACAAGCGGGTGGATGCATGCTGTGAACTACGTCTGAGAAAGCTGACTCTTCTAACAATGTGTATCTGTCCGTCCGTCTGTCCATCTGTCTAAGGGTCTGTCTGTCTGTCAGGTCAGCAGGCTGTCTGTCGGGCTGCCAGTCGTCCAGGCAGACCTTTGTGCCTTCCCTTCCTCTCCTTCTTGGTGCTGCCTGTCTGTGGCGTGGAGCAGGCCGACGCCCTGGCCTTTTTGGCCGAGCGGGGAGGCTGGGTCTCCACCACAACCTTGCCCTCCTCCTGCTCCGCTTCTTGAACTATGCAGTGGTCAGCAGCACAGCCGGGGTTAGCAGGACAGAGGGGATTACAGAGAGAGAGAGAATGAGAGAGAGAGAGAGACAGACAGAGAGAGAGAGAGACAGAGAATGAGATATATTGAAAGAAGGACAAGGAAATGCAAGTTAGCCAACAAAGCGGACCTGGATCAATGGCATACATAAAACAAGCAAATTAACGTTTTTATTCATTGTTAAAGAAGTCATTGATGTGGGTTGTGCTGCATCATGGTTAAGGTTTTATTGACCCGGGCCTGCTAAAAAAGAAAGTCAGTTTATAGGAGCAGCAAATGTTTATAGGTGTTTTCTCACCACAAAGGACATGACCAAATGGCATCCCCTTGCTGGAGTCAAATTCACCTTACAGGAGTACAGTTAATGCTGACTTTGCCAGCATCTGCCTAAGCATTTAACATGACAGTGAGAATCCGTCCCACAGGCAGCTATTCATACGGTGCTATCTTCAAGGGGAATAGGAGATCAAATGTTGTACTGTTGGAGTGGAACTCAGCAGAGTACAGGCAGAAAAGCATTCATGAATCTCATTAGAAAACAAGACCCACTGTCTCCTTCCGTAAACCGATGTTGGTGTCTCTCTCACCATCTTTAAGAGCCAATCCTAAATACTACAGTATTGTTACCTTAGCCGATGGCTTAAGGTAACTCAGTTTTAGGCCCAAAAATAATCCTGTTACATTATTAGCAGTTATTTCCAGCAATCATGTTATTTATTCTAGTTTCTTTCACTGTAAATACAATCTTGTTGGTTACGGTGTGGAAGATGTTGCTATTAAGATTCAAATCTTAATGGGATCTAAAGATGATTTAATATCATCAGACTATCCATAAGAGTTAAAACTCTGTGGACCAAACAATCACAGCAGAGGATGTGCTGTAGAGGGCTTACGAAATAGAAATAGCCCTGCTGAACTTTCAATTTTGGCTGCACAATGACACATGGTAGATGTACTCTTTTTTGGGTCACTTCACCAACTGATGTTCACCTGCGCACCTAGCCAGATACAAATGTTCAAGAGAAAAGAATACAAGTTCCAGCCCGCCCATTTAGCTCAAATAAATGTGGGTTTCCAGAAAAACACTAATGTGCTTAAGGGAACTAGAAAACTCCAACCTGAATGCTGAATAAGATCTTAAAATAGTGACACGGAAATGAAAGCAATCAAGGGAGTTCAGACAGTAATCTAAAAACACTGAAAGAGGAGGAGGAAGCAGGATGGAGAGAGAAAGCGAGAGAGGGTGGGGGTTGGCACACATAATCTTTCAAGGTTAAATGTGTTTGTCACTGCTGCCTGAAGTCCTCCTCTGTTGCCGAGCAGAATGTTGTTCTCGTTTATTTCCCTTGTTCCCACTGTATGTTTGGTTGTGCGCTACACTAGAGCTCCGCCTCAAAGGCAGCATCTGCTTGACCTCTCTAAAAGGGAGGCCAAAAGGCTGGCTGTGACTGCTGAGGGGGACCCCGCCTGGAGGAGTTTGGGTTTACACAACCGTGTGTAGTCTGTGTTTATCAACCACCGCTCGAGGAGATCTCTCTCGTAAACACGGAACACATTCATTAGACTCAACGGAGGGAGAGGGAATCTCACACAGCCCTCCTTTGCAGTCAGGCTGAGTGTGTGGGGGGGGGGGGGGGGGGGGGTCTCCTGATTGCCATAACTACAGTACGATGATCTCCTCTACATTTTAAACGGAGCGTATTTGATTACACGCTCTGGCCTGGAAAGAAAACAGGTCTCTGCATGTAGTGATCTCGGAAAGCAGGATCAGGAAGAACCAGGCCAGGGCAGCAAGCATGGCCTGCAGCCCAGACTATGCCTCTCAGAGCTGGGGATTGGATAGCAGCTGATGGACCTCTGTGGAGATAAGCAGTCCAATCACCAGCAGCCTGCCTGCTCCTGACAGTGCCATCAGTGCAGTAGAGTTTTCTGTACTGTGAGGTTTGCAATCTGTTTCAGACCAACACTAAATCAGGACAGTAAAGCCTTGTTGGAAAGAAACAAATATCAAAGGTTGCACCGTGTTATTATTTCACATTGACATTTTAACCTTTATCTCTTCAACTACGTATTTCTTTCTTTATTTTTTGCATCCTCTAAAGCAGACAAATTGTTTTGCTCAAGAGCATAAAGGCAGCAGGCCAGCTTGATTAATCTATGGGACTTTCACTAGCATGTTCACACCCTCTTATATCTATTTCCAATCAGCAACCTTTCACCACCGCTCTGTTTGAGCTGCCTGGATCGATAGCAATGTGTCCAAACTGGCAGGATGGGGAGAAGCACCTGCCTACCTGCCTGCCTGCCTGCCTGCCTGCCTGCCTAGCTCCTTGCCCTTGAAAAGGTGCCTAAAGATTTAGCACTGGGTATCCCGTTTGGCTGGTATGGCTTGGAGAGAGATGAGAGGGCCAGCTTGTTGCCAGGCCAGGTCCAGCTGGCAGGTCCAGGGGACAGAGAGGGTCTCATACCGTGGTAGATGGTGCTGCTGTTGCTGCTCAGGTAGGACTCCACCAGTGGCGCCTGCTCCTCGCTCTGCTTGGTCCTGCGGGCGCGGGAGCGTCCGTCCACGTTAGACTGAACCATCAGGGGCTCCTGCCTCTTCTTCCTCTGCTTCTGCTCCAGGAGGGCTCTCTGTGACATGCAGGGGTGTGAGGCAGCGTGAGGCTTTTCAGAATGTGTGCGCATGTGGAAGTGAGTGGATGGGGGGGTTTGTGTGTGTGTGTGTGTGTGTGGGTGGTTGTCATTGGGTGTGTGGTCTGATAACAGAGCACACATGTGCACCTGTCACACACAGATGCTTAGATTACACTGTCATGAATAAATCACACGCGCACAAATACGTTATCCCACAACCCCCCTGCTCACGCACAACCACCCACATACCTACAGATACCCCCCTCCCGCACACACACCTTTTTAGATTACTAAATTATTAATAAATCATCAATGCACATACGTCATATTATATATGTGACAGATGATGACATATAACCCCCCCCCAACCCCCATCGACACACCCACTGACAACCCCACCCACATACACTCACACAGAAACACACACGCACACGCATTCTGAGAAGCACCACGCTGCCATACGTGACGAGGCTGTGTCCTTGATGGGTGAGGTGGTCATGAGACATATCTAACCCTTAATCACTTAAACCCAGTGGAACCCTACAGAGCACATGTGTGGACCTTCCATCCAGCTCACCAGAAACATCACGCCGCGACAGAAATCACACACCTGCTTACGCAAAGCTCAAGAGATCCTATAAATAAAACCATTAAGGACACAGGCTTAAGAAATCAACCGAGTTTGACCCCTGTCTGTGTGCAGATGCAGTTGCCTAGGTTATTGAGGGATTAGTTGGCCGAGTGATGGCACAGTTAACGAGCCGAGTCGCTGTTCAAAAACTGGGGTCTTTCTGCTGCATTCGTGGCGCTCCTCGAACACGTTTTTCTCTCTAACCAAACTCCAACAGACGCCGCAGCTGGATCTGTGTCCCAGATTCATTATCCTAGTTCGCCCTAAATAATTCCTTTACTTTTCCCTTGTGAGATGACTTGAATGTGCTGTAATACCAGTTCTGAGGCTTTGGCAAGTTTGTAAGTGTCTGTTAAGTGCGTGTTAATTCCAGGTCTCCTGTGATCAGCCAGGTTAAGCAGGAGGTGGCTAAGCAGGCCTGCTTCCAGAGCCCGCAGTAACGCAGCCTCCACCCCGAATCCTCCACAGTCCCAGAAACACACAGCATGCGTTCAGCATCTAGCATTCATGTTTCAGATGCCCCTGATTCTGCCTTTAAATCTGCTCTTGCTGCTCCTCTCATCACTCCTTTTCTCACATCTCCTGTCTTCTCATCTCCTCTCATCTCCTCTGCTTTCCTTTCCTCTCCTCCCATCTCTCAATCCATCTCCTCTCCCTCTCCTCACTTCATTTCCACCTCCCTGCCTCAGCCTTCCTGCTGGAAAAATCAGTGTAGAATGCCCACTGTGCAAGGGTCACCATGAGAACCAGAGCCTGTATTCATAATGTGTCTCATCTTAACAGCGGTTAACACCAGAGGAGATCCTAGATCAGACTTCTTGCTCGCTCTGGGGTAGTCTCAGCAACATCCGGATGAGCCATTACCAGGGCTTATGTAAGCCTGGAGAACTGAGGGAGATCCCAGAGCCGGAGCTCATCAAATATTGAGGGAATCCCTGATGGTGCAGAAAGACGCTCTGGCTACTCAGCTGACACACACTTAGCTGAGGTCAAATGCAGAGGAGAAGAGGATCGACGGGGAGCGAGAGACAGACCTGAACTTGATAATTAGAGCCCCCTGGATGCAGATCCTGAATGCTGCCATTACATCTGGCTCTCATTCTCTCACACAGCAAGAGAGACCAGGGAGATGGCCTCTGTTCAGGTGGGTCATGTGTGAGCCCTGCTGTCCATCTTGGACCGAATTCATCAACAAAAATTTACCCAGGTGATGCAACTGCTTAGGCAGCCCGTCTCCTTGTTGAGCCCTGGACGTGTTGAGCTCGGAGCCCTGTGGCTTTGGTGTCTGTCTTGCTAATGCAGTATGAATATAGAAGAGCACTTTGATGTTCAAATAATGACTGGTGCAGCAGAGACCACTAAAGGAAGAACTGTGGCTATTCCTGCTGGAGTAGCTTTCTTCTTTTACCCTGTTAAATCATAAGATATGGAAGACTGTTCCGGATTCTTGGGGAAATGTGTTTCAGTGTACTTTTATGTTTCTACGTCTCAAATAAACCCATGTACAGTATCGGATAACAACAGATCTTGTTTTATGTGTTCCTGCCTTTGTCCGGTCCTTCCATCCCTTGATCCTTCCTCATTTCCTTCTTTCTTACTTTCTGCCTCCTTTCTCTCCCTTCTTTTCCCTTTTTTCCCCTTCTCTTCTCCACACATTTGTTCCAGAAGTCTGAGGGAAATTCGTCTAACTATTAAAGAGAAACCAAAGTCATTTCTGTCACCACGGCCCACGCATTGACAAATCCCCCCACCCTCTACAAAGAACAAGGTTAATGGGGTCCACTAATATCCAACCTCAGTTCAGTCTAAAATGCCTCAGTCGAGCACATTGTTTAAAACCATCTGAAGGCATCAGAGCAGCAACCGCCACAAACACAGCAGCACTCTTCAGATGGATTAAAGCGCACTGCATGTGTGGGAAAGACATTCGAGTAGCTGTTACTTGAACAGGAAAGGATGTTGTTTATTTCCATGCTGAACACCCCATCATTATGCTTGGCGTACTCCTGAAATCCAAAAAGATTAGCCTCAAATCTGGGCTGGCTACATAATCCCCGGCTAATTTTCTTCTGTATTCGAGGAAATATAACAAGAGGGCTTATGAAACAAATGACGGCATCGTGATATATTTTCACGCTTCTCACTGGATGTCACCGACGAAACACAGAGAAAGTAATTGCTGTCGAGATGGAACCACTGAGATTATTTTTATGTCATGCTGCTTAATCTTGAGACGGAATATTGCTAAACATCTGTATCACACACACAGGAGCCATAAACCGACTGATTAGCAAAAAACACCTCTAATAGGTTGTTAATACATAATGCTGCTGAATCCCAGAAATAAGATTAAACTGATGCAAACTAAATATCTGGTGCAGTAAACTGTGAGGAAATGTTTACTATAATGATGAAGACCTCTTCTTTGTCGGCCCCTATCTCTCTATCCTCTCCTCTCTCTCCTGCTCTCCGAATAATTCAATCTCTGTCTCAATCTTCCTCGGTCTTCCTTATCTCTGTTGTTCAGCTGGCTGACTCTTCTCTGGTCGTCCCGTTTCAGCCCACAGTCTCCCCTCCAGGGCTTACCTGTCTGTCCAACTTCTGCTGCCGAAGGTTGCTGCCTTCATCATCCAAGGTGCTGCAGAAAAGAGAGCACAGGGGGGGAGGGGGAGGGAAAGAAAGAGGATGTTAAAAATGGCGGTAGTCCTATTTGTCCACTGCAGAAATGTATAAATACAAGGTGGGTGATGTGAAGTTCCGACACACTGTAGTTGATTGCCCAGCTTCCCTGCTGTATTGAGGGAAAACAAGGTACAGTCCCCAAGGAACAGACCAGAAGGATAAGGCAGAGTTTTGCCAAGAATTATTCAGAACGACACACTTTCTGGTTAACAGTCAACCAAGCCCTTCCCCGCAGTGTGAACGTGACGTCAATTGTCAACGTTCATACAAGTCGCTACGTTGAAGACTGCAAAGCTTCTGGATGTTTCAACACGGTACAACCATAATTTTCATGTCTTTACCGCCTCTTCCCCACTGCCCCTTATTAGCCTTCACACGCTCTCTGATCGTCCCTCAGGGTGTGTGGCCTCAATCTGAACATGACTCTACGACTTCCTCATTAGGAGCCAATGAAAGGCTTCCTCCGCAAGGTCTGGAGGTCAATGAGGTAAAGGCAGAGGACGACAGGGGTTGGGGCTAGAGTGCAGTAGGGAGGAGAGTGGGTGGCGGGTGGCACAGCCTCAACTTGTCTGCGCGAGTGTGTGTGTGTTATTATGGCATTTACATGTATTCATTTAGCTGACACTTTTATCCAAAGCAACTTCCAAGAGAGAACTTCATAGAAGAGCATAGTTCGCTGATCATAACAACGAGATAACCCCAAACATTGCGGGTAGCCATAACGTGAAGCATACATTTTGGGAAGCCAAACAAGTGCCAAAGGGAAGAACCACAAGAGCATTCAGTTAAACAAGTTACAACGAATTAACCTCAACCTCAGTATCAACCTCAATATCACCTTGTGGAAATCGTGGACACGTTTTGAAACTGAACAAATGACAAGGAGTCGGAAATCAAGAGGCAGTGATTGTCATGTTCTGCGACGCACGTAGGCTATTTTCACATCAGCGTGTGATATCATCGGAACGAAGCGTTCCGAGATTCAGGTGAAAGGACGGCACTTGGCAGGCGTCACGGAACACGAGTTCTCAGGCGAGATCATCTCCTTACATCTCTATTCTTTCGAAGAACCGCAAGATATTGGATTTAAATATTGGATAAGCCGTGCAGAGCGCAGAGTGGTGACTCAACACGGACCTTAAAAAACCCTCGCTTTAGGACGAGGTATGAGACGGGGGGGGGGGGGGGGTGGGGGGGTGGGGGCGTGCTGCCTGCTCGTCGCTGTCAGTGACAGCACTCGAGTTTGGGGGCGGTGATGGGTGAAAGTGGCAAACAGGAGTGGGGGGGGGTCGAACACTCTTCCAGGGAACCCAGCGAAGCGCATCAATGAATATCTCTTCTCCACCATAATGAGGTAGTTGACCCTCATTATTACAGCTCTGTTATGCCATTACCTGCTTGTCGCATGCAATCTACAAAGGATTTCGTATGGCAGAACTGCAGTGTTTTATGTGTGTTTGTGTGTGCTCTCTTGATGCAGACTCTGGGTATGTGTGTTTGAACTTCTACTTTCTGCGTGTGTGTCCCCCAAAAGCACATGCCTACCTCCTGAACGTTAGGAATGTTCAGTCCCTGGTGTAAGGCAGCCAGAAAGCTGGGACCAGAGTGGCATGTTCAGTGTCACCTCAGTGAGGGAGCCCCTCCCTGCTCCCTCGGCTCCCCCCACACCCCCTTCTCCCAGCGGCTGTGTTTACCAGGCTGTGACCCCCCCGGGTGGAGCAGAGCCTGTGATACACGACACTACGGCCCCCGCAGATTAATGACAAGAGCTCCATGTCCCAGCTGTGTCCCCACATGGGAACCCATCCATATTTCATGGGGGCCTTCCTTTAATTGCGCTGCTTGCTGATGGTACGAACAAGTCATCCATGACGGAGGAGACGTGAGGAGCACCTGGCCCCTGGCCACACCCCCTCAAACCTCCACCTCCTCCCTGTTTCCAGCCAGCCTCCAGCCCCTCATGGGGAATGAACAGAGGTGCTTGAGTATATCTCTGTGCTGTTTTTAATAAGGTTGGCTGTCCCAAAGGGCACTCACATTATCGAATTATCATATCACTACTAATGCTAACAGCAGACAACCAGTATCAACACTATTAACCCTTCCAGTAGCCTTTCCTGATAAGGCTGTATCAGGTATCTCAGTCACTGCTCCAGGGAACATTGCTTCTGTCAGGCACAACCTTACATGGATCTAAGAATCAGCACTGCAGGTCTATTTTGATAATTCCATGATGGAAAGCCAGCTCTCCTGACGCAATCTTTCAATAAGATCCATGGCAAGCCAGCTCTGTAACTTATAGCAACCAGGAGCCAATGAGAGGAGAGGATGCCTTGCAACCATGGCAATGGGGCTTGGATTGGAGGCAGTTGCTTGAGAAATTGTGTGGCTGTTAAGTGGTAACAGGAAGACAAGCAGGCAGGAAGACACGTAAGCAGGCAGAAAGACAGACAAGCAGGCAGAAAGACAGACAAGTAGGCAGAAATACAGGCAAGTAGGCAGGAAGACAGACAAACAGGCAGGAATACAGGTAAGAAGACAGGAAGACACGCAAACAGGCAGGAAGATAGGTAAGCAGCCAAGAAGACAGGCAAACAGGCATGCATGCTTGAGGACAGACAGTCAGGTCAGCAGACAGGTGAGCAAGCAGCCGTAGAGCCAATAGGCAGGCAGGCAGACAGACAGATAGGCAGGCAGGTAGAGAGGCAGACAGACAGGCAGACGGACAGGCAGACAGACAGGCAGGCAGGCAGGCAACAGGAGACCGTGCAGGCAGGCACATACGTTTTTTCAAAAGAATGAGAAGATAACAGCTTATAAACTGAAAACACCACCACATCGGTGAATGAGCTCCAGAAAGTCAGGGGAGGTATACAGGTCAGATCTCCTCTGACTCCTGAAATGATTGTTACAGAAATAAACTAATTTAGACATGTGAAAATAGGTTTTCAAAGATTCTGATCAGGCAAACTCAAACTCCTTCAATTCAGATGACCATAAAAAGCGTCCTGAAGATTCATCAATATGAATATTTTACTATTAGCTGTATAGTGAACGCAATTGAAAATTACATTTATGTCTAATTGACCTGAAATGAAATTTCATGTTTTAATCAAGTTGAATTATGATAATAAATTAGCAATAAATAAAAACAGTAGCAGAAAATATGAATATACAGTAATCCATGTAACAAACGCATTGAGGAGGGTAGCTGGAGGTGATTCCACCTTTGAAAAGAGCAGAAGTCTTCTACTACAATACAGTACACACACATGTGGCAATGTCACTCCCACCTGGTAAGAAAACCCTTGGTTCAACTCCAACCCTTCCACTCTGGCATCACAGTAACTGGCTGTGTCAAAGCTGTATGGAACCGCTTACACACTCGTTCACCAACACGCACAGCCACACGCACCATCACAGGCAAGTCCTCGGCGCAGGATGGAGAGCATCTCACAGAGAGCCTGGTACCTGTAAGGGATCCAGTCGGACGAGAGTTTGGAGCTCATGTCTGTCAGTCACTCTGCGGGCCGCTGCTGCCGTCTGGGGGGCTGGGCTGAGGGGGGCTGGGGGCTGGGGGGGGACTCTGCGACAGCAACAGAGGCACCAGCACAGGCAGCCGGGGGGGTCTGGCGACAACGATCACAGCTACACAGACTGCACAGCCCGCTCATTCTCTGAGCACTGCCTTCTCTCTCTCTCTCTCCCTCTCTCTCTCTCTCTCTCCCTCCCCCGGCTCTCCCCCTTTGCTTCACCCTGTGCCTCTGTCTTGGCGCTCCGCAGCTACGTCCTCTGGAGCCCGGCTCTGGGGCTGGAGATGACTACCGATCCAGGAAGGCGTGCTCCTCTGACATCCACCCCGAGCACAGAGGAAAACCTTGTCTCTCGATCGCCTCACCAGTGTGTGCACGCGTGCTATCGATCTGCGCTCTCTCTCTCCTTCTCTCTCTCTCTCTCTCTCTCTCTCTCTCTCTCTCTCTCACATACCCTCTTCTGCTCACGCTCCAGAGCTGTCTACCACTCTGCTGCTCCTACTCTCTCGTTTTTTGTTGGACCGATCTCTTCCCTCTCCTCTCTCTCTCCTTCTCGTTATCTCCCTGGCTGCATCAGTAAAACAGCACGCAGACTTGAGGAGGAGGAAGCAGGTAACACTGGATCTCTTTGTCTAGGTCCTTTGATGTTTGAGCTGCGCCTCCCTCCCAGTGTTCGTTCTCCATGTCGCTGTCCCTCTCTCTCTCTGTCCCTCTCTCTCTCCCTCCCTCTCCTGTGCTCTGTCATTCTCCCTCGCTCTCTCTCTCTCTCTCTCTTGAGCACACACACATTCCTCACCGCTGGAGGCACATAAAGCACGGAGACAGACATGTTTTCAGGGGCTTGATATATGGATTCTATCCAAATAAAGAGCGTTAGCATATGACTGACTAGACCTGTGCTGAGAATCTCCATTCAAAATACATACAAGGATGGCTAGAGAGACACTCTCTCACACATACACATTTGTTCATTTCAATCCTTTTGTTCATGTAGATCATTTTGAACATGTTGACATAAACACATCCCTTTTTTTAGGGGAAAGAAATACATCCAGTTTATTGGAAGGCTTTGCGCTATTTCATTTCAAAGTATGATCGAATGTCCTGTAAATATCAACGAGCTTGCATGAACAAAAACGTGATCTAATACGATCGAGAATATTTTCATCGATATGGTTGCGGGTGTATAAGGGGAGATGACAACTGCATCTAATCAACGGAGTCTTGCCCACAGCAGCCTGAGGGAATTTGTGTTTTTCACTGTATTTCATCGTGTGTGAGTATGTATGTGTGTGTGTTGTGTGTGTATGTATTTGTGTGTGTTTGTGTGTGTGTGAGTGTGTATGTATGTATGTGTGTGTGTGTGCGCACCAGCCTGAGTGTGCCCTTCTCTCTCCTCTCTCTGAGTGTCACACTCAGTCATTGTGATTTAGTGCTAGCTGAGTGAACCAGGCCATCCTGATATTCTACAGAACTGCCAGACCCTTCAACACACACATGCAGATACACACACATGCAGATACACACACATGCAGATACACACATATGCAGATACACACACATGCAGATACACACATATGCAGATACACACACATGCAGATACACACATATGCAGATACACCCATATGCAGATACACACACGTATACAGTACACACACATATATGGTACTCAGACAAACGCAGTACACACATGCATACACATAAATGACAGACTGTCATTCTGTGGTTTAGAGTTTGTGTCCTGTTCGGCCATCATTCATATAGAGAATAAGTGAAGGTCAAACCTGTAGGACCAGGCTGACACATCCACATGCAACACGCTCGCTTCTAGACTCCATTCGATGCACTGAATGAGCAACATTAATGACTTTGTCACAGATGTTTCAGCGTGTCTGAGTGGTAAACATTGGCAATTTCTTCTTTTTTATGGGGGGGGGGGGTGACATCTTCTCTCAATGTCGTCTGGTTTGTCTGTCAGTCAGGACTCTCTGAACCACCACTGCAGGCTGCTCGTCTAGGCTCCAGTGCTGAACTCCAAAACAGCACCGAAGAGGGACATTGGGGGGAAAGGGGGTGGGGGGGGGGGTGGATGTGGGGGATACACTGCCCTCAATATCATCCGCATCGTTGTCCTGGTCACAAACTTTGTGCTGTGTACGAGTGTGAGGTGTCTTAGTGTGTCATATATCAGTGCCTGTGCATTAGTGATCTTAGACAGTAGATATAGGATGTACCGGTCATTACCTGTGTTATTAGGGGGGTATTATGGGGGTCAGATGGCTCAACGGGTTAAGGCGTTGGCCTCATGATCGGAAGGTTGTGAGATCGATCCCCGGCTGTGGCTATATGACGTTGTGTCCTTGGGCAAGGCGCTTCACCCTACTTGCCTCAGGGAGAATGTCCCTGTACTGACTGTAAGTCGCTTTGGATAAAAGCGTCTGCTAAATGAATAAATGTGAATGTAAATTAGTGAGTTTAGATGTAGGTCATATCCGTTGTGTGTATCGGTGAGTGAAGACGTAGTTTTGACCTGTACCTGTGTACAGGTTATATCAGTCTGCGTGTGCGCTTTGTTAAGTCTGAGGGTCTCTCCTGAGCCAGGTGTTAGCACAGCGGGCTGGTAAATATGTGATGGTGGAGGGAGTCTTTTGATCTGGGGGCTGCGGTCATGTGGGAGTCGGCAGGGTGCCCATCTTTCAGAATATCTCCATCCGCACACCCTCTCTCCTCTCGCTGCTTCCACGTTCACTTGACCGGGGAGGAAATGGAATCGGCAGTGGGAAATGGCAAACTGGACAGGGCGGACAAAGTCAAGAGGCTTGGATGGGATTTTATTAAAGAGCTTAGCGTTAGACGTTAAACAGGGCGGCCCTTTGTCTGCAGGCTGTCTCGGGGCTGGCATTGAAGGGGATTGGAGGATGGCTTTGGGATAATGGGGAGGGGGGGGGCTTGTGGGGGCAGGGGGGTGGTTCTGTGTTTTGTCTGCTCCCCTCAGACAGGCTGCAGCAGACATGGGCACAGGAAGAGACCATCTTAATAATGGATTTGTTCGATCTGACTCGCACCTTGACAAGCCACGCCAACGAAATGAATGACTTCCACCCCCTTGTTGAGGGAGTGTGTGTGCTTTATTCGTGCCACAGTGCGTGTGAGTTTTAGTTCGGTAGTGCACGTGGATGGGTGTGTGTATGTGTTCGGGGTCTGTGTGTTTTAAGACTGTGTGTGTGTTTGTGGAGGTTTTTGTGTTTGTTTTTTTTTTGTGTGTGTGTGTGCAGGTGTAAGTGAATGGTTAGTGTGGGTGTTGATTAATCAGATGTACTATTCCTTTGAACCCCATCTCATTATGCTAATCCAAAAAACACACTCCCCTCCATCTTTTGAAAGTAGCATGCTACAATCCTATAGCCTTCAGGTCGTTTACTGAATATAAGCGACCTAATTCAAGTAAATCCTATGTGATAGCTGCATGCATACAAAGCATGTGCCAGCAGCCATCAACCTGCAGTAGAGCTGCTGTTTTAGGTCTTCATGTAGGCAGTTTGCAGATGGTTTATGATCAGAACACAGAAGCTCAAGAGAGCTGGAGAGGAGAACAAGTGCCTGAGAACAGAGCTGCTTCCGGACCCTTCACACCCCTGAAGACAAGACCTCTTCAAAACCCCGCTGATTACATTACGTATTCCAACAGCAGCTACCTACAAGCACCTGCATAGGAAGAAAAAGAAGAAAAAAACTATCCCACTGTTTTTGTGTCTGGATCGGCTAGGAATAGATTTTTACAGTTTGTCTCAGCGTGCCTCAACAAACTATTTTAATGAGCTCAAAAACAAATGTCAGCCGTGTGGTCCATATAAAAGGATTCACTGATGTAAATATTGATTGAAAATGTACACACCAACCTTCAACTGCATATGGCTACAGACTGGGATTGGCATTCAACCACTGGACTTCCAGTTCAGTAAATCTACACGGGCAATATCTAAATATGGTGTTGCAAACTGTTTTTAGGGTATTTACTTCTCCTGCCCGGTGTGATGGGGGAGCGATCACTCACGTGGAACAGAGAAAGATGAAAGCTGCTTGTGGCACTTTCATTAGGGGCACAAATAGTCAATTAATTGCATATGCAAATACGAGTGTAAACCATGCTGGCAGAGAGTCGGTGGTGGCAGGGGCCCAAAAAGCAGTTTGTGAGGGGGTCTTGGAAGGATTGAATGCAAACAGAGGCATCCTTATTTCAAGCTGAGAAGTAAATCTCTCAGCTTTAGGGACTTTGTGTGTCTGTCTGTCTATGTCTCTCTGTGCTTTTCTGTGTTTCCTTGTTCATATGCGAGTGCATCTGTGTGCCGTGCGTGTTTGTGTGTATGTGTGTGTGAGGATGCGTGCGAGTGTGTGCATGCACAGACGTGTGGGCATGATTCGGAGGCGAATTGAATGGAGGTGCTGGCCGTGGTCCAGTATTGATTGGCTGTGACGTGCGCGGTGTTCTCAGTGGTAGACTGCAGCAGTCTGGCTGAGGGTGACATTCAAGGACCGCTTCTTCTGCAGATGGCAGGGCCAGGGACCACAGACTGGGCAAATATCACACACTGTCTACAACATCTAGAACTTGAAAGAAATACTCCTTCTCATTCCCTCAGCCTGGCAGAAACCCTGCATTTTTTTATCCTAGTTTGTGGCAGGAGGACAACACTGACACACAAGCCCAAAAAATCTTGAACATGCCTGATAGCCATGCACCTTCAATAGAAATGTTTGCTTTTTTAAGCTTGGCTAGCGGCTAAAGCCCAGGTGACCAGGGTTTGTCACAGAGCACCTGGCAGAGTTCGAGTTCTTAAGTCCATCAGCCCCCAGAAGCACCTCATCACACCCAGGAGCAGCGTGTGAACTGGCGGCCATACGAAAACATCTGTCGCCGGGAACCGCGACAGGGACACCACTGGGACTGAGCAACAGTTCGACATCCGCTGCTCCTGTGTCTTCCTCCCACCAGGGATGCTACAGGCAGGGGTGTGAAGTCCACATCGCGGTGACCTGTCGGGTTAACATGGTGGTGTGGTAGACATCCATGCATGTCTCCACTCAAACAGTGACGTTCAGGATCTAGGTGTCTTGTATTAGACAACCAGCTGACTGAACAGAGAGTGAACAAGTCTATCAACAAGACAAGAAGAATGAGCAGACTTAACACAGTGGTTCTTGTAAGATCACCCTAAACACATATATCAAAAGACGGAGCTGATAGTGTGTGGAGTAAACCAGCGATAACAAACAACCAACATAACCATCAAACCTGATAGACAGACACAGCGGCCTCGTCTCACCAGGCCTCGTGAAATCCTGGAACCCTATGGTTAAGTCTACTAGTTCCCTTGACAACTGCATCCGTTTTCAACAGGCCCACAGGGAGCTTTTCAGCATATTCAAGACATAACTACTGGTATCAACTAGCCTATACATGATGATTTAGGTGACTATAGAAACACATTTGGGAATGGATCATAAGATGACTTTATTACAGATACAGAAACGGACCTGCTGTTTGCGATACACATTACAGCAGGACATCTTTGATAGCTCTCTCAGAGCCTGAGTCTTCTTCTCTACCACACAGATCAATACAATGCAAAGGCTAATGTCATAATTACTCGCTCTCTCGCTCTATAAATACAGTCCCATAGTGAAACACAGACTGAGTTCTGGACACAAGAGGCTGCAAGAGAAACACCGACAATATACAACCAAAGAACTCTTTCTGACCCGCCTGGCCATCCATAACCCCCACCCCCCCCCCCCTCTCTCTCTCTCTCTCTCTCTCTCTCTCTCTCCATCTCTCCCTCACTCCCTCTGTCTATGCACCTTGTACATCTCACTCGATATAAGCAAGCTACCGAGCACACAGCCAGACAGGCATGCAGGCCAGATGAGGGCTGCGGCCAAGTGAGCGTTCCAGAACGAGGCCATCCCTGAAGGTCATGAAGATACCCTTTAATGCATCCGTCTGCCTGCAGATGTCTACCTTGTACCTTGACTCCATTCCAGCTGGACCTCTTCCCAGGTCCTCCTCAGGTAAATGAAGTGTGTGTGTGTGTGTGTGTGTGTGTGTGTGTGTGTGTGTGTGTGTGTGTGTGTGTGTTGGGCCTGCCTCACTCTGCTCCCCTCCACCTCAGCAGAGCAGGGATGCACGGACTGGGGCAGGGATGCACAGATTGCTCATTGGTGCCTTGAGGTACAGTCTGATCAGATGGCCACCAGCAGAGCTGCAGGGTAGAGAGCCTTGGTGTCGAGGGAGGTTACATGTGGAACTCACGATGACACACCTCAATTTCACGCACTGCTCGTGATATCTAATATAACTCTGCTGTTTGGTTCGGGGAAGGGAACGCAGGGTTCACCATATTTGTTCATTTTGCTAGTTTGGGTTTTTAAATTTAGCAATAATATATTATGTGTTACCGGCCGGAGCAGCCGTATGAAGGTAGCGGATGTACCTGTAGGTAAGACGTGACAGAGGCAAGCATCTTGACATGTATCAAGAGTGAGGCAGATGTGGTGGAGAAAATCCATACATTTCCCCAAATAAAAC
Organism: Neosalanx taihuensis; assembly: GCA_030340665.1. Taxonomy (NCBI): domain Eukaryota; kingdom Metazoa; phylum Chordata; class Actinopteri; order Osmeriformes; family Salangidae; genus Neosalanx; species Neosalanx taihuensis. Next base: position 12,277,186 of record CM059295.1, read on the forward strand.
ATTGTTCAGAATCAGATAATAAATAAAACGTAAATAATGTTCGTATTCTTCCTGTGGTCCGGTACCAATTGACCCAGAGACCGGTGCCGTTCTACAGCCTGGGGTTGGGGACCACTGTGTTACAGGAAATTTACTGGAGGTAGAGTACCTTTCAGGAGCTGGGAGTACACAAACACACACACACACACTACATCCACACACACATCCACACACCATGGATACACACTGCACACCCACACAGTCACTGCTCCCCCTCCTTTATGTCAACCTCCAAACTGAACCTCCTCCCTCTGAGCCGCACAGAGGGCATGCATTAAACATGATTTGGATTAGGAAATGTCATCTGGAGGAAGAAGGGTCCCCGTGTCTCCGCCGTCCCGCCGATGAACTGCCTCACCAGCCCCACGACACACCACGCAAGCAAACAAGCCGTCCACAAGCGTCCACAAACACAGACGAGCATCACGCCCATGGCAAAACGCTGTGCCCTGACCGAGCGGGCCGCGTTCATTCACGATGGCTTTGAGGGGACCTGCTTGACATGACCTACTTATCCTCTCAAAGACGTTGCTATTTCTTAGATAGCAAACTGCAGCAGAGACTAGCGCAGCCAGGGTGAGGCAGAGGATGTGGATTTCTGCCTGGACAGCCTAGGTCTCAACTGGTCTTCTATCTTTAGATCCAAGGTGCCTATGTCATTAGCGACAGAAGTGGACCCAGAAGTCACACTTCCCAGCCCTCAGATGGGAGGGGGGGGCGTGGGAGGGCCGCGCTATCCAGTGAAGAGTGTCTCTCCTCCGGTCTCCCAGGCTATCTTTAGAGGGCGTGACGTCCACATCTCACACCTGCCCAGCTGACTGGTGACGTCACTGAAACATCTCCACGTACGCCGTGCATGCGCTCATATACACCGTAAGGAGCAACTCCCCACACATAGTGTTTCTCTCTCCAGAACATAGTGTGTGTGAATCTAGGATCTATAATATAACCTCACTCTCATCTATAGTAGCTTAGGTCATCTTGGACAACCATAATGAACACATCAGGGTATGGGGGATATTGAACAGATGTCTAGCTCATTGGTTATAGAGCATTTGATTACTGATCAGTGGTTGCAGGATCAACTCTCCCTCTGCAAGTGGCTTTGGATCAAAGCATCTTCTACATTCTACATCTTTTATGAAAGCATCTTCTACTTCTAGTATGACGTAAGCATGTTGGATCCTTACAATGTAAATATCCTCTTGTTCTCAATCACTATGAAGGAATCACTTGATCCGCCAGCTCAACCAGTGTAAATATGGGGTGTGCAGTCTGTGGTTGGTCCACAGGACACCGCATGCTGTTCTGTGGCCAGGACTTGATTACGCCTCACTGTCTGCTTGCTGTTTCCATGGCAGCAATTAAGCTCGCGTGGTCGTTAAGGCAAAACAAAATATGTCTCTATCTGCTAAGGGCCTCTTTAAATATGCTCAAGATATTATGTGACAGTTCCTGGAAAACAGGAAATGATGGCATCCAACGAGGTGGAACAGTGAAAGAAGGCTGGTGCTTTACTAACGTCCATCTTTAGACGAACGCACCGTGTTCCTGCTGTCCTTTTGGAAGCAGCCGGAGTGCAGCGTGTCACACCTGCAATGTGTCATCCTGCCGGTCTCCATTACACTGCCTATACCACCATCTTGTGGCCAAATGTTACACTTGCATAGTTGTCATGCTAAACTTACACACAGCGTGGATTTACTGTAATACAAAAAAGATTCAAAAACATTCCCCCTGAATGTTTGGAAATGACTGGCTTGACATTGATAATATGCTGTGCTTGCATTGGTTACAAATAATAATAATAAACATTGAGGCATTTTAAGCAGACACTCTTATCTAGAGCAATTTACAGCAAGTACAGGGATATTCCCCCCAAGAAAAGTAGGGTGAAGCGCCTTGCCCAAAGTCACAACATCATGTTGGCACAGTTAGGATTCAAACCAGGGACCTTCTGATTACGAGCCAGACACCCTCGGGGTGGGGGGTGTGTGCGTGGGTGTGCATGTAGGTGTAAAATAGGATGTCGACTTCTCTCAAAGTCTGTCCACACCTTCTGACAGAGTCATCTCACACCGTGCTCCTGTTACCATGGCAACCACAGAAAAATAGCATAGAATTCCCAGTACGGTTCGCCATGAACACGTCAACCTCAATATAGCATGCACGTGCAATACGCACACACACCCACACACACCTCGTATCCTTGATTAGCTAACATCAAATAATGAATTTTGAGAGGAAAGGGGGAACACAAAATGCTATTATGTTATTATTATTATTGTTTTTATTCTTATATTCTTATTATTCTATTCTATGATATGAGAATATACAGTATTATGAGCTACAATACAATACATTGTTCATCACTATGCTGCTCGTTACGGATGACATATGTAACGGTAATATTAGGATCTAAACAAACACAAAAAATCCACTAATGTGCAGAACAACCTCACATCACACCCAGTCACACACACACAGACACACACACATGCAGAAAGACAAACACCCACAGCAGCAGTTTTCTTTTCACCACAAGAGGGATGCACACATCAGGAAACACAGCAGCAGGAACTGGGCTACCATGTTTGTCCAGAAGAGGGCGCTGCAGTACAGGACAAGCCAGGGTCCAGCGCTACATCCACACACGAGGACCGAAGGATGGATCATCAAACAATCTGGGGATTTAAACCGCATCGTATACCATACTACCATTTAGACCTCTTTGATTTGAGACAATGTACTGAGTTTCCAGATATAAGTTACAGACTAATAATTAGTCAGAGAAAATGTATTGCTGGATGATATCATACGAACGGCTGAGCAGTATATATGAATGTGGCTGCCCCTGAATAATGTATTTGGTCTTTCAAACCTACAGAAGAGATTGGGTTGAAGGCTTCACATGTGTATTTTCGTGGTTTGACAGATATGCAGCCCACAGTTATATGGTCACAGCTGCTTCCTCCTCTTTCCAGACTCCCATCATGCAATACTTAGCATGCACCGTGTCCACTCACAGACACACTCCTCTGAAGGAACAAGGAGGGAAGATACAGAGAGCTCTCACACACACCCACACACACGTTCACACACACACACTGTCATTCTCACACGTGTTCATACCCCGACACCACACACACACACAAGCACACACATGGCGGTCTTTCTCCACATCCCCCATCATCTTCACCTGTTCCACCATGATTGTTCACCATGGCAACAGTCTCCATGGGCACCGCACACAGACTTGCACACTCACATACACACACGCGCGGGACTGGGGGAGATGAGGGAAGCTGTGTGGTAAACACAGAAAAATTGGTTTGGGGAGAGGAGGGGGGGCAGGGGGCAGTGGAGGATTAAGGTGTCAGCCTCCTACATCACCAGTCTCTTTCTTATTAGGTCAAATCAAACAAAAGTGTATTAATTAGTGTAAACATTGTCTACAGGATGAATATTTTGCAGCTCCATAAAAAGTACATACTCAACATCACTTCCAGTAATGTGTTGCTACTGCCCCACATATTGCCCTATTGAAGGCATTGTGCGTGTGTGTCTGTGTGACTGTGTGTGCCCATGGGTGTGTGTGTGTCTGTGTGTGGATGCGTGTGTGTGCAGGTCAGACACACCCGGAGTATACAGCACACGGTGATGGCAGCGTTCTCTAAATCTCCGGTCCAAACCCATCGGATGTGCTCCGTTCCCAGCGCTGCCTCAGTTCCCAGGGGACCTTGCCGGCAGATGTCTGCTTGGTCAGGCTTCCACAACACCGAGTCTGCCTCCAGACAACAGGGGGGCGAAAGGTGCGTCAACCGGACAAATTGACCTTTGAAACACGAACCCCCCCTCTTTACTTAGGGGCCACCTTCATGTACAGGGAGGAAATGGGAGGGATGAGGCCTCATCTGTCGCTTTGCTTGTCAGGATGGTGAAAAATTAGTAGAGGCTTGAGTCGCTTGATATTCTAGTTCCTTATAGAAAGCCTGTGTTCTATGTCTCTCTACCTCTCCTCACTCTTTCCTTCTCGCTTTCTCCCTCTTACCCTCCTCCTCTCTCTCTCTCTGCTCACTCGCTCTATCGGTATCTTCCAATCTCTTACCCATCTTCTGAGTGCTTTATCCTTCTCTAATGAGCGATCTCTTCCTCCTGCTGCCCCCTCATCGGCGTACCTGTCTCTGCTGGGTGAAATCAGACGCTGCTTCACATATGAGGTGTATGATCATGTCATATATGATCACGACAATAATACTTGTCGTCAGTCGAATGTCAGTGGAAAGGAAGGTTGGATGAGGCTACTGGGAAATCTGTTTCCTGTGCAGTAATGATTGTCTTTGGACTGGCTGTGTGGAGGAAGTAGAAACCTCACTGGGGCAGAACAGACAGAAAATGGCAGGAAACCAATCAGAGAAGACACTCGGGATCGTTAGCATGCAGTCAGCTATTACATCTCCACAATAACCTCTCTCACAACCCTCTGAAGGCAGGAAAACCATTTATCAATCAACAAAGACAGCTACAACACTAAATCTCCCCCTTTCCATAAGGCTTCAGTTTATCTATCCACCCATTTCTGATTGACAGCCCACTGGTTCCAGAACCATACTGTCTCCTGGTTCAATACCAGGCAGACAGACAGGCAGACAGACAGGCAGGCAGGCAGGCAGGAGTGCTGCCACAGCAGTCTATCCAGTAATGGAATCAATGCAGCAGTTTTAGTGCTTGAATTATAGATTCACATAAGCAGCGGCAGGCCAATGCCTCGTGTAGAAAATGAAAAGAAAATGTTCACGACAAGGGAAATAATGGAAATCAAAATATCTCTAAATTAGAGGAAACTTTGTAAACAAGTATATGCGTGCATGATATATCGAGATATTTTGAATAACATTGTGTAGAAAGGCCCCAAAAGTCTGAAAAACATCCAAACAGTCAAATCAGCTGTGGGGGCTTGGCACAGCTGAGGGCACAGCTGGGTGGGTCTCTGCCCCCACACCTGCCCTCATTCAGAGCACCTGCTGTAGCCAACACAACTCCTCCTGTGCGTGAGGCTAACCTGCTCTGGCACAGCAGCTAACCTGCAGCACCACAGCCTGCACAGTGTCAACACAGGAAGACGAGGCAGCACCTCTTCCTCCACTGCCTCTGCATCCTCACTGATTCAGCTTTACCCACTTCATGACCGTAAGAAGGAGGGTCCTGTCTTTAAAAACAAACAAAAAAACATCCATATCCCGCCTGCACGCTGATTGCAATCTGCGTTCTCCTTGAATGATTCATGGCCGGGAACAAACATGTTGCTGTCAGCTCCCACACTGCGTGTGTCACTGCAAGACTTTCATTCAAATGCAACGATCACACGTGTGAATTGCTGCCTTGATTTCAGCAATACTGTACGGTATCTTAGCAACATTTTATGAGCTGTTCGGTATGTGGAGAGATTGCTTTGCAGGGATAAAAGCAAGCTTTCAAACGTCTTCAGCTTGCAAGTGTTCGAGGCATTAGCACTTTGCAATTTATATGTCCGTCCACTCTTGAAGTGCTTTGGAACAGGGGTGATGTTGGACTGATCATGCTGAGGCCAGCAACGATAGCTGCCTTGACTGCTAAGAGGCCCTTGGAATGTGTTGCTACATATGTTTGCGCTCTCCTTACTTTCCATTAGAAGATTGTCATGTCGCACCGTGTCAATTATTCACAGCTTGCTTGAAAAACGGCTCAATTTTTTCACAACAGTAGAAAGAGAGGAGGTGGGTTCTGCTGATAAAGACCACAGTAGGAAACTATGTGTAGCATCCTCATATAGTGTATATGGCAAAACACTCAGTAGTGGCTATGCCAAATTATACAAAACAGATATTTTCATTGGTCTGTGTTACAAAGACCCAAACAGGTTGCAATCCAGTATCCTCCAGTCCAAGTATCTACCTCACTGTGTATCTTTTTAGCTCTCTCTCTTTCTCTCATGCTCTGACTCTCTCTACCCGCCCTACGGAGAGTCAGTAAGAACATCCTTTCTATTTCCCTCTTTCCGTAAATCCTGAGGGATCCTCAGCTTCACCCTAGATCAGTTGCCAGGCGCTGGTTGCCTCCTATCCCATTCAGGCTGACCGTGGGTTTTTTTTTATTCAACATCCAGACATCAGCAATCACACCGCGCTTTCCCATTCAGAGACGGAGGGCAGTAATAGGGAAGCACACAACTCGGTGTGTCAATCAATCATCACTCAGGTCCTTCACATCAGAGAGGAACATGTTTCAAAGGGTTCCGAGTAAAAGGAGATTATCACTACAATACCAGGCAGAAGAACCTTAGTTTGAATGCTCCCCATGTATCTCTCTCGTCCTCTCCCTTTGAGAATCTCATTATCTTCCTCTCTCGTTCTCTATCTCTCTATCTCTGTGGTTCATTTTGTAATGTGTGTGGTTGCCACAGACAGCTTGCTTGGAGAACTGACACAAAGTGGGGAAGATGAACTTCTCACATCGCGCACGTTTAAGAAGCACACCTCCAACTCCAGCACAGCAGCACTGCGCATCAGCGTTCGCACCTTCACCGTGCGACTCGATCACGTTCCGAGCATATTGAGCAGGACTGCTGAGGACACAACTACGATCTCAACGTACGCACGCGAAAACGAAGAACCTGTCCCCACATGCCTTCACTTAAAACCAACCATTTTTCCAGTTCCTGCAGTTAACTATGACAACCAGCACAGGGATAATATAACAGGAAACATATTCCATTGTATCCTCTTCAGTTCTTTCTGGCCTTGAATGGCTGTTGGACAGCAATATTCTATCTGGAGCTTGAACAAAGACCAGAGAAATATACTATTTCAACCAGTCCTTGTATTCTATGAAGCCTATTCAAGTCCATACTTTAGGTGACAGAGTGGTCAAAACAAACTATAATTGCTCTTGCTGCCGCAACACACTAGGTTACCAGGGGCGTTATGCTCTTGTTGTTATAATGCCATGATGTAGCCAACTAGCACACAGCTAGACCCACGTTCACCTTTCATATATTCTTTTTGTTCTCTAATCACTGTATGCCCAATAAATACAGGGAATCTGGAACTAAACAATGAGAATGAAATGAATCTCTCCTGATTGACTTCAAATGCATAATGGTTTTCATTCATTGAAGGCAACACCCACCCATTCGAATTAAGACCTATGACTTGAATGTAATGGAATACTGTTGCCATTTCGCTGGTCTCTTAACACAAATGCACTACGACAGTCAAGGATTTATGAATACTTTTCTGTTTTCAGACAACTAGAACAAGGAAATCTAACACTTTAAAATATCTTTCCCATTTTGAAATCCCTTGAAACACCATTAGTATTAAAGGCCAAAGCACCAAAACAACAGAGATTGTTGGGATGTTCAGATAGCAGGAAGGGTAAACACAGCTCTTCTCAGCTAAACCAGAATACCACCTCAATGTCCCACACTAGAGAGACACTTTTGTTTCTGTTGGGTAGGAATGTGACCGTCTAAGATATTAATACATTGTATGGGAATACAAAGTTGAACAATAAAACAATGTATCTTCACAATGATGCTCTGATGTTGAAGGTGCAAAAATAACCATCAGGTGCCAACTAGAAGATCCAGAACATTCCACCTTATGGCGCTTTTCCAACGCATGGTATCAGCTCGACTCGACTCGGCTCGCATTTTTGGCGTTTCCACCGCAGTTCCATGGTACCTGGTACCTGGTAGCGGGTACTTTTTTTTAGTACCTTCTCGCTCTAGGTACCAAGCGAGCTGAGTCGAGCTAAAAGGTGACGTCGGCAGATGGCCGGCCATTGATTGGCCAGAAAGTGTGACAAAGTCACGAGAGCGACATAAAGCAACAGCGCCGCAGCTAATACTTATTACTATCAGATACAGTCCATTACACCAACAGTCTACAAGCTTTTTAAAAGTCAGATAATTTACAAAAGACTAGTTCGTCAACATGGCCAAAATTAATAATAGGGTTTTAGGTGGGTTCTGTCCACTTGTGGGTTGCGTTGGTGTTATTTACGTTGCTTACAAAAATACGTCACGGCCTACGTCACGCCCCTTTCGCCGACTACCAGGAGGTACTATTTGCGGTACTATTTGCGGTGGAAAACCAACCGTGTTACTACCAAACCGAGTCGAGTCGAGTCGTGCTACATTTGCGGTGGAAAAGCGCCATTAGTCTTCGACTGTATCATGGCAACAATAAAAAAGCCCAACCCGCCACAACCTGAGGAGAACAAATGAAACAAATTCACACTGTACCAGCAGAAGAACACACAGCCCACACAGACACACGCAGATTACACACAGATACACACAGACTACACACAGATTACCCACAGCGTACACACAGACATACATCAGCACCACAGTAGGTGGCCGACCCCCAAGGATGTGACATTTTCACTTGAAAATTGAGCGAACAACCTCCCGGTACGTCCCCATCGACAGCCTTCCTGAGGACAGGAGCTGGAATCCACACGAGCCTTTCCTTCTCACCCGCGTGCTGAGATGCTGGGCTGCTTCCATTCAGTTACCACCTTCAGGATTCACAAATCTAAGCCTTCAGACTTTGTTTCTCATCCCACCATGTTGCAGATAGGGATCAGAGGTGATCCAGGCTGTGCCTGATGTTGGCTCGGGTCTACATGAGTGCGATTTGCGGTACTTACATTCAATAATTGTCAACAGTGATGCTGCAACGCATCCTTACATGTACAAAGAAAGTAAAGTAGAAAGTAAAACGCTTAAAACACTCGAATCTATATGCCCAAAGCATGGCGCTTGATGCTTTGTGTGTGTGTGTGTGTGTGTGTGTGTGTGTGTGTGTGTGTGTGTGTGTGTGTGTGTGTGTGTGTGTGTACCATATAATTATTCGCAGCCTGAACTGGAATATGTAATTCAGGCGCAGGAGGTGTCATCCTTCAACATATGCCTTGAAATCCCCATAATGTAAACCTCAGACCCAGTGCACAGTCCCTGTCTGATTGCAGGCTGTGATTATTAAAGTGCACCAAGGCGTCTCCGGGCTGGTCTCAGGACAGCTCCTTATCCTGTCCACCCTCTGCACTTCAGCAGACACATCTCCCACAATTCATTGCCTGAGGCAAACAACAAAACACAACAACAGCAATGGCATCCCTGGGAGTTCTAGCCTCCCTTCACCACAGGTTCGTTAGATGGCATCCAATCAAGCAGAAAATACAGGCTTCAATTAAATTCAAAACCGCATGAATTGTGCCGTGCTCTACTGCGTTTGGGTTCAAGAGCTGGATGGGTTTGGTGCTGAGTTACAGGAGTTATCAGAAGCTGAGCCAGCCCGCCCCTCAGAGACTCCAGCGCAGACTGACACCAGCATCCACCATCATTACTGCCACAGCAGGGCTGTTGATTGTGTATACACAGAGGGACAGCCGTACTGACAGACAGACTGTTCTGGCTGACACACCTCAGGAGAGATGAAGGGGTCAGGATTTGAAGATAAGGTCTTGTCTTCCTGCCTGAGCTTCCAAAGAAGAACAGCAGACAACTATGACAGGCCCTGGACACAAGCTTCTCTGTAACTGAAATCAAGTGACGCACACACACACACGAACACACGTATTGTAAACCTACTGTGCATGCACTCACAAGAAAACTAATCATGTCATCGATGATGAGGACGGAACTTATGGGGAACATTTGGATGGCTCACTGTGATGAGGTGTTATTCAGGAAAATGAGCCTCATGCATACTGCATTATGGGTCCGGTCCCTCTCAGCCCAACGATGGGAGAATTCTAAACACCCAGGGAACTCTGATGAATGCGTCTGCTGTATGAATCCATGTAAATGGACACCTAAAGTTCCATCACAGGGGACTAATGCAGTTATCTTAATCAAAAATCCACAAAGCTTGAAGACATGATTGGGGCTAATTTCATGGTGTGATAATTTCTATCTCCCTATTCATGCTTCATAATAATTCATTAGTTCTGTAAAATGGCCTACCTGTGTATGTATAACGTATATCATATATAGGTACAGTATGTGTACAGTTCATGTAGTCAGATGTTAGTGAACTCAGTAACAAAAATCATGTCAAGTATGTTATATTGCTAGCCATTGCTATTGTATGCCATCCCCCTTTCACATAGTGATGTGGGTTTGTGTGGAGTGTGCATGATACGTGACAAGTCAAGTCTCCACAGATTAGAGAGAGAGAGAGAGCTAGTCAGTGCACAGTACACACACAACCAAGACACAATTAGGGTTAGGAACAGGAAACTGTCCTGGGGCTTGAACTCTCTCCCGCTCCATCCTGACTGACAGTCATCACATCGACAGTCTCAGTCTCATCCCAGTATTTAGGTCTAAAATCTCAACTTCGGCCAAGTCCAACACAACACAGACCACTGTCTGCACTGACGTATTCATCTGTATAGATCTATCACAGTAACTAAAGTCTGCAGGTAGTGAGATTTCAATCATTTTGCTACATAAACAGTACTCCTCAAAAATAATATATGACATGTAATTACAAGAGAAAGCACAACACTAAACTGCACTGGCCACAGGCAAAAGTCATTTCAGGCTTAACGAGATCTCTTGACATTTACGGCAAATTTTCATTGACTTGCACATCTTCAGCATTGATGAAGATGCATCATCTGGGAGAGAGAGTGAGTATCTATTTACGGTGTTTCCTCTGAGTGTTTAGGCTCCCTGACCCTGGTTCGATGGTTGTGTTCCCTGTGGTCAAATGGGGGATGTGTGTGTGTGTGTGTGTGTGTGTGTGTGTGTGTGTGTGTGTGTGTGTGTGTGTGTGTGTGTGTGTGTGTGTACATTCCAGTCCCCAAAGACAGACAGACACAAACGCAGGCAGGCAGGGAGAAAAGGAGGCAGATAAATTAATAACTATGCCTGCAAAAACAGCCTCTCTGTGGGCATACAGGAACTGGCCGCAGCCTTCGAGGTTCCATCTGCGATGACCCACAGAAGGCTGCAGAAGGCTGAAATTCAAGCTTTCAGAAACAGCATTAAGTCTCTCTGGGAGGCAGGCAGGCAGGCTGGCTGGCTGGAGCTGTGCATGTATAACACACAGCACGTTCTGCCATACGACCTCAAGATCCCCCCGGGGGCGAAGCTTTTCATTTACCATTCAGAGTGTTGTACGTATTGATCTTCAGATGCGTAACTCCCAGTGGATATGGGTTCATGCGTTACGGGACTTCAGTAAGTGCATCTGAACACGTACAGCACGGTGCATAAGGCCAGTGCGCGATACTGTTTATACACATATAGCCTGGCATATCACACGTTTGGAGAATAAATGACCAGCATGTGCATGTTAATGTGTCTTAGCTTTCTCTCTCTCTCCCCCACTCTCTTCTCTTCCCCCCACCATGTTGTTTGACAGCACTGAGAGAAAATGTATGAAGCAAACGAAGACCCGAGGCTTTAACTGGCAGCTCTTGGGATGCCAAAGCACAGTTCCAGAATACCAATCAGTGTGGCTTCTCACAGATTGGAGACTATGGATGCTGCTGGTGCCTGCGGCCCTCATACTGTACACAGGTGGATGGATGAATGGATGGATGGGAAATGGATGGTATATGTGGGAGATGGACGTATACTAATTGACCGAGAAGCTCATTTAACAGTAAAGCCACCAGTTTTACAACATCTGTCTAATACATTTTGTACTTCACAAGTGTGTGAGACACTCAGCTAAGGTGAGTACAGGGAATTCCAAACCTTAGTCATGACAGTTAAGTTACTGTGTTAGTCTCAATGGACTGATGTTGCAAATGACTATTGTTCATCACACTCCAATCCATTCTTTTCACAAGATGGTAATGTCTTATTGCAGTTAAAGTTTTATTGCATAAAATCCTTCTTGAAAATTCACTTAATTGTGGTCTACACCCATAGTGAAAGATGTGTTCCTCTTACATTTGTGAAGTCTAAACAAGAGGGGAGTAAATAGGTCACATCCGCATATGGTCCAAATAAACCATTGATCAAAAGCAGTGACACAAATGAACTACCGGTAAATGCACCCATATGCATATTTTAATAGATGATATTTAATATCAAAAGATCCTGTCGACTTTGTCGTATGCAGTTGCCGATCACTATTTTACTGCAAGGTAGTCAATCCCGTGTTTGTGAAAACTTACATGCAATGAAAACAAATTCTGATTCTGATCATTTGTCAATCGTAGCGCTATAAGCAAACGACACTAAAATACACGAAAAGGAAAATAGCTGGTGCGTGCAAACGATATTGTCTTGGATTACATATAAAGCTTGGGAATCCAACTCACCTGTCATCATAACTCCATCGGCTGTAAGACATGCTCCTGTTGCTGCTGACTCCATCCATGACTGACACTGCTGTCTCTAATAAGGCTTTAATGAGGAGGCAGCAACGCTTCTGCTGATGTGGATCCTCGATATGATCCTTCTAAATCAAGAGACACTATCCCTCACCGACTGCTACCCTTACCCCTTTAAGGGAGAGTGAAAATGTGATGCACATATATATTTATTATCTAGTCAGGGATACACACTGTATGGGCTGTACCATTTCCAATGAGAAGGGACCGCTCAGGCTCCAGGAAATCATTCTAGGTCCTACACAGAATTAAGTTTTGCTTTTATTAAGTTGATCATATGACTGCCTCGAAAATACTGTCCAGAATAATATGCATGTTACACTCTTCCAATGTATTAAGCAAAGGTAGGAATGGTATAGGATGCATCTAATAACATAAATTATGTGTTGACTTTTATGTACCATAAACTAAATATATTTATGTATCTTCTTCCTGTATCAGTGCTGATCAACAGGCATTTTCTAGATGTGTCATCGGTCGGTTATTCAGCACATTTTAAATAGATTAAGCAACCAAGGCTCTGTTATGCCATCACTACAGAAACCCATCTGAAACAGCAGCCTGTAATAGGAATGGTAGTATGATTGAACAATCTGCACAATAGAATTGCAAGTTTTTGTATAAACGCCCTCTCTTTTACACTAGGTATGTTCCAGGGGTTCCAGAACCCAAAAATATAGACTGTGTTTATAATTTAGTTAGGTAGTCAGGTGGCTGAGCGGTAAGGAAGTCAGGCTAGTAATCAGAAGGTTCCCAGTTTGAACCACTGCCTGCCATTATGATGTCGTGTCCTTGGGAAAAATGAATGTATAGTCAGTAGAGCACTTACACACCGCTAACCCAACACACACAGTGTGTCAAAAACGTTGACCTATAGCAACCAAAGCTATGAAGCTCCTTTGAACAACTCAACACTCATTAGAAGTCTACCCCTCAGATAGAAAGGCCAATTGACGACACAATCAAATTCACTGACTTCCAACTGGACATGATACTGTTGTCCGTGTTCCTTTCATGACCAAACCCAGATGGTCAGATTCTACAGTTCAATACCTTTCTAAGAGCCTTGCAGGAGCGCTCGGGGGAATGACTAGAGAAGATCCAAAGTCCTCCACACAGAGGGAGGCCTGACAGTGACAACAATGAGGTGACCACATAGAACGGTCTCAGGGGCCAGATAGCCTAAGCAGCTGGTTTGGACGCTTTCCGGAGTGAGACTTGGTGCCAAAACCAAGGCCAGATCTTTCACTGAGACACTGAGAAGGGGATCTGGGATTCACTGAGGAAAGGAAGTCAATATGAGTGGGTTGCCCCCCCTCCCCACCACACACCCCCCCTCCCTCCTCCCCACCCTCACCCCTGTGTCAATGGAGAGAGCTTTAGCTGTTTGAGAGGGCGTCAGCAGACCTTGTTGGTCTGAAAAGGGCTCCTTCAGGGCCGTGGGCGGGGCCCAACCGTGCCTGGCTCAATGGACAAAGAGGCTGACTCCCTGACAACTGAGCTGAGGAGCCGAGGAAGACTGCAGGGGCTCGGCGATGGAGAGCACCCGACGGACTGCGCAAAAGTGGCAGGCGTGCTCGTCAAAGGTTCCATTTTACAGGATGTTTGAAATGGCACTAGTCGACATATCCAAATGTCTTTCCTCTCAGAGGGAGTCCACAGATGAAGGCAGGAGGGAGTGTATGTCCTCTGGTAAAACAGCTCTCTAAAACAGGGAAGTACCTAATTGAAATTCTGACCGGATAGATTCAAGAATAGAATTAATGGCACACAGCAGTTCTACATTCAGATATTACCTTCAAAAGAAAACAGAGAGAGAGAAAAAAAAATGTTGGTAAAGAAAAAGAGAGGCCAAAGTGGCCAAACAGCATGTGTGGCAATGGCATATCTTAACTCTTAATGTTAAGCCTTGGCTGCCACAGTGACAGCATGCATTATGTTCATCCCATCAGATGACTTCATTTATTTCTTACAAGTACAAACGTTAGAACAGGATTGCCTTCATCTCCTATTATTACGGTTAATTTCTCTTCTTAGCAGCTCACCGACGTTACGTGACTTTCTTATATATGGTGCAGCTCGGACTGTGGAGCGCTTTCGTCCCTCATTAAATGGAATGTTAAAGGGTACAAGGAGAGAGACAGGAGAGCGAGAGAGAGGTCTCATGCTCGATGACACGTCCAACACAGTCACACAAAAGAACAATGACCAAGCTTGAAACCATATTCTTGATAATGAGATGTTTGATAGTCGAACAATATGTTGTAATTTAGTATTATTACTTTTGAAGATTGTTATCAAGCACTCCATCCCTCCCTCTCCTGATCCCTTTTTGTCTCCCCCTGGTCTTTCAGATCCAATGTTCTACGTCAATGAGGAGTAAGGGAGGGGAGCTGTCAGCTGACCAGGTAGAGGGACCTGGATGAGAGTGGGGGAGCGATGTGGAACACAGAGAGGGAGGTTTAACACCTGTACGCCAAGTACATTTTCTGTCTCCATGAAACGCCACTCTGGATCAAAGGCTGTCTGTGTGCAAGAGGGAGAGAAAAGTCATCGCTGAGGTACAAGGAATAAGCAACACTGCCTTCTGTTTCTACTTTTCCTCATCGTTCCCCCTTTCTCCTCCCTCACCTTTCCTCTCATCTTCCTCTTCCGTGTTGTCTGAGGTTTCGGAGCAGAGGTCCACAGCTAATTGAGAAAAACAAATCTCTATGTTTCATGAATCATTGATTCAGGATTTTAAGGGGCGACTGAAAGGGTGTCCTGCGGCCAACTGTCACTTATTCCATACGGGCATGGTGCTGTCCTCAGTCAGGCCAGAGCCCCAAATCAAAACTCATAAGATACATGTTTGGAATGGCCTCTGTATGCGTCTGTTATCCAAATCATAACCATACAGGCTGGTGGGCAGATTCACTGGAGGGTCTAAAGCTGTCTGTGGCTCTGATTTGTGTCAACAGTCTATGCAGTTACTGTACCTATAATAAGATAATACCATATCCCAGCACAATATTATTCTATTGTGTTTATGAAGCTGAGTCATCTAGTGATATTTTTCCTGTGTGGAAACTATTACTTTTCAAGATGCAACCCATAGCAATGAGGATGATCATAATGCATTCAATCAAATCATTTTGTGATTTTTCTTTCTTAAACCTCTTCAAACTGTATCGCTACTGATCATGCCCACGATGACTCAGTTTAAAGATCTTACAAAACAGAGGGGGAGGTAAAAATGATCTTCAAATGCTCTTCTCAAAGTGAGTATGGATTCATGAGGCTCTTTCTAGGGTGCTATGGCAACGTGGCCCTCTGTCTAGCCATTTCTTCCAGTGCTGTGTTCCGGGGCAGGCATACAATTAGAGGTCTCAGTGCTGATGAACAGGACATACCCTGACTGATAGAAGCAGCACTTGAACAGGTCTACCTGTAAACCATTCAATATGGTTTCCTATGATTTGAATCAAAATGGAATTCAATTCACCTTGATACAGTGCTTGAAAACAAAACAAAAAAAAACAGAAAAAAATCTTAATAGTATTTGACTGAAAAACTGATTTTATTTTAGCACCAGGAGCTCTACAAGCAACATGGGCCAATCCAGTGAAAAATAAAAACATAGTTTGATTTGAGTGTACAAAAGAAGGTCTGAAAACAGAGATGTTTTCCTTTTGAATGTGATCATTGATCACCCGTTTCTGTGACCATGCCATGGGCAACAAAAAGAAGCCGATATTGAAGCCTGGGATATGTAGTGGAGGACTAAGGTATCAAATGAACAACTGTGCATCCTTGGACTGGCAAATGAGAAAAGTTATTTCATCAACAGCTTTTTATAAACAAGTGTTGCAAAAGTTAGCCTTATATTATTCGAAAAACAAATTAAGAAAATTAAATATTCCTCTCAAAATGTACACAAATCTATGTAATGAGAGCATATTTGATAACAGACATAGAAAAATACTTGTCAGCTAGTTTGATAAGAAAATAATGTAAAAAAAAAGTATAGTAAAAAGAGTCATTTCCATCTTTGTCTTTTTATGTTAATTACACGATGATGCAATTATATAATATTTCCTTTGTATCCCATCTAGAATCCACACGTTGACAGAAGCAAAACATAAACTAAATGCTGACGTGTTTCTATGGCAACGTTAACTTGGAAGGGTGAAAGGTTGAGCTGGCGTCTTCTCATACACAGATGACTTGACTCATTTCCTGTTTCTTTGTCATCAAGACAAAGACAGAACGTCAGGAGATGCCAAAAACCAAGAACATCTTTAATACACTAACTTCCCATCACAAGCTCATATGCACATAATTGGAATGACGAAACAAAGATGAATTTGTCGGCTAGCTCAGAAAGACATTTCTGAAACATGTTTGTTGTATCTTCCACGTTTTCAGTGACAGTATTACTGTATTACGGAAAGTTATCCCACCTACAGTATGATCTCTGTCAAAAGTTGAAACAGTTATTTATTTTGATCAAGAAAACTTGATTCTAATCATCAAAAACATATCAGAGAAGCAAACATTAGAATTTTTTTCCACCATAAATAAAACAATAAGTGTTTGAAAATTGTATAGAGTTTGAAGCCTGTTATAAGTCCACAAACCTGACAGTATTTGGCCACAGAGATGTAAGCAGTATCCAAACAGCATTGATGGACTAACTGCATTCCATGGACTGTTAAGTTTTCGTACAGTATATATGTATACTGCATATATATACTCTGTACATATGTGGATACATTTATGTTCATATACTGTATGTCAAACCAAACTCACCAACCTCACACACCGTACTGTGGCGATTTAATAAGTCATTAAAAATGCACTTTCAAAATCACGACAAATTTCACATATGTACAGTAGCGGATTAGCACATGGAAGTAAAAACAGATATGGCACAACATACAAAATGCTTCATAACTTTGTCTCTCCTTCTCTAGTCTGATGGACACTGGAAACGAAAAGAAATCAATCCTCAACATTCTGGCTTTCATAGATTTCTCATTCAATCTCGGCAAAAGTACATACGTCACTACAAGGCAAGAGAAGTCCTTCATAATACAAAAAAAGGAACTTGTTAAGCTGATTCAAAAGGCAATGTTTAGTGTTGGGACTTTCTCTGTGTGACATTGATTATTGATGAAGGTAGAGAGGTGTTTGTTAAGATTTGGCTTTGTCAGTATCTTCTAGATATGAAGTCCTGGGGGAAGGGGGGGGGGGGCAGCACTTCCTGGAAGCCATGTCAGGAGGGGCTGAACTCATGCACGTGGAGAAGGCAGCGTTTAGTCATCCTTACAGGATGTGATGTCAGGCATGGGGGCGGGACAATTAACAGTAGCTGGGTGAGTGACAGTGATAAGGCCCACTCAGACGATCACGCAGTGGCAGCCACTCTTGTCCTTCTCTTTCCTTGTGGGTTCCGGCGACGGTGGGCATTCCTGCTCCTGAAATTTCCTGTGAGGAGGAATACACATAATCACTGATGACAAAATGTTTTTCATCCATAGTATCCTTTTACGACAATGAATAATATTTCTTACAGAACACACATGTATCATCTTTGTAAGATAGTTGTGAACTTTATTGGGACTTCGGACATACTCAAGTGTACAATATTGAGTGGCAGCACTATGCTGCCCTCTACAGGCGTTCGATGGTAGTGGCCAGTGTGCGTTGACATACCTGATAACCCTAACCAGCTCATGGAAGGCCTGGTCTACATTCATACGGATCTTGGCCGAGGCCTCCATATACGTCACCTTCAACTGCCTGGCCAGCTGCTGACCCTCCTCCTGGGTCACCTGACAGAGACAGGGGGGCACACACCGGGAGACAGACCCAGTGGGACAGGAAGACAGGGGTAGAAAAGGATAGGCAGACAGGGAGACAGAAACAGAAAGACAGAGACAGACAGGGACAGGGAAGTAGGGAGATAGGGAAGGTGACAGTGAGACAGGGAGGTAGACAGACAGTATGACAGAAACATGAAGATGGGGCAGATGGACAAAGGATAAGACGTCAAAACCCAAAAATGGATGAAGTGTGACACTGGGGGTTCCTGCTGGTCAGAGGGTGAATTGCACGTTTGGTGGTTTCTTGCAAGAATAGAACAATCTCCCATAACTGTGGTATTTCAGATGTTGGTCAACTGTTTAATGGTAGGTTTAAAGCGTCAAAATAGTAATCTAAATGAAAGTCGAAAAATGAATGCACTATTATGTCTGTTATGTGAGTGTGATAATAATTACCACTTGTTTGGGCCTTGGGTACTAATAAACACCATCCCAACACCATCATTAAACATATTAAGCCTGAAAATAGCTTGTGGGCATAACACTACTTACAGGGAATGGATGGAAGCCTAAAATAGAAAACTGCAAGAACTACTAATCATTGAGGCAGAAAGTCAATTGTATGAATTATATTGAGCTGCAGTAAAAACATAAAGAATAGAGGTCCTGCTAAATTAAATCAACAAAATCAATTACGAGCCTATTTGCATTTAATCAATGCATTTACTGTACAGATAAAATTGTTAGGATCCCAGTGCAGTGTGTCACTCATCCCCCAGGTGGCAATCTAGAGTCATGGAAGGCTAAAGCAGCGTATCAACACAGACCACAGAATGAATTTTCACGCTCTCTCCTCTTCCTCTACTCGCTGAGTGAGACAGTTTGTTTTCAGTTTTTACCTTACTAAAACAGGATCAATTTCCGTCAAGCTGTTTACTGTCATATACAAACTAACACATACACACAAGGACTCAAACACACACACACACACACACACACGTGTATTATGCAGTGAAGAATTGTTGTTACCTGCCGCTGCAGTTCTAAGTCTGCTTTGTTGCCCACGAGGATCATGGGAAACTCATCGCGGTCTTTAACTCGGAGGATTTGTCTTTGGAATTTGTAGATTTCTTCAAAGCTGAGAAAGAAACACAGACCAGGCCTTATTCAAGAGAGAGATACCTAGATAGATACACAGAGAGAGAGATAAAGAGAGAAAGCTTCATGGACATCTCCCTCAGACCTCCCAGGAATGCAGCATATCCACATGAATGAACCCCCCCCACCCAGACCCGCCCCCTCCTACACATCCACCCCTGCAGATGGGGTCACTCTCCCTGTGGATCTTACAAGAGGATGACGAGGGGACGAGGGGGGGGGGTGTCTAAACTGGGAGGAGAAGAGATGGTGAAGTCAGTCAACTCCTGTGGTTAGGGCTAAGTGCTCTCGAGAGCCTGTGATGAGCGTTACACAACACAGAGAAGCTTGTGACGACACTGAACCCAGGGAAGCCTTTCTGGAAGGCCTCGATGACTAACTCTTCCCTTTTAGCAATGTCCACCTCCCCATGGACTTGAAAGGGGCTCACTTACATTCAAATGCCAACCTAACTCTTTTAACAAAGTCCAGTTAGGTAGTGTGTGTATATATAAATATACATATACTATATATAGTTGTTCTCAGTTCTATCTCTTTGATGAAAGTCATATTTATATGTGTGTGTATTCATGTCACCCAGGCTGGACAGAGAGAAGCTGAGAACAACTCGTAACCCAGAAGAGCAGAAAGGCCAAACCGAGCCCCAGCAGACAGCTTAGTGAGCACACAGTAAATCTGGAGGGACTTGACTAATGTAAACGCAGGAAGGAAAAGCTGTTTACAGCATAAACACAGAGAGAAGGGAGGGAGGGAGGTCGGGGGGGTGGGGCTGCAACACAACGTTCTGGATAGGCAGGGACGGGCGGGGGTATTGGAGTAGGGGTGGCAGGGGGGTGGGTGGAGTGTGCATGTGTGTGTGTGTTTGTGTGTGTGGAGGGGGGGGCTGACTAACTAGCTACCAGCACAGCTGTAGGGAGCAGTGCAGAGGGCAGCTCTACATTCTAAGCAGGCGGGCGGGCGGAGGCGGGGGCCGGGCGCTTTAAACAAACAGCAGAAGCATCCAAACGAGGACGGTTTCGGCGTGAGGGAGAGGAAGAAGAAGAAGAGAACAAAAGCAAATGAGAAAGCACGTGCAGGAGACAGGAAGTGAGAAAAGAGAACAAAAGACGAGACCGAATGGGATGTGTTTTCATTTCACACAGACAGAATAAGTACAGAGAGAGATGAGTGTGTGTGTGAGAGAGACATAGAGAGAGAGAGAGACATGGAGGGTGAGAGAGAGAGCGAGTGAGGGAATGCAGAAGGGAAGCCTGTCACTCACCTTCCTCTGTCAGTCACAGAGAACACCAGCAGGAAACCCTCCCCTGTCCTCATGTACTGTTCTCTCATGGCCCCAAACTCTTCCTGTCCGGCCGTGTCCAGAACTATCACACACACACACACACACACACACACACACACACACACACACACACACACACACACACACACACACACACACACACACACACACACTGTTAGGCACTCAAATAGACAACAAGATCAGAAAGACAAGGCTGTGAGGCGTAGCCTAGCTATATTGCTACAGCTGCATGAGCTGCATATGATCCAATTGAACGCAGGTGTTCAGTGTCGAACATCAGGTGGATTAACCGGCAGTCCATCATGGCCCTGTCAGAAGGTTGATTAGGGACTAGGCTGACATCGCCAGCGTCATAGTTGGGAATGTCACATCCGAGCCAATGAAGTCAGTCACAAATAAAGGGAATCCTTATTGAGGGCTGGACTGTGCAGCCGTGATTTTTTGTCTTGACTGTTCGCCCGGATGCACTTACTGTCAAGCCTGGCCGCCCTCTCGTCAATCACGCACTGCTTCGTATACGAGTCCTCGATCGTGGGGTCATAGTCTGTCACGAAGTACGACTGTGGAGAGGGATAGGGGGGGGGGGGGGACAGGGAGGAGACAGCAAGCGAGATGAGAGTGAATATGCCTGGAGACTTGAAAAACATGATTCAGGAGGAGACAGACGTGGCAGAGAGCTAAACACACCCTGGCATGGAAGAGTTAGTCAACCCTACCCTCTCTCTCTCTCTCTCTCTGTCTGTCTCTTACCCTCTTTCCCACTCTGTCTCTTTTTCTCTTGCTCGCCCTTTCTTTCGCACACTGTTCCCGTCTTCCAGTGGTGCCGTTGAGTCACCAAAGCTCAAACAGTGTCTGCGTGACCTCGACTACTATCGTGCAGGACATTCGCAAAAAAAGTGTCCATTGGTTTCAAGGCAGAGGGTAAATACTGTGTCATGTGACCTTTGAGCCTCCAGTCAGGGTGTACGGCGTATGAGGACACGCGGACAAAACATCAAATACAGCTTTTGTGCTCCTGACACTGATTTCCCTGAAGAATACATTGATTGGTACCCAAACGACTTCCAAACATTGCTGATGATACGTTAAACACGACCCCTGTGTGACGGTCTTCCAGCACCCTAACTATGGGGGTGGAGCTAGCGAGAGGGCAGGGTGAGAGAGCTCGATAAGGGGAGGGGGGTGCATTTTTCACATTTTTCCCCCCTGTTTAGTGGGCCTCTCTCTTCTCCTGGGAGGCTGGCTAAGTGATGACAGCTGACAACTATGTACACAGCATGTCCTCCATGGTGAACCCATCCACCGCACACTGGCTGGCCCTGAGCTAAAGGAACTGACCCCGCAAACAGGTAGATACACTGAAGACACTGACATGACCTTGGTATGACTTTGTTTGATTTGAAATACCCAGGGTGCTTAGTCAAATTCAACGCATACTGCGTTCTTTTAAAAGACATGTTTGGCCCTGTGCAATCTCCTCTTCCAGATCCAGCATAAATATTTTCTCAAGGTACATTAAACTTCTGTCTTGTTGGTGTACAAGCAGGCTGATTCAATATGAATATGCAGTGTCAGTAAAGATAAACGTGAACATGCTATCTCTATCCCCCCGCCCCCCCCCACCCCCTCTCCATCTCCCCCTCCAGAACCATCTTTTCTTTCCATCTGGGTCTCTCCATTCCTTTCACCTTTTAACACCTCCAGCTCCTATGCACACCAGACGTTGGCACATCCCTCTGCAGCTAGCGTCTCCTGCTGTTCTGTATGCGGCTCATGCTGGCCTATGTCACGTCCCTTCAGAACTGCTCAATAATTCATTAGCAGCACTGCCTATGGTAGATGTTCCACTGCACTGACTGTCATAGGGCTGGACACAGAGAGAGAGAGAGAGACAGGGAGAGAGAGAGAGAGAGAGAGAGAGAGAGAGAGAGAGAGAGAGAGAAAGAGAGAGAGAGAGAGAGAGAGAGAGACTCCTTACTTGCAGGTAATGCAAGACAAGGATTATCTCATCTCTGTCTCTTTGGGCATCCAGCAGCACTCTCAGAGCATCTCTCTCCCCCTCATCAAGCCTCAGAAAACCCCTCACACTCTCCTTCAGTCTGCGGTCTCTCCAATAAGCCAGCCCATCTTAACTCTGCCAGAGTCACAAGAGTCTGGCAGGAATACCATTGTCCTCTCCAAGCCCCAGCATCCTGCCCCGGCCTCATCTCCAGGCCCCAGCCCCAGTCTCAAGCTCTGCTTCTGGGTACGTCATAATCTCTCCCTTGAGTCAAACCGCATCGACAGGAACATGGTGAACACCGTGGCCCGTAATACTTGTGATAGATGATCTAAGGCTCATTATACATTAGCGTCGTCATCAGTCAACAGGAGAGGTTCCCAGCAGGACCAGGGAAGCGCTGCCCGGATATGGAGCCAACAAAAGGACAGGCTTTCAGTACGGATAATTCCAGAAGGGTACAGAAACAGGCAGCCATCAAGAGGTGACCTGGCTGTTGAAGACAGGGTCCAGTATTCAGCTCCTGTTTCCATGACAATCCTGGACAGGTACTGGAGGGCAGAACGGACATGTGACACTGCGTTCAGAGTGTTCAGTCAGCTGTGTGTAAGACACACACCAACACACAGGCGGGAAGACACACACACACACTCACCCATCCATCCACCCATCAACCCCCCCCACTGGGGTCTGTTTGAGTGAGCAGTTCACTGACCTTTCATCTGATCAGGCTTCACAGGCAACAGCAGGAAATAGAAACATTATACTTTATTATGTGGGACGGAGAGAGAGAGACTCCAGATAATCAAAGCACCGTCAGTATGACTGATGTGTAGTGGAAGAGTACAGTAGACAGAGTAGAGTAGACGACGTAAAGTCGTACACTAGTGTATACTAGAGTAAAGAACTGTACAGTATATTATAGTATAGTAGAGTTGTCCCTCCAGCAGGCTGCCCCACCCAGCCCTCTCGGTCCAGCAGGAAGGAAACTCCACCTCCACAGCGGGGCAGTCTGCCCGACACGGCCCTCTGTGGGG
Organism: Neosalanx taihuensis; assembly: GCA_030340665.1. NCBI lineage: Eukaryota > Metazoa > Chordata > Actinopteri > Osmeriformes > Salangidae > Neosalanx > Neosalanx taihuensis. The sequence goes on from CM059295.1 coordinate 12,300,934, forward strand.
TGATGTCACTTCATCCACACCTCCCATCCACCCACTGAAGACCACTGACACTCATTTCCAGTGTAGCGTTCCAGAAACACACCCCACCCACTCACATTCTGCACATTCACACCAGGAAAACATTAGGGGCCTGTTCGCCATGAAAAAAGGGCTATTGGATGACTCTCAGCTGCAGATTCAGTGTGTGTGTGTGTGTGTGTGTGTGTTTATGTACTGTATGTGTATGTTTTTCGTTGTGTGATGTTGTACTGAGGAGTTGTCTCTCAGGATTACAGCTGCTACGACAGACAGAGAGTCTGAGAAACAATAAAACTAATTCAGCATTGCGACAGACTGGCTGCATAGCCGGCTATTTGACTGGATGTTTGGCTGGCTACAGGGCTGAATTAATGGCTGGATGTAAGACTAGATGGCTGGCTGGGTGTATGTTTAGCTGGCTGCCTGACTGTATGACTGACAGACTGTATGGCTGGTTATGTCATGGGTGGCTGGCAGGCTGTCTGGCTGGCTGGCTGGATGTATGGTTTGCATGCTCTTACAGCAGGAAAATAAGGATACATGTAGGCGTGCAATAAACGCCATGCTCACACTGTGCACCCACTTCCTCACCACGCAAACAGCTCTGGCAGCGCTAAATATAGAGGCCGTCTATCTCAGACAGACATCCCACTCCACTGGGTTGCTGTAGTCTGCTGCTGTTAGCGGCTAATGCACCATCACACACAGAGCGGTTTGTTTTCAGATTCAGCACTGCAGATGGGATTCTGGGATTTCTTAGAAAGTAAAATACCCAAGGCGATTCATTAATAAAAACACACATATTTGAGGAGACTGTTCTGTCCGCCTGCTGGATGAGAATAGCTGTGAACACTGTTGGCTGACGCAAGGAGACATCGTTCCTCTTTGGAGTTAATTGCCTCGCATACGTCCTCCTCACGCCCTGAGAGAGCTCACAGACCTTGACTTGGAAATCAGGAGCTGGAGGGTTTTTTTCTCTAATGAGAGTATGTAAATTAAAAGCTAGTTACAATAAAAATGGTATCTCCGAAGAAATTCTGCCAACTGCCGCACTTTATATCATCCCCCTGTCCGGGAACGCTCCAGCCCTCTTACCCAGGTTTGAACGATTCAAGCAACGGCCACTGGTTCTGCTGACACAGCGAGTCCGAGCTTGGCCGGGAGGAGGGACAGGAGGGGGGTAGAGCGGCGCGGTGGGTGGGGGTCAGAGTGTCTCTTGGATGACAGGCGCATGGTACCATTTGTCAACAGGGCTTATGGGAAGCCAGTTCATAGTGCAGCCATTTCAATTAAGCGCAGGCTAAGGAGCTAGCCAAGTATCGGCCTGCTAGTAGGGCGGACAGCTAGGTGTCCTGACCAAGTGTGGAGGCTCATTCGTCTCTTCTGTCTCATATTGTCAGCCACAGCTCCACAGTTCTATGTGTGTTTCCTGGATACCATAACAATATTTACAGATACAGTCCATCAACGAGTTGACCCATAAGACTACAATGTCTCTCTTTCAGAATTTAATCTTCTCTTCTGCACTGTTACACAGGAGAGTTCAGGCATGCCAGACAAGCTCTGGGATGAACCCAGGAGCACGTGGTCCAGTGGCCTCTCGGATGCTTCTAGAAGCACCGATGTGAGGCTGTTCTGGAGATATGGATGTGCTTCCCGACTAGGAGAGCTTAGCGGTGTCAGGGAGCTGAAAGCAACTCACTGTCCAGTGGGTAGAAGAGGGGGCTCTCATGCTAGGCAGTGACCCGATCATGGAGATGAACGGTCCTCTTAACTGTATTTAGCACGCTTATCTTCACAAGGCAAGGTCTATTGATAAGAACGTGTTCCGAGCACTTGGTGTTCTTTCCAGAGCTGTAGTCCGGCAGAGTTCACCTCCTATGCTTGGTTCATTCATGCTGATCGGCTTCTGAACTGTCCTCCACAGCTGTCCTTCCTTAGAGTAGACAAACACCTGTAAACAGAGTGCCTGAATGGAGCCATGTGTGGACTTCCTGTTAACCCCCTCCCCTCCATGGCTGACCTCTGGTGACCCTGTGAGATCGCTGGGGCCGCAAGCAGCCGTCAGTAATCAGCGGTAAACAGTCACCATTAGAGGTCAACGTGAAGCAGATGGATGTTTAGGGGGGCTCTGCGTCCGAGAGGAGCCTCCCTAACAGCTACAGCCCCCTCCTCCAACCCCTCCCTCCCCCCTGTCATCCCCCCTCTAGCCCAGCCCAGCCCTCCCTCCCTCTTTATATCCTATCCCTCCCACCATTTCTGACTCCATCTCTCTAGAGACAGGAATTCCAGCCAAGTGCAGCTTTAAAATTTGTGTTTTGTGTGTTGGGCCTGTGTGTGTGTAAGGGAGAGAGAGAGAGAGAGAGAGAGAGAGAGAGAGAGAGAGAGAGAGAAGGGGGGGAGAGAGAGAGAGAGAAAGAGAGGGAGAGAGAGAGAACGAAAGGGAAAGGGTAAGAGAAAGAGAGCGAGAGGAAGAAAGAGGAAGGGGGAGACAGAGCGACAGGAATAAGAGAGTGAAAGGCCTCTTCCTGAGGAAACACCCATTTTTCCCATTAGCTCATGCAAACCAGAAAGGTCAATTATTCAATAAGTAACACAGAGGGAGAAAGCATGACATGCAGCCGTCCCCTTAAAAGGGCACAAGGGATGGTGCTAGTCGAACCCAGACAGGCCTTTAGCACACTCAGGAGTTATAAACGTGTGCTTCACTTCCACTTCCCTGAGACATCTCACCGCCTTCAAATGTGCCTGAGTGATATCATACAATGCTAGACATATTCTACTACCTTCTTGCAACGTCGCATATAAATGATGTAACATAGAGAACGCTACTAACATCTGACTTTACATGAGTACTAACAACTTCATACAGGTCCCAAATAACAGAGAAAGTGAAGGAAAAGAACCTACAGGGATTCTCCAGCTATTTATCTTACTAAATCCCAGATCAATAACCTGATCCCTGAATCAATTGTTGCCATAGTCTCTCCTTGATCTCCCGAACCCCAACAACAGAGCAGCCCTGCGGTCTTCCAAGTCTTCTGGTATCCCCACAGTCCCACACATCTGCCCCACACATGCCCAGCACCATGCATCACCTGCCTGGGAGATGGGTCTATCGTTCAGCAGATTCAATCCAGCCACCTTTCTGTCCCCCCCCCCCTCCCCCGGAGGCGGTCTGGAGCAGATCTGGTGGAAGGTGCATAGTTCTTGTTAAGTCTGCGGGGGAGTAGCCTTCATGAAGAACCCTCCGCCAACCAGGCTTTCACTGGGTACTAGTGTTAGCCCCCTGCACTCAATAACCCCTCATCCCCCTCTCTGTATCCCCAGCCTCCATTTTCTCTAACCCTTTACCTCACCTCCCCTGCCCCCCATCACCCCCTGGCCACAGTGGCATTAGGACTTCAATCAGCTGGCTAAATATCACCATGCTGGACTTTGGGTGCGTTTGAACCCACTCAAAAGGTCAGCCATCAAAGAGGTCGCCATTAAAAGGCTTCTCTCCCCAAGTCAGCCGGCCAGCGGAGCCTCAAAGCAGCGCAACGCATCCAGCAGCCTCTTTTCATCCCGACCGCCAGGGCGAACGCCACAAGCTGGTTCTCTACCTCTGCTTCCCCCTCACCACCATGAGTGCGCGGGCTCCCGTTACACATGACATGCATGCGAAGGCCCCGGTTTGGACACGGTGCGGCTCGCAGGCCCACGGCTTTGTGAGCAGGACTGTGTGGCTGCTGCTGCTGCAACCTTGTGACACCGGCCTTGGACACAAAACACCCCCGCGCCCCCCCGTCCCCCTGTCCCCCCCCATCACAGTAAGCTCGCTCTAAGCCCCGCCATTGTGGTCGCTGTTGATGCAGGCTTCATGTGGGCCTTCCGAGGTTTTGCTGCGAGGGGCAGAAAACTAAAGAGTTATTATGATAAAAGTCCAGTCGGACACAGTTAAGCCTTTACCACCCCCCTGTCCTCCCCCCCGTCCTCCCCCCTCCCTCCTGCGACCAGCCACACATCCGCGCGCGCACCCCACCGCCGCCATGTTCTCCTCCGCTGACTCTACATCCACGCCTTCTGTGGACGCGGCCGATGTTGGGCACACTCATGTGACACCAGAACTGTGCCGCACCGGGAGATAAAGCATCACGTCCTCACGAGGAGAGGGTGTCCATGCCTGCTACCGACTGTCATTCTCTTATCTGCCATCATGGTCGCCTTACCAGCGAATGTTCTGACGTTCTGGACAGAATATCTATGAGAAAACCCACAAGGCTCGCAAGCCACTCGGATTGCCAGCATCTGCAGTAAAGATGGCAGTCAGCTGTGTTGATTTACACAGCAACCTGTGTGCAATAGTAACTCCTCCAACGAGTTCCACTCCTGCCTATTTCTAGTGGTGGACTGGTGAGACACCAAGAGATTTGCATTTCAGATTTTCTATTTGACTGGACGACGCCTAAAGTACTCCTCTTCCTGTTTGAACGCAGAGCAGTGCCCGTGCTACTCAGTGGATTTGCATTAGCGCAGGGTCTGCTCCTGGCTTCATGCTAGCTCCGAGCAGGGTCATGTGGCACGTCTTGGCAGGGTGTCAGAAACACAACAGAACCATTACCGTTTAAGGCCTGCGCTCACTCACATCCACTCACACTCACACACACACACACACACACACACACACACACACACACACACAAGCAGCAGCAGAAATGTACTACCTGGAGGCTCCACATAAATAAGGGCTTGTGTCCGCTTCTCCCTGGCACACAGGGCTACTTTCCTGCCTTCCTGGGCACCCTTCCACCTGTCATGCCCCTGTCATACCCCCCTCTACGAGCCCCGCCATCCCCTCCCCACCCCCCCACCCCCCCGTCCGGCATTACGATAAATATACGGTAAGTGATACGTTTCACTTCCCCAATCCACTCCCATTGAAGAAACGTGAAGTGGGTGTGAGCTAAGCTAAACCAAACAGAGACTCCGACCTCTCATATGCCGGGTTCCACAAACGCCACGAAGCCATTAGCGTGACAGACAAACGGGCTTGCTGCTGCGACAGGCCCTCAGCTCCCTGGCCAGCCTGACCCGGGGGATGTTGGAGAGCCGTGCTTTGGTTAGACATACCAAACATTTATGAAAGCCATTTGTGAGGCAGCTGATGGCCTGCTGCGCTCGCACTTGAACCAGTTGAACTGTGTCTCTCATCTTTGTTTGTTGAGACCGACTGATATGTGAGTGTATACAGACACACAGAGACCCCACGTCCCTCAGATCACCGTAACACCCAGCCGCAGCAGCTGTTGCCCTTTCTGCTCCTTCTCCCAGCCCCCTGGAGGACTGACCCCAGACCAGTAAGCCCTATCCCAGTTCCAGCCTCACTCATTACCACATACAACAACAGACTCTGGACCAGCTGTTAGCATAGAATACAGAGAGGGAGCAAGTCTGTCATCCACACTTCTCCTCCGTCACCTGTCAGTAAAGCTGCTCCGCAGCCTCGGCACACCTGTTAGGAACCAGGTGCTCGCCTGGAACACACCAGGCCCTGCCCAGCTGTCCGGACAGGGTCTCTCAGCAAGGGCCGACCAGACAGAACCAGGCTATCCCATCGAGAACCAGCCCCTTCCAAGCATGTTTCCAAACACTTCCTATCTCTAGTCAAATACACTGGTTACCTGAAACAAACACTAAGCAGTAAAGTCCCACTCTTTTTATAATGCCTTTTAGCGTGAGTGGGTGATTAAAAAGCAGGATTTATCACGGCGTACAGGACATGCATGTTGACACAGTGAATTTATACTGTAGCACATAAACTGCAGCGGGCCGAGTCGTGAATACACAAGCGCCACATCAGGAGGTTTTCCCACAGCCATTTTGTTGTTGTATGAAGATGAGAGGTGAGGTAGGACACTGTGGCAGATCATTCAGCTGCAGGCATGAATGAAGCCGGATTAGCAAAAGCAACACTCCAGGGCTCCCAAAGTACGCACAGATCTCTGTCTGTCAGAGTCAGTCAGCCAGCGAGTCTGGCTTTCAGGACCACATACATCCCATTCGGACGACCGAATACGAGGCCTGACGCGCCACCAAGAAGCCTCTTGCGTGGATCACGGAGCAGTGAATAAATATCAATTTAACTTGGATGATTTTGGGTGTCAGGCTGGAGGGTTGCACGCACCACTGGACACATCTGGGACGGTTTCTCTCATGACCGATCTTCATTATGGTCATTCCTCAGACGAGAACAGTACGTCCTCATTACCAAGCACAAACGGTATTTCCAACGCTCCGAAAACCGACTGTCGTGGAGGCGTTTCCGAGTACATCCGCTTCTGTTCTGGGACAACTGTCATTTACCGCTTGAAGACAGACCAGTTCTGCTGGATCTGGCAGGGGGGGGGGGGTATCTGCGCCTTCGACAGCGACACTGTTACATTGTTGCATTGTTACGTGTGAATCTAGGCTGTGGGTCCTGTCCGGTCAGTAACTGACACTGCTGTGTTTGTTGTTGCAGACAGCCTTATAACAGCGGAGCACAGCATCACACAGCCCACCTTCAGTCTTCCCTGACCTGCTGTCCTCTCTCTCTCTCTCTCTCTCTCTCTGTGTTCCTCCGGGAGAGGTGAAGAAGAGCGAGGCAGACAGGCAAAACCAGGGGCAGACACACCTCTGTTGACCACAGCTAAAAGCTTGTTAGAAAAGGCCTCTGGGAGTCTTTTGTAACGTCATCTGATTAGCAACACAGCCTCCTCCGTGGCTAACACCCTCCCAGATGGGAGATCAAAGGGAAGGGGAGAGGGGATTTGGGAGGTGTGAGTCGGACCCAGGCCCTCACGCTGTAATGCAGCTGAGGGTCAGTTGTCACGGTGACCAAACGCTGGCGAAGCAAAACACACCTCAACAAACCACTAAACATGCCTATGGAAATGATAAAGTAAGCCATTTAGCAGTTCCACAGTTCTACTGAACTACCTCGCTCTCATCCCACCCCCTCCTTCCTCTACACCCCCCACCCCCTCTCCCCCTACCCACCCAACCCCTTTCCCCTCGTCCAACGTAAAGTGGTTTCATGATCTGAAAGACGGAGCGCGATCCATCGCCGTTATGGATACGGCCCCATCGATCCGCGCTGTACGATAACACGGCTGTGGCGGGCGGCGTCGTGCAGGGGAGCAGGTCCACGAGGACATGCCAGGCCCCTGCTGCCTTCTGACAAGCCCCTCGTCCGGGATACGTGACGGCTCCGACGGAGAACAGGAGAGGCCGGGAGAGCGACTAGAAAGCCGACACCATGTCTCCGATCTGGGAGATGGGAGGCATATGTTCCCTCTGTGCAGACCATTAACTGTGACACAGCCCCAGGCAGCCGGCCCCACTCTAATCTGTTCCTATTCATGCTAGGAAGTGATTATGTGAACAGAAACACATGCGTGTTGGATCCTCTCCTTTTACAACGCAGACGCAGTCGCACCAAGTCGGCGGAACCGCGGCATGAATGTTGAGGGGCTGAAGGAGTGAAATAGAAACTGAGAACGACTAAACGCAAATAAGTGGAAGAAAAACCGTGTCGGGGGTGGGACACATCTCCCATCGTTGAGGGTTTTTACAGACTAACTGTCAAGCTGAGTTGTTTTTTAAAGGTGCGTGTGTGTGTTTGCAGGCAACTGAGAGATTAAGATGCGTGTCTTCCTGTGGTTAACACATGCAGTAAACAGGATAAGCCTAAGTGTAGCCTCTGAGAAGCCACATGAGTAAATACAAAGACACAAACAAAGAGAAAATAAGAGAGAAAGAAGAGGGGGGGGACTACCACACCACATACACACTGGCAAAATAGCTATTTTGGACAGTGCCATGTCCCTGCTCTCTGTCAGTCCATAACTATGGGACGGGGGATCAGGGCTGGACAATGATAACATGAAACATCTCATGCCCTCAGCCTGGCGGGTCATGGGGTTCAGTCCCAGGAAGCCAGTGTGCAAGCCTGGCCTACCTCCGGAGCTTACACTCACAACACGGAGGGTGAAACCATTCCCACTCCCACCCTCCTCTGGGACATTCCTTTGGTCTGCCCCATGGCACTGTGCCAGATTCGAGACTGTTACCAGGACAACAGGGAAGTAGTTCTCTGAAACTACTTTGAAATTGAGCACAGTTTGTCTCTAGTGTCATTGCAGACACACAGTAGGATGACTGCAGGCAGGGAGATCTCTGGGGCTCACCCTATCTCACCTGGTTATATATGAAGGCTCTACTGTGTGTGTTTACTCTAAACTTGCCTCAGTACAGAAACCTGTCTCTATCTCTCTGTCTGTTGGTACATCAACACTGAACCTGATTTCAGCTCCAACGTCCTAATTAGTCAGCAGGTTGAGCCTCTAACCGTCAATCCTCCAGGAGAAATGGCCCTACTGTCTTTATTCCTGATTTATCGTTCTGTTCTGATTCAATGTTCTGTATGGTTAATAATAATGTCCGCTTCCAGAATGGTATGACATCATTCTAACCACAAAATACTTATGTAGTTGTACTCGCAATGAATTTGCGCAGATGAAAAACAAAAGCCTATTTTATTTGTTCATTAAAAAAAGTCATGAAATTCTGTTCAAATGACAAAAGTCCAATAAAACTGACGTTTTTATGACAACAGGGCGCGGAGGGCAGCCGTCTAAAAGCAGGGGAGGTGAGCTGTTGTTTTAGTGGCTCACAGACGAGACTTTCCCGCTCTCGGTTCACTTCCCAGGAATTCTGTCAGAGAGCCAGCTCTGTGAGAAATGAACAGGTGACCCTCCTGCAGAGCTAAACCAACAACCAGCCCTCAGCACCCACCTTGGCTACCACTCCAAACACACGCACACACACACACACACACACACACACACATACGTGGACAAATACACACACACATGCCCACAAACACTCTACCCTAACAGCCTTGTAACGTTAATCCCTGTTTATCTATAAACTATGTAAAGCATAGCTGAATGTCATATGTTTTTGGTGCTCACTTAGAATGCATGAGGTAATCCACTTACAAAGGTAATGGAAAGCTAAAAAGCAACTGTTTCGCTTTGTGTATCATCGATATGGTATGTGATGTATTACTGGGGAAGGTTGTAGCATTCTATGCCCAAAAATAGTTTCACGTGTGTTGCTCTGAACACTCTGGTCCTCATGCACCTTGTGCTGTGTGTGGAAATGTTACCTGCACACACACACACACACACACACATCATCAACGCTGAACAAAGTTCTCTCAGCCAACTGGGTGCTTTTTTCAGGAAAATGTGCATGCCAAAACCCCCACCGCAATCTTCTCTCTTGCTGAAGCACACACACACACACACACACACACACACACACCACTAACGTCATAAAGCACCTTGCTTCCCCATGCCATGCAAGGACAGGCCTCCATCTTAATCTTTATTTATTCAATTACCGCTCGGGACAACATTCCGGCTCGATGACCTCATACCTCAGTAATGGGAACCCAGCCACAGAGAAAGGGGAGGCGGGGGTGGGGGAAAGGGAAGGGGGGAGTTCGAGATCAAGTGCTCCTTACGTGTCTTCAGCTTAAGAGATCCTGTAATGGTGTGCAGATAATGTGCCAGGCCTCCATTAGTCTGGATGCTGTTTGCTTCAGACGGGAGGGAGGCCACAGCAGCAGCTATCGGAGGCCCAGCGATAAGAGCAAATACTAGCAGGAGGGTGACCAGGGGCTGGACACTGCTGGCCAGTCTACTGAGGGAGGTCATGCCATCACACACCCCCCCCCTTTCTAAAATACCTGAGCTGCTTCTGATACACTCTGTGACCCTGACATGAGAAGGCACTCTCTCAGCTCCTCCATACCCTTCCCTGAGTCATGCCTAGCTCATGTTTTCCGTCTTGACATCGATGACGTCACGCTCCGTAAAACACTTGCTCCTGTCAGGTGACTCACTGTTATGTCACCGACGCCCTGGCGCTGCTGAGTGACTGAGCCCAGCAGATCTCAGCGGTGACCCGCCGTTCCGCTATTGTCACAGTGACATCATTCCTCTTCCCGGGAGCACGCCTCGAGTGACCGGAGGATCTGACCCAGATTGTTCTGGAACAGAACTGAAGAAAGGCTTTCCTCTCAACGCTCACGGTGGCCAGGTCTGCCTTGTTATGAGGCCACAGGCTTTGCATTCCGCAGCATATTAAGCACATCCCTGTTCAACTTATGTTTTTCCTGTTTCTCTATCGTCACTGTGGCCTTTGCTTTTGCCAGCAAGTTCACCTTATTTGATCCAGTCACCTCCAGTCTGCCAGCCCCCCCCCCACCCCCATCCCTACCAACCCCGCTGACCCCCACCTCTCCCAGGGACTGTGTTTTCACATCCAGCTCTAGGAGGTCCTCAGAGAATGAACAGGAGTGGACAGACTTCCTTTTCCAAAAGGCCCAGATTCCGGATGTCCCATCATTAACCCAACATGACTCAGGCTACACCCCCCACCCTCTGTTCCAGCACCCTCCCACAGAGTTGGATGGGAAAGCCTTGACTCAACAGCCAGCTGTGAGGTTTTTCCCCTGGCAAGGGGAACTAATAGAAAGCTCTGGAAAAGGACGGCTGGGGATCATGTTTTGCGCTCACACTCCATAAAACTACAGCTTGTCTCTTAAGATCCCATTAGACCCACAGACTAGGGGGCTGAAAGCGTGAAAGTGGTTTACAAAACACAAACTAAGTTAAAGATGTCTGGTAAAAAGACATTTGCAGTATCTTACTCTTGTTCTCTTCTCTTGCTTCATATAAATCCCATGACACACATTCATACACAACGTTCGATTGTTTAATTCCATGGCAATATGACAACTATTTCAGTCGTCAAATCATTAAACACTGTCGCGACTACGTAATTTCAGCTACAAAACACATGACCCACAAAAGCTGGCAATTCTGCCATCGGAAAACATCATACGAGGACTCTAATGGCAATACTTATTTGGTATGACTACTGCACTTCAGGAGACTTGCTCAAAGCAACAAGGAACTCATAATAAGGATTTAGGCTATGAAGCTCAAGAGATTATTTAGCCAGCTGCAGACTAACAAAACTCAGATCTCCTGAAGAAGACAGGGTCATTTTTCCCACCTTGGTCCAGTTTACTGTCCGGACCTAGAGAGTCCTTCCTGTGAGACTGTAGGGCCCGCTCTATCGTCATGGTAACTTTCCAAGCAAGTTTTCAGATCTGGTCCCTAGTTTACTAAGGAGTCTGAGAACATACAGACAAGTATACTTTCAATGGGGAGACTGCACCCACTTAGAATGCAGTGTATTCCTTTTCTCTACAATAAAAACAGCCAAAAGTGGGTCTGCAGACAGACTGGGATCTGTGGGAAACAACAAAGGTCTCTAAGACGGCTCTGTTGCCATGACGAAGCAATCATCTAGAAAAGAACAGTATGAGTGGCAATCACTCAGCTGCAAACTGATGCCCTGGACAAAACATTTCCCCTGTTCACAAACAACATCTATCATCTTTTCAAAACTCCACTTCTGTGACTTCATGTCTGACTTCAATAAAACCACAGCGACCAGGTTCTACACTTATCACCAACATGCCCCTGTTGGAAACGAGGAAATAACACAATATAACCTTGTTATTGTGATTGTGGTGTTGCTGTTGAATTACACAGCAGCCATGTCCCCAGTTAGGCCAGTAGCAATATCCAAACCAACATGTTTCATTTGTAAAATGTGGCCTGGCTATGGTCTATAGTCTCTTGACAACTGTGAGGGATTTGGAAAAGAACAGCAATAATTGAAAAGTTTCATTGTACCATATGAATCCAGAATGCCTGAACCCAGTAGGCAGTAATCTGATCCCTGTAGCCATGGTATAGATTTAATTAGCTTTTTGAACCTTTATTAGTTCCTCAAGTCACAGACAGCCCCTCCTTCAACACGCGCTGCCCCGGCTATTGTCCGTCACTGTGGATATGCAGCTGCCAGCCACTCACCTCCTGGAGGAGGAACCTCATGCAGATTCCTCCAGAAACGCAGAGGGCCAGACACACTGTTGTGTTCTACAAGAAAGGGGCTCTCCCATTTGCCCATGTATGAGTGTGTGCGTTGGAATGCCATTGACAAGGCTGTAAAAGACAACTGTGGAAGACTAAACCTTCGGCTTGATGAGCAACTGTTAAAAAAGCAGCAGCTGTTGTTCCCTTGCAACTGTTTCTTCTACACCCCAGATTGAGATTCATTCATTCTATATTAGACGTTTTAATACTCAAATCAAACTTTGTGCAAAAGAGCTGCCTTCTGATGGAATGTAACAAATACATAAAACGACTTACTTGAACAGAGATTTGACGGGACAGTTTATTTTGGGAGAATTATGATGCAGCACAGCAAGACCCTCAAGTTCTGCTTTGGTTTTAAAGCAGGGGTGAGTCGCGCTGGGTGGCCAGTCCAATGGTGGCCAGTGATTTGTGCCACAATCATTTATGTCATGAAGCTTCATGTGACATATCTCGATCGTTCAAAAACATAACATAGTTTCAAACAATAATGCATCTTGTGCTTCGGTAGGAAATAGGTCAACGTTTACCCGTCTATGTCTTTTACAAAGCATATCAAAGTCTCCTAACAGAGCACCAATAGGCCTAATTATGGTAAGTGCATTAATAAATCATCCAGCTCCTGCAAATAAGACCATATGCAATGCAATCATATGTTGTCATTGACTTAACAAGGGTCTTTTCAAGTTACAAAACAGTAAATCTGTGTGTATCCCATATTTTGCATTTCTTCACATGCAGTATTAGTTCACTGAGAGAGGACTGGATAGGTAGGCTACCCTTAGTTGTTTGTATGTAGCTGTTAATATACAGAAGGTGTTTAGAAAACCTCCTTTAAACACATTCTGTAGTTAAAAAAGGGGAAGAATCAGGCCTAATCTGAGAACAGACTCAGAAAATCAGACCTGCATCCGCTGCAGGGGCTCCACATTCTCATCAGCTTCCCCTCCCCGAATTATCCACACATTCTCAGCAAAGTGTGCGTAGAAAAACATGACAAAATACGAGATTCGACTGACCTGGATGAATTGGATAGTTAAGGCTGACTTTCCAACCCCGCCACCTCCGACCACCACCAGCCGATACTTCTCCTGCACCGCGCCGTCCTTCCACCCTGCCATCGGGGACACGCTGACGCACTGACGCCGCTGCCTTAGCACCAGTGAGCGGACAACCCACTTTTCAATGAAAAGGCCTGCGGTGGGAAAAGAACGGAGGGGGGTAGAAAACGCGAGCTAAAAAAAGAATAGCCAAGAATATAAACTTGGGCTTTTATCCGTTCAATGAGCGGGATAGCGGAATATGTGCGAACTGCTCAGTGCGCTCTGCGGACGCCTCCTCCATACGGCCCGCAACAGTGAAGCAGATAGGAGTAATGCCCAGTGCAAATGTCTGTCGCTAGGGGCACTTTCCAGACTTGCCTTATTTCAAAGCTACCAATATTCCCCGAAAATATTATCTAATAGTTACATATTAATACGGTAAACAACATATGCATGGTTTATAGCCTATTACCGAAGTGCGCATGATCTCATTATAGTTGAAATTGTATATGCCTATTTATTTTGTTTTCTTCTTTGTCATGAAAACTTTATAATGATAACATGTGTTGCAACTTTTTTATGGATTGTGTCTAGGCTTTGCATTATTGTTTGATATATGAATGAAATGCAGCTTGATCTAACAGCTATTAACACTCCATGTGGGTGAAGGTGCTGAATGGGAGGTGTTGGCCTCTGTTGGCACAGCTGTGAAGAAGCCTGACCTTCCAGCCACCTTCTGTTATCCTCAAGACATCCAGAGTGTGATATTTCACACAACTGTGCCTTAGGTGGACGGATGGGTCTGTTGCTAAGCTACTCAGTCTTATTACAGATGTGGGTGTCCGTTCACACTTCATCCAAGATTGATGTTGCACTCACTTTCAAGTCATTCACAATCATTCTCAAACTTCTCTTCTTCTTTAATATTCTAATGATGTGGTGCTGGGCTGCCGGAGTTCCAACCGGTTGATTTAATGACAGTAGACTTGATTTATCATCACTCTATTCTCCCTTCAGGGTCTTTGTAGATGATTATGTTATCTTTCCAGTCCTGAGTGAACAAATTCCAATGGACTCCCCCTCTGCAACACATTCCCAGAGGCATTCATGGAATTTCAATTAGTCATAAACTCAGTCCAGTCAGCTATGAGACCCGAACACAAACATCAGAGAAAATGTCCCTTCACCAAGGTGACAGAGTTACTGAAATGTGTCAGAGGTCAACAGTGGGCCACAAGCCACAGATATGTGTAACTACTACTGTATTAACAATGACAGCTAATCTGCTATCTTAGAACAAGCAGCAGGTTTTGGCAGCAAAAGGAGAAATAGCGTTGAAATTGCCGGGGGCAGACGTGCTCTTTGTCGATCATGCTAATGCAGTGGAGGAGAGGAAGCTAAGAAGAGGTGACTTTTTAAAAAACGGGCCGAGCTTTGCACCGTTCACAGCAGGGGAGAACTGGAGAGGACAAATGACTTGTGATTCATTCTAGGGTTTGTTTTCAACCCTCTGAATACTTCATAATCAGCCTGGGATTGTTACTCAAGCTCCCCCTGCAATCACTGTGCATTTCATGGTTTTATCATGGTGCGCTTGTTCCAACTGACTTTGGAGCTGTGCGCCCCTCGGAGATAGGTTGCGAGGTGCTTTAGATCGACGATCTTTGCAACGTAATATCCGTTCCGCTAAAAGCAATTCAAAGTGAGCTTCCTCACATAGGTGACTTTTTATGACACTGAATAGCAGAAGTCAGCCTGAGCGTAGCTCAAACGTGTCTGACATTTCTTAAGAAAGAAAACATTTGAATTCTTTTGAAACATACTTGGCAAAGATTGATTGCAATTTACATTTATTGTAATCACTGAACGTTAAATTGGTGCTTAGGACATGGAACCCATTCAAAAATCATCCGTTTTAGCTTTGACAACCCTCCTTGCGATTTACAATAGATCTTTCCGGAAGTGAAAGCAATTTTATGAACACAGAAGAACACATACTGTGAATGAACATGTCCGTTAACATACATGGTTTATTGAAAACTGTAGATAGGCCAATTACATAACTTTCAATGATCCTTAGGAGTAGCCTGTTTTCTAACAGATGGTGAAAAAATTTCCCTCATACACACATTAAACAGTATTGACGCAACTGGTCAGAAAGCATTTAGTTTACTGTGATCAGGGGAGGCGCACACAAACGATAAAACAGAACTGGAGAGGGAAGCGATAGACTCTGAGTGGTGACAGCGGGTTTTGAAGTAGCTTCACACAGCAGACTTCTTTTGGGAAAGGTTGATTTTGTCGCCCAGACTCAAAGCCATGCCCTTCAGAAAGAAAAACCAAACATTGATCATTAATACATGACACACTGTAGGAAATGCACTCCTTGGAAACACAGACTTTGTCTTAGCACCCGACCCGTTCATCCAACATTTCAAGAGCTCTCCCATCCCCAGGTGGTGGAGCACACAAGCGCTGGTTCTAGGCCAGCAGCATGGTGGCCCAAGGGAGACACACAGACAGAGAGAGGGACCTACCTGACTCTTGGCGCGGATGCGGATGTGGCCGTTGACCGGAGCGTCGGGTCCCAGGTGGATGGGCTTCTCTATGCTCACGTTGGCCAAGGCGTCCTCCCCGAAGATGGAGCGAGCGTATAGGTTGGCTGCCATGAAGCCACAGAAGCCGGAGAGCGCCTGGAGAAAGAGAAGAGACAGGAGGGTTTGAGGAGCACGTCGCTTCAGCAGCTACTGGCTGGAGGGAAGGAAGGAGCCCTCGAGAAGCTAACTGAAGACCGGGCTGGAACAAAGAACGTTTCATCATCATCATAATTGCCTGACTCTAAAAGAATGAATACAAAGACACCCCCCCCCCCCATCTCCCTCCCATGTCACGTGTGGTACATTGTTCTGTTCAGAGTGATTGATTCAACCAAAAGACTGAAAATGGGTTTTCCAAGTCCCATCCTAGTACTATAAAAAAAACAAAAATAGCGGAAGCAGAAAAAGGTTTTAATGAAACGTTTCCAGGGAGTCCTTCTTCCCCCAGACGAAGCTTCCTGCAGCTGGGCTTACCTTCTCAGGGGTCAGGCACTTCATGTTGGTGGAGCCCAGGATGTGGTGGAGATAATCGTTCAGGTCTGTGATGTTGGTGTTCACCGTCACCTTGAAAACACACAGGTTCCTCTCAGTGGAGATGCACAAGGATACCACGGCAGGTTTGCAGGTCCCTCAAAAACAAGGATGAGTGGATGGATGGATGGATGAAGGCCCGCTAACCTACCTTGTTCTCCCACTCGAACTCGGCCCACATCTGTCGGAATTCAGCGTCTGTGCAGGAGGCAGGCTGGATGTAGTCCATGATGTCGATGTGGATGTCGCTGAGCACCACGCAGTTCCTGTCGCTGGCTGCCCCTGAAACATCATACACTAACACACAGACACAGTCATTGTCTGTCCGCAGGGTAAATGGAAAAACAGCATGCGTCCTTCAAAAGCTCAGCAGGCCATCTCACCGATGTTGCCGAATATGATCCCGTTCTCCGTGGACGCCACTTTCACGTTGGCTTTGATGTTGGCGAAGTCGTGAGGCGCCAGGGTGAGAGGCGACGGCTTCTCCACCAGCTTCAGGTCACCTGCGGGATTGGAACGTTCCGGTTAGTTTACACACGTACACACACACAAGCAGCAGTCGTGGAACCCCAGTTCACCAGGCAGTCCCTCACCCAGCGTGGCCAGCTCCAGGGTACAGTTCTGGAGGGTGTCGCTGGTCTGGTTGACCACTAAGACGTCCAGCACGATGTCGTACTGGTTAACGTGAACGTAGGCCTCTGCATACACTGGGTCTGAGAATCCTGTGAGCTGAGTCACCTATGGGGAAAAAAGACAAAAGAGCCTCAACAGTGACTTCTACTTAATCATTGTGGCAGCCAATCTTATCTCTAAGGTACGCTGCCATCTGCTGGTGGTTTAAGGTACAGCACATGATTTACACACGTCTCCTTTAAAGCTCTGTCCTGGGGACAGAAGCCCACCTACCTTGTTGAGTTTGGAGGCCAGGGGGTCGGCCGCTTCCTTCCTCTGCGTGTTGCCCATTGCTGCCAGCAGGCTGAGCTGGAACTGATCCTCCTTGGAGGTGGTCTCGTTCTTGGCCGTCAGCTGCATGAAGGAGATGGGGTCGTCCGCCTGCACAGTCACGTTCCTCTTCTCGGACTCTTTCTGCAGGTTGAAACACGCACGAGTCAGCGGACATGCGGGGAACCGGCCGGCCGATTATTGATGTCAGCGACAGGCAGAGGAAGTGAATCTTGTGGGAGTCTGTTCTCAGGCCGACTCACTACAGCTTCCCACAGTGTAGCTAAACAAGGAAGCGGGTCTGGTATTGACCAATACATGAGCTCATCCCCTGACCCTGACCCCTCCTTGACCCCCCTGCTGACCTTCTGGGACAGCTTCTCCTCCTCCAGCCGGACGGCCAGCATGTGAGACAGCGACTTGCGGCACTCCTTGTTGAAGATGTCGTTCATGAGGGGCGAGCACTCGGACAGCACCTTGAGGCACAGCGAGATGCGGTCCACGTCGTCGTCCGTGATGGGCTTCTTGGGCAGAGACGACTTTCCCAGGTGGAGCACTGTGGCCATGATGAGCAAAGCCTCCGCCACAAACGACTGAAAGGAGGGGAGGGGAAACAGACTTGTTTGAACATTGGAGGCTCTGGTCGAGTTTGACCATTGAAAGTCAGTCTGGGTCTATGGGGCGGCCTGGTGTTGGATGCGAGGGGGGGGGGGCTTACGTTCTGTCTCTTCTTGTCTGGGACGATGCCCACGTAGCGCAGAGCCAGCTTGGTGAGGGTGGTGGCCAGGGAGGCCGCCACGTAGAAGTCCCCCTCCATCAGGAAGCCCCTGAGAGGAGGTCTGCACACACACACACGCTTCAGTCACACGCTCCGAGGCTACTGTACATAGTGGAGGATGATTCCCACACGTGGATGAAGATGAGCGGTCAGAGAGGGGGGGCCCTGTACCTGTCCTCCTCCTTCTTGGACGGTCTGGATGAGCTGAGGGCGCTCTGGGTCACGTACGTCCCCATCTCTGTCACCAGCTTCTGGGCCGGCGCCGCACTCTGCTCCTCCTCCGGCTTCGACTCCCCTGCCTCCTTCTTGATTTCGTTCTCCACGATGGGGATCTGGAACAACAGTGGGTCGCTCGTAACGTCATATGTGGGAGGAAGGGGTGGAGGAGCAGAGGGTGGGGGGAGGGGAAGGGTGGGGTTTTCTTGGGAGAACCCCGGCGACGTACCTCTCCCAGCGACCGGCGCACTTCCGTCATCACGTTCTGGATGTCATCCTTGGTGCTGCAGTACTCTCCCAGAATCCACAGCGCTCCTCTGTAGATCCTGTCCCACAACGAACACAAGTCAACCTACACATCTCGGGCCACGGAGCACCTTTCCGGGTGGGACGGCGGGGAGGCTTACTTGACGGTGCGGATGGCGTGGAAGACCTCCAGCATCTTCTCGATGATCAGAGGCCGGAGGCTCTCGAACCTCTGGATGGCCTCTCTCACAAACTCCAGCACGTCTGCCGCCGCCGCCTCGTTCGTGTCGCTCAGGAACTCCATCAGCTGTTTGAGCACACACACACGCCATTAAAACACACACACCACACACACGCAGCGGCGGGTTTAGGGGTGCAGCAGGATGGCAGCCTCACCACAGGGATGACGTTGGCCGCCATGTCGGGGAAGCGCACGCTGCAGGAGTGCAGGGTTCGGACCAGAAGCTGCCGGAACTTATCCGTGTCCTCGTGCTCCGTCACGTTGTTGGTCTTGATCACCTCTTTCTTCAGCACTATGACCAGCTGGAGCGCACACACACAGACACACACAGACACACACAGACACACACACAGGTGTCATAACTCCAGAATGAGAGAGAACATGTTCACAGATACCTCCTGGAGCAAGGAGGAGGAATGAATGGACACACACACACACACCTCCTCTACGTTGCGGGAGGAGACCAGGTCCAGGGCCAGCTGCAGGGTCTTCTTCCTGACCTCCAGGTCTGGGGTGCTCAGGACCCGCAGGATGTCCATCACCAGGTCCTGGAGGGGGGGGTGGGAGTACCCAGGTTAAGAACACCAAAACACATCCTTTCAACAGGAGCTCCCCCCGTCCCGTCCCCTGTACCAGACTGTACCTGGAGCACACGCTCGTGGGTGGGGTGTTCCTTCAGCTCGATCAGACGGTCCAGGACAATCAGCTTGACGTTGTTGTCGCTCTCCTTGATGATCAGGTCGATGTAGCACTGGGCAGCAGCCTAGGGGGGCAGACACCACACATGCTGGGGTCACTATGAGACACAGGGTTCTATTGGGAGCGGTTAGGGAATGCGGCAAGTAATCAGAATGTTTCAGGTTCAATTCCCGGCTGGACCAAATGAGGTTGTGTCCTTGGGCAAGGCACTTTACCATACTTGCCTTGGGGGAATGACACTGTACTTGCTGTAAGTCGCTCCATGATAAGAGCGTCTGCTAAATGACTAAATGGAAATTCTCAAACGGAGACTTTTGCTAAAGGCAAACTGAACATGGGTACGGAACCACGGCCAAATCACCTTGATAGCTGTAGGGGCGCTGGACAGCGTGACGAGGGTTCCGGCTGCTTCGTACTTGACGGCGGGGCTGGAGGACTGCAGCAGGTTGTAGATGCAGCGGATGAAGCGGGCACGCTCCGAGGGGTTGGCATGGCACACCTGGGGACACACGGACACCCAGACTCACAGAGGGGTTTGGGGGCAGCAAGCTCTCTGTCGCACCGCTGCTTAAAACAGGGCTATACGGACACAACTTGATCTGCTACAACACAGTCACCGGTTCGAGACCTTTCCAAATCATCAAGCTTTGGACGCTGTGATAGACTTAGATGGCACGAGCCATAGGTGTGTGTGTGTGTGTGTGTGTGTGGGTGCGTCTTCTTTCCACACCTTGTAGATCAGCTCAACGATCACCAACTGGAGAATGTCTCCAAACGTGTGAACTTGATCGATGCAGGTGCTGAGGTAGTCCAGAGCGCGGTCCTGCGGGTTCACAACAGGGTTAAGGTCAGGCGGGTCGGAACTCACATGCAGCGAACACTGCATCAGCCTCCACACAGCCCCTGGGGGAGGCAGAGGGAGACCCCTCACCTGGTCTGCGTGAATGAGCATCATGAAAGCGTTTCTCTTGCAGCTGGCATCCTTCTCGTTGACTAGGAAATCATGGATCAACTCGGGGGCGTCCGGGATGAGATTCTCAAAGTTTCTAAGAGAAACAGAATATTCCGGGTGAATTTTTGTTCTTAGGGCAAAGCGTTATGCCTCTCTGAAAGATAATAGCACTAATCAAAAGTGACACACTAACCAACTATTACATACAGATATTCCTCTCATCAAATCAAAATGTAGCTTGGTGAGATATTGACAACATTCTGCTCATGCAATAAGGAACTGGTCAAACGTCAACAGGTGGTTCAGTATTGACAGTGTGATATTAACTCATGTCAGATGGGAGCCTTTGAGGGTACAAAAAACACACACAGACACACACACACACACACACACACAATATACAAGCAACCAATCTAACCTGTAGATGGTGTAGATGGCCAGGACAGCATTACGGCGGACGTAGCTATGGCGATGCTCCAGGCAGGCCCGGATGGCCGGCATGAGGGGCTCCAGCAGCTCAGACTCCTTCAGCTTGCACAGGAAGCGCAGGGTGGAGCCACGGATGAACTCGTTGGGGTGCTGGAGGTCCTGAAAGACAGAAATTACACTCTTGAAAAAAAGATGACGCCGACAACGCTGCTTCGGAAGCCAGGTACTGTAATGTAGCACGTCATTCTTCGTTAAGACTTTTGAATCCAGTATTACACAGTATTGTTGGTTTGAGCCTCTGTCTAAAACAATTGTTTTAATTGAATTCCCAGCTGGTTCCTACCTTCCTGTAGGCATCACAGACCAGGATCATCTCCTGCAGCAGCTTGCCGTCTGGAGTGGTCTTGGGGACGATCTCCCAGAAGACCAGCAGGAGCTTCTTGATGGTGTGGTCTTGAAGCGGAAGGACGAAGCGGATGATGGTCATCAAAAGGCCTGGGAGTTTCTCTCCGTTCAGGATCATGATGATCACCTTCTTCAGGGCCTCCGTCTTCGCCTTGATCTCACCCTTTTCTGCAGATAGAGGATACAGGATGCTTTATTACCATTATGTACATACATATAGGAACTTGTTACAGCGTTACAGTGAAGTGTTTCTACAACATATAGTACAGTTAGACAGATGCACACAAATTTTAGTAAAACACATTCCATAAAGACATTCCTGTATGAATGTCATGTCAAGTGAATGGAGCCTGTTTAAAGCCATTATATTAGTGATGGTGGTACGGTCTTTTCTTAAGCAAATAGTTTGAATAATGAAAAGAAATGCAGTAAAATAAATATAAATAGTGCAGTTACCTAGATCTGTCTTCAGACTGACTTCTGAGGGTGGTTCAGAGTCATTGGGAACATTGATCAAGGTATAACAAACGTTCTCAGCGGCCGTCATGGTGCTGGAAGGATGATCTCTCTCCTCGCAGAACCCCAGTTACAGACTTCAGATGATTACTGGAAGTACATCAAAATAAATAATAAGAAATCATATCTACAAACCACAGTCGCATCTAAAAAGATGAGCGCCTTGATCTTAACGCCCAGCTCATTGTAACAGGCAGGCTTCTGTACTTTCTGTACTTTTGTCCCCACCAAATCACTTTATTCTGTACATACTGTGTATATTCTGATTATACTGTACATACTGTGTATATTCTGATTATACTGTACATACTGTGTATATTCTGACTATACAATTACATTTATATACTGTTGCAATAACTGTTTTGCATTTCTGGTTGGATGCTAACTGTATTTCGTTACCCTGGACTTGTACCTGTGTAATGACAATACAGTTGAATCTAATCTACTTCAAATCAACCTGTGTTTAGCAGTGACTGTGTGGCAGTGATCTCCACGTAGACAAGCCGCACCAGAGCAGGTAGCTAGGCTAGCACAGTTAGCTGGCTTAGTTGGCCTCAGTATTAGATCAGATCAATAGCATTGGAAAAAAGGACAGAGCAAAATCCTCAGTGTTCTTTCTATGCCCTGATCTGCGAGTGTCTTTGAACAGCTCCCTGACCTGTCATCCATTAGAGTCAACACGCTAGCTGGCTAACTTGCAATAGTGAAAATGGAGGATGCATAGATAGCTAAAGCTTGTTTCCCCCCGTAGACTTGGCGGTTAACAACCACTCTTGCACAACTGTTAAACATGATATACATCACATTACCGTAGCACACTTCTGTGACCTTACGAAATAGACTTCAATATCCCGTCTCGGTGTTGCATTTGTGGATGAATCGCTCGGGAGATGATGGTTCTTCTGCCCGTTCTCCACTTCCTCGTGACGTGGAAGGTTTCCTTCAGGGCCACGTCACAACTACGGCAAGCGGACAGGGACGTTTGCCAAAGCGGAGCAGGAATAAAGGAAGGAATTAATATGTATTGCGTTACTTCCTGCCTGACAGCGCAGCTTGTCCTGACAGTGCAGCCTGCAACGGCAGTGTCCTCACAGTGCAGGTCTGCAGCCAGGTGCCTCTCAAGCGGAGAGGGACCATAATGCCAGCCACTTATTAATGCACTGAGTAGCTGTTGCGTCTGTTACACATACAAGGCAGATCGATTTTTCATACCGATTTTTTTTCATACCGATCGATTTTTCTTACTGCACCACCTGTTCATTTTGTTCATTTTACACATCTGCTCATTGCATCATTTGCACTAACTGTACATACACGCAACCCTGTAATTTCTGTTTAATACTGTAGCATATTTTACTATACAGCTGCACATTTGTCTAAAATCACTTGAATCTGTACATACCCTGTATATTCTGATTATTCTGTTCATACTATGTATATTCTGAGTATACCCATATTTATTATATTCTGTTGGATTAACTGTTTTGCACTTCTGGTTGGATGCTAACTGTATTTCGTTACCCTGTACTTGTACCTGTGTAATGACAATAAAGTTGAATCTAATCTAATCTAATACCGGCCACTGATAGGTCTCCCAAATATTAATTATTATTATTATCCAAGTTTATAATTTGCACCTGATGTGACTATGATAGTATTTCATCACTGCAGATAAAAAAATGACCAGTCCAAGAAGTCAGAAAAAGATGTTTATTTTTAATAACAAAAACCCAAAGCATTAACCATCTAAATAAAATCATAATTAGCATTGTGTTGTTAACATAACAAGTTACTGTGAGTGGGCTAGCAGTGCAATAACATGGGGACATCATGCAGACGTATTATCTGCTGGCATAAGAGCTCTGTAGTTTCGACAGTGGAGCATGCGGTTTATGTTCACAGCTCCATGGGTTCGTCTGGCCTCTCTGCAGCAGGTTCCTCCTCTGGCTGGGCCACCTGAGGAACATGAACAGGCATCCACAGGTGAGGGGCCTGAGGGAGAGCTGAAGCTAAACTGCAAGACTCTGTAGAAAAGAGTTCACGTGTTTATGAGTTAGGGAGAAATGTGTGAATGCATGTTGTTACCCTTCTCTGTGGCCTCTCCTCTAGTCCTTCCAGGAACCGGGCCACAGCATCGTCATCATAGATGGTGAATTCCATGTCCTTACCGACAATCCCAACAGAAACATTCTGAAAGATTAGATTAGATTAGATAAACCTTTATTTGTCCTCCAGGGGTGGAAATTGCAGTTCACAACAGCAGCAGGGTAAAGTACAGCACATAGAGTTGCAGGGTAATATAACAATAATAACAATAACAATAGGCGAGCACGATAAAGTCCAGTATAAAAAAAGTAAGTAAGTAAGTAAGAACATGTATATTGGATGTATAAATCCTCAAATATACTGAAGTGATTTTTTATAAAGACCACCACATAATCACATACAGTGCTTCATGAATGGAGTCAGTTTGACCTGTCTGATCAGAGGAAATTGTAGGAATGAGTTTATTAGGCCCAGGGTTATGTCATGCCCTTTGATTTTACCTTGGTGGTGAGATCTTGCTCTGCAGGCAGAGTTTCTCTCAGACCACGAAGTCCATGTTGGACCAGATCATTTAGTTCACCTTCATAAAGAAAAAGAAAAGAAGCAATTAAACACAACTCAAACAACCAACACCCATGTTAGGAAAGACAGGATTCAAAGGGAAGACTCACAGTCCAGAAACGTGTCCATGTTTCTTTCCAGGTAGGTACGTGCTGACTGGGATCTGGCCCCTATGGACATGGCCTTGCAGTCAAAGTAGTTGGCAGAAGGACAGGTCTGGAAAATGTGGGGCCCCATATCCTGAAACAGAGCCAGCAAAAGTTTCTAATTACATTTCTTAAGTTCTTGTTATTCATGCGTATATACAAAACAAAATAAAACATCTTACGTCATATCCAGCGATGAGGAGTCCCACGCCATAAGGTCTTCTTCCATACCTCTGCGTTGGGATTTGGGTTTCTGAGAAGGAGTCAAGGTAGATCTCTCTATCCTGCTATAAGCAGGACATTTCAAAACTAGCTGCCAGACCAATCATTCCAGTTTCGGACCAAAACGTATTGTATTGAATTGTGAGATGGCTTAGAAACAAGGATACTACTTCCAATGAGGGAAACCAAGCGAGAGACAGGGAGCGGACGGTCAAAGACAAACCTGGAGTCCAGGCACTCTTGACGCATGAAGTTACTGAATGTAGAGGATAGAATAACAAGGCAGTCGCTTCTGTCAGAGCTCAGTTTACTGTAATAGGAATGCAGTAATCGACAGCAGAAGTTGCCCTCACCACAGAAGTCTTGCATCTGCAGTCAGGCCAGCGATGGAGATGCCTACATGACTGTCAACATGCAGAATTTTCTTCTGATGAGCAGCCAGCTCCGACTGAGCTCTCTGTGTAAAAGTGACAAAACAGGACTGTGGTACCTACAGTAAAACCTTGTTGTTATCCTATATATATGTTCACACCTATGAGCTACAACATTATGAACTCTGCCATTGTGTTCAGGCTTATCTGTGTGTTTGCATGTGCTTGTAAACTATGAAATGTTATAGAATGGGTGGCTGATGGCCAAGACAGCTACCTTCAGAGCCACCAGGACAGCATGCGTGCGGGACTTCAACCCCACAGTGGCAGAACCTTGTTTCACTGCTTCCATAGCATACTCAATCTGGTGGATGCGCCCCTAAAAGAAATGAAGTTGAAAATCTAAATAGAGAAAGCATCTGAATCTCATACACAGCTGAGTTGAATTGTGACAGTGGAAATGCTTCAACATTTTTTATAATTGTTGACACGATGCCAAGCAGACGCTGTTATGTATTACCTGGGGACTCCAAACAGTGACATCGTTGTCATATTGATTGCGGAACTGCAAGTCAAGAACATACACAGCCATAAAACATTTATTAGCAAACAAGGCATTCTATCAACTAGATTAGATTAGATTCAATTTTAATGTCATTACACAGGTACAATTACAGGGTAACGAAATACAGTTAGCATCCAACCAGAAGTGCAAAACAGTTATTACAATAAAATATAAATGTAATTCTACACTCAGAATATACACAGTATGTACAGTATAATCAGAATATACAGAGTATGTACAAATTAAAGTGATTTGGTGGGGACAAATGTACAGCTGTATTGTACAAGATGATACAGTAAATGATACTAGCTTCAGAAGTAACAATTTCACAAATATCACTACACACATGCAGCTAGCTACCGTGTGTAATCAGAATGATATACAGTTAAATGTATGTGAATTAATAATGCCATTCATTGTTAAAGCACAGCGTTTGAAAAAAACTTCAGTTTCTGTTTGAACCACAGAAAGGCTATACAGCTAGCCTAGCTTACTTGTGCTAAAAAGCTTACTCATAATAGTCTTTCAGTAGGACATTAAGATAGTTCTAAGTTAGCTTGAGCCTACGTGACTTAAACGCTTGGTAAGTCATGTTTTACACAGTTATAATTTGTGTTAAACGTGTGTATATTTGATTGCTAGAAATATTTGTCTAAAGTGGATTTATTCGCTTACCATGATTGAGCATCTACAGTCCGGATATAGCAGCTAACTGCTAACTGATTGGATAACTGCAATTTACGTCACATCCGGTCTCCCGGGCTAAAGCTACTGATGATTTTATAAAAAAAAAAAGATTTAACTGATGTTTCTGACAATACGGAGCTAGATATATATATATATTTCATTTGTATGGTGGTTAAATACTACATTCATAAAGAAAAATACCTTATTTTTGAACTAACTCTAAAGTCTTCCTTTAAATTACGTTTATTACAGCTTTTTTTCTGTATCCCTACTTGTTGTTTCTTCTTCAGTGTTTGTTTTTTTTGTCTGTTGAATGAATGTGCTAATAAAGAGATGATAAAAAAGTCAGTGCTACAGAACCTGTTTGAGCGTCTACTTTACTGACGTGTGAAAGATAGGCGTTTAGAGTGATCACCTGGGTGTAAATTAAACAAATCAAGGCCTACAGCCCAACACCATGGGAGTATAAGAAAGCGCACAAGTGAATGCACATCTAGGGAACTTCGCATTGGGGAAAGTTGTGAAACATGTTTTGCGTTGTTGTGTGTTGTCTTTGGGGAGCGTTAAGTGTGCATCAGCGTTGTATAATTTTATATATTTTACAAACTCTATGAAAAATAGTTGGATGAGTTTGATATGATTTAATTACTCTAGACCAGCTGTGGAGACATTGGAACATAGTCTGTCTTTTTGTAAGACATTGATGCAGGTTTAAGACGTTTTTTTAAAGCTTGATCCTTTATTGTGTTGGAATGTTATGTTTTTGTCCATCTAGAGACCATCAGTCTACAATAAAGTTGAATTTTATTGAATAGAATCAAGCAGAATCCAGTAGAAACTCATTCTGACAGCTGGCAGTTTATAAGTCTGTAGGCACGAGACCACATACACATAGTTTAATGGGGGAAAATTGTTAACATTTGGATTGTGTTTAACATCTATAAGGCAGGAGAGACCTGTGATTAAATACAATCGTATATGGACATTGGTGAATGACTTGACAGCGATACACTCCTTGGAAGTGCATTCATTTCAGCAGCTTTTGCATATTTAATAACTTATATATCACCACGTCATACACTCACCAGAAGTAACCTTTTATAACACCGGGACATGTTTTTATTATTTTATATGGCCCACTTTGTTTGCAGTGTTTAATGCAGAGCTCGTCTAATCTCTAGTTTCTGCAGCACATCTTCAGTTCTCCTGTAGACGGCGACACGGAGCCCATTTTCTCTAAAAACAACAACATTTCACCCTGTCTTTCTTCTAGTCCAAATGCTTGGGCACGTTTGAGTGACCATGGAGTACATTTGCCCATATTTAGTTGAACGTTGAGACGGCGGACAATAGTGGAATAAGGACACTTTTGGAGGGGGAATCGAGGAGCTCCAGTTAAAGACATGGCTGTGCGGGAAGAAGGAGAGGTTTTGCACCATAAAATCAGGCACCACGATGGGGTTGGGAATGCAAACAGCCCAGACAGCTTCAGGAACGGCTATGTGAAGAGCTGCGTCACCCCTTTAAAACAAGACCATCCGAGGGGATTTTTATTCCACGTCTGTAGGTTTTGCAATGAAGACATTGTGAAGTCCAAATTGTTTCGCGTTTCTGCCCTTTATTTGGGCGCATTTGCCATTTTGGCCACCTCGTTGCTGATTTCCAGGAGCTTGCAAAGTGACTTCAGCCTCTGGTATTTGCGGACTTTTCTGTCTGGTTTCACTCAGTGCATCAGCCCACTCTTTAGCATAGGCTGTGCATTTTTCTTTTTAACCTTCTATTTAAGAAGGAAAAAGAAAGAAACGAACACATGTTGGCTGGTGTCACTGCCAGCATCATGTTACCTAGGGGACTTTTTGGTTTTGCGCTTTTTGCAGTGGGGAGAAGACCAGCACCAGATCCAAATGGTGGGCAGGTTGTTATTTGTGTTGGGTTGCGTGGGTCTTCTAACACTGATACCCACGTTAAAACTCAAACACAGTGTTCTCATCCTGGTTTTTGCCAGTGTTGTGTGGATGGTGTCCTTCACCAGCCTGGGCTGCTTGACTCCCCTGTTGCGACCCTTCTTTGCATGCTTTGCCGGGGTCTCCGGCTCCCTTTTGGCGCTCTGTTTTGATCATTGTTACCCATCGAAGGACGCACCGAATCGGATCCACAGTTCCGAGGAGAAAGTCCCGGTGATCAGACCAAGGAGACGGTCCAGTTGCGTTTCTTTGGGGGAAACGTCGACCAGTTATTATGGCAGTTGTAAAATGCCTCGCAGACCTTCATTACCGTGCATATCCAGAGAACAGGTAGGTCCTGGCACAACTGTTTATTATTGTTTCAAAAGTAGCCTATTACTCAGCGAAAACACGTGTTCCAAGCTCAAAGGGAGAAAAAAAACAACGTTATATTTCATACATCAGGCCACATGTCACTCAAACCCCCAACAGCTGTAGCTGAATTATGTGCCATTGTCAGTGGAAATACACTATTGCAATGTCAATATTTCAGGATTGGCATGACAGATTGTAGGCCAACAACCTGACTACCAAGTTAGAAAAACAATGTTCTGTGTTATGGTCTTCCTATATTAGTTAATGAGGTATAATTGACTGCAACCAAGCAGGCCTGTTTCTAGGGGCCTAATTAGGCCTAGTTCATTGGATGATGCAGGCATGTTGCCTTGTTTTAATAATACAGATCAAAATACCATGTAGGTATGCTCCAAGGAAACACTGTATATTCATTTGTTTTTGAACATGGGTGAAGATGTCTGCATAACTGCATCTGTTTACCCCAACCTTACTTTTTTCTATTGTTTTTTTTGTTAGGCAAAATAATTTAAAGTTTGGCCAATAACATTTATGGAGTGTATTTTCCATTTCAAACACTCACTCGTCCACATTTTAAGATCACACTTGTTCTAAGACACTAAAAGGGTAGGCTGCTACTAAATGAAAGGACTGATGGAAATGTGTTATTATTAAAACAGCATCACTTGTCTGGATGTTTAAGCCTTTATTCTCTAAATATATTTTATTATGAGTTACATATTTTCATAATATATAGGAATTAAGAGGGATAAAATATTAGTAAATTTCCCTGAATAGGCTACATTGTAAAATGTGAGTCTTCTATTTGTCTCATACTCCCCTGACCTTATACAGCAGGTTAAGAGTATGTTAGAAAAACACTCAGTATATTTTGCCATTTTTTTACAATTCAATTATGAGTAACATAATTATGAGAATAATCTAACTATGAAGAAGCAACTTTTAAACATGTAAGTTTAACACCCATTTAGATTTAGCCTCAAGTCTATTTTAGGATGATTATTTTACAATTCAAAAAGTTTAGTATGATAGCATAAAATAGGGTGTACACAGGTGTATTAATTCATGTGTTGTCCTTAATTCTACCTGATGTTGTCCCTGCCTTGTACACTGACAGGGCGGATAATTAGGACCAGGTATTGATCAGTGAAAGATGTCACAGTCTGTTGTAGATACTGTAAATAGAAGCTGGATAGATAGTTCAACCTTGTTGACTTAGAATCACCCAAAACTGTGTCACTGGTTTGCCCAGGTGAAGGACCATGTTTGAACATTTCAGTCAAGGACTAAACCTGTGATGGTTGGCACGTATTATTTGCTGTCCACAGTCCAGTCTTGTCAGGTGTAAGCATTCCAATTTACAACTAGACTTGACATAGAACTTTTTTTTGTCAGAGAAGAACACTAAACAACATCCAGCACCACACATGTTATTATGGCACAAACAGGATGCAGTGTCGAGTTAAGACAGATGTCGTACATAGATAATTTTTTCTGCCTTCTACATGGCGTATCAATTGATCACCTTAATATCTGGAATCCAGAAATATATTATTTGCACCAAATATAAGCTATTTAGCAGAACATGGATCAGGTCATTTGATGTGTGGGCAGTTTCATCAACAGAAGCCAGAAGAGCATTATTTAAGCATAGTCATGGAAGCTTAATTACCACTTCCATACATTTCTCTTAATATCACTCACTGCCATTCTGGGTGTTTAGATCAATCAAGTATCATTATTCAATGTGTGTATTGTTTGATAAGTTAGACATATTATTTATGTATCAATACACATATCATATGACACATTTAAACATTTTATTGGCAAATTGAAATGAACAGTAATTGATATACATTAATCTTGTAGAATAATTTCAAATTATTATAATTTATTATTGGGAATATTTGTTGGGCACGGAGGGCACCTTTTGATGTGATTAGCAGCACAGCTAGTAACCCCTCCATAACCAAGCCTCTGAGTCGATTCCCCAGCACCAACCAGCAATGTGTTGTCGTCAGCATCATCGTCACCCTGGCTACTACGGCTTTCCAACCAGGAATGGTGGCTGTAGCTAAGGGTAGAAGGCTGTGTGCCTCAGATGGTCACATTGTCTGCATGCAGAAAGACACAATAACATGGGAGCCTGCTGGCTTTAGCAGGGGGGGAAGTCCCGCATGCATCCAGGATAGGCTCAGTCTGCTGTGAGGAAAAAAAAGAAGACAGCATATTCAAATTGTATTTTTGAATATGAAGGCCAAAATAATAATTACAATCACCTCGTTGCATAAAACCACAATTAGGTCATTTATCAGCAAAGGAAGGGGACTACAATTCATGTATACAGTGTTGTTTCTGGTGTTTTCAGTTTTTAATACACAAAAGTAAAGCTACTATAGTGCATGTGAAAACAAAACAAAGAATACTTCATGGGGCTACTATGTTATAAAGTATAATCAGTTTTACTGGTTAGCATTGTCACATGTTTTTCATGCAGGGATAAAGGGCATGTTGAACATACAATGGCTTTGGACCACAAATTAGCATGTGACG
The DNA here is from genome assembly GCA_030340665.1 of Neosalanx taihuensis. Classification (NCBI taxonomy): domain Eukaryota; kingdom Metazoa; phylum Chordata; class Actinopteri; order Osmeriformes; family Salangidae; genus Neosalanx; species Neosalanx taihuensis. The sequence continues at coordinate 12,332,060 of CM059295.1, forward strand.
CCCCCCCCCCCAAAAAAAAAAAATATATTTTTTTTTAATTTGAAAGAAAGTCAGTCAAGGTTGAACCATGACGTCAAGATGTTCTCCCCTGTGTCTTGGCGTCTCACAACATTTACAGAGCCCATCCAATAGGACTTGCCTCTTTGAGGCAAACTGATTTTAGTCATGAATCCCTGTATTTTTCCCCCCTCCCTGTGCAAGACTGTCGGCAAGTTGTGGCTTTATCGGCTCATCTTAAGCACATGAGGAAGTTTGTCTGTGGGTTTGGTATTGTGAGGCAGAGGAGGGGAGGGGGGGGGGTGGCAGCTGCTGAACGACTACTATCACAGGTGTTTGGCATTTCAGCTTATGACTGTTTTTGGTCCCAAAGATGAACACCATAACAATGTAGGCACCAACAGCGCTTTCTTATATCTGCCCACCTCTGGCTGGCACCCTTATTATGGAACAAGCAACACTTCAGTGCGCTGACGTACACAATGAAAGACATGGCTCTTGTTTAGCAGGTGGTATTCATGTTGGTTTTTTAATCTATAGATCACTTTCAGCTGTAATAATTTAGATGGATTTACCTTAGGGTTATCACGTGAGAATGTTAATGTGAACTGGAAAAGCAAGCATTAAAAGCATGCATTATTTTAAAGAAAAAAAATGGGTTATTAAATAGATGATTTATTCTTTGTTCTGTCTATCTAACTGATTACAGAGTGCCTACTAGGTAATAACATCACTGTCACCAGTTAACAGCAACATCCCTGCTCAAGGGTCCAAGGAACACTGGTAAACTGTCCACAAACTTTGCAAAACAGTAGGCGGTTTCTCTGTGTCTTCATCTTTGTGGATGTATGTCTGTAGCTTAGATGTATGGCAACAAGCTGTGTGTGAGCGAACACATCTGTTTGTCGTTGGTAAGATTTGTAAAGGTGTCAGACAGACAGTGAGGGAATGCCCTACATGGATGATTCTGCCATTTTGGAACTCTCACTATATACATAATGTATTAAAAAAGGCATGGTGAGACATCTGATTCATAATTAATGGTACAAGATGAGAGTGATCCGTGTTTTTGGTTCATTTGAGGCATCAACATGCTATACAATCCTGTCATCCTGAGAAGAGTTTCACAAAGAAAAGATAGCAAAAAAACACTTTCCAGTGTTCTTTATGGTTATGATCTATAATAGTATTAACTCTGATGTATTCATGACATCCTATCTGTTCATAAGACTCATTTCTCAAATACCGGTACCTTAAAATATATTTTAAAGTATTTTTGTATTTATTAAAATTGGTGAGTAGTCTACAATAAAATACAATAAGGGCTTGAGAGGTGGCTGAACAAAGCAGAACCTCTAGATTATGTCTCAAAATACCTCTTACTTCCCAGTTCAACTGTAACTCCACTGTAAACCCATCTTTATGCCTCGCATGTGAGGAAACTGTGCCCAAGTCTCTCTTTCACAGTATTTTCCAACCAGGATGCATTAAGCTACCATAGAGTTACAACAGGCTTTTTTTCTGTATGAGTTCACCAAATATCTCTGGTGACGAAAAATAAAACCATGATGTTACTCTCTGTGTCATTAAAGAACCATAAATACTCAACTTATATGGACAGAACTGTAATTACCATGTCAACATTACACCGCCATTTTCCACATCTATCTTTACAAGCCCTACTCTCATTGACGAGGTCTTCCACTCCATTCCACATCCAGATGCAGAAACCTCCTTTCTAGCACATCCAATAAGCAGTTGGGTGAGGACAGCGTGACACAATAAGTATGAGTGTTGTATGATGTCTCAGATGCACGGCCATGCAGCATTGTGTACCCTGTATCCTCCGTTGGGCTGTCTTTTGTTTCTTGGTGGAAGTGCTGGGTGGAGTAGCCCTGGTTAGCCCAGGGTAAAACCCACTTGACGGACCCTTTTTTGTGTAGTTAGTGCTCCCGGGGGGTGGGGGGGTGAATAATGCTCTTAACTAACTCCTATACATGAGGACTGGGCAGTAGACAGAGAAAGAGGAGGGGAGGGTGGAGGGATGGAGAGAGGGAGGGAGGGAGGGAGGCAGAGAGGGAGGGGAAGAGTAGGGCGGCAGAAAAGCAGAGTGCCTCAGCTGTCACGTTCTCTTGCTGTAAAGCCATGTGGAATGATATAACATTGACGTCACTACCCAGTGACGTACCACAGTGTGACTGCATAGCAAAAAAAAATAAAGAAAAAAGGCAAGTTTTGCTAATCGCCCTGTAGAAGTCGGTGACTGCCTTCAGCTCTGATGAGACAAACAGGATAGCAGAATGTTCCCCAGAGAAAACTGCAATTAAAGCTACCGCTGAACATTTTCTATAGGACTGACCGACTTTTATAAAAATATATGTAGATATATTACTTACATATTTCTTGGAAAAATGTGTCTGAAGAAATTGTGTTTAAATTCAGCACATTTGATCGACTACGTTAATGGATCATTTAATTCTCATCTTTAGCTGATGGTGCGAGTCTGTGACTGCTGGTCTAATGGTGTGTGTTAAAGAGATTGCTTGTATGCTTTGGCCACGTGTTTTTCTTCTATTTTTTTTCCAGAGGCTCCTTTGCTCAGTATTTCTAGAATTTATTCATTTCATTTATTCATGATTAATTATTTTTCTGACCTCATGTGAATATATAGCGAGGCATATAGAAGGATAATGTTTTAAGTGGTTGTTTTGTCAGTATATAATTGTTGCTTTGCTAGTTTGTTTCAGCGTGGCCCTACTGAGGCAGGCCCTCCTGTTCAGCCTTACTAGCCTAGCACTAGCCTTCACAGAACCCATTTTAGACATGCAAGCAAGGGAAATAACAGCCAGATTTTGAACAGTACTTTATGTTTCTGCCTCCAGTCTAAGGGCCGTATTTCTCACAGTGTTTGATTATCTTCATAATGTCCAGAATCACTGTTGAAATAAAATATTTACACACTACACCAAATTACCTCACTTAACACTTGAATTTTTATTTCATAATTTAATTTTTGAAACTCTTCATGTAACTTTCTTTTGATTTTAAATAAAGGAAACTTTTGGGGGGGAATCTGTGAGTCTGGCCATCCTGAGCCAGTTGTTGCATGAGAGATAATCAAATGAGATTTGAAATTGGGACCGTGGCAGCACCCATGCCCTCTAACTTCTCACACATGGAGGTTACAGAAGCCCATAGCCAGACTAGACACTGTCAGCCAACACACCTCCTGAACTCATTCAAAATGGATTAGGTGTGTTAAAGCTCCTAAAGAGATTTCATAGGCTGGCTGTAATGCAATAAATAATTGTATAAAAATGCACTGTCTACTACTTTTAACAACAAAAGATTGTGGAAATGGGATTGCACAATTTTTATTTTGTATTTTTGACTGTGGCCTTTGCAATTTGAGTAATCATTTGTTATTACAATTTACATAGTAACACGTTACACTGTAAAGTTTACATTGATGGGGAGAAAAGAAAATGTTACAAAAATAATTTTTGATGATTTAGTCTCCAGTGCTTTTTTGTGTTGACGTGTGCGACACAAGAAACACGGGCTCCAAAATTGTTTTTGTATTTTTATGTCCGTACTCCATGTGATAGCACTATCTCTGTGGTTTAGATCATCTGTTTCCTGTCATAAGTTTACCTTCAGCTGAGTGTAGATTTACAAATGGTTAGTTCTCAAGTGATCCGAGTCATTAGGAATTGTTTTGTTCTAAATTAGGGCTACTCATTGTCAACAGAAAGGCTCAAATGTATCCGTCAGTTACCATTTAAAATACTTGGTCTACTTACATATAGCGGAACACACCCCTTTGAAGTACTTAAAAACAACACAAGGGATATTAACAAAATATCGGAACTGAGGTTATGCCGTTGTTAATTCAGTAGGCGGCTTGGCAGCGGTGAGACTTGTTGAATGACGGGGTTAATGCGAGCGAGTGAACTAGCGCGGTGCTCTGTGTGTTCGGCTGACTGCAGAGCGAAACAGGATGCAGCGACTTGCATTGTCAGCCTGCTGCGGTGTGCAAACACATGAGGAAACGCAGGAGCGCGGGCACTCCAAAACCCAGGTTACCCTGGAAACGGTTTGCGTCATGATCAGCAGCAATTAGCTTGCAGCTCTTTAGTTTTCATGATAGGTCTGCCAGGGCCTGGCCCAGTTGCTGCTGCAAATAGGCGTAGAGAACAATGATCAAATCAAATCAAAATAAATGCACACACAGTTCACAGTGCACAGTGTTTTGCACTTGGAACATATTTCTTTTGTGGAGAAAGTTTTGGGGGGCAAACACACCTTTGTTCTGGTCAGAGAAAGTGAATTTGAGATGAGCCCGGTCGCGGCCCCTACCATATGCTTCTTTGTCCATGTTGATGTGGTGCTGTGTTCTTATCTGAGCCCATCTGTCTTGCTGTGTGCATGTGCGAGCGAAACAAAGTTCCTGGTGCGTGACGAAAGGTCGTTAACGCCATATTTGAGCTGATAAGATTTTTTTTCTTGGACGAGCTAAACTGTTACTGGTAAACAACAGTAGAACAAGTAGAAGGACAAAATAAAGAAGCATTAGAGGAAGACAAAAGAACGGACTGTCCCCTTTCTGCTAATAACGCATAAACACACACACACACACACACACTAAGTAGGCTGTATCAACCACCCAATCAGCACTCATTGGTTTTCAAGAGGAGCTGGGATTCTCTGCATGGCTCCTATCGGACACTTGATTGCACCATAAGGTTCCCAACAGTTCAAACACGTCAGGTAGCCTAGTAGCTTTTAAGTCCAGAAGGAGGTTGTTGAACCTTGCCTGTGTGTCCAGTGTTTGTTCAGCCCAGTGACTGGGTAGCACTGAGGCAGGGCAGGGAATGAGGAGGAGGAGGGGGCCGGGGGGGTGACTGCCGAGGTGAGATCAGACTGCTGCTCTGACGTAGGCTGGCGCTGGTGGTCGAGATTTGAGTACTAGGATGGTGGTTAGCCCTGGAGAGAAGAGGGAGGGGAGGCCGCTGTTTTCATTCATATCAGCTTCTTTAATAAATAGTGGCTTAGTGGGGCGGGCAGCATGGTTTATGGCTATTCTCTTTATAATTCTGCTAATAACAGTTATGAAAAAAATGGCTGTGCTAAATCATGGACATTCATATGGATAGGCATTGTAAATTAAAACGGTAAAATTCCCATTTCCCTAGCCGAAACAGAGACAGAATGCCAAATGGTTAGACATATTTGGACTGTTTGCTGGTTCAAGTGAAAATCTGTTACATAAATCTCACTAAAATACTAAACAGAAATGTAAGTGTTCCCAGTCCTGATGAAACTTTTGTTGCCTACCCTTGCTGCTTGCTCTCTTTTCTTGCCTCCCCCCCTCCCACCCCCCCTCATTGAAAACAGTGTCAGCACTGCCGGTTTTACACCAAAAGGTTGTTGCTAGGTGACGGTTGACGTCAGTGGCAGCTACAGAGGAAGGCTTGTGTGTTTGCAGCTGAGGGCAGACCCCACTGAAAAGGCAAAACTATGAAGCCATATTAGTCAATTCAATGAAATCCCAAACATCAGTTAATGACGGCAGCCTTCTTTTTTTTTTTATAACTCTCAGAATTGTAGACACACATACTTAGTAGAAGTGACACAGATTTGTAGAAACTATCAGCCTTTCCTATCCCCACCCTCTTTTCTTCTCGGTCTCTTTACTCCTTTGGTGTCTCCTTTTCACCCAGTTTTTCACCCAGTTTGTTGCTTTTTGTTTTAGTTTTGTGCTGTATTTGTCTCTTACTTTCTATCTCGCCCCTGCTTTCTCTCTCTCACTCTGTCTCTTTTTTGTATCTCTCTGTCTCTTTTTTCTTCTCTTACACACGCACACTCACACAGAGGCTCAAATGCTCTAGCAGGCCCCCCCCCCCCCCCCCCACACCATTTTACAGAGCCAGTGACGTAAGTGAGATTTTGTGGTGAGAAGGAAAAAATCAATCACTGGTGTCTAAGGAAGGTCTGAGGAAGGCTCCAGTGAAGTATCTCCCTCGAGGTATCTCCCTGTCTGACCAAGGTGGACCTGGAGCCTGCTTGCCATTGTTTAGTGTAATCAATTCCCAGGAACCCATATCTCTCTCTCTCACACACTCGCTCTCTCTCTCTTGCTTTGTAACTGTACATTACTTGTATGTGTGTAATGAAATTAAAGTTGCATCTAGTCTAATTTAATCTAAAGAAGATGACCCGTCGCTGTTAAATTCAGCGTAGTGTAGGATATTATTCTATAGTTTTGGTGAATTGACAAGGAGTTGACAGGAATATTTTCCGGTATGGCCTAAGTTCAGGTTTTAAGTGTCCAAATGCCCTTTAAATCTGAAGTTCTTCACGGTTGCAAATACCTCAGCACGGTCTGTCTTTGTTTCTGTTTGGGGGGAGAAAGAAAAAATAAGTTGAGCAGCAGCAGTGTCAAAGGTTTAGCAGCCTCTGAGGAGGACAGCTAACTCCGGGGCCCTCAGGTAGCTGTCGTTCTGGGGTTCCTCAGCTTCGGCCTCTAGATCAGCTGGCCTGTCAGAGTGTGTCCCTCTGACCAGAACACAGCCCCGGCTGAGAGGCTGCCTGCTTAACAATATGTCAACGCTCCAGAGATAAAGACAGCAAAAAAGATGAAGATGTCAGTAACTGAAAAGCCACAACTGTAGCTTTGTGTGTGTGTGTGTTTGTGTGGACCTCTGCCTAGCCGAGGCTGGATGAGTGCGTCGAGCCGTACATGTCTGCAGTGTCAGTTATGAATGACGTGTGCTGGCGTTATGAGATAAGCAAGTGACGGGGGAGGGGGATGCGAGGGGAGAGCTATCGCTTTGACGCAGCCTCCTCTGATACCGGAGGGAGAGGGGGAGCAGGGGGAGAGGGCCAGTAGGGTGAAGAGAAGCCAAAGAGGCATGGATGGACATCAGCATGTAGGCTACTTATAGAGCAGGCCACGAGGCTCACAATCAGAGGCTATAATGTCACCGTTCTCCACCTCGTGAGTGCCCAGCGATATCAGGCCAGCCAAGCTCAGATGAATCATTTGGGAAGTTTGTTTGATTTGGGAATTTTTCACAAACATACAAAGTCTCCATAATATGGCCACTTGCGTCAGATAGTTGTCCTTTCGCAAAGCTTAAAATTCCACCTGGTCTCTCTCTGGGCCCTGTGGCCACCCACTGTGTGTGTGTGTGTGTGTGTGTGTGTGTGTGTGTGCAGCGTGTGGAGTTTTTGTTCGGTGTGGATGAAGGGTACTTAGTGTTCCAGTGTGCGTCTTGGGTTGCTGCAGATCATGGATGGATGGCAGCAGCTGATGCAGCTGTGTGTCCATAACGTCTGCTGTATCTGTGTTCCCTCTCTGTCAGGAAAGACGCACCATCTAGCCAGCCTGCTTCAGCTACATACGCCCCCCTCCCCCACCCCCAGAGGCCCCCACATGCCCTGGCACCAATACCAGGTGGGGAGCTGGGCCCTGGGCATGGCCAAATGGCCACTCAAGCTGCCTGGGCTGGGGGCGAGGGGTTGTGACTGGGGCATGATGGATTCCACCCAAGACAAATGCTAAAAGTGGCTTAGTCATGCCGCCCCGACCGATATGTCACTTTTGACGTCGGCTTTATCCGTCTTCTGAGCGTCAGAAACACTTGCTAGCACTTGTTTTGAGGAGGGGAGGAGGAGGAGGAGGGGGGGGGTGTACTCGCTCGCTCCAACGGAGTGATGAGTAGGAGAGTTCGACACGGGGTCTGTCTTTGGGAGCGCACGTGGAGCAAATGGACGCCACATGTGTCCTTTCAGTCTGCAGCGAGGGGAAGACAAAGAGGGAGATCCTGCCGTCTCTCAACAGCTTGACGTGAGGCGCGGCGATAAAGACACCCTTCACCGCATCGGTTCATCTGCTGTTTTCGTGCCGCTGTCTGAACGACACACTCTCGCTTGTACCGAGGCGATGACTTTTTCCCTCCAATTAGATACTAATCTGTCAAGTCGATCGGCAAAGGCGGGGGGGGGGTGGGGGGGGGGGGGGGGGAACTGTGCAAGGAAGACGTGGCGGCAGTGAGAGAGAGGCTGACCTATTGCCGCCCATCCCAGGTTGTGTGTGCGTGCGTGCGTCTGCGTGTGTGCTTGTGCTGCTGTTGCCGTGCAGGGTAGACCTGAACCAGTTCTGCCGTCTGAGTTTGTATGAGTAACACTTGACTCACATGACAGGGTTTGAGTCAGCGTGCGCTGCCTGGGATGTTGCTGTGTAGCGTGGGGTCTGGAGGTAGGCCCGAGCCGTCAATGCACACACCTGGGGCCCAGATCTCCTTACCTGGCCTGCAGCACAGTGTTCGACTCTCCCAGCTCAGCCTGCCAGGAGGAGCTTGTGCATGTTCGTCATCACTGGTAATGGAACTGAGTGTCCCGAAGGGGACTAGGGTGTCTTTGTCCCAGGCAATGGCCCTCAAGCGGGAGGCAGTGTTCAGGTCGACGTTTTTAAGTGAGCGTATATGTGTCTGTAACACAGTATGTTCAGGGCCCTCTTCATATTGACCGTCACAAATTTGTACATGTCTCCCCCTGCCCCCCCCCCCCCCCCCTCCCCTCACACAACCACCCAAACATAGATTGTTGCATGTTATTTGCGTCCTTTTGTTCGGCCCTGTTAGGTTGATCGCAGGGCTTATTGTACGCTGACGAAACGGACCGCATTAAAGTTGACATGACTATGCCCTATCCGGTTTGACATTCAGCTTTTTTAATAGACCAAGAGCAATGTGATTGGAACATCCTGTGACGAAGGACACACACATATTTTGAAATGTTGCTACTTGGGTTACAGCTCCAGTCCTATGCCGTGCCACTTGTTAGCTGATGTGCTGATGTGGTGTGTGCCCGCTGGTATTCCCCCCAGAGAGGGAGGGAAGTGCGTCGACCCTGTGGCGCTTCTAAACGACTTCAGAGCGTGGGATTGCGGTGTTCTCAGGACAGGAAACGATGTCGTGTACACGTATAATTTTTTTTTCATGACCAACTAGATTCAGGCGATCGGGATTCGACCGTTCCCAGACTTGTGTGGTTAAGATGCGTATATAACTGGAGAGAAACCCTCCTTAATTTAGCCAGCGGTACTGTTCCACAGGGAACAGAGAGTACAAGATGGTAGCCAGTGTAAACCAAACCAGTTTCTCAATAGACGTCATATACAGAAAATTCCTCACCCCCCTTCCCCCCACCCCCCCCCCCCCCCCCCCCTTCCTCTCTCCCTGTTGTCTGTGTTTCGTGTCTGCGTGTTCCAGCGACAGGTTCTCTGTGTTCTCCCCTGGCAAAGCAGACTGGCAACACAGCAGACAGCCAGGGACACTTCCCCTTCATTATGCTCTCGCTAAACACTCGGGAATCAGCCACCAGCACCAGCTCATCAGCACACCCAAGCCCCTCTCTCCCTCAATAACAATCACAACTCGCTCCTTCCACTCCAACCGGGGATTTTGGTGTCTCTGCTGCATCGTAAACGAGGCGCCAGAACTCCAAACTCGACCACGCTGATGATGTCACCAGTGAGGCTCTGCTGGAGTGGCCCCCAGGGGCCTGGGGCCGGCCCCTGGGGACAGGATGGTCCCCTGAAGCGCTTGCCCAGCCACACTGACGCATCACTGCTGATGTTTCCCTCACTGATTCCACCGCAGACAGATGTCCCGCAGGTGAAGAGACACAGACCGGCTGCTGGCATCTGGTGGCACACACACGTAGGCACACACACTCCTATGCACGCGCGCACACACTCGCCTGTGGTGCCCCTGTGATGAAGATGTTCAGGGTGAAGATATCACCCCCCCCCCCCCGGTCACAAAGGTGTTCCGGGCTTAAGCCTATCAGTATTCTTCGATTTGTCAGTATTCTTCGATTTGATCCTCCCAGAGATCGGTATAGGGCTATTACAAATAAACAGTTCAATTAATTTCAGAAATTTGGAAGTGCTATTTAGTTTGAGTTACCAATTGTAATCAGAGTTTGACGAGCGGTGTAGATGCAGTCCTACTGGATGTTCACAGAACAGAGTGCGAGCTCCAGAGGTGACAGCTTCGATAATTGAGTAGAAGGAAAGGCTGTACCTGCTGCTGGTGGGGGCCACTTGTTTGTAAATGATTTACTGACAACAGACAATTTTTCTCAGCCTGTGTGTCTTACTCTCAGGCTACTCTTACGGCTCGCTCACTCTTTCTTTCTCTCACTGTTTCTCCTTCCCTGTCTTCCTCTTTCTCTACCTCTCTCTTTGTGTCCAGCTCGATCTGTCTGTACTTCCCCCAGCTCTCTCTTTTGCTCCGTTCCTGGCCTTGATATATTGTCTGTGTTCGTGTGCTTGTTATTGGCCTGGGTTACAGCAGGGCTGAGGCTGACTGGCTGACTGGCTGACTGGCTGGCTGGCTGGCTGACTGGCTGGCCAGTGTTTATGAGAGAAGCCTGCTCTGATTCCATGATAAAGCCAGATGTTCCCTTACAAGGCTCCCTCCAGCCTTGTGGATCTGGCACTCATGTCCATATCAGGTATACTCTTCCTGTTCTGCTCAGCGCCTCCCTTCCAGGCCTGCTCTATCCACAGAGCCTTCTGATTGGCCAACACCAGGCCGAAACGCAGATGGCTGTGAAGGACAGTAGGGAAGTGTTTATAGACTGTCATACAGAAACACTTCTGGATCCAGCAACCCTGTGACCTCGCTGCATACATGTGTGTCGAAAGTTTGCATAACAAAGTTCCAGTCTGGAAAAGAGCAACGCACATTTTCTATTTAGCTTCTCAGGGTGTGAGGGTTGTCCGTGAATGGCTGGATGTCCAGATGGAGGTGCTGGTTCTAGGCTGGGTCTGTGGGAGGGCGTGGAGCTGACCCTGTAGGAGCTGAGGAGCGCACCGCCCTCTAGCCTGCAGCCAGGTTTCCCAGCTAATTACAGCATGTCCAGTCAGTTGAGGGCCACTGATTACTGTCTGCACCACCACAAACACACAAACCTCCCTACCGAGAGAGAGGCACGGCAGACTGCAGACTGCCCGTTGGAACTGGAGTCGAATGTTGCGAGGAGACGCTGTGAGGTGCGACCCAAACATGCAACGCAAATTCTATTCGAATCTGCACACTTTGTGTTCCTTCGCAGTAACGTCACAAAGACAAACAGGGGAAGAAAAAAGGAGGAAGACGTGCAATAGAGAGAGAGATAGAGAGGAGAGAGAGAGAGAGAGAGAGAGAGAGAGAGAGGGGTGCCGATTAGAGGCGGACTGAAAGAGGCAGAGGAAGACTGTTCTTCTCAACATGATGTCTTGGTTATATATTTCTGCAGGAGGAGTTCAACAGTAAAAAGAGAACAGGGAAGCCCACTGAGGCACCCCTGTAAATTATCTCTTCATAAATTTCAGGTAACATAAAGTCTGGCGTGTCCGCCGTGAGAAGAGTACGTTTAGTGCGTCACTGGGTCAACGCGGTCTCTTTGATAATTGCTTGTGTTAAAAGTAGATAAACCCTGGATCTTTTTATGAACATGCAGATCAACGGCGCAGACTAAAGTAGAGCTTATCATTGAGAAGGACTATTCAAGCTATTTCTGCTGCCAGGGCAGTCAGCCAGTGAATTTGTCACGATCGTACAGGCCAGTGTGTTCCAGCCTGTGGCGAGTGTGTGTTACTCAAGTTCAGGGTCAACAGTGTATATTAAGCACAGGTAAAACCTAACCTGCACGAAATGCACACTGCCAACAAGTATGTATAGGACTATGATTGACCATGTGGTTTGTAATAAATGCAGGCTCAGCCTGTAACATGCGGGGCTTCAATCCCCTTTACCTCTGCAATGACCTCTCTGTGGTGTCCACACCTCACCTCATTAAAGGCCTTTCACTGTTCTCTCGGAATTCAGACTGGGGTGCCGATTTCACATCAACTTTGTGTCGTTTTGCTGGATATTTCCTCCGTTTGTTTATTCGCCCGAAAATCCTAAATTGGGGCTCTCACTTTTTGAGGAAAAGATTTGTGTTGGAAAAAGAAAAGTGGAGTTGTTCTTCTTTTGTCTGTGTGTAGCTGTAGAAAACAAATTCACCTCAGCACTCTGACCATACATTTGACAACTGCTAACTTTAATCCAAGCTATATAGTAAAATCCATTAAAGTAATACTTATCTGGATTATTTATAGCATTCATTTGTTTACATTTTTTATTTTTTTAAATGTTGTATCGTATATAAAAATATATATACATATTTCAATCGAACACTTGTGTATGGTTTTGGGGGCTGAGCTGTTGCTTTGCTGCCCAGGTGAGTGCGTGCAGTCCTGGATCTGACAGAGCTCAGCTCTCAGCCACAGGACGGAGCTCTTCAAGCTCAGCTTCCTAGGAAAGGTCCTTTCATGATAATTATCACGTTCCCTTTCCCCAGCAGAAAACACTTGTATTACTTAGGCTGCTTGATTTGAATAACGGTCTGATTACCAAACAGATTCTGTTATATATTTATTTTTGGGACAATATTTCAGGAGAAGACACTCCAAATGAACCCCAAAGCACAAACAGTTGATTAGTTCATCATCGTGCGTTGGAGCTAGTTCATAAACGACGTCCTGAAGTGTGTGAGTGTTATCAGTGATGTCGTCCTGTAGAATGCCGGTAAATGACCCACTGCAAAATACTCGTGGGCTATTTCAGCGTGAAACATGCCATTGTGGGAAAAAGTTCATCATTGACGTAATAGGGGTCGACCCTCGTCAGATTGTGGCTTTTTTGTTGTTCCTGCAAACACGTGTTTGTCATTATGCAAGCTTTGCTCTGTCTGGCACACTGCCAGGAGTAGGAACTGCAGCTAGGAGAGGCAAAGCTGACAGTTGAGCTGAGATTTTCTACTCTAAATAAGCTCCACATTCTTCTTGTTTCAACATAATACCCTGTCAGTGCCTCCTCCGCCCTGCTTTCCTTAAAACAAAAAAACAAAAGCAAAAAAAACAAAAGAATCATCTAAGAACACAGATAAATGTTCTGCTGTAGACTGGGCCCGCGCTAGTTTGTTCTTCTGTAATCTGTCTAATTTTTGGGGTAAAGTTTTTAGTTTGGGCTCCTAAACTGATTCTAGGGGTGATGGGAGCCTGATGAGCTGTAGGAGCTGTAGGGGAGGAGGGGACCTGGGTCAGCTCAGGCCCTCACAACAGAGCAACAAGTTCAGCTTCCATCTGCTTGATTGGGTTCATTGCGTCAGGTCCTCCAAGCCTCCCCTCTCTTTTCCCCCTCCTCCCAACTGAGATCAGTCGAACTTGCCGGCGGTCCACTGGATGGCCGAGCTAGGGTGGCCTGGTAGCCTAGGGAGGCTGGGGAGGAGGCTGAGGAGGAGGCAGGAGAGGAGGCTGGGGAGGAGGAGCCAAGACACAAGTCTTCTCTGACCCTGACTGGCATTCCCAGTCCCCTCTGACCTGTTTCACTCTCTGAGTCCCAGTCCATCTCCAAGTCCAGCCCCAGTACCTGGCCCCAGGCCCCAGCCTCAGTACCTGGCCCCTGGCCCCAGCCTCAGTACCTGGCCCCAGGCCCCAGCCTCAGTACCTGGCCCCTGGCCCCAGCCTCAGTACCTGGCCCCAGGCCCCAACCTTAGTACCTGGCCCTTGGCCCCGGCCTCAGTACCTGGCCCCAGCCTCAGTACCTGGCCCTTGGCCCCGGCCCCAGGACGGTGGTTAGAAGGGAGGTTCAAGCTCTGGCTTTTCCATCTCAGTAATGTACAGTCGTATTTCTTCCCCCCTCCCGTTATTTTCATTTTTGGCGTGCTCTGCTTTCTCTCTGTCAGTTCCCCTGGTCTCTCCCTGTAACGGCTGTTCTGGCTGTCACACCCAGGCAGGGAGCCAGGAAGCTCCCACCCCCAGCCTCCTACATGGGGATCACATGGAGGGGAGCGAGGCCGGCTCGGCCCTTCCACCTGACCCACGTAAACAAACAGCAATGGCCATGCCAGATGAACGCTCCTGGAGACGGAGGAAGCAGCGTCTGATGAGAACTCCGGCTGTGGCCAGGCGGTGTCCAGACTATCTGCAGTGCTAGCCTGTGCTGTTCTGGGGCTAAGATCCTGTCCTGGACTAGCTCCTGTATCTTATGGTACTTTGTAGAGGCTGCTCTGAGCCACACAGGGATTTAACCACATCATTATGAGATGGGCGAACCTTGAACCTCTTAGCAGAAATAAATATGGACTAGCCTAGTTCAGACACTAACAAACACGTTCAATATATCAAAAAGCCATCTCGACACACACAGACGTACGCATACACAGTGCTAGGCTTTATTGCAGTTTTGTTTCATAAAATGTCCAGAGCATGCAAATTGGTATTTAGTCCATAATCTTGTTTATGTGTTTTTTGTTTTGTTTTAATAATCGGGTTTTGAGCACTTATGAAGCCAGACATTGTTGTGTTTAAAGGCATTGGCAAGGCACAAAATGCGCAAACAGCGGATTCTGAGAAGGGTATTTTAATGTGTTTCGACTGTCCATATTATTGTGATTACACTGTACACATGGTTTTAGTGCTCGGAGTGGTCAATAACACTTCAGTTGTGCCGTGGCAGTGGGTTCCTGTGGTCCCCTGGGCACGGACATGGGTCAGTGACTGGCCAGCGTGTTGCCAGAGGAACAGGTAAGGCTAACGGGGGGAGCCAGTCTCACACACGCACCTGAGCAGAGAACTGACGGAGGGGTGCGAAAAGAGAGGGACGATGCCGTCCCGCAGCCCCTCTGCCCGACTCCCAAGAATTTTCCACGCTCCTGCCAGGTTGCCCTGACGACATGGTGGACTGACACCCTACCCCCCTCCCCGGCCCCCCCCAGCCAGCGGCCCCGTTGCCCCCCCCCCGTGCGGGCTCTCGTGGCTCCGTCTCTGGCGGAACCTAGTCCTATATAGGACAGAACTACCAGGGGTATATTCTGGCTATGTTCAGCTAGTGGAACAGAACACACACTCTGCCTCACACACACACACGCACTGCAGGGCAGTGATCTAGTTAGCTCTGCCTTCCCCGACTAAAGTGTTGAACCAGGCTACGGTGATTTTCTTTCATTTATTTATTTTTTCTCGCTCCCTCAGCCATTCATTCAATGTGTCTTCTTTTTCAATCCCCCCCCCCCCTCCATTGTATGTGTGCATACATTTGTGGG
Organism: Neosalanx taihuensis; assembly: GCA_030340665.1. Taxonomy (NCBI): domain Eukaryota; kingdom Metazoa; phylum Chordata; class Actinopteri; order Osmeriformes; family Salangidae; genus Neosalanx; species Neosalanx taihuensis. The sequence continues at coordinate 12,347,204 of CM059295.1, forward strand.
GTGTGTGCGTGTGTGTGTCCATGTGTGTCCGCAAGACTCATTTCCCCTCAGATGTGCCTTTGTGTGTGACAGTGAAAGCCTGTCCTCATTAGAAGGGTGTGTGCGTGCGTGCGAGTGCGCACATGTGACGCTGGCGGCTGACGTCAGCGCTGCCCTGCTCCTCTTAATACAAATCTCCTGCCTGCCAGTGTCCCCCTTTCTCCGCTCCCCTGCACAGTCATTACCCTGCTTTTATGATTGCTAGCCCTGACCCGATCTCGCAGCCCGGTGCTAGTGGCTGGGTAATGTGACACACAGGTGTAAGAGTACCCTGCTCTCCCCCCCCCCCCCCCCCTCTCTCTTTCTCTCCGGGCTCGGAGGAACCTGCCCTGTTTCAGGGGAATAACAGACGAGCACGTCACTAGCCTCTCCGCAAGCAGCGTGCGCTCGGGTTGAGTGGGACGGGGAGGGGGCAGGGGGGAGGGGGGGGTGGTCGGAGGAAGGTTCCCTTGCTGTTCATACGGGCCGTGGTAAACGGCAGGGCCCCGGGTCAGCTGCTGGCAGTGGTGGTTTGACGAGGATGAAGGCAGGGTGCTGGGTGTGAGCGGGCGTTTTTGGGACGCGCTGCGCGGCTAGCCAGCGCGGAGCTGTTTATCTGGCCACCATAACACCCCCCCCCCCCCCCCCCCCCCCCCCCCCCCCGGCCGTCCCCCCTCCTCATGCCGGCCAATCGCAAAGAGGTACCTTCAACATATATTTTCGTGTCACTCACAACAACAACAACAGGAGTTAATGCCAAAACACACAATCCACGGTCAACTTGACAATTTTCTCATCTGGGTGGTACCAGAACATTCTGGAATAGCACTTCTAGAACCTTATGGATCGTTAGCCTCATCATCTGATTGGCCCAGCTTGTTGGGTCGCCCACAGCCCATAATACTCGGTACTATTTAGCATAGCTTAAGTAAATAGATGGAGAGCCCTCACTGTTTGCAATGGCACCACACCCTCAAGCACTTAATTGCAGTGCTTATGTCTCAGTTTATTTGGTACTCGTAGCATGTTTCTCCTAATAATACACCCAAGAAAAAGGCCTTTCCTTTCTTGGAAAGGTACAGATTATGTTGTCTGACCTGGACTATAGGGTGTGTGTCAACAAGGAATATTTGTTTTTGTAAGGTAGTAAAGCTAACAGGCAGCCAACATGGCCGCCCTCCTCCTGTCAACGATAAGCAGCACTTCCGCTGGTTCTTTCACCAAGCCAGCCTGCATTCTCACGAAAACAAACGAGAGGCATCTCCTGTTTTCTTGTGTGTCAAATACAAATTTGGAACGTGTGTGTGTGTGTTTGTGTGTGTGTGGGGGGGGGGTGCAGGTGTGTGTGTGTGTGTGTGCAGGCTTGTCGTCACGTGAGAGAGAATGTGCCCGTGTGTGTCCTCAGGCTCGCGGACACGGACAGACCTGTTTTTGCACGAGGGTATTGTGTGTGTGTGTGTGTGTTCTGAGGCGTACACACGCAAACATACCTTTTTCTGTGTGTGTGTGTGTGAGGGGCGGGTGTGCAGAACGACACACGCGTCGTTCGAACAGTAGGTTCAGTCTGCCACATGAGCCAAGCAGACGTATATACTGCGTCATCCACATGACTCCATGACAGCCTGTTACTACCTTCCCTCTTTTTTTCTCTCTCTCTCCCTCTCTCTCTCCCTCACGCCTCACCCGCTCTCATTTTCTCCCCCCCCTCACCTCTCTCTCCCTCCTCTTTCCCCCCTCTCTCTTTCCCTCTCTCTCCGTAAACAAGCAGACGTCCAACAGATCTCTCCTCCGGCCCCTCTCCCGCCATCCCGTTGCCATGGTGTTTGGGGCATTGTTTGCCGGCCGCTCTGTCAGGTTGCCATGGCAGTGCTTATTTGCCGTGCTAAATGTTTGGCTGCGTTGTACAGATGCTGATGACAAACACACAGCCTCCCGGCTCTGATCAATGGAAGAGCCTCTGATTGGAGAGGAAGGGGCCGCGGCGATAGGCAGGCAGGCAGAACACAGAGGCAGGCAGACAGGTGGAGACGCAGACAGGCTGGGAGAGGTCCTGAGATGGAGAGACAGACAGGCAGGCAATTAGACACAGGCAGTCAGTCGGACAGATAGACAGACAGACAGGCACAGCTTGATATGGACTGGGTCTGTGATGTAGAGATGCATGCCTGTCATTTAAAGGTTCCATACTGTTTATAATATGAATATGCATTACACTGAGATCCACTGTCAGCACAATTTTCTACATCCTTAAATGCTACTCCTGGATTCGATTCGGGAGATACAGTGAAAGCAGCCTGGTCTTACTGGTTTTGATAGCGATCAGTCTTGGAGAGTCTTATTCCTCTCGCCTCCGTCGCACCCCCTGGTGGTGTGCGGAGGGGCTGCGTGTTGCCTTTCTCCCCCTGCGAGCGGAATATTTCCTCTCTGGCTTTAACATGGCGACCTGTGCTCTCCTATGAGGACACAGGGAAAGACAGTGGTAGCATGAGGCTCGATAGCACGTTCTCCTCTGACACACAGGCAGGCCACGCACTGGCAGGTTCAACACGCCTGGCTGTTTTATACCACATCATTTCTGTCTCTGTTTTTAAATGTTTATAGTATAGATAAATGTGCTTGTGTGTATGCCTCAGATGTGAGTTTCAGACAATGCATTTCGCTTTAGATGGCATGTTTACCAGTTGCATCCATGTTAAAAGTGTTGAACCAACAAGAGCGACTGAATAAACAGAAAACTAAACTAAAACTAAGATCCGGAATGTCAACTTTCCAGTTATGTGTCAGTTCCCACAGTGTCACTTGAACTTTTAAATAATTCAGTTGACTGTCCCACAGCTCGGGCCCCATGTGTTTTACTGTAGCGTTCAGGCAGCTCCTGTTTGATGACTGTTTTCTCAGGCAGACACACACATGCCGGAGCTGGAAATGTTGCCGATTGACGTAGTTGCGGGCAGATAAGATCTCAGAGCCTCGTTGTTGACGCCTCTTTGTGGTTTCAGTGGTGGAGTATTGTACCAAACTTTGGTGCTTTCTGCGAAAGGTCTAAGTCAGTTCTTTGTAACCTCTGCGAACATTATCTGCAGTAACACATTATAAAAGTATAATGCATATTTTGGATGCTTGTTTATGTCTGATGTTTTCACTTGAATGTCACGTTGCTGTTTCACTACCAGTACTTAACAACACATGCACTTTACCCACTTGAAAATTTCGACTTTGCATGACCCGCACCCATGGATGCTGGGAGACTGTGATGTGGCTCCCAGGCTAATGCTGAGCATCTCTGCTGTGTTTTCAGATGATCCTGTGGGACTGGGACCTGAAGCAGTGGTACAAGCCCCAGTACCAGGTCAGTACACTGTGGAGGAAAATAATTTTCTGGTGCCTTTCTGTCTGTGTGTGTGTGTGTGTGTGTGCAGGGGGGTGCAGGTCAATTTCTTAATCATGCCTAAACCTCGAAGTTAAAGGCCAATTTCAGCTGGAATAAACCAAAGCAAGTTGCACCATTAGAAACAAATAGAGACAATGATGGGAAAAGGATGGGTGAGGCAGATGAGAGGAGGGAGAGTCAGAGGAGGGGTGAGGTAGCGAGTGTAAGAAGGAGAGGGGAGATGGAGGGAGATGTGGTGAGGCAGGGGAGAGGACGGATGGGGGGGTGAGGCAGGAGAGAGTGAGGCTGAGATGGTGAGATGTAGGGAGGAGGGTGAGGCAGGGGGGAGACGGTAGAACAAGGGAGGGAGGGAAGGAGTGAGAGAAGGGCGAGGTAGAGGGAGAGAAGTGGGGAGGCCGGCGAAGAGGAGTGGGGAGGCAGGGGGAGAGGAGTGGGGAGCCAGGGGGAGAGGAGTGGGGAGGCAGGGGGAGAGGAGTGGGGAGCCAGGGGGAGAAGAGTGGGGAGGCAGGGGGAGAGGAGTGGGGAGGCAGGGGGAGAGGAGTGGGGAGGCAGGGGAGTGGGGAGAGGAGTGGGGAGGCAGGGGTAGAGGAGTGGGGAGCCAGGGGGAGAGGAAGGGGGAGGCAGGGGGAGAGGGAACTCCGTCAGCACAACACACAGGCCCTGCCTCTTACCTAGCGTGCGTCACTGAGGCAGGGAAGTGCTCGCATTGCACTTTTATCACACACACGTCCCCACCACTCCTTTATATTACTGACATCACCAGCCCAAGAAGGCTTTCAATTACCCAAGATCAATGCGGTGAGCTCAGCCCCCCGCCCCCCCAGCCCCCCCCAGCCCCCTTCCTGTGTGGCCCTCTACCCACACGCTACTGAAAGCGTGACGAACGCAGGCAGCTCTCAAGGAGCACAACAGTGTCCTGTTACACGTCTAGCTTCCGCACCTGCATGTTTCATGTGTGTGTGCGTGCTCTGTGTGTGTGCTCTGTGTGTGTGTGTGCTGTGCGTTTGGTAGCCAGCACAGTGCTGTTGGGCGTTGCGTTTCGTACGTGGCGTGTAAGCTTGGCGAAGCTATGACTCCTAAAGTACATTTACATTTACATTTATTCATTTAGCAGACGCTTTCATCCAAAGCGACTTACAAGAGAGAGCTTTTACAAAGAACATCAGTCATTGAGCATAGCAACGTGATAGACCCTGAACACTGTGGGTTTTTTAGATCGTGAATCATACATCATGAGAACCAATAAGTGCCAAGGGAAGAACTATAAATGCATAACACAACGATTGTGAACATAAAGCAAGAGATACAACAACAACACTGGCAAGTCACCATATGGGGACCAACAAATAGTTCTAAAGCACATTAGATTATGTGAAGTGCCATACTATTCCTAAGTACGGAAGCACCTGCTCAGCTTGTTATGTGTTTGGGTAAGCTGGGTTTGTGTTCCTGTGTATAGTGACAGTCATTGTTGCTGCTGTAGTATCCTGGGCACTCTCTGACCTATTTATCTTTCTGTGTGTGTGTGTCAGGGTGCGGTGAGCGGGAACGGCGTGGACCTGTCGGTCATCAACGAGGCCAGGAACCTGGTGTCCGAGCTGCTGATGGACTCGTCTCTGTCGCCTCACACGGTGTCGTCTCTGCGCAGCGTCAGTAGCCTGATGGGAACCTTCTCCGGCTCCTGCCGGCCCCGGGTCAACCCCTTCACCCCCTTCCCAGGCTTCTACCCCTGCACCGAGGTGGACGACCCCACCGAGCGGGCCGACAGGAAGCCCCTCAAGGTGGGCCAGCACCACAGCCAGCCCCCTGGTTCTCCTTCACAAATCCCATCCCTTTAGATGGAGAACTCTTTTTTTTATGAAGGGAACACGGGCTAAATAGTGACACAAGCTTATATTACGGAGACAAAATATATATATATATATATATATACAGTGAATCCTCGCTATATCACAGTTCACTTTTCACGGATTTGCCTCGTGCATTGTGTTCTGCATTCTGATTGGCTAAACAGTCTCTCCAACACAAACCTGTGCAGCAATAAAGTTTACGGTTTACAGGATACAGTACTTTTATTTGTTAAACAAATGCTTGGGCCTGTAAAAAGGGTTTGTTCTTTGGTTTTAATATATAATAGAGTATTTAATTGTATAATAATAAAAAACAAAAACAAAAGTTTCTACTTCACAGATTTCACTTATCACGGGTTCTTTTTGGAACGTAACCACCGTGAAAAACGAGGGTTCACTTTACTTGTGTATCCAATCACGGACATGTCAGTACTATTTTACACTGTATGATTTGAAAGCTTCTTTGATTTCTACTTTAGTAGATGCCCCTGCTGACTTTTTCCCCCTCCCGTCTCCCCCTCCCTCCCCAGGGCCTGAGCAGTAGGAGCAGCCTGCCCACCCCCCAGCTTCGACGGGGCTCCACCTCCTCCCCCCACCCGCCCCTGGAGTTAGCCTCCTCCCGTTGGGAACGCAACAACGGCAAGAGACCCCACCCTGACCTCAACCTGACTAGGTAGGACCCCTGTAAACACAGACCTTCAGCTGACCAAACCCAAAGAGTTGTACTGCATTCACTTCTAACAGGTCAAATTTTTATGTTTAGCAGAGTCCTCAGTTTGAAAATAAGTGGTCGTATTGCAATAGAAAACCATATTTAAGATTGTAAACTTTTGCAACTGTTTACAACAGTAAAACAAAAACTGTTTCTCCCTAGTTTTTATTCATAATTTTGTCATTATTTGTCTCCAGACTGGCTGCTAAGTATTCTTAATTTTGCTGTATGTTGACACACTGCTACTAAACAGGATGTCTCTGTGTCCAAAGTTACATTTCTCCGTGACAGTGTACCGTGAAGTCAATATTCTGATTCTGCTAGTTGTACTTCTTCTATAACGTCACAAGGTGGCAGTAGGGATACAGCTCTATGAACCTAATATTCCTCTCGTCAGACCTCGGTGAAGAAGAATCATGTTCAGCAGTGTTATAAATAAATATTAAAGTCTACAGGGCTAGTCTTTTTTAACCATGTATTTTCCTGATGTTAGACCTGGTGTGTGTTTGTGTGTTACAGTCCAGGGTGTCTGTCCAACGGACCCAACGCTAACCTGCTGACCATTCCCAAGCAGAGGTCCTCATCTGTCACACTCACCTACCACCCTGGGTCCAGGAGAGCAGGCAAGGACACGCACACACACACACACAGTGTACTGTATACTACAACACCTACTGACTCTCGTCTCCCCTCCACCCCACTACTAGGCACATCTCCCAGTCTGAGCCCAGTCACCTCTCCTAGCCACAGCCCCCCCGCTGTGGGGGGGGCGGGGGTGTCCTCCCTGGTCACCCGCTCCCCTGTGGAGTTCCCCGACACGGCCGACTTCCTCACCAAGCCCAGTGTCACCTTGCACAAGCCGCTGGGCTACACCCTGAGCTCTCCAGACTTCCAGCAGCCCTACCGAGGCCTCCCACCTGCCCCCCTCTGCACCAGGTAGGGACGGGCGACCCCCCAGCTGTCTGGACCCCCATCCTGGGGATTCTGACCACAGCTGCTGACCGTTAACTGACCTGGAGTGTGTGTGCCTGTCTTGTCTCTGCCATGCAGCTGCGGCCGTCAGATGCTGAAGGGAATGTCCAGTGGTGAGGTTGGAGAGGGTCACCTGCCCCACACCACTGAGGCCCAGCGCAGACGCTCAGGTACGCCCCTCTCTGGCAGAAACACACATACACACACAGTCTCCTCTCCATCTGACCTGAGCGTCCGAGTGTGAGAGGGTCAGAAACATAGAGGCCACTTGCTAGTTTATCAGGGTACGTATTATTTGAATGTAGAACGATTGAATGCCAGTCAACCTCCTTCACTTAACGCAGTCAGTCTCCCATTGAGGTTGTGGCGTTGCTTTGCGACACGTTACGAGCGCTTGTTTGTTACATTTACATTTAGCCGTTTCATCGACGCTCTTATCCAGAGCAAGTAGGGTGAAGTGTCTTGCCCAAGGACACAACGTCATGTTGACACAGCCGGGGGGTTCGAACCGGGGAACCTTCTGATTACTAACCACCCACCCTAACCGACTGAGCCACATGACTCCCTGTTGCGTGTCTCCAGCAGGCGAGGCGTCTGACTTTGTGGGCGATGACCTCATCCGGGAGGAGAGCGTGGAGGGGGAGGCGGCAGGGGACAGCGGCGCAGACCCAGGAGCGAGGAAGCAGGCGGAGGAGCAGGAGGAGGAGCAGAGCCTCACGGCCGAGCAGCAGACCCAGGAAGCCGAGGTACTGGGATGGCGGTGGTATCAGCAGCTAATGACACGCCTCCGTAGACTTTAATGCTAGGATAGGCTAACTCAAGGCTGTTGTGAACAACAGAACAGACGCAGATAGGAGTCAAACAGCGCGAGTGTTCAATAGTAATTGAATAGTACGCACCAATAGATATCCTTACAGCCGTAAGCCTAGCTATAGCTACTTTTACTGACCTCTCAGGATTAAAAGGACCTATGCCTAGCTGTAATCCGATTCCAAACACCCCTTTGTGTAACAGCAGTTCTCTCCCAGTATCCCAAACAAACATATTCACTGTTTTTTGCGGGGGGCCGCGAATAAATGGTGCATGTGTCTGTCTGATTTCCAGGGTGACCAGGAGTTTAAGCTGGAGCCCATCCTGGATGACCATGAAGCCCTCATGGAGAAGATTAACAGCTGGAACTTTCAGATCTTCGACCTTGTGGAGCGAACAGGAGGGAAGACAGGGAGAATACTGAGCTATGTCAGTACCCCAGCCCTCTATCTGCCTGTCTGTCTGCCCGTCTGTTTGCCCGTCTGTCTGTCTGTCTGTCTACCCCTCCATCTCTGACGACTGTTGCTTGGTCGACTCTGAAAACTTGGCCCTCGACGGCGCACGGTTTGACACCACCGCCGTAAACCTTACACGGCAGAAACATTTTCAAAGTAAAGCCGATCTGATCAATATTTCCAGCTAGTGTTTGGCTTGTGAGGCCAAAGTCTGTCTGGAATGAGTCTATTTTTTGCTTTCTATCTCCGTTCGTGTTATCTTTTCCCGCCGCAGGGGTGTTGCTGGTTTGGCTCCCGCCGGAGTCTCCTGTCTTCATTAGCTCTGTGTGTTCCTCTCCCCCTGTTCCTCTCCAGGTGACGTACACTTTGTTTCGGGACACGTGTCTGTTTGAGATCTTTAAGATCCCTGTGAGGGAGTTCATGTCCTACTTCTGTGCTCTGGAGAACGGCTACAGGGACATCCCCTGTAAGTAGCGCCATGCCCTGGCTCTCTGTAACTAAGCCCACACCCAGCAGTGGTGAACAGGCCTCTCACATTGACACGAATGATCAGTAGGGTCACACGAAGGTAACCTGCGCTGTGCACAGCACTTGCCATAAACACCAATGTTGTCGAACGGTGAAGATGGCTTGAGAAAAGAGGGGTGTAGGAGAATCAGTGGGGCTGATGTGCGGATCCCTTTGTCGCAGACCACAACCGCGTCCATGCTACTGACGTGCTCCACGCTGTTTGGTACCTGACCACCCGTCCAATCCCGGGCTTCCAGCAGATCCACAATGAGCATGTGACAGGAAGTGACACAGGTAAGCGCCGATGAAGGATTTCTACTTTAGTGTGTGTGCTGTCTTAAATAAATGAACCCAGTCCTGGATTAAATACCTTCAAATTGAGCATCTTCATGGATTTAGCTGGTGTGGAGGAGGACCACCAACAGGCCAGATTGGAGGGTCTGAATCGCTACGATCCCCGGGCCCGTCTCAGCTAATGATGTTTTATGTCCCCTGGTCTATTCGAAACACATTACAGCGCGCTCACTGACCACTCCTTCACTGACTGGCAGCAGAGCAGCTACATCAGACGTGTTGGAGAGACAGAGAGAGAGAGACAGAGAGGGGGGATACAAATTAGATAAGGAGAGGCAGAGAAAGAGAGACAAGAGTGAGAGATAAGGAGCGAGCCGATAAGACGCCATCGTGATACAGATCTGGCGAGACTCGGCCCAGCGTATCTACGCCGTGTTTTGCCTCCGTACATCAGCAGAAGGGTGCAGCTGGGTGACTCACCAGCAGCCCTGTCTGGCATCCAAACCCAGCTCACCCCTCCCTCCCCCGTACCTCCAGAACCACGATGAATGATCCCACCTTCAGCCAGAAGCCCTCCACTCACCATGGAGAAGTGCAAATTCAGCCCAGGGTTTCCTGGCTGATCACGGTGTCTCTGTGTGCTTGTGAAACAGATTCTGACAGCGGCATCTCCCCAGGCCGGGTGTCCTACGCCTCCTCCAAGAGCTCGTCCATCTCGGACGACAGCTACGGCTGCCTGGCCTGGAACATCCCTGCCCTGGAGCTCATGGCTCTGTATGTAGCAGCGGCGATGCATGACTACGACCACCCCGGCCGCACCAACGCCTTCCTCGTCGCCACTAACGCCCCTCAGGTGAGTACCGCTGTTCCTCACCTCCAGATATCCCAAGAACCAGGATCACTTGACCAGACAGTGCTCCTGGATGTACGCTCAGTTTTCCTGTTTTTTCCTAGAGCAGACACTGCGATTTCAGAATATTGTGAAAGGGTGAGGTCGGGACATTTTGTCCATTCTAACCCTGGGAGAACCTATTTTTTGTAGGTATTGCACAAGGATAAGGTTATTTTTATGTTTCTTGGTAAGCATCTGGCAGGCTAAACTGTCGGACTGTTTACAGAGCACTCCTGTTTTTCATGGTCTGGTTATATCAGATTTGATTATGTTACACTTGCGTAAGGATCCCTGGAAAACGATCAAGCATTACGAGAGAGATCCCAGCATGTATTGATCCTCGGTGACAAACAGTCTTATCAGGGCCACCTCTGCTCAGAATGACCCAAAAGCCTCCACCTCCCTTTCCACACATCTCACCTCGCTGTTCTACTGTTGTTTCCTATTGGAACTCTAAACCTCTCATCCACTCATTTGGACACCTCTACTTTCTGTCTCCTGCATGTTCATCTTCTTTGCCCAAACATAACGCTTGTCCCCCCTCCTTTCCCCAGGCGGTGCTGTACAACGACCGCTCGGTCCTGGAGAACCACCATGCCGCCTCTGCCTGGAGTCTGTACCTGTCCCAGCCGGAGTTCAACTTCCTGGCCAACCTGGACCATGTGGAGTTCAAACGCTTCCGTTTCCTGGTCATCGAGGCCATCCTGGCCACAGACTTGAAGAAGCACTTTGACTTCCTGGCAGAGTTCAACTCAAAGGTCTGTCATGTGACACACTGGGTTATGACTGATCTCTGATCTGAAGTGATCTCAGTCCAATGCACGATGAAGAGTCCTCTGCTAAGACATGGAAGTTAAACAGCTGCGTGTGTTTGTGTTTTGCTATAAATAGGTGAATGATGTGAACAGTCCAGGAATCGACTGGACCAACGAGAATGACAGGTTGCTCGTGTGCCAGATCTGCATCAAGCTGGCCGACATCAACGGGCCGGCCAAAGGTCGCGACCTTCACCTCAAATGGACGGAAGGCATCGTGAACGAGTTCTACGAACAGGTGAGCGCACGGCTTCATCCCTGTTTGGAACTTTGACCCCCCTCGGCAGCCAGGAAATGGAACGTGTATCGTATCTGTCTTCTCCAGGGAGATGAGGAGGCTAGTTTGGAATTACCCATCAGCCCCTTCATGGATCGTTCCTCGCCCCAGCTGGCCAAGCTTCAGGAGTCGTTCATCACCCACATCGTCGGGCCGCTGTGCAACTCCTACGACGCGGCGGGCCTGTTGCCGGGATACTGGATCGACGAGGAGGGCTCGGAGGAAGAGGAGGACGAAGATCAGGTGGACGACACTGAGACGGATGAGGATGAGCTAGAGGAGGACATTGAACCAAGTAAGGAACATTGTCATCAAGTCGCAAATGCAAGAAAGGAACTTTCCACCAAATGCGTGAGATGTTCAGTTCATCATACACCGTTTAAAGGCAGGGGTGTCCAACCCTGGTCCTCGAGGGCCACTGTGCTGACAGTTTGAGATGCTTCCCTGCTCCAGCACACCTGATTCTAATGAATGGGTTGTTATCAAGCTCTGTGGAAGACTCATAATGACCATTCATTAGAATCAGCTGCGCTGGAGCAGAGAAACAGTGGCCCTCAAGGACCAGGACCTGACACCTGTGCTTTAAGGGTAGTGTTTGGGTTAACCGAGCGTTCTCCTTCCCCTTGTCCCACGCAGAAAGGAGGAAGGGCCGCCGCAGGCTGTTCTGCAACATCATGCAGCACCTGACAGACAACCACAAGGTGTGGAAGAAGACCATAGAGGAGGAGGAGAAGTGCAAGGAGCTCAGCAAGCAGCAGCCCGACAGCCTGCCCCTGTCGCCCTCCTCCCCGTCTGACGACATCCAGGTGATCCAGGAGGAAGAGGAGGGGGAGGAGCGGCTGTAGCAGTCCAGGAGGACCAGGGACAGAGCCAGGAAGACAACCCCCCCCCATACACACGCACACATTCTCCCTCAAACACTCACACACACTCAAAACAACCCTGCTGGTTCTCCACACGTCGAAGTTGTCACTGTGCCGACACAGAGAGAGAGAGAAAGAGAGAGAGAGAGAGAGAGAGAAAGAGAGAGAGAGAGAGAGAGAAAAGGCCTTACTACTGTGACTGGATCCTTGCTTCAACGGTGGGAGTCCCACTCCTATGCACTTTCCCCCTTATGGAGAACCCCAGACCCGAGGAGGCTGGTGTGGAGGACTAGGGTGGAAGGGCCCAGCAGAGCCCAGCCCTCCCTCCATGGTGACCTGGCTGTAATGCTGCCTTGAACGCAGAGCGCTTAACTCTCCTTTAGGTACTAAAAGAAAAGCATACTATTTAAAATAGAAGTAGAAGAAGAATCAAAAACAAGACCTTGACATGATTGACACCTGTTACCAAAGCAAGCAGTTCAAACATGGAAAGACAATGGACTGAGACTGTTTCAGACTCCATGTCAGGAATATTGTAGACCTATATATCAAATGTGCCTGTCTGAACTTTTTTTCCTGAGTCCATGGATCTAGTCCCTGGGTCCAGTCCCTTTGTCCAGTCCCTGGGTCCAGTCCCTTTGTCCAGTCCCTGGGTCCAGTCCCTGGATCCATTCACTGGGTCCAGTCCATGGATCTAGTCCCTGGGTCCAGTCCCTTTTTCCAGTCCCTGGGTCCAGTCTCTGGGTCCAGTCCCTGGGTCCAGTCCCTGGGTCCAGTCGCTGGGTCCAGTCACTGGGTCCAGTCCATGGATCTAGTCCCTGGGTCCAGTCCCTTTTTCTAGTCCCTGGATCCAGTCTCCGGGTCCAGTTCCTGGGTCCAGTCCCTGGGTCCATTCACTGGGTCCAGTCCCTAAGTCCAGTCTCTGGGTCCAGTTCCTGGGTCCAGTCGCTGGGTCCAGTCGCTGGGTTCAGTCCCTGGGTCCAGTCTCTGGGTCCAGTCCCTGGTTCCAGTCCCTGGGATAGTGCAGTCCTCTCCCCTTGCTGGCGACACGAAACACTGTATCACCGACTACGTCTCAGAGACATTGTGGCAATGCTGACTGATAATGAGCATTATACCTGCATCGTTTTTGATGCCGTTTAGTCATACCTGCCTTTTGGTTTTACTCTTCTTTTAAGTGTGCGTTTGATTTTAATTTGGTTTGTGGGTGTGTTTGTGTGTGCGTATGCTTGTGTGTGAGTGTATACGGGTGTATGTGAGCCTGTGTGTATGTGTGTGTATTTTCAGGAATGCTTGGTTGCCAATCAATAACTTGTCCTCTGGTGTTAAGCATATTGCATTCAGAACAGGAGTTCTGTTCCATTGAAGGGATTTTTTTTCTCCTTTATGTTTGTTTGGATTTGTATCTATTTTTCACGGTTACTCAGGATTCACGTGAAGTTGAATAATTATTTTGCGAGAACTTGTTGATTTTAAACACGCTTTTAAATCAAAGAAAATCAAATCTGGGTGACTGAAATGGTTTTTAATCTTTGTACGAACAACTTGAAAACAAACACATTCAAGCAATTGAAATGCTCCGTGGTGAAACAGGATAGTTCATGTTGTCTTTCTGTCACTCAAACACAGCTGCTCACTAGTGCTGTTTGCATTGTTACCTATTAAAGACCTCACTGTAGAATTTGGGATCCTCAACTGTCAGTTAACTGCAAAGATCTGTTTGCAGCGAAGCAGAAGCTGAACTCTGGCGGTGACGTCCCATGGTGATTCACATACCAGTATATTCGCTGGAGATGTTTTGGATGGCATTGTTCTCAGAATTGTTTTTTACACAACATACTCCAGCGTCATCGATTTATTTGGATTTGTTTTTATTTCTGCAGAAACGGATGTTTTGAGGTAGATACCTTTTTCTTTGTTTTTCTTTTCAATTTCTTTTTTTTTGACGAATCCATAACCAGGCCAGTGTGTAAAAAGAAGTGATCCAGGGTTTCACCATCACTTTGTTTTTGTTTTATATTTTCTTATTCTGAACCATGAGGCAGGTTTAATACTAATAGTTCTATATTTTTGTCTGTAATAACTCTAGGCATTCCACTAGAAAAGCATTCTGATGGAGGGGTAGGCAGCCTTGCAAGCCTCACCCCTCCGCTCACCTTGTCCTGTCATTTTCTCCAGAGAGGAGATGTTCTCAAGTAGGCAGTGTAAATCAAGCTAGTATATTTAAAGACAAAAAAAATAAAAAATAGATATAAATGTGCACATTTTACTACCAAACAAGTGTTTAGCCTCTGCACAAAAAGAGTATCTGCATATAAATATATAAATATATTATATTTTTTAATTAATCAACTGAATGCATCTGTTTTCTACACGCAGCTGACATATATTGTACATTGAGACCCTGTAATTACCATCTTGTTTCCAGAGTTTTTATCTAATACTATTTACAGTACAGATGTGGAACTGTGGGTTTGGTGTTTTGTTTCATTTTGCTTTTGGATCCAGCGTCTCCCTGCTCCTTGTCATAACCACTCTCTCAGTCTTGGTTTGATCTTGTAACTCTGTGTTGTTTCTCAGTCAACCCAACCAGTGCCAAACAGTCCCTGCCCGGTCTCCAGGCACCCAGATACCCCCTCCCCCCCCCTCTCTTGCCCAGGAGTTGAGTGTGGTGACAGATGCTCAGAGCTTGACATCCACCACGTTCAGTATGAGAGTGTAGAAACCAGGTGTGGACCGCTCCCTCCCTTGAACTCCCCAGTGCCCCCTCCTACTGTCTGAGTGGGGTTCTGGAATCTTATGGGTCCCCCCCGTCCCCCCCCCCCCCCGTCACCTCCCATTTTATGGATCATTATGTTTGTGGAAAAGTTGAGTGTTTGTTGGCTTCTCACTGTGCAGTGTCTCACACACAACAGTGTCCTCCAATGTTCTTGTCATAAATTCATCTAGGGATGCCTGTTATCCTTATGTAGCATTTAGATATACGTATGTCTGATGTAACCGTTCAACCTTATCAACACTGTGGGGAAAATATTTTTGTTGTTATTTATAGCTGTCATAAAACACCATCCCTAAAATAATCCTGACATCTGTTAGTTTGTATTGTACTTTGTCTGTTTCAGAGGGAGAGAATGAGTCAGTCTGTGCAGTATGTTCTTACATTATGTTAGACTGCAACTGACTGACTGAGTTGCAGTTCTCAGAACTGTATGCTGTTTTGGTCTAGTGTCTGACTTCAATTTGAACCCCTCTAATCTAAAAAGGTAGCAGAATCTAATCTACTGCTAAAATGTCTGCTTAGACGGCCGACAGATAAGACCAGGTAAATGGTTGACTTGGGAGTGTGGAGACTGGAACCGCCGACATGCAGTCAGATGAGGCTGCCGATGTTGCCTTATCTGTAACATCATGAGCCGTTTACAGCCGCGGAACAGGGGCAGATCATATTCACTCCATGTAGCATCCAACAGGTTTCTACTGCTCTGATTGGTAAGATGACGTCTACTAGCTGTCCAAAGTTCAGCAGGAATCAAGTCCATTCTAAACATGACCTGGGCCGGGGTAATGAATGGGTACATCTGTAGTCGAGTGTTTAGATAAAAGGTAGTATTGAGGTTAGGTTAACGCTGTTAATTCCTAGATATCTGGGTATGAGTCATATTAGCCATTTGGTTCCTGGTTTGGTCCCTTGGTCTGAACTGAACATAGTTTAGCTCATAGAATGTGACTTGAAGAGGTGTAGTGTGTGTAGGTGATACAGTGATGCAATAACTAAAGAGGTATATCTAATCAACACTCACAAGAAAAAAACAAAGCTAAAAAATAAAAAGTTTATTTTGCTTGTACTTAAGACTGTCTATGAGCACTAACGTAGCACCATTGTGTCACTGTCCTACATACCAAGTCAGAACACTGAAGTTGCAATATCCCAGAAGACTTTCTGGCAAGAAGTTTTTCCATGGAGGGCTTTTCTTGCAGGAGGTTCAGTGTTGGTGGTGTAATATATTGCCTAGGTCCAGGCCGGTATACACATACAGACTTTCTAGGAAAGACAGCAAGGCTAAATTCCTTTTCCAGCTGCTACAGCTGAAATGGATCTCCTGTCCTTTAGTCAGGCTGAGAAAAGAGAGGGTCAGACCATCACAGAGGTCCACCCAGTCATAATGTCCCTCAACCTCCTCTTATGGCACCATGGTCCAGTCCCGTATCAGGAGGTGAGATAGCATACCGGGAGAAATGCTGATTCATACTGTTTTCAGCTGTTGGCTAAAACGTTCACACACTGCTTGTGCTCACCTGGACCTCTTTGGTAACCATTCAAATGCTCCTTTGACTTTACAAACAGTGCTGTGCAAACATGCAAATGCTGAGAAATCCCCCACACCCCTGGGCAGTGCTTGGAACGGGGAGCAGTTCTGTGTAAATCAGTGAAGTTCAGAGAGGCAAGGCCAGATGCTTTGTCTCTGTCTGGTAGCCTATCTGTGAGTCTAAGGGTGGGGGTTTGGGTGGGCTGGGCTTCACGGCTGCCTTCGGACGGCACAGATGGAGTAGGGTAAGGGTTGAAGGGTCATTCCTAGTTTGGGGGTGAGGCTGGGCACGGTGCCAGGGGGAAACTGCAGGTGGAAGCGCTGTAGCATGGTGGTGAAGAAGAGGAACATCTCCATCCTGGCTAACTGCTCACCCAGACAGCAACGTCTCCCTGGGGAGAAACACACCAGTATAAGCTCCGGATGTGAAGACACACACACACACACACACATCATTGTCTGACTAAAACTAGACTGCTTCACCCCCACATTTCTTTTTGATTCACACTAGACTCTCTCCCTCACTTAATCCCATACAAACAGTAAATCTTTTGAAGAAGCTGAAACTTGCAATGTAGTAAGCAACTCTTTTGAGGCAGATATTAGCCCTATTAAAAATGAGCTATGGTCTGGTGTGGTGTGTTTAACTGGGTCACTTTATTTATCTATCAGCAATGAAGACAGTCTGTCATGACCCTTAGGGGACAAATCACTCTCCAGTGTCTTTTGGTGTAGACACTGAGAGCTCACAGTAGTGATTAGGATCGCACATCTAGACCACTTTATTACTGGTACATCTGATTCCAGATCTAATGAGGTCAGAACTGGAGAATGTAGTATGTGAATGTATTCTATGCCAGCAACTATAGCTGTTTGGTACAATCCGTAATCACACAGAGCGGAAGGAAGAGAGGAGGAAGAGTGTGTGTGTGCGTGTGTGTGATCGTAACTCACCTAGAGAGAAGGGGAGAAAGGCTTCCCGTCTCACAAAGTTTCCTTTGCTGTCCAGGAAGCGCTGAGGAGAGAACACCTCCGGGTCGGTCCAGTATTTCTCGTCAAAGTTGACCGAGTACAGGTTGGAGATGACCATGGTGCCCTTAGGGATGGAGTAGCCGCTGACCTGCGCATCCTGGGTGGTGGCACGGAAGATTCCTAGGGGGACAATGTTACAGAAGCGCAGGACTTCATGGAGAACCGCCTCCACGTAGGGCATCTGCTGCTTGTCTTCCAGCGAGGGGTTTCGACTTCCCTGCAGCACGGTGTCGATCTCCTTGTGGAGTCTCTCTGGAGCAAGAAAAAACACCAGCAACACTGTCACGATGATATTACTGTGGACCGCATTCTGAGATGCTTGCTGACTCCGACTTTCATCGTCATCCGTGAATGCTTTGGTCTCTGTAAATTAAAATTTGCGTTAAAACACTTTCAGATGAATGATTGATGCTCGATAAACAAAGGGGACTTCAGAATATGGGATTATCTGGTTCTCATGGAGCTGAAAAATGACTTGTGGGTTTAGAACTGGGAACTGACCTTGTATGTTGGGATAAAGGGCAACGTAGAGCATGGCCCAACGCAAGGCGTTGGTGGTGGTCTCTGTACCGGCGATGATGAGCTCGCCCACGCTGTATATCAGGTTCTCTCTGGAGAAGGACGAACCAAGGTCTCCTCTGCTCTGCTCCAACTCATCCATGTAGGCGTCTATGTAGTGACGTGGAGCCTGCGGCACCCGGCCCTGAGAGAAACGTTCGGTGATCTCCAGCAGGAAGTCGTAGACCTTGGCAGCGTTGCGGAACAGCTTCTGGTGCTTTCCGAAAGGCAGCACCTCGATCCAGGGGAAGGCGTTGTAGAGAAACGCCCACCCGCTCACGGCCAGCTCCACGTTCTCGCTGAAGATCTGGATCATGTGCTGGAACTGCACGTCGTCGTAGGTGAAGCGCTGGCCGAAGATGATGAGGTTGGTGATGTTGGACACGGCGTTGGTCACAAGATGTTTGGGGTTGAAGGGCTTCCCCTTGTGCTCGTCCATGGCGTCCACGAAGAACATGCATTCCTCCGAGATCTTCCTCTCAAACATCTTCTGGCCACTGCCAAAGTAACGGAAGGTATTGGAGGCCAGCTTGCGATGTTCTATCCACCCTCTTCCATATTTACTGTTGAGGATGCCTTCAAGAGTCAAAGAGATGGCCTCAGTTTAGCTGATGTAGGAAATGTATTTGAAAGCTACTTGGTGCAATAATGACAAGCAAAAATGTTTTATGTAAATACAATTTATTGATAGATTTTTTTTATGAGAAGATTTGGGGAGGGGGGGGTTCTTACCGCCCATTTTTGTCATCTTTATGAATAAAGGCAAGGATGGTCGATCTGCAAAGACCTCACTTTGATGGTAAAGGCACTCCTTCACTGCATCATACCCGTTTAGCACGACAGCCGATATGCCTCCCAAGTCAAGACTGAAGATCTGAACGAGAAAAACTTCAGTTATAATACAACGATGACGTGAAATGTTGAAACTCGTGCTGTCTCTTTGCACATTATTTATTTTCTCAAATAATGTCTTCTGCAGAACAGACGCCCTTTTGTTTAAAATACAAAACGTTCATGTTAGGTACGGAGAGTGAGCAGGACCGGGGCCGGCTGACTCAGCAGGTTCGGGGGCGGGGGGGGGGGGGTTCTTGGAGACCCTGGGAACGCTGCAGACAGCCGGTTCTTTTGTTCACCAAATTCAGTCTGACGCAAAGAACAAGGGGCAAGACCGTCCATAGACTGAACTTTGATAGACTTTAATGTTCTGATCCCGGTAAGTTGGTGAGCGTGCTTATGCGCGCCTGGTGATTCTTTTGTACGTTTTTTAATGTGTTTTTATTATTATTTTTGGACAACAGTCGCCAAATACTATATATAAACTAACTTGATACCATCCAGTTTCAATGAACTCACATAGTTGCATTGGCTATCCAACTTTGCAGGACTAGAAGTTATGCTCTCCATTTCAAGTGACAAGATTGGTGTCTTACCGGTCCATGGACGGCACTCTGTCTCCGCAGAAAGACGTGCGGTTCCGTGGCAAGAGACAGAATGTTCCCTATGATAGGGATCGGTGATGGACCAGGAGGAAATCCTCTGGGTCTCCTCTGTCTGAGCAGCTGACGGACCAGCAGAAGAAATAAAACAGCGATAAAAATACCGCTGAAACTAAAGACCGCCTGCTCATAAGACACCGGCGCTAAAGTTGGGAGTCTAATCGATACCATGGTGGATCAGAAGTTTTTCCTCTCTGGTCGAACCTCTTCAGCATAAAGACTGCCTGGCTGCTGCTGGGCTATCATCTTGCACAGTTTTTATCCCCCCGCCTCTACAAGACAAAGGTTCAAACGGGACCGTAGCCGTGAATGAACTTTACCCCAACGTCTCATCCCTGATCCATCGCTTTCTGTGAATCATATTCCCAATCGATTGTTTCCAATGCTCTATCATTTGTGTACATTGTAGAGAAGAAAAAAAAAGACTGTGAATCGTGACCACGTCCGTGTCTTCAAAATCACAAAAGGCTGATGTTCTTTAACTTTATACATTAAAACTTATTATGTGACCACTGAAAACAAACATACATTTCAGATGACCCCCCCCCCCATTTCTATTATTATAATACATTCATAATAAAAACAACTTTCATAAACTTTGACCTAGTTGAAAGTTGTTTGAGCTGCTTAAAGTCAAACCAGAAGGTTAGGTCAAGTCCTACATTCCTGACCTGCCGTGTTGTGCCTCCACATGTCTGTCTGGGTCACAACCCTTAGCCTAACTCTGGACTGTGTGTGACCTTATGCAAGTATAATGATTATCATACATTTAGTAGGATTTCATGTTTTAGCCTCAATGGTTTTCTCAGTAGACACATGACAGAATAAAGGGGATTTTTAAGGGGATTTTAGGGTTCAAGGTTTTTTTGTTGTTGCTGCAGTTGACCCAGAGCTAATTTCTCCATATCTTCTTTCAAGACATTAAAACGTTCCGCATCGCATTCCATCTGCAATCTCTCTTGTAGCCTATGGGTGGCAGTAGAGATGGACAAGAGATAACGTCTGTTTGAGTTCAGTAGGAAAACCCTGCTGCCTTTGTGGTTGTGGTGAATATATGAACATGAATGTATCTTAGCTCGAATGAAAGAACTCTGAAGTGCAGGGTATTACATTGCCTTGAGAGTGGTTATCGCACGGATTTCTGGACCCCTCCCTAAAAGTCACTTACTGTATGTCACTTAGTTCAGCTCTCATTGTTGGTGTTATGAAGCAAATGTCAATCCAATTCTTATCATTTCAAGGCTGGTCAATATCTCTTTTAAATCAAACACAGCACAACCAAAAATGTGTGCTCAGAGAGTAACATTACTTGACCCTATGGATTCCTCAAAAATGATGAAACCTTAAAATTATGAAACCTTAACAAATGGCATCGGTATTGATCCCCAGAGCGGAGTGGAAAGGTTATTTTCATGCACACGGGCACAGAACATACCTGCCCTGATTGGATGTCCCTCTGTGATCTTCCTGTTAATACTGAGAGAGCCTCATAAATGAAGTCACCCTTATGTCATGGTATCCTTATAGCGTAATGTGAATTAAAATCTCTAAGGACTTCAAGGTCATCTTCTCAGTGGGACTGGATGTGTTTTCGTGGCTGCTTGTTCTCCTCATTACTGGTGATTCATGTTTACTCTTCTGCTCCTGATGAGGCCGCTGACACGTTTTCCAAATCCTGCTAACCAGCTTTTTCAGACCCATTCTGGTCATGCCAGTTTTTTATAGCTGCTTAATGAGGACATATACACCAACAATGGCATTGTTCCTGGCAATTCCCTAGGTGCAGCAACTATTCTGGAAGCAAATCATGCATTGAGCAGCAAAATAAACTAAATGTATTCTCGCAATCAAATGCTGGAAAGAAAGGTGGTCAAAGTTGATTCCACCAAATGGTACGTCAAGACACTGATTGATGATAAGCTCTAGAGATGAGATCTTATTTCCTAATGTCTCAACGCACCTGCTTCTCCTTGGGATCGCAAACTTCCGTGTTTCTGTCTGAGCCAATCACAGATAAGATGCTAACCAGCAGCCACACTGACCGGACAAGACACTGAGCCCCCGTAATCCCTCTGCCACCACCAGCACCAGGTGTGCAAACCATCACCTGGACAGGATGGAACACTCACGCTAAGCAGCCAACCACCAAGCTGAGTGGTTGTGTTGTTGTGTTAGCGCTCCACACAGCCTGCTGGAACCTCAGAAGTTCATGTGGAACCGTATTGGACTGAAGTGGATTTTTTTAGGAAAATAACGTGATTTTCCGGAACAAATATTCTTGCTATTCACCCTGAACGAACCCACAAATCTGCTGAAGTTGAATCCACCCCATAACTTCCTTTGGTAGTTACTGGGCTATCTGCTTGTGTTCCTCGTGCAGTACAATGTCACATGTCAAGTGTTTCAATGTTTCTTTCCCCTCCATCCAGATAAGGTGAATGATTATCTGTCTCAGGAGTTCTCTTGTACAAAGCTGATGCAGCGTGAGGGTACGGGATAAGACCAGACCCAAAAGGTTACTGTATTGACTGGAAAGTTTAAAGCCAAGAATACTTGAGTCACAAGCGTACGAGTCCGTTTTTAGACCCGTGGTACGGTATCCACGCACACATACACTCTGACTTTTTCTTTTCCGGAAGTTGCCATTCATTATAATCTGGCGAGCCGGTTCACCCACACACTCGGTGTTTCCGACGGCTGGGGAGTGCTGAGAGAGATGGACCTCCACTCTGTCCAATTCCCCTGATTTAGTGGCTCCGTCATAGGATCTGCTCTCGGTTCAATAGCACTAAAAGGCTCATCCACACTAATGGGGCTCCTCTGTGACGCAGGAGCAGTCCTGGGCGGGATGCTTTACGATGCCTCACCCAATAATGTAAAGTAAGGGGAATCAGATGATGCCCCTGGAACAGCAGTCCAGTAATTGGCTGGGAGGAACTGGCCAGAACATTGTCAGACACACCATTGATTACCTGGAGGAGGCCAGTTCACCAGGGTGGCAGTGGTATGGAATTCAAAGAGGGAATCGTTGAACTGACATAAGATCAAACGATTGCATTGTTGTGACAAACAAGAAACAAGTCTGATTTATTGTATAATCTTCCCTGCGATAGATTATTTTGATCTATAGAAATGAATGTATTTTTTTTTAATAGTCAGAAGGTCTCCAGGAGGTACAGCACATTCTGATTTTTCTTTTTTTTAATATACAGAACCTCCCATAAAAAGTGCACATGAAAAATGATGGGATTAACACAAACATCCTGATGTTATACACAAAGACATAGGTCCAGTCTGAATAGACTAGACTGTTTGAGACAGCATTAGTATTAGGTTACTTCACCAAGCCAGACACGTAAAGAAGTGTAATGATTATGTTTGTACAGTAGAGGGCTCTGCCAACAGATCAACGCTTGTACTTTTATGAGTTTGTTGTCCCCCCCCCCAAAAAAAACAAGCACTGAACCACATTTAAAACTTTTGATGAATATATATGACACATTCTGAATTCTTCATTGTCTGCTGGTTCGACTATTTTATATTTTAATGAATGACCTCATTGCAAATTGTGATATGAAATGGAGCAGATCAGCTGTTTTTTGTGAATGGAGCATTTTTGTGACCGTACATTGACGTCATTTGTGTACTATGTCTTTTACTGGTTTGCCGTAGCCAATGGAGAGATCATCATTGGCTGGCGGGTTGAGCTACGTATTCTGATTGGTCCAGAGGATATAATTAAACACCTACTCATTCCACACAGAGCCCCCCAGCAGGAGATATATAAACCTCTGCATTGTAGCAGAATGCAACAGATTCACAAGTTGATCCAAAACTTGAAGTCAACTCATTTCATCTCTCTTCACCAGAAGACCTATTACCTTTGGTGAGTAGAGGCGTACTTCATCTGATTTGTTCTAGAACATGATGGTTGGGGTCTTGGGGTGTTGTCACTGCTGTATTCTACTGTAGGTATGTCATCTGAAAGTGTGGCAGATCCGTTTGGTGCAAAGATGAAGGAATTGAATTGGAATCCATTAACTTTACTTGGGTCGCTGACCCTCAGTGCTGGAACAGTAAAACGATGCAGCTGATATGACTTTTCAAGGGTAGATAGAGAGGTTGCGTTATGAGATGCTGGTCTGGGCACCTCATTACACTAATGCACGGACTTGCTGTGCTGGTTGCTGCCAGGGGCTCCTTAGAAAGATCCTATCTCCTATGCTGCCTCTTCCTCCGCCTCACTGCGTCTGCACGGCGAAGCCAAGCCCAGCCCAGCTGCAGCTCTTCAGGCAGCTGTGGGTGGAAGGTTCACTGTGACAGTACTGCACAAGCTTGTGGCACTACCTGTTAGACTTTACAGTCAGGAAAAAGAGGAAAGATTAGGAAGCTTCTGGTCAGAAAGAGACAGAGAAAGAGAGAGAGAGAGAGAGAGAGAGAGAGAGAGAGAGAGAGAGAAAGAGAAAGAGAAAGAGAAAGAGAGAGAGAACATAATGGAGTTCAACACTCATGGAGGATGGATGAACCTGGATGCTGAGAGAGGAAGAGTGGCGCTTTCAGACAGAAATCAAGTCCCAACTGTACGTACCCAGCTGGATTTAGAGGATGTTATTGGTAAACGTGGATCGTCATTCCGTGTGTGTTAAAGCATGTTGTGTTGCATGCTGTGTTTGTGCAGGGCACCATGGTTATCCTGCGACTCTCTGCTCTGCTCCTTGCCTCCACTCTGGTCATGTGTCAGATGTACAGCTCCCATGCAGCCCCTGCCAGGTGAGCCTTAATGCTTTTTACAGGAACACACCACTCAAGTCTCTTATGTACCGTGTTGACACCGATATTTGACGTATTCTTATATTTTATGACATCTGAGAAAAACAGCAGTCTCATCCCAGCAACACTCACCGTTAAATTAAGAATGAAGTAAACATAGTAGATGTTAATTAACTTAAAGGGATGTGATTCCATATTTTCGCCAGTGATTGTTGTATGACGGTGATTAGAAAACTACTCCATATAGGCATCTACATAACGTGACAACAACAGAAATATAAACTTTATATTATTATTAGGGTCCTTTAACTAATTACACAAACTCAGTAACAAACCAAAATTTGTATTCAAATTTGTACTTGGCAATCTTCCAACTGGAAATAATCCAGTTTAATGAGACAGTAATGTGTGGAGATGATAGCAACTGTTCATGCCTAATATTTTGATATGTATGTTATACTGAAAATGTTTAACATTCCATTGGGAAAGACCTTGGTTACCAGTCTTACTACAATATTGATTTAGTCATAAAGCTAAACTTGGCCACCTGTCAGCTCTTAAAAGGAACACTTTTAGCAGATTGGTTTGAGTTTGGCTTGCGTCCCTTAAACCATGAGGCAATGGCTTTTAGCCTGAGCCATACTATTTTTAACCCAGTACTGGGCCGATGCCAGGCTGATCAACCTAATCGACGATGTGTTTCCAGAAGTGATCTGGAGACCATGTCGGAGGGCGTCACACTAACTGACTATGAGGCCCGCAGGCTACTCAACGCCATCGTCAAGGAGTTTGTTCAAATGACTTCAGAGGAACTGGACCAACAAGTCAACGTGGATGAAAACAGGTACATGGAACGCCTCACAACCGCTTAACTCACATTTCCATTTTCCAGGATTCCCAGTGGACGCTAAAATCTGAATTTCATGTTGCCTTGAAGTTGTAACTTCATTTTTTTTTTTTATCAAAGTAAGCGCTGAGCCACCGATAGTTCCAAGTGGCTGATTGTTAAAAGAATACAGGTATCATCTTAGAAAGGGATTTATTCAAATCTATTCTCTGTCATAATCTACCCTCATGCATGGATTGCATTTATATTTTATTGAACCTATTTCCTTAACAAGCCTGCTCTGGAATGTTCTGAATTTGAAAAATTATTATTGATGCAAGAATGTTTGCATGATTTGTACTACAGTACCGGAATGGAAGGCATGACTGAATGCTATTGTATAAAACCTTACCTTGGTTATATTTGACTAATTCCTTGGTTGAACTTTGTAGCATGACTTTACATGGACAAGGTATGACTGCATGAGTGGGGAGTATGAATTGAGAGCATGCGGACAATGGTCAGATGAGGATGCAACTGCATGGTTACCATGAGCCTGTCTGCATGTCTGTGTCTTTGTTTTTCTCCAACAGCCTGGATAGACCCATGTCCAAGCGCTGCTCCAACCTCAGCACCTGCGTGCTGGGCAAACTGTCCCAGGAGCTTCACAAACTCCAGACGTACCCACACACCAACGTTGGGGCTGGCACGCCTGGCAAGAAGCGCAGTCTGCCTGAACACTATGCAAGCTATGGGGACGCCTTCGATCGCATATGAGCGACAGTCCTCCTCCTCCTCCCCTCCTCCTCTCTTCCTCCTTCTCCGCCTCTCCTCCTCCTCCTCTCCGCCTCCTCCTCCTCTTCTCCTGCTCCTCTCCTCCTCCTCCACTTCTCCTTCTCTTCCTCCTCATCTTCTCCCCCTCCTCCTCCTCCATGCTCTCCCAGTTAACGTAGCTACACCCCCCTCATCCCATACAGTTTCTTCATGATTGAGATTGCTGATGCATGTGGAACTTGCTTGCTTGACTGACTGCCAAAGAACCCTGGATGCATTTTCTGTTGTTGAATTCATTTGACAGAGAATTAGATATTAGTCGAAGCAGAATACTTTTCTTTAATTTTGGACAGTTAACCGAATCAAAACTATTAATCCATACTTTCACCTGTGACTGTGCTTCTTGTTTAATAAATGTATTTTTATACTTGAAATGGTTTCTCCTGTTATGTATTTACAAAGTAAAAACATTGAACAATAGTCATACTGCCCAAGTGACATAAACTCTAAACTAAGCTCTCAAGGTAAAGGTAAGGTATGCGTGCTGTTCACAGAGAATCAATCTGATGGTTTAACTGCTCATTATTTGTACTTCTCTATTCAAGCCGTTGACAGTTGGACCAGTGTGTGTCTCCTGAGTGCTGACCTCCTCCTCTTCCCTCCTTATCGCAGTGTGACGGCCCAAAAGCGCGCGTGTAACACGGCCACCTGTGTGACCCACCGCTTAGCTGACTTTCTCAGTCGATCGGGGGGGATGGGCAGCAGCAAGTTCGTTCCCACCAATGTGGGCGCCAAGGCGTTTGGGCGGCGAAGGAGAGACAGCCCCATGTGAAAGGTCATGTCTGGGAACTGGTAGGAAAGCTTTTATAATTCCATCTCTGTCTTGGTCTAATTTTTAAAGAATATTATTTGGTTGTAATGGATGCATCTTATTGTAACCACACACAAAGTTATCTCTATACTAGTATTTCCTTCAGAATGAAAAACAAATTGAATTGAATTTAGTCCGTTAAGTAGATTAATCTCATCCTCCTCCTCTGTCCTTCTGGTTTATCTACAGCCTATGACCCTCTTTGTGTGACAACGCTACATTCAGATCCTCCTACAGATACCTGGAAACAAAAATCCTTCTTTGTTGGAAAAAAAGAAAAAAAAAGAAGAAAAGAAGAAAACCAAGCCAGCCTTCAGACCAGACGTCTCGTGTCTATAGAATTGTTCCCAACATTCATTATTGCTCTATGACTATGAGAGGAAACAAGCACCTGGCAAACATGACAATGACTAAACTCATATTAAATGAAATGTATGTAATGAGTTAATGGAGGGAAAACCCAGTTTCTCCCTGTAGGAGACACTGAGACCAACGAGACTTGTGTTGGTTCTTCTCTCTTCTCCTGGCCCAGAGCACATGTATGTTTTGTCAGAGGCATGCTCCTCTCTCCTGTGTAGGCAGCACACTGCGGTGGAGCGTTGACACCTTGTCGACCCCCACTACCCCGCCCCGCCCCACCTCCGACCCTTCACCCCTGCCATGGCTGTGTCTTGTGCCTTGATGTAAAACACGTCTTTACATTTCATGACTGTACAGTATGTTTAAACAGTGCGAGGAAAAATATTACAGAATCTGAATATTGTAATAATTGTGAATTGAAGCAAGATTAAAATGTATTTTAGATACATATGGCTCAGCGGTGCTTGTTTTATTTGTCTACAACTCTCCAAAAACAGCGGTGATGGATGATATATTATGATATATGTTGTAATTGATGCTAAAATTAACAAACAAGATTTAAGTCAGACCAAAGAGTTAAGTTTGAAACATGACTTGAGGAATCGTAATATACTGTGATTGCCATTGACACACCCACACTGTGACACAACCCAAACTACCATACAATTGAACCAACTTCAGCAGTATTTTCGTCAGTTCATCTTGACACATTCACTCTGTTGACTCCTTTAGATTTAGCAATGGAGGAAAACCAGCCTGAACCACAATAAATAGCCATTAGGAACCCCTGTTATCACTTTAGGACTCTCTATTACTCAACCTACTGACAGACTCCAGTCCACAGACTGATCGCAAATAAGTTGTCTGACTTTCTCCACTGAAACAGACAATTCTGCTTCTATCACTACTCACAAGGTTCTCTAAAATGGGCACAGTTTAGAGTTCTATAACCCCCCCCCCTCTCTCTGAAATACTGTTAAAATACATAATAAGACATGAAGCAGCCTGAAATAATGTTGTCCTTTTTTGTTTGTTTGATCGTTTTATCTCTGTGAAACAGTCTGGGATTTCTCTTTCAGCAGCTAACAGACAGACAGACAGACAGACAGACAGACAGACAGACAGACAGACAGACAGACAGAAGACACGGACCGTGTGTTATTGCCTTATTATTTCCTCTGTGTATTGTTAAAGCCAGCCTGGTCTCCCGGGGCTGGGATAAGGCTTCTCTGAGCTTCACGCCTGCTCGTCTTCCCTAATTGACGTGCTGGTTCCCCCCTTCTCTGACCTCTCCTCTATCTCTCTCTCATCTTTAGAGAGGAGCCTCCCATTTGTTGTCTGAAGTATCAATTCTCATTATCCCCCAGGGAGAAGCAGTTTAAGGGTCTTCTCTCTCTCTCTTTTAGCAATACCAGTGGATGAACTGATGATGGCAGTTGCAAGTGTATCGGCTGGGCTCCTAATCACCCAGGGGGGAGTACTGGGCTCTTCCATCGAGCTGTACATGTGCTACAGGTGTTATTGACAGAACTAATGGATATCGGAACCTGGGAATCATGTAGCATGTTGTACTTACATGATGATCTCTCCCTCTCTTTCTCTAGTTTACCAATCCCTGTGTTTATGTGTGCGGGCGGTAGGGTGGAAGGTAGGCGGCTAAAAGAGTGTGACAGCTCAGTTGTGAACGTGCACGAAAGCCCCTCAACGCCATGCATAATTCAACAATACACACGTCAAGCAAATTACCTTATTCCCAGCTCACAACGTCTGCCGCCACACCCACGACACGATCTGCTACTGACTTTTACGCTTTAAAGCCGCGTCAGAAATGTACCTGTCGCCTTCATTCATCTGAGTTACGTAATCACAGAGGCAGCAGAAGTCAGTCAGGCAAAAATGACTACGATAAGTACAAAGAACCACAACAATGTGACAGATGCTCTGAGATTTCAGCCACTCAGTCAGTGACTCACGTGGGCTCCTGTTCCTGAGAAGGATCGGTGAAGACTTGAAGGGATGTGTCTGAGCAGATTGATGTCAAGCTCTGGTGCCTTATGGATTCAGAAGAGAAGCAGAACAACACACCAGGGGGCCAAAGGTCTCGTCTGAAGGGACGTGGAAAGAGAGAAAGATGGTGAGAGAGAGACTTACAGAGAGACAAACAGACATGGAGAGGGAGAGAGAGACACAGACAGACAGCGATGGAGAGCTGGAGAGAGGCGTAGAGAGAGAGATAGAAGGAGAGAAAGAGCGAGAACGAGAGAGAGAGAAGGATGTCGTCGAGACACACACACCTTGAACCCTGAAGAAGACCTATCAAGAACTTTGAGCACACAAACGGAGTCCCTTGTCATTTCTCATCACTCAAACACAGAGAGAGCAGCTCTGCATCCAGTGTCTGACCTGACACCAGGCCATGCAGTGAGGAACCACGGGCCTGTGTACAGGCATACCAGCAATGCTTGAGTAGTCAAAGTGTCAAAGGGGTTTGCTGGGTCAGAACTGCAACACTGGGACACTCCTACTGAACTCTGGTTAAAATATCAACTCAGTTGCAATATAGTTTTGGGGTCTGGAATGCAGAATATTCTGCCAGATTACTCAAGTCAAGAATGTCAAGGATACAAACAACACAAGTGTTTTGCAACACACAATCAATAGCCCTGAAAAACCCCATTGCTATCAGGTTGCCTCGCTTTTCTAAATTGCTTCTCTTAAATAAAGTGTGAGAACAAATAATACAATCTCGTTATTCACCGAGGCTCAAGTGCACAGTTTCAGTAAAAGCAACATATAAAAGGTGTACAATGTATGCTAATTGGTCCATTTCACTGTAAACTGCAAAGCTGTGAGATATATTCTGTGGGGTGTCATTAGCTAAATGGATTACAGTAAGTCTTCACCTTTGGAGCCTCAAGTTTAAATAAGGAAAGATCTCAACTGGATCCATCAGTAAAAAATGTTGAATGAAGCTGCCAGCACTTAGCAGTATCAAGCAGCCTTTACTCACTTTTCTTCTGCAGAGTCATTGATTGGCAGCATGCCAAGGAATTAGAGGATAACAAATATTCTTCTTCTGGCTGGATTTACACTCTCCCCGCAGCTAATTGTAATAAAATGCTAATATTCAAGCTTTTGTGATAGCAGAAGCACTGAGTAATGACTATTGAACGTAAAGTGTGCTGAGTCCATTCAGAGGCTGAGTACTCAGCACAATGTATACTTTTCTCATACATCATACATTCTTTTCTAGATGAGGTTGACAAGTTAGCCAAACAGGCCACTCTTCCTGAAGCAAGTAGGGTGAAGTGCCTTGCCCAAGGACACAACGTCATGTAGCCACTGCCAGGAATCGAACTCACAACCTTCCGATCATGAGCCCAACATTTCATACTTCATTCACAGATTCAATCGCAATTGTGCTTTTCGCCTTAGCTTGAAACTATTCATCTCAAATTTCAGCAGAAACATCAATGGTTTAACTTGATTACAATGGTTTTGGCGAATAATATATTTTATATGCTCTAATGTTTAATAGTGTTGTGGTGATGGATGCACAAAGTGTGTTTCTTGACATTGAGTGTACCCGTTCTTAATTAAAACATCAAAATCTTTATCCGGAGCTGTTACCCATTCCCAAATATAATTCATGAGAAGTCTGAAAATATCCATCTGCTCAATATACAGTGGAACAAACATTCTTGGTTACTCTGTGTGTTCCTACCCGAATAAATTAACACTTCCAGCACAGTACTAACCATCGGTCTCAGACACCCAATAAAGTCAAGCCAATAAAGTCTTAGAAAAAAAGATGTAAAGGAACAATAAGTGTCTAGAGTGTTCTTTTTCACAGATCAGACACGGGCAAACAAAGGCCCTTAAAGGTGTCAATAAAGCTGTATCCCTCTTCAACTTCAGTCCATTGGCGCTGAAACAGACTTCTAACAATAAACCTGAGATAGCTGATGTGATAAAGCGATAAAACGCGACAGGATTGTCAATAAAATGAACCCCATACATGATCAATGAATGAATCAAATAGGACAGCCCACATATCCTGTCATTATACTTTACACACTGTACTGTCTTCAGATTTATTTGAAGCATATTTCAGATTGACTAGGAGGAATCTGTGGAACAGCCTCCTATCATTTATGCCCATCCATGGCCTTTTAAACAAGAGAAAATACCATGTTAGAGGTAAGGTTGAATTTTGAACACTGAGCCTGCCCACTAAATCAGTCTGTGATACCTTAACATAGCTTTAGTCTTCCTCTCAAGCGTTGCTTTACCATCTCCGATGCAGGTGACACGATTCGGAAACCCTGATCCGTTAAATTGTAGTGAATGACTCATACTTCGCCCATCATCCTTCATCATCTCATATTCTGGTCCCAATAAGGCATGAAATAGAGGGAAATCTACTTTCCATGTTCAACGCAAGTGGGAGGAGCCACTGGCGCATGAAAAACATGACCTTAACACGGGACTTGACTTCAGCAGGGAAGCTTCATCCCTGCTAACAGGAATAGATCATTCCAGTCACACTTCAATGATTAATGGTCCGTATCAGCTATAAAACATGTATTTTACAAACCAATTAAATAAAGCCTTCATTCAGAGCTAACACTGATGAGGCTCTGAACACTGTCTTGAAGCACACATCACAGGCTATCATCGTAATGACGCGCTCTAAAATTCTCGGCACGTCTGTATGCTTTCTTTAGATGGGGATTTGGGTTAGCAATAGTTGTACAAATGGGAACTGTTTGCTATCAGTTTGGTTTACAAGTATCTGCCTCTGAAATTACTAATCCATAATTAAAGTGTGCTTCAGCTGCCATTGGAAAATTATTGTCACTTTAAGATTTGTAGCATCAATACCTCCACGTTGCTATGTACACAGGCCCCCTGATACCAGCTACATACGAACACATATAAAAACACACACGCTCACACGCACACACCCACACAAACACATACACACATACAGATTTCGGGTACAAATAGGACACAGAATACTGTGAACGAACATCAATAACTCAAATACCATCAAAGCTGTTTATGGAGGCGGTTTCTCATCATTTGGGTCTAAATCTGCTCGCTGGTAAAAACAGGCCAGGATGAGAAAGCTTCACAAACAATTCATCCATAATACATGTGCGGACGGTGAAACCGTCAGGATACAAGATGAAAGTCACCACTCTCTCTTTCTCAGAAGCTCGTCACACTCAGTTCAGCTGCTCTCTACAAGAATCCATCCAAACTTCTATTCACCCAGGAAGTCCACTGAAACTAATTGCCAAATGGCATGGTCTGTTTCCTTTTTTAATTGTCATAAAATGCTCTCCCTTTTTAAGCACCAATGATGCTCACTTGCCTGAATTAACGATGGAAAATAAAATTCATATGGTGATTTCCTAGTGTATTACCCAATTTGTGTTATTCCATACCAGCCCTGCATTTTGCAATGAGGACGTTGACTCATATTGTGTTTTACCAATCTCTTGTCATTACAGATTATGAACAGCTAATGAAACGACACAATTTTGTCTCCCATAAAAATGTATTATTTTGTACTTTGTTCAATAAATTCACATAATTAACAGTTTTCTTGTCGTTCTAGTTTTTTCCGGTGTCTTGAGGATACTGTGGCCAGCAGGATAACGGGCATCCCCAGTCATCCAAAACAGATAATAAAGCCTTCACTGTCCAGTCACAGGTCGATGCTAGCCACCGTGCTGTACGAATGCAACCCACTCTGCTTTGGCCTGGCAACAAAAACTCAATACTGACAGACATTTCTTCCAGTTTAATGAGACCGGAAAGGACAGCCTTATTTCTGATATGATTAGGAAGCAAACTAACGGCTGTAATTTGAGATTATGCGTCTAACATGGTGCATTATGACTAAAACCTAGAGTTCATTCCCTGTACCTTACTGATAGTTGGTAATAGTATATCTGACTGGAAAAGAAGATCTGACAATCAGAAGACCCATTGACGCATGACAATACTCTGCCTCCCAAAGATCACATGACCTTTCCCATGGAGAGGGAACAAAAATACAAACATGTAGTCATTTCCCTGTGGAGAAATGTGACTTAATACCAGAAGTCTTGCGTATCTCTTGAGTCATCTGGATATCACAGCCAATGAGTTCTTGCCACATGTCCACAAACCTGTGCACAAAGTTTACTGTACAAGGAGTGGATCATTTTAATGCACCCAACTTTCTACCCTCCATGCAGCCTTAGGTACACTGCTTTGGTGGCAAACATAAGATTCTCTAAAACTGTAGCCTAACGATGAAAGCTGTTTCAGTGGGATGAACAACAAACCGACCATACCCTTAACCAAAGACATAGCATGAAGAAGTCTGCACGTCTATCCATCCCTGGACTGACACACACCTTTGTGGTGCATGCAAAACATAGATGCAGCGCATATACACCTGGACACAGCACATACAAATATGTTTGCTCTATTTTGTGCATTAGGGCGTGAAGTGCACAATGCTTCTCTGAATGCAGCGATGTAAAACTATGGTGGGCTTGTCTGTCTGTCAGGATAATGAAAGGAGACCATTCCCTTGCATTATTCATCCATTTTCCCTGTTTGGGGTAGAAATACCAGCACTCACAGGGGAAAAACACATCACAACCAACACTGGAAGGTTTTCTCCTCAAATTGAAATAATGGATGGGCCATGTAGGAGATTACAGATAATACGAAGTGAAATGTTAGCCACAATGATAGAAAGTAGTTGACAGAACGCTGACTGTAGTTATGTCTTTTCATTACATTACATAAAGTATTACCTCAGTACACTGTGCTATTCCAATATCTACAGTCCATTCCTGGTAATGTTAGTACCAGAAACTGCTCACCAAAATAGACTCGTGTAATGTGAGGATATGGTATCATCTGTCTAGTGCAGGGATCACCAATCCTGGTCCTCAAGGTCCGCTGTCCTGACAGTTTTCGATGTTTCCCTGCTCCAGCACACCTGATTCAAATAAAGGGTCATTATGAGGCTTCCACAGAGCTTGATAACAACCCATTCATTAGAATCAGGTGTGCTGGAGCAGGGAAACATCGAAAACTGTCAGGACAGCGGACCTCGAGGACCAGGATTGGTGATCCCTGGTCTAGTGTGCGGTCATGTTGGGGAGACGCAGCAGAGTTTCCCACGAGCTGTGATCAGGAAGTCTGTCCTGGACAGGGCGAGGCTGGCCGGGACACCAACACTGGCTCATGTGGAGGGGCTCTCCAGCCCAAACAGCAGAATCAGGGTGAAAACACAGAGCTGTGGAGGAGGCAAACATACCCTCAAGCAGACAGCCTCTTTTCAAAAAGCACAATTTCACAGGCTGCCGGTGTTTGTCATCTGGATAATAGGATTCATCACAATAATGGTGGCCGTTTCATAATGTTCCGAATACTTCTGCCAGGACTTCCTTAACCTAATAAAGGAGTATTTTGTGTGTTTTTTTGTTGTTGTGTGTTTATCTGATTACGCTGATCTGCTCAGTCTTTAGCAAACGCAACCACTCGGTTCAATTACAAACCTGGTTTTCAAATTCATGCATCTTGGTTCTTGCCAAGATTCGCCGAGTAAACCTCAAGAGGTCCAAACACCGAAATGTGAGGTGTCAAGAAATGTGTTTGTTCTGCCAACAGATGCCAGTCCTGCTTGGTTTGCCAGTGGAGCAGCGTGTGAGGACTCAGAGGAGCTGCTGAACGGGAGTATCCGGGTGGAAAGCCCACGCAGGCTGAGGGAATGATGGAGGGAGACGGGGGCTGTCGGCTGCTGGTGCCCCCCCAGGAGCTGTGGATCTGTGTCTGTGGGTCTGTGTGTGTCCGTCTGGGGACAGTCAGCTGTCACTGCCACCTCTTCAACGACTATCTGATTGGAGCAGAGCGGGGGGTTAGGGAGATGTTTCATCAGTTTGAATAGATGATCACCAATACGCACCTGTGGATTAGACTAGTATTTAAGCATCGGTCATGTCATTTTGGGGGGGAGGTGGGGGGGATTTGGGGGGCAGGGTTTGCTGAATTTGAATGGTGGATGGTTAATAATGCATGGGGTTAAGTCCAGCAGGAGAAGCACGTTACCCTAAAATAGCATGCTCTTTCTTTTGTTACAAAACTGTTGAAAAGTAATGGTTTGTTACTTTAAAATGCCTCTTCTCATCTAAAGTCTGCCAGACGTTTATAGATCAGCCATACCGTTATCATGGTGATGATCCAACTGAATGGAAGAGGGCAGAGCAAGTCCCTATCTACTACTGTAGCATAGCAAAGTTTGGCCTGGATGAACTCCATCTGCAGAGGGAGGGAGATGGGGGTGCTGTGCGTCACAGCTGACGCCATAGCCGGGTGACGCTGCCAAACGCCAACGTGATATCGGCTGGTAAAAGACCAGGCCCACCTGATAAACAGCATGATATTTATGCCTCTGTCTGGGCCTGAATGCTCAGGGAAACAGGGGCATTTGGAGAAGTGATCCTTCAGCCGAGGCTGGAGTTGTTGTAGCTGTTAGGCCACTTTCATTGAGGAGATGAACATTCAGCTCAAACGAAACTTCCAAGAAACGTGTTTGTTTTCTTCCACGTACAACAGACATTGAATGAAACATAATATTTCGGTCCAAAAAGGAGAACGATGTATGCTATAATTCAAAGAAAACTTCAGCTCTCAAATATGCTATTAAGTTAACTAATAACATCAATTAGATATACATTTAGACATTCTTTCATCTGATCACACCTGAGTCACCAAGCCCATGAAAGTGTTAACAAAATGTACATTTTGACAAATGATGAAAAGAAGTTAAATCCAACTATTCATTAATCAATGGATACATTTTATTTGACAGTTGAAAGTATAACTGCTATGATGATCATCTTCAGCATCAAACACCACACACACTCACACGCAGTGTGGATGTAACCACGGCAATAACAATGTTGTTCACTGAAATCATCAAAATAATATTTCAGAGCATTAAGCAGAAACATATACATAATCAAGGTAGGTTCTAAAAAAATTGCCAAAATAATAACATTGATTGTGCATATCTTACCACACAAAACGTTCACCTTTTCAAAATACTTTGACATTGACAAGATATCTTGACAGTGTTCTACCACAGACCAAGCAGAAACATATTCTTATCCTCACTGCAATAGAATACTCTATATCCTGATGGAACTATGAGGATAATTCACATAATAACACACTGGTCTGCTGTTCACTTTACTTAATGAAACCCAGCGCAGTGTGATCCAACGCTGTTTTCAAACTCTCCCGGTGCTGCATTGCCACCCTGTGGTTAAAACCGAATGGGATTCAGGGCTGCTGCTCTCTGAAATCCACTCCAAAGAAGATCAACGCCTCATTAAACTTTATAGCTTTGCACTTTGCAATAGGGAGGTTGTGTTGGTTTCTGGACAAATTAGATTCTGCACTGCTACGCTAGATAAGTCTGCTATAGGCAATTTCCTTTGGTGTAGATGGTCATCAGACACAATGCAGCAGAGAGCTTGAGGGTAGAGTGCCAGCCTGGCTGAGTGCTCTGTCTGATCTGGGCTTCGGACAGAGCTGTGGCCTGTCAATCACAGGGATGCATGGGCTTGTTCCCGCCCTCCCTTCTTGCCTTGTGACGCACGGAAAGCTCCGGAGCATCTCAAATAAAAGTTAGGCAGTGGTCCAGGCTTCAGGTTTTCAGAGTAACTTATTACCAAAGTGCTGAGATCAGCATTTCCTGCTGCTCTGTAAAAGAGCTTTTATTAGATTACATTGCGAGCTTAAGCTGAATATTTCATGGGCCGATTAAACACGCTGGGCCGATGCCAAAATGATGACAGGTGAACAAATTCAGTTGGATTGACTTGTGAGATTCCAGCTCTGGTTGGCAAACAAAACTGTCCTCCTGTCTGGAGATATGTATACTTAGTGTATGTAGTAGACAGTGTTGTGCTAGTTACTGAAAAATAGTAACTAGTTACAGTTACTAGTTACTTTGTAAAAAAGTAACTCAGTTAGTAACTCAGTTACTTAAACCAAAAAGTAATGCGTTACTGAGAAAGTAACTTTTTAGTTACTGTACAACGTTTTTCCAATGTCCCCATTAAATAAAGGTTGATTGATTGAGTTCCCCTCTAGCCGTCATTTCAGTTCTGTACTGATACTGAGTAATACAGACTGTTGATTAAAACAACTGTTTCAATTCATTTGCATCCATATCACTGGATCTAATCATCCAAGCAATATGATCCGTTGTGCACCAACACAAACCTTGACACAAACACCAAAGTATTTTTTCAATGCCTATTTATTTCAGTCAGCCCATAAAGTCTTCCATAGGCTATAAACTGCAAGCCTATCTTTCTTATTTGGTATTCAAAAACAGTTTAAAATAATGTGAAAACCTCCACGAGTAGAAACTTATCTTCCCCTTCTCGCTCGCCATCATACCGTGCCCGCCCCTGACCTGTCCAGTCCTCTTCATGATGCGTGTTTGATTATGTGTGGGACAAATGCGACAAATGCTTTGTTTTTCAATTCAATTAAACTTTATTGATCACTATGTTATTGGAACTGTGTGCCGTTGTACAACCAAACCCTCTTTTTTTATCCAAAAGGAACGGAGTAACGCAGCGTATGGTAACGTTAACGGAGTTACTGAATTTTAAAAAACAACGCGTTACGTTATTAGTTACTGAAAAAAAGTAACGGCGTTACGTAACGGCGTTACTAATAACGCGTTACTACCCAACACTGGTAGTAGATGTTGTCTTGGTGATAGAAGTTGTTTTTTGAACACTTCCGTATCTTCTGTAGTGTACTGTTTTCTAAAAGAGAACAACATGCCTTGATTATTAGATTTCTACTCTGCAGACTTTAGGAAAACATTAAGGTATATCCTGCTGGAAAAATGTCTCTAAATTGAGCAATGTTTTGACTCAAAGAAATGTTATCCGCTTTCCAGCTTCATACATGTACATATTTAACCTGGGCCAATACTGTCCAGTATGCTCATACAGTAAAATATGACAATATGATGGTCTCTACACATTCCGGTAAATTCCCTCTCTCTCTTTATCTCTCTCTCTCTTTCACACGCTTTTACTCAAATGAACACCCACACACACTCACACACCACACACACACGCGCACACCCACACCCACACACATACACACACACACTCTGCTGAGACGGCCCCTGTTCTGCCTGCTGGAGAAGACTATTCAATAATACAACAAATTCATATTATATTCATAATTCACCATCGTGAACACTGCAACCAAGTCTGCTGGGTTTAATTTAGCGTAATTTCAGAGCCTAATTTGACTTCCTACATGCCAGTGGTAATGAAACTTTTGTATTTGATCTGGATCCCCTCCCATTGAAGTTTCACTAAGACTTTCAAGATTTTAAGATGCCCTCTGAAAGGGCTGTGCATTGCATTAAACTTAAAAGAAACATAACCCCATGGCCTTTAATTGTGCCCAGATAAAATGAGGATTTTCTTTTTTTATTATTACTTTAAAAGAGGATGGGGGCTTTTTTTTGAAGCTACTGAGATAATTTTCATAGTGTGCATGGTAATAGTCTGGTATCACTGCTATCTGTCTAACTCTGTCTCTCTGTCCATCTCCCTCTCTCTCTTTGCTTTTAACCAAAAATATCTGGTATTGTGGTTATCCCCTCAGTGACTATACTGTACCTACTGATTCACCTTTCAAATAACTGTAGACATCCCTGTGTTCCTGTATTACGGTGGGACATGTCTCCTTCTTGTGTTTTTCTTTGGGAGGAGGCGGATGCCAGATCCAGCTGTAGAGATTCTTAATACCTCCAGGAGGCTTGTCATCGGCGGGAAACCCTGCAATTTGGTCTCGTCTCCTCAAGATGGCAGCAACGAACCACGCCACCGCCGTCACTCCCTTCACCTTGTTGAACTCTTTCATGAACTATTCGTAACAAATAGTGCATAGTGTTCCATTTGCTACATTGCCATATTTATGGCTGGTGTTATTTATGCTGGAGCTAATTCCTCCTGTCCAAACAGACGTCCCCCCCGTCGAAGCATTTACTTTACGGAAGACGGCAAAACTTTAGTATGGATTCATAGAGCACTGCCTATGAAATAGAGACAAGCTAAACGTTAGTTATAATTCAGTCAGATTGGATCTTCTCACAGTGATAAAAACAAAAAACTATCAAATTTGATCACCCACCGTATATGTACAACAACAACAACAAAACCTTGACTGCCCTCTGTACCATGAACAGGCCACACAGTGTAACTCAGAAGTGCTAATTGTATGAAACGCAGCCCCCTGTTCCCACACAATCCTGGACTTGTGCTGACGTCACTCCCCTGGCCCAAACCCACAGGGACGCCCGCTCCCCACAGAGACCTATTTAGCATGCCGAGTGGATGCGTGGATATTCTAAAGACAACATTAAACAGATTTCCAAAGGCCTACGTTGTGCTCAATCCCAGTCAGCCTGTTTGGATTCAAGGATCCCTCAATAGGCGTGGACAAGCTGTATGTGTTTGCTGTGTGTAGTGCAAAGCAGGCCTGTGTTAACATATTCTAATGCATTGAAGTGAGCCCTGTCACTATAAGTGAGACGTGATTCCGATCGACAGGGAGGACTTGAAGTGTGTTTGATGGGAGCCGGTCTTGATATTCTCTTAAAGGCGGTGTAATTGTCAGGGACCTCATTAGCGTTGAGTGTTTGGGGAGGGACCATGTTACGGAGCGGAGCAGTCTTCTGGCCAAGGTCAGCTCTGGCTGCGTGTACACACAGAAAAATATGTGGTTAAGATTTGTCGATAAGAGGCCAAGTATGGCCCATCACTGGTCATGGAGCCTTCCCTTACAGAGCCACAGAAACATGTATTCCAGAGGTACCTTTAATCCTAACAGCAACATACATGGCAGACGCCTCTCACTCCTGGACTCCCAGCGCGAAGTAGAAGGCCGCGCCACAGACAGAGAGGATTACAGGCAGTCAGTATTGTCTTCCAGCCACACTTTCAACATCAAACGCCTCCTCGCCCTTGTGTCTCTGGAGGGATGAAGGGAGCACCACTCAGCCTCTGTTCTCGGCTTTGACACGGTGGCTAACTAGCACCAGAGGCTAGCATTCCTCCCCACCCATCCTGTCCTGAGAGCCCCACGCTGCCTAGCCAGCTCCGGTGCTGCCGAGGGTCTCCCCGCCCCACTGCGCCAGCCCACACAACCTGGCCGGACAGAACCGGGTTTGTGCAGGTCGTCACAAGGCGGCTCTTGTTGAGAATACTGTGTCTTTTAATGAACGCTGCCGAGTTATATTTGGAAGGCAGGCTGAGCGTCAGGGTCTGCAGGTTTTTGGTTTACACTTTCTTTTGCTAAACACAGTGGTTTTGGGGAAATATGTTTTCAACTATGTGAAGCGTTCCACACCAACAAGTCAAAAGAAAGTATGAAACACCTTCACTGCTTTCAAGAGAACCAACACCGAAAGATCACACAAAATCACACAATCTGTAGAATAGAAACGGCATATTTATATTCTTGGCACTGATACATCAGAACTTTATCCAGGTTTACGACACAATTCTGTTCAAGTTATACCAAAAGAAGAGTTCTGCTCAAAGGAACAATGCGGTTGGTTGCTTTACTTTATTATGAACAAAGCTTTTGTCTGAGGTGAGCAAACACGCACACAAACACACAAACACACACACACACATGCACAGACACACACTGACTGAGAGGGGTCCAAAGGTCTAGAAGCAGCTTTGAACTAGCAGGTCAAAGACATCACAGAACTGGTGGGCCGCTTCGCATTCATGTTGTAGCGCACACAGCAGACCCGTCACGTTTGTCCTTTTGATTGTCATCCATTTCTTTAAAGGCCTGGCTGGAACCATAGGTCACCTGGAGGCTTTTATGTGGAGAAACCCAGCCTGTCTTGTCTCTCTCCTTCTGCCCTTCAGGGTAGGACCTTCAACGGGGGTAGGGGCTTCCTCTTGCTTGGGTGAGATTCCCTGCTGAACTGGAGAGAAAACAATTGAAGTTCTGCACAGCGCTGCTAAATAAGAGGTGGAATGGAATGGAAGACACGGGCTCTTGAGACGTTAGGTCCTTCGGTGAAGCGTGTCTTCGCTCAAGTAGCCTGTGGACGTTTTCACCTTCAGCAAAACTCTCTCCAGAGCCGCCTTCTCCCTCTTCAGTTCAGAGCAGCGAGTTGCGGCTGTCCGGCTCAGGGATTTTATTTCATGGGTGGCGTGTCTCTCCTCGCCCCTGTTCTTCACCCGCGCCCAGCGCACCGACAGGCTGTCCTCCACGTTTTTCTTCAGGGCCCTCAGCGCACCCCGGCTCTCCATCAGTCTCAGCAGAGACAGGGGGGCCGTCCTGGAGGAGCCTTCTGAGAGGAGCAGACCAACACCAAGCATGAAGAGACCAACTCTGGTCACTGTGCGACAGGCACTCGCTTGGAATGCCGGTTGGTCATTAACGAGGAACCAGTGTGTCGATGCTGAGAATCGCCATACACTGTTAAATATTACCCACAGCCAAGATACGCACGGAACATTTCACTCGGAGCTTGAGACATTGAAAGAGGAGCTTTTTACCGGCCAGCCATTCTAAGAATTTAATTCAGGGTCTCTTTCCATTTCCCAGTCAATAATTTAAAGGCAGAGTGGATGTTCAAGCAGGAGCCCACCAGGTAGGTGATAGGTGGGGGTCTGCTTACCTGTTTCTGTTGAGGACTGAAGGCTTTCTCAGTGCCTTTGGCAAGGTTCACTGCCCTTATAGTGTGTCTACTGTGGCCTGCTGTAGCATGGAACATTAAAGGATAACACACCCATGTCCTTCAACAAGATACAAGCAACATACTGTATCAGGTGCAAAAACTCTCTCACTCACTCACACACACACGCGCACACACACAAACACCGAAAGAGAAGAACTCACAAGATCAGTAATCAGTGTAACATGAAACAGGTACATCCTGTGAGAGCAGACTACCATCGTCACTGTTGACGGCCTGTATTTTGATGAGACCGGTCCACGTAACAGGAATCATGTTTCTTTAGTCTCATAACCGGGAGTTAGAGCAGTTCAAATAGATACATTTACAGTTATCTGGTCTGTGACAGTCCACAAGGAAGGACTTAAAATGAGTTTTACTGGTTCCCCATCCCACCATTAGAAGGAAAACGAACCTCACATGGCAGTATGCACTGTCTCAGAGGCACCGAGGTTCAGAGAGACTGCTGCTTTTTGCTGTAGGGCCAAAGACAGGGCCGAGGAGGGCTCCCTTTCCCAGTCAGAGTGTAGGTGAGCAGGATCGTACGCTGAGGCAGCTAGGCAGCTCTTAGTATTCACTGGACATAACAAGGCTTTGATGTAGCCAGTGTTCTCCTAACACACCAGCGGCATCAACATTTAATGAGACCTGATATCAGGCTTTTTAAAAGCTGTGAATATTTTAGACAAAAGCAGAATCGCCATTCCTCTGCCAGCAGTCCATGGTGGTGATCTGCCTGCGTGTCGTGCAGAATGCAGCCGCTGGCTTCCTGCTTTGAGACATGTTGTTTATATCGGTCCCCTTTCACTCTCTCTTAATCAACACCCGCTCGTCATGGGAAGATACTGCCTGGAGCTAAGAGCTGGTGAATCATTTATAAGTCAGGGTCAGGCCATGCAATAAGGGCATATTATCTCAACAAAGATGCTCAACTCTCCCATCGTCCCATATTAGCTTGCCTATTTCGATGTATAATTCTTTATTTGCAAAAATACCAAATGTTCCAGTTAGCCACTGAGAAAAAATACACTGATGATCGAAAATAGTATTGATACATTTTTATATTTATGAATAAAATCTAATGACTGAGCCGGCTCGGCTAGCGGTTTCTCAGCAGAGCCGGGAACAAGACCCAGGAACACAGTGCAGGTGTTTAAACTGTGATGATGTAATTAGCCACGAGGGGAAAGAGACAAGAGCTCCACAGTCACTGATTTGATCCCTTGGTTATTGATTTCTCAGTCTGGTTCTAACAGAAATAATTGCCACATGTAATGTATTATTCAATTACAAGACACTCCTCTCAAGTTGGAGTTTGATGGCCCTTTTTGAATCGCTGAGATATATAGATAATTCAACACGTCACCCCATTAAAGAGCGCTGGTATTAAAACGTGCTGCCTATTTATTACAGCATTCATTCCCGACAGTCACCAGCCTCACTTTCTCTGACTTCCAACCTTTCTATAGTTTAACTGACTTCTGTATAAGTATTGTGCGTGACATACTCTACATAATGTAAGATTGTGATTCTAAGTAAAAATGTCTCAGTTATTCAATACATTGTCTTCCATAACTTGGAAACATTTGGAAACCAGTTATTGAATTTCATTAACTCCAACATTTTCTTTTAATGTCATTCAGTTCTGTTCCACAGCTTGTAACTTTCCTTTAGTAGAGCCACACCACTACTGATCTTTCTATGAAGGCATTTACATATAAACCCAAACGGAGACAGACGTACACTGAAGAGGAGAGAGAAGCGTGAGTCTGCTCTTCTCTGTCTGTTCAATAAACTGAAATAAAGTCCATATGGACGGATCCTTGGTCGTGTGGGTGTGCCTGGCCTGAAACAGACCCAGGATCAGCTCAGGGAGATGTGCACCGCATCATGGCCGTGTGGGTAGGCCTGGCCTGAAACAGACCCAGGATCAGCTCAGGCACCGCATCATGGCTGGCCCTCCCTGCTGCTCTGACAGGTTCCACAACCAGCCGAGGCAATGTGGCATCCCTGAGCTGTACCGAGACCAAGTGATGATTTGTTTGTGCTCTGAAGCTTGTGACTGGCCTCCCTCCCTCTCTTCCCCTTCCCCCCCTCCCGCCTCGTGTTGCTCATGTTGTGAGAAAACACTTTGCGGATCCCGAGGGGAAACGCAGGCCTATGTTCATGTCCAGACATTGTCTCCACAAGCGCTCTTAAAAACACTTCCCTTGTTCGTATCATGTTTCCACTTGTGGCTTGAGGAGAGATGGAGGAGGTTGGGGATGGGGGGGGTGGGGGGTGGGGGGTGGTGGTGCACAGCAAGGATAACTCACGCTGGAGAGAAGAATCGGCTATTGTCTCAGGGCTAGCAGGCTGTGTGGAGTCAGAACAGAAGCCACTTTGATACATCGTCATTCATCTATATAAAAAAACATTGACAGTTTGGACACGGTCCACTTCAGGTATTTTGTCCAGACTGAGATAGAAAAGAAACGTATATGTGAGAACACATGTTGAAATGCCGAGTCAGAATCGTCCCTTCTGCGCTGGTGCCTGTATGGAACCTAGTCCACCCTTACCAAGGTTGTAATCTCTCAGACAATACCCCTCATATCAGGGTTCAGTCCTCAAGCCGGATTCATCCGAGTCATTTTTTGGAAAACCTTGTCTCATTGCTGTGCAGCACAGTGAAACACAGTATTAACGATCAGTCGTTCAACAACACTTGTTTACAGCTCGGCTTTCCAGTCATGTTTTCTGAATCCCCCGCAGTGTTAATATTTATCATCAGTCTTAATTGGTTTGATGTCGCTACACGCTCTGCAGACGGCCTCGGTGTTGTTTCAAAGTCTTTATTATCATGACAGTCGAGTCTTGTTCATTAAAGTTTCACATTCCATTTTCATTAGGATGAAACTGATTCAGTAAATGAAGGGATTCTGTGGAGGAGTCCGGCCCTGCGAGCTATCACAGGGGAAGTGCAGAGGCTGTATTAATTATCAGGAATATGAGCTCGATCGAAGATGTTAATTGCACCGATGGTTGGTCATGTGGGGAATTGCCATGCATTTCATGCAGGGATAATAAAAATGAATTTTTAAACAAAGGGATCTTAAAATAATATCTAGTCTGCAGAGAA
The DNA here is from genome assembly GCA_030340665.1 of Neosalanx taihuensis. Classification (NCBI taxonomy): domain Eukaryota; kingdom Metazoa; phylum Chordata; class Actinopteri; order Osmeriformes; family Salangidae; genus Neosalanx; species Neosalanx taihuensis. The sequence continues at coordinate 12,392,002 of CM059295.1, forward strand.
TACCCACATCAAAGGCATAAGTCAAGGCTTTGAAATGTATCTTTGTGGTCCGAAATGTTAAATACGTTCCTTCACGAATGTTCCACTCGATTCAAGTCTGTAGAGTGGAAAAACAAAACAAGAGTTAATGAACAGTTATTACTAGCCTTTTCAACTTTCATTTTAATTTCAAATATTAGCATTTATATATAAACTATGCTACTGGCATCTGCAAATGAGCTTGCACATAGCAAGTCTAATTGGGCCTCATTGTGCTCCTATGTCACTGAAAATTCACTCCCAATGATATTAATAATTAATTACCATTAGATCGGTTTAAGTGTGCTCGGCTCACTGCTTGGCTCGATTACCTCTCAAATCTATTCGACCTCATACAATACCTAACCCAGTTTGGTATTGAAATGCCTTCTTTAGCAGCTGTAATGCAGCCCGGTGATTAACAGTGGTGATTTGAGAGGGTGTTTTAATAGCTTTCAGAGGGATTTAGGACATTCTGGTAATTATTCAAGAATGCAAATGTTGTTCATCCCCAGTGGAGGTGAGGCCACTGTAATATCATCCGTAATTTGATGGATGGACAATTTGGTGTTCCTCACTGAAGGAGAAAAGATTTCCCGCTTTAAAATGAAGCTATGTTGTTCACAGATCACAGATTGTAATTTTGAAGTAAAGATGAATCCCTCAAACGCTGTGAAGACCACGAAGGAAACGGTAGGTCTTGGAAACCCTGTTGGTTGCGCAACATCTCCATGACCTGCTCGTCTTTGTACTTCAGATGTGTTGAAGATGCAAAGAAAATGAGAACCTGCCCCCCAGCCCTGGAGGGTTTTATCCCCCACCCCCTTGCCTTCCTACCTCCCTCCCTCTTCCATCCCACCCCGTCAACAGAGATTTCGCCCAACGCCACTGATCAAACGCACCTGCCAAACCCAGCCAACATTCCGAAGCATGTTCGCTAATTACCCTCAAAGCCTTACAGTCTTCTGGTCTTAATGGGGGATTAAATCTGCTTTCTGCAGAGGGGCAGATAAGCGATACAGTACAATGGTATTTATTTACTCATTGGTGGGGGTGGATCTCTCGGGATCAAGCAGATCATAAATTATGTACGACAAAAAAAGAACTTCCAAATTCCACTTGGCTCCAGTTATCCAGTGTCAGATCTGTGTACACGGTTTATTGGCCCCTCCGTACCCTGAGAATCTTTATTATGGTAAACATGGCCGGTAAAAATGGGTGGTGGGCGGCATTGTCATAATCACTTTGTGCCAGCATGCGAGAGAGCTGCTGATTTACATGGAAGTTAATGGCACTTTTATCATGTGGAGGAATGGCATTAACATCAGTGAGCTCAACAACAAAGCCAAGCCCTTATTAGGATCCTCTTGTTTCAGTGTAATTAGACAAAAGAGCCCTTTTAAATGCGCACTTATGGGAAAACTGAGATATTAAGTGCCTTACAAATTGCCAATTACGTTCATGTTTAAAACAGTGTTTGAAGGAATTACATGAGGGGGAAATTGAGCCAGACTGATATGGCCTTGTGTGTGTAGAGCACTGTCTTGTGTTGTGAAGAATACTTTGAAACGACACTTCTCACGCCAAAATATTTTTTGGTGTCACCTTTCAAATGACACCTGTGTGCAATGCTGTTAAACAATGAAAATATGCAACATATTCCCAACAGTAAACGCATTTCTGCTACTAAAACGGCCATCTGTCTGCAGGAGCCGAACGATCTAGATCCTTCTACATATCCTCCCTCTCTGTCGAGCCTAACTGAGATATCATGGATGCAGGGTGTATACGGAGCACAGCGGCAGGAGGTGACACTTCCTTTACTTTCCCGTGTGTGTGTGTGCAGGTTTGTGTGGGTGTGTGTGTCGCTTGAACAACTCCTTGCTCTTGCCACTCTTTACCGACAGTTAACGATGCATGGCGAGGATGGAGGCCTTGCCAAACAATGGACACACAGCTGTTGAAAACACCACACCGAGTAACAACCCAGGTAAATAATTTAGACATGATTTAAAATGGGATAATCAAACAGGATGTTGGACATCAAATGACTATTTAAGGGGGGGTGGAGGGGGGTGCCATAGGGGTCTCTGAGCTGAAGTTTTGCTGTATGTTAGTTTAGCATTATGGGGGGCACAGTTTCGATTGCATGGCTGGCAAGGGTCCACCTATTTAGAGCATCATCTGGAGTCAGTCAGTTTACATAAGCATCCAACAGTCATTTGAGTCAGAAGAAAGCAATGGCCAGGGAGAAGAGGGGGAGAGGCTGTGTTCAGTGCTCATCCATTTAAAAGAGGAAACACGTTTTCCTTGCTGTTTTCTGCCTGGTTAGCTGCCTGCAGAGGCCACAGAGGACGAGGTCACTCTGTCAGCCAGCGGCTGCGAGGCAGAGAGGCAGGGAGGCAGGGAAGGCCACGAGGCAGCAAGACAGCGGCTCAGTCTGAGAAGAAGCAGAGAGGCAGGGGACACGGTGAGGCCGGGGAGAGGCCCGAGAGAGAGGCTTGAGAGAAGGTGAAAGAGTGCGTGTTCAGAGGAAGCACCCGACGCTCTTCAGCACAAACAGGCCGAACTTTCAGCTGAGTAAACGCAACACAGTGGTGCCCACACTGCACTGGAGGGGAAGGGGGGAGAGAGAGAGAGGAGGGAAAGAGAGGAGGGGGAGGGACCTTTTTATTTTAATTCCACGCGCACGGTACAAACCTAGGCTCTCGTTCCAACCATCACGGTTCATCGTCAAAGTGTTCCTTCTTACACCATGCGTCATAACGTGAGCTCTCTTTAAGTGAGACGGCCTCCCTCCTCTCCCAGCTGGCCCCCCGATGAGCATACACCTCTCTTCACCAAGCTCATTTCCACCAATCAATACTCTGAGGCTTCTCAAAACAGAAGACCAGCGAGAGATCTCCTCTCCTTCTTTCCTTATCTCCTTCTCTCGTCTCCTTCTCTCCTTCTCTCAAGAGTCATACTTCATGCAGCTCACATTTGTGACTGCGTTTCATTTTTTTTTTCACTTGCAGTTTACCTGAACATGTTCCATTCGAAGCCCAAGTTTTGACTGCAGAGTCATTAACCTAAACCATTGACATTTTCACGGCATTTTCCTGTTCCTCCACATCAATACTGTCATCGAGGAGATTACCTGTGGGGGTCTTGAACAGCGGAGCACAGAGCTCAATATTTATATCGTTTATAACTTAAGTAAAACATTTTGTAATGTAAAGCTGTTTTGTTCCCTCACATTGACCTACCAGCCATCGCGAGGAGTTTATAAATCTGTCTACTTCTATACTAATAAAGTTAGGCTAAGAGTTTACTAGCCTAAGGGATAGAAATTATATGTAATTTAAACCGAGGGAGAGTTTCTGCTTAAATTATTCATCCATACCACAGAACGCCAGATGGTGGAGCCAAAAACTCATCGGTGAATGTTATTACAACCTGGATTTGATGAGAGAAGGGAGGCATCGATTTCTGCCTGCCTGCCTCCCTGTTTGAGCGGGCAAATGTATGTGCATCTTCATATGTGTTCTTCTATGCATCTTTATAAAAGGTGTGTGTGTGCGTATCTGAAAGTGAATGTGTTTATGAGGGAACACAAGCACGCGTGTGCACATCAGTGCGTGCGTGTGCATGTTTACTTGAAATGTAAAAAATAAAAAAAACACCTCACTTAGGAAGCAGAGAACAGGGTTCGTTTTCAAGCTTCATCGAGTAGTGCCGGAGTACGGATGACTAATGGTTGAATTCTACCAGACTGAAAATGCAAAAACACTTCCAACCTTTACAAGCATGGCAGCCCGAGAAAAACAACACTATATCAGAATATTTACAATTAAGAAAGCTCAGTGATTGAATATCTGGGTGGTTAGCGTTTTCGCTCCTCAGAGAGAGATGAAATGTTGTTCACAGACCCTGCTGAATGCTTCACAAACTATTTGTGTTGTAGATGTGCTCTGACATCACAGGGGCAGGGGAAGTCAATTTGAAAAGGAGACGATTTTTCATTTGCAGTGGCTGCGGATGAATATCTTAAGCAAGTTTACAATTTCCCTGCTGCTTTTCAGACCATGACGGTAACTTCAAAGCTTCTAAAATACTCATCTGTGAACGAAAGAGTGTGCTTTTTTCAATAACAACATGTGATGTGTGGATCAATATTTGTCCATTATATCTGAACATGTTTTTATGTCTGTGTGTGTGGGAGTTTTGAAAATATGGATGAAAAAGACAGCAGACTGAATAGTCTATTAGAGAGAAGACGAGAGAACTGAGAGCTGCATTTCACTGAGTAACCCCCACCTTCTCGCCCCCCTCCCTTTGCATTTCAGACTGTTAGTGGACTTATCATTTCTTGCACTCAAAGGCCTGTCCACGTTAGTTTGCCCTCTATCCACAGTGTATAAAATATCCTCCACAAAGGAAAAAGATGGATGTTGCAAGACAAAAACTGCCTGTCTTTACACCCTCCCTCCCCTTGAAAAAAAAGAAGAGTAACTGTCACAGGTAAATCTGTCACTGAACAGCATGTATTAAAATTCACACCAAAGCGAGGTTCCATAAGAACATAACCAGCTCAGCCACTGGGAAAACTGCTAACAATCCACTTTGTGAAGAGACAAACATCTTTCAGAGAACATCTGTGGAATCGTTCACCCTTGGCCATCCAGATTGCTCTGGCTATGGGCAGCCCTGATGGCTTTACCTGGTGGCCCTTCACTCACAGGCCTGACATCTCCTCTCCCTCCATTTGGCAGCCCCTCACTCCTGGGGAGCTCCGCTAAGCTAGCTGACGGCTCTATTTTATCAGCCCCTGGTTAGATACCAGCCAGAAAATAATTCTGCAGCAATTACCATATGTTGTGATTGTGGTTTTGGACCGACACCGTGACATCTGTGTTATATTGGCATCTGGGGCACACTGGAGAATCTTCCACAGGCTGCATTCCATCTCTGCATCTACAGAGCAGGTGCTTCTGGTCTACCCGGTAGCCTGCACTCCAGCAGAGGAGTGGAGGGCCTGGGATGGACCAGACTGGCCTCTGGCCTGCTGAAGAGATTCCAATTAACAACAACAACACTGAGACTATGGCAAATAGCAAGGCACATTCCAGGACTGATAGACTGTTAAATCCTTGAAAAAAATACCCCCCAAAAAACGAAGCATGTCAGGGGAATATTTGATAAAGACAACAAAGATGGGTAAGACATTTTAGGAGCCTACGTGTCCAGATTTTTTTCTTCTGTTCATTATCGGGAGGATTGGGTATTCTTCTGTTTTCTTGCGAGTCTGTTTGGAAGCCGTTGGAAGACTTTAAGGGATAAAAGAGCTCAGAGCATTCCCAGGGCTCTAAGCCTCAGCCTCCACAAAGCCCTCTCCAGAGTCAGGATCTCAGCCTCCTCACACTCAATATCTCCCAGATCCCCTTAGATTACGCACTCACACAAGCACGTACACACGCCCATGTACGCTCCGTACATACACACAGGTCTACACCACACACACACTCGCTCAAACGTTCTCTCGCACACCGACGCAGTCCGCACACGTGCGCCGATGATAAATTCACAATTAAAGACGAGCCATTTCTAACGTCTGCGGGGAATTCCCCCGACTAAAACAATCAATTACATCCTTAAACTTCTAACATCTATCATCGTTTGTCACCAGCCACACTGCGGAGCAGGTGTTCAGTTAACCCCGTTCACCGGGGTCCCAGACAGGCTGCGTGTGTGCGCGCGTGTGCCTGTCAGATGAAACATCCCCCAGGATGTGTAAGACAGCAGGGATGACCAGGCCTGTCATGTATAGCCACTCAGTCTTTGAATGCACAGGCCATTTGAGCGGAGCGGCAAAAAGGCAACCATCACCCAGCCTCTACAGTCGGCCCCTTCACGCCCCTGCCTCTCATGCATGTTCCAGTCGGGAGTGCAGGACGTTTCATTTGTTCTTTACACAAATATATGTTATTTCTTCCCCATTCGCTGTCCTCCCTTCTCTTCCTCCCCCCTCCCCTCTCTCTCTCTCTCTGATACTTTCTTTCTCCTGTACCTTGGCTCTCTACCATGTTTCCAGTCAAAAAGGAATGGAACATAGGAAAAGTGAACATGCACAGGAAGGACTGTAAAACTTTGGGCCCTAATTCATCTGTGACAGAGGATAATTATCCCTCATGACATGAACACATGAGGGGGCTTTTAAGTCAATCATGGTAGCCACGCCATCTCACTAATTCATCAGGGTTGTAGCAATTAATATATTAATCCACTGCATTCATAAAGCATTAGACTCCATAAAGCAGTCAAGCCATACTGTACTCATACGAACGTATGTGCCAATAATATGAATGAATGGTGTTTTAGCTCATACTTCAGGCTGTCTTTGCTTATTCCATTAAAATGTGACCTGTCTGTCTCGTAAATCCTCTTCTGATGATGCAGGGACGATGTGACAGATACCACTGAGAAGCCCTGCAGGATTGAAGAGAACAGTGAGAAGTCGTCTGCCCAGAGAACAGTCCAGAACATTAAACTAGACTGTCAAGACACATTTTTCAGGGTGAAAATATTTCCTCTCCCTGAAGGACTTTGCGTGGCTGCGTCTTCAAATGACAACGCACAATTCTTCTGAAGTGGAAAAGAAGAATTGTGAAGGAACAGAGAAATCTTCCTGAAGTGATAATCTGTTTTCCAGATGCATGTAATTAGCGGAGCAACAGATTAAAACATTTGTGGAGAAACGTCCAGTTCTTCAAAAGGAGGAGATTGTAAGAATGGTTACACTTTGACCACATAAAATTTTTTCAAACAACTCAGAAGAATAAGTCAATTAAAAATGAGCTATTTAAGGTTTGAAAAAAAAGGTGCAAACACTATTTTATAAACAGATATATAATCAGATTCAGATTTGACACAGTCGTAAATTTGACAGGAAACTCTAGAGGAAGTACACAGGGTATGGGAATCATTTAAAATGCTAGTTGAAAAAGAATAAAACTTTCATGGTTTGTAAAATAAATGAATTATCCACTGAATTACAGTCCTCATTATAGCAGAATCCAGCGACCATCATGGCCATTAAAAACACATGGAGTTCTGATCATGCGCTCATTCTCTTCAGTGTAGATTCATAACTATGTTCAGGGCTCTGGATTTCTATGTATTACTGTAATTAAGTGTTTGGGGATATTTCAATTGCTTGATCAGAAATGCATCAGTCTCAGATTAATCCCGGACAAAGACAATCTATTTCTGTATTGACACATGACAGTTCTTCTTAGACACCATGAATGCTAGAATTAAAAAATGTGGAACACAGTCTGTTCCAATGCATTGGAAAAACGCAAAAAAAGAGGAGCATATTTCTGTCAGAATAAAAAAAAAGATGAAGAATGAATTGGAGCTTAATTTAGTTTTTCAAGACATGCCTCGCTTTCCTGACATGCCCAAGTCTCTTTGCAGTAACAAAGCAAAATCACAGTTAGCCAAATGAGCTGAGACTAGCACTACAAAGTTCACATTCATATTCAATATTCAAATTCGCATATGACTGAGTGTGTGTGAGCGTGCTCCGTGATCGCTCCACACCGACGGCTGTTTGAAGTGCTGTCGATTGCTGCCTTTGACATTTTCCCATTGTGCACTGCGGTGCAGCAGGCAATAATTAAATATCAGGTGCATAAGCTGCTCTTTAATTTGACATGTGTGCTTGAGGCAATAAACACACGTGGTGTGTCGGGGGGGAGCGTAATTGCAGAGGAATGAAATATCATATCAGAAGTGAGCAGATCATCGTATCAGGTAACCGACGACAGCACGTTTCATCGCTATGCCAGGGCTAAAGAGGTGGCCTAATTAGCCGCCATTAAAACTCACCATCTAATCAGGGGTCACTGTTGCATAAAAAATGGTCCTCATCTTCAGTTGAGCGAACAATGCCCTTAACCCTTTCCATGCACTGGGCTCCTGCAGCTATTTGAAATAGAAACCAGGGACTTGACGCAAAACAAACACTTTGTTGCGGCCGTCGTTGTGTTCCCCTTCCTGAGGAGGGGCCGCGGGGTTCGCTAGGTCAAACTCGACCTTGTTTCGTGAAAACGCTTTGAACAGGGATGTCGTGTGGAGGGTTGCCTGAGCAGGAGCAGAGAACAGGAGCCAGTCAAGTGAAACAGAAGTCTCCTGGCACCACTGCACACATGCATTATGTCACCAGGCGGAGAGAGCCCCCACCCCTCCCTCCTGACCGTGCCTGTGCCGTCCTGGGGACCGTGGGTGCCTCTCGCTGTGACTTTCAAGCCTGCGAGGAAGTGCTCCGGAGAGAGCGCCATGCAATATTAGCTGACAGCATGGTATAAATAATAAGGCACGTCATGCCATGTGTGAGAGCCTGTGTCTTCACCAGGGCTTTCAACAGGTGCAGCCCTCGCTGCCAGGGCTCCATTTTGTTCAACAAAGAGAGGCAGCTTTCACAAGGGGCTGCTTCTGTCTGAAAGCTTTGCCTGATCATTCTTTTATGTGCCACTTTCCAAAATGCACAATATTCACGGGACCTCATGATAATAGGCTCGTCGGGAGACACAGGGAGCGAGGGAGGACAGGCGGAGAGAGAGAGACAGAGAGAGAGAGAGATGCTTGTCGGAGCGCATACGTCGGGGCCAGGCCCAGGGGAAAGGCCTCCGCCACCACGCTGCATCAGTCACCGGGTAGATGTTCAGGGGACTGCCAGACCTCCTCCCTCCTACCCCCACCCTCTCCTCTGCTCTCCAACCCCCCCCCCCACCCCTCTTCCCTCTGCCTCCTACCCCCATCGCGGTGGCTAATGGCAGCCAGGGCTGAGAGGAAGCAGACTCCGGGCCTCGGCCAGGGCCCCGTGTCGTATGAAACCCATTAGAAGTCGCCAGCGCAGGCAGCGCAGGGAGGGTCAGTTGATAAGACTGGAGAGGAAGTCAGGCGGAAACCTGGAAGGACAGGAGCTTCTCCCAGCCCCCCCAAACCCTCCCTCCCTCCCTCTTTCTCCAGCTCTTTCCCTACTCCACTGTTCAGCTCGCCACAAGGGTTGCTTGAAACAGACTGAAGTAGAGTGGAAAATTGATGGCGATGTCTCGCATTGCGATTGTCCTTCTGGGCTGTGTGCCACTCGGATGCGCCTCTATTCTGAAATGGCAAGGAGATGACAATATTCTCCTGAGTAAAGCCCAAGCATCTTAGATGGAGTCCCTGTCCACACAAATACAAGTGATAAAGTGTTGTGTTGAGGCTCGATAGTGGCTTGTTAACACGGTGGTGGTTTAACATGCCTCTCTACAGGCTTGACCCAACTCCAGCAGCCGAACTCAGCTGAACGAGATGTTTTCTCTGAAATGTCTCGGAAAAGATGGAGGGGTGAGAGTTTTGATAGATGTTCGGAATACACCATCACGGAAATGAAATGGGTTAGTACGTTAGCACACATTCATGCGCACGCACACTCACACACACACACACACACACACACACACACTCTCTTCCAGGGTATATTGTATGTTGCCTTTTCTAGCAGTGCTGTTTACTGATAAGAGACAGCCTATCCACGTGACTTAATCTGCTTGGCTCTCTTAGAGCATTACTGTGGCTTTCTTAATTAGATTGATTCACAGACAATAATTTACAGTCAGAGTCATTGGGAAGGCGGTGAGAACATCCATATGTGCTTCATTTTCTTTCCTCCACATTGTGCGTTCTGATGTTGTGTGGGTGGTGTGTCACAGCTTCCATATTTCTGACAAATCAGCCAAAACAGCAACGTAAACATTTTCCCCTCTCGCACTTCCCAGCCCAGTGAAAAAAATTGCAGGATCGTATAAATTAAAACTGTCAAAAAAGGTCATTAATAATGAAACATGCATGCTATTTCTAAATCCTGTTTCTCTCCTTATAAATAAATGATAATTTGTTTCTCTGCATCGTTAGACAAAGGCCCAAGACTTTTCTCCAACACTAATTATTTTGAAATAAATGCAACATAAATAAATTGACTGAGAGAGGGAGGGAGAGCGAGAGAGGGAAAGAGAGAGAGAGAGAGACTGAAACCCCACCAACCAGATCCTGCCATTCAGATTAAAGATGGCCAGTGACTTGTCAGAATTCCTAGAGAGCAGCCGAATCAAAGCCGCAAATAAAAAATACAAAATGACCTAATAAGGACAAACCAGACGAGGAACCCTCCATTTCTGAAAAAACGGCAAAACAGGCTGTGAGGTCCATCATTTGCTTTCACATGCGGCTCTATTACAGCGACTGACTTAATGGCTGAGCGCTGATTGCTTCAACAGTGAACATGGGAGAAACAGAGTAGGCAGGAAGTCTGTCTTTAGACCGGGAATATCAACCTAACAAATGCTCCACCTATCTAACCAGCCAGCCATCAGCAGTCAGACAGCAGGGTCTGGGCCGGCTGCTGTGCTGCCTGTTAGGGTCTCTGCACTGACATATCAGAACGGACGGTTCCTACATCCTACCCAAGTCAGGAACATAGGCTGGACATGCTATGTGTGTGCAGCATGCAGGAAGTGATTCCGTATAGTAAACAGCAGATATTCTGCTGATGGATGGCTGGCTGGCTGCTTTGCTCTTTGTCAAAGCTCTCTCTTGTAAGTCGCTTTGGATAAAAGCGTCTGCTAAATGAATAAACGTAATGTAAATGATCTGGGAGCTGTAAGGCTCTCATGTAAAGCTGGGTCATAAAATCAAGGTCTGTCTACCTCAAATGGGACTAATAACACATTCAAACAGATTCAAACTAACAGCAAGTCAGTTTCTGTCAATGATCCTGGTCAACATGGATACGACTGCATTTCTACGTGATGAATAAAACCCCTTGTAAATGAAATATTAACGTCATTATTCATTATTAATTAAGTTCTCCGTGAATAACAAAAGTACATGTAGCATGGTTGATAGAGATAATAACTTGCACAATTATGAATGTAATCAGATAGAGTTTTACTGAACTGAAGTCATTGAAATAGCATATGACGCACTGAAATGTGAGTATAGTGTGCTTGTGCCTGTGAACATGGTACCAACAGATGTCAAGGAAATGTACTTTTTACTTGGGTAACAATCTGAGTGTGTACTTGTGTGTGTGTGTGTGTGTGTGTGTGTGAATCCTGTGTGTGTGGGGGGGGTGAGTGTGTGTGTGTTTGTGTGTGCAGGGACAGCATTGTCTGAAGCCGGAACGTTCAGGGGGTCCTTTGAAGGGCTGCGGCTGAGCTGCCTGTGATAATTAGAGAGCAATGACCTTCTCATTAGAGCCAGGAGGTAGATGATTATTCGCCCTCTCCCCTCGCGGATGCCCGCCTCACACACAATCTTGGAATATCAAAGCAATTCTCTAAGATATTTATTAGAGGCAAATTTACAAAAACACATAGCAAAACCTTTGAATTACGTGCCCTAATGTATGCAGAGCCAAATGAATGGTTGCGCTTGCCCCCCTAACCCTCTCCCCCCACTCCCCCCCCCTTCACCTCCCGCCCAGTACCCTTCTCGCTTGTAGCCTGAATTTTTCATAACACATTTCCGGGGCTTCAAAGTACCATCTCACAGCAAGACCCTTTCTTCTCTCTGGCGTGACAAAGACCTGTCAAAAAGTGTCCCTCCGCCGTGTCCTGCTTTCCTTCCCTCCTCTTCCGTCTAAATGTCATCTAATGTGCTTTCAGTGCCGCGCTGTGACGCTCCACTGCTGCGGCTGGAGAGGTGAGAGGAAAGAAGAAGAGACGTGCTGCAAGAGGACGTCTAAAAGGACCTCTAATTAATGTTGCTCATTGATTTTGTTTTAGTGTGTGATGTACTCCATGAAAAAAATATGAATCTAGAAGGAGCTCTCATTAAAATCATTAGCGGCTTGATGTTAGCCCAAAACAGCCCGGTCTTTCAGCTTCTGAGAGCTCGTTGGCGTGTTCGTCTTTAATGTAAAGAGAATGGCCTTGGAGCGCTGGGAGCTGGAGAGCAAAGGGTGAGCGGATCTTCCTCCAACAAAGTCATGAGCGAGCAGTGGTCTGGAGACAGAACAATCTCTCTCTCCGTCTCACCCTCTGTCTCTCTTTCCCCCTTCTCGGCCTGCTTCTCTCTTTCTGACCTGTGTAGCTCACTCCAGATGGCCATCTGAGTCAAACAGGACAGTGATTGAACAGGACTACAACATTCGTTCTGCTCAGACATAACCAACTGACAAAGCTGAACCGGAGATCCCCATACAGAGTGAGACTCCGCCACAATCAAGAATCAGTGCTGATGGACTGAGACAACAGCACGGTTTGAATCAGCTTTCAACCCATACACAACAGCAGGAACGCTTGAGAATGATGTTGATAACAAAAACCTCGGCGTATAACCATGATGCACTGTCCATACCGAGGCTTTGCACACCAGAATGAAAAGCCCAGGTCCCCATAGTAATGATATTACCATTCTTTTAAAGGGATACAATAAGGAGAAGTATTGGGAGTTAACAACACTTGGGAAAAGAAAATAAAAATGTATATAATAACTTGTATAGAGTTCTCACACAAATAACTAGAGCTCACTTGTCAATGAGATGTTTTTCAAAACATCATGGTGTTTCTCTGGCATTGTGGTCTTTGAAAGGTAGCAGAAAAGGTGTTTATCAGCGTCGCGACATGCTGCAGATTCAGGCGAGGGTAAAAAAAGAGCTCTGCCATCGATTATGAGAACGTAAAAAGGCTCAACCATCTATATTCAATACCACCGCCTCTACTGGAAAGGGCAGCTTTCCCTTAGTGAATATACTTTACACCTGTTTCACCACCAATTAAGGAATTAGCCCGGTGTTTGTAAACTAACATTAGGCTCCCAGTGTTAATAAAGTGGAGACTGTCTGTGGAGAGACCCTAAACAGACCTGTCATTAACGAGGCAGAAAACAGAGGCGGCCCTAATCCCCAGTCAGTCTCTGCCTAGGTTCCTGTTGGTTACGTTGATTGGAAATGACATGAGGTTAAGATGCTAATCAGTCATTGACTCTAATCAGGCCGTGACTGATTCTCATTGGAGGAAAAAGGGAGATTTTTTTGCCGTCTCCATAGGCGATGCGTTAGCAGGGGGATGCGAGCGTGTAATTCCATCCTGCAGGTCTGAGGAGGTAGATAGATGGGGCTGGTGTGACACTGACACCGAGCATATGGAGAGCTGAGGAGACCCACTGTCACCCAGCCTGGGCCATTAGGCTTCACCAGGAAGCCCCAGGCCAGCCACACCTGCACACCTCCTTCCTATACCAAGTGCTGTATAAATTACTCGCACGCAGACTTATGCACTTTGATGCGATTTATAATGCACATTAATTAGGGCTGACAGCTGTAACTAAAAGGCAGAATGATCACTTACAATTCAAATACAAATCACAGCGCAATAACAAAAGTAATTTGCATGACTTTATTCCCCCCCCCCCAACATTTTCTCTCTCTTCCTCGATGTCTCTCCATCTCTCTCTATCACGCGCGCGCACTCACACCCACACTCTCTCTATTTTCATCTTCCTCGAGCTTTGATTCCCGCTGTTTTATCAAAGGCGACTGCGTGTGAAAGGACTAAATGATTTGCAAATTGGAGCAACACTTATGCCGTGTCTTACTCGGCAGTATTGTGATGTATGAGCGCTAATTTTGCATTGTGTGAAACGTGGCACCGGATTATCCGAACGCTTTTCTCCACACCTCATTTCAATCTCAATGATTTATCAGTTCCCTTTGTGAAGTCTGAGCATGTTGGTGGCGATACAGACCTTACGTAGGTTACACACATTGGAGTTTATTACACCTCACGCGCCCCTTGCCTTTTAGGATAGAAGAGGAGAATCTTCTTTAGTAATTCATATTTTTTTCCCGCGTTGAATCCGAGTGGAGATAAATCTCACACCCGATCGTACACAAGCAAACGGAAACGTTACAGAAAGAAAAAGAAGAAAAAACACACTACAGAGGAAACATGAAAGTTGACCTTTAGTCGTGCTAATTAAATGTGGGTATGTGTGGCAGTGGTGTCACTGATTTCATTCTTCATTATGGGCTGTAATGACATTTCTCAGCTGTCAGAAGCGTTGCAGGGAAGTCGCCTGCGATTGGGATGAATGAACCAGCACACACAGTTTAGTCTGCGGCTGGATGATGAGAGCCGGGTGCTGGGAAGGACCGCTGGATCCCCCCCCCCCCTTAGTGTTTATGGCAAAAACACACAACAAAAGCCACTAAATATGGATACAATATGCTCCGCGTCATTCTGCGGAGTACAGCAACGGGAGGTTGGTGACCTTCCTGGCTTCGGAACAAACCCATATTTCTCCGGCCCAATAAAAGGGTTTAACGGGATCCTAAAGATTTAATTAAGATGTCAGCTGGCGTGGGTCAGTCGCAGTGCAGGGTCTAGAGGGGAAGATATACGGGACCACTACAAAGGGCCCAGCTGGACCTGTGGGGACAGGGAGGGAGAGGAGGAGATGGTTCCTGCCCTGATTTACACACACCACTCCACTGTAAAACACTGGCATTTTAAACACATTTGCCAGCAGTGAGCCAAGTGGAGGCTAGCGCGGCCCGCTGGAGGGGGGGGGGCTGCCCTGCGGGGCCAGAGGAAGGTCGTCATCATCACAGGACGGCTATCATCGCTGTTAGCAGCAGGACAGCTACGTCCAAATAATGGGGCCTTTTAAAAAGCCAAGATGGATGGAGCTGGATCGGAAACTTAGGAGTGTTTACTGCGCTGGGGCGCATGGTGCATGCAGAGGACCAGGGACGTCCAGGGTTGTGTCTCCCAGGCAGCAAAGCAGATGGGCTTCCTGGGCTTCTGTTTAACCCCCGGCTGGAGGACGGACAACGAATATACAAAACGTCCCTTACCGAAGCAGAACAAAGTCCAGCAGCTCTCCCCTCTCCTCCCTCGCTCCCCCTGGAGTTGTCCAGCGTGTGGAGACAACAGTCTCCCACTTTGGCTTTTCTCACGGCCTGCCTGTCCTGTTATCTTCCTTCCTTTTAACTTCTCACAACAGATGAAATCTTGGGGGGGGGGGGGGGAGCGGAGGACGAGCGGAGAGGATGAGCGGGGATGAGAGAGCGACAAGCAGTGACAGTGGAGTGGTAGACTCTCTTGGGGCAGGACGGAATTCTCTCTCCCTCTCTCTGTACTGTGTCTCTGTGTCTCCTGTTCTGTTATTCCCAGAGTGACTCCCCACAGACAAGGGCCGTCTGACAAACGGGGCTTTCGCCAGTTTATAAATGAAATAAGACAGAACGTCCCCAGATGTTGTACATTATCTTGACGCTTCCCCAAAAATGAAATAGTGTGAGTCCCTTGTTGCGGTTAAGAAGTGTGTTTCATAATGCATCAAGTCCTGACTGACGTTCAACCTTTTTTCTTTTTTTTTGGGGGTGGGGGGGGGGGGGGGGGGTGGGGGGGCTTTCAAAAAACTGTAAATATCTTGTCAATTAAGTATGTACAACCGAGCTGTTATGCCCTGATGCACTTGTACTTGTGGCGTCACACATTTCAGGGCACTTTGGCTGCACCGCTGGCTTGAGTGGGAGGAGGTGGATGGGGCTGGTGGTGGTGGTGGTGGTATGGGGGGAGAGAGGGGTTGTTCTGGGTCATGGACACTGCATGTCCTCCTTAATACTGCTCCATGTGAGTCCAACCAAGTGAAACCCTGCCACCTCGGTTAAATATTCATCCGCTGTCAATAATTAAATGCTCATTATTTGAACCCGATGAGTGCTGTGATTCCAAAATTAATGTGCTGCTAATGCATGGGGTGAGAAGCCCAGCTAATAGCGGGGCCCCGTGATGAAAGGTGCCTCGGCGTAGGAGCCGACCTCCGTCTATTCTTTTTCACTTGAACAGAGGAGACGGAGGATCTGTGTTTCGAATGAAATATTCACCACCGTTGTCCTGACTTTTCAAAGTACATCTGAGGTTTGTGTTCTTTAACTGGGCAAGAATTCGAACAAATGGCAGAGAAAAGGAGCTTGTTATCTCAGACCTTAACATGCCTTAGATGAAGAAGAAGTGGAAGACAGAGAGAGAGAGAGACAGAGAGAGAGAGACAGAGAGACAGAGAGAGAGAGACTTCAGGACCTCTGAGAACGCCCACCTACATCAACCACCTACACTTCTGTTCGGAAATAATGACATGAGAGCCAATTTAGCTGATGAGAAACTGAAACTGTGAAAACACAATATAGAATAAATATGCAAAACAACAAAGTTGTGCTCCTCCAGAAGTGGCAGGTTCTCATGGTAACACACTGTCCTGCAGCTATGAAACATCCAGCCTGTCCCAGCAGCACCCGCATCAATTAGAAGAAAGCAGGAGGAAGTCAGAACAACCACTCAACTACTTGGAGGGAATTCTAACTCTGCATAATGATCTCCCTCCTTGATGTCAGGCTTTTATTGTTGTTTGTTGTTGTTTTGATTCGCAGCGAGGAACAACTGAGAATTAGCACCCGTGTGTCTGTACAGCAAGAGTGTGTGTTTGTGTGTGTATTGGACCGTACAGTCTGTGTTGGAGGGTTTGTTGCGCGTGTAGTTGTATTTGTGTGCATTTGTGTAATTGTAGGTGTGTACTCATGTCTCTCTGTGTGTTATTGTATGTGTGTGTGTGTGTGTGTGTGTGTATGTATGTAACTGCAAGCGTGTGTCTGGTTACGTATGTGTGTCTATTTGTGACTCTAAGTGTGTGTGTGTGTGGTTATGTGTGTGTGTGTCTATTTGTAACTCTAAGTGTGTTTGTGTGTGTGTGTGTGGTTGTGTGTGTGTGTGTCTATTTGTAACTCTAAGTGTGTGTGTATGGCTCAAGGATCTGCCTCTGATGTAAACATAGGGGTGCGTAAAATCACACAGGCAGCTCACATTCTCCATTGTTATTATCCTGTTTGTATAATTAGTCTTATAAATCGCTCACATCAAAGCAGCCCTCCCAACACACAGTTTGGGTACGAGTCACTGCCGGAGTGTGTGTGTGTGTGTGTGTGTGTGTGTGTGGTGGAGGTCTATGTTAGCGTTAGCATGGATTTACTGGCTGGGAGTCTTTGAGCCTCTGAGGGCCAATCGAGGCTTTGACAAACACAGGAAGCCTGAGTGCTGCAGTTTCTCCTGGCTATTATTTCTAATTCCCTGTGCCTGTCATTGTGCTGTGGCTCCCCGGGGTCCAGGGGCCATGTTTTATACTGTTTGATTACAAACCTGCTCAAGTCAATAACTGTCTCCGCCTCGAAAACCTCACTACTAAGTTTCAGGGGCCCTGGTCTGCAGCATATGGCTTTAGGGAAGTGGGACAGGAAGTGGGACAGGAAGTGGGACAGGAAGTGGGACAGGAAGTGTTCAGTACCCGAAGTTCTGGTGTCCACACGTAAAACACAATGTCCAAAGCTCACATGGCTCTTCCTGTTTGTATCTTGGTGGAATAGTTACTCTCAGATCATCTACCGTTGAAATATGTACATTTACAGTGTAGGGTCTAGGGAAGTCTAGATGTACTTGCGGTTGTCACTGTGGTGTCCCTGGCTGGGGAGTACCTGTGCAGGCCGGCCTGCAGAGTGAGTGCTGCTGGGAGAGTGGCTATGTGCTGATGCTGCTCCTGTCTGCTGGACTGAACAATGAGGCCCAGGCAGCCAGAAGTGATGAGAGACAGAAATGTCACAGGAGGTTTGCTCTCGTTTGATTGACAGCAACGCTGCCCCCGCCATCAATTTAAATGGCAATTATTATTTAATGTGTATTACTTAAAAGCATATGCAAAATTAAGATTTAGTCACAAAAACACATTTTATGTGGTATTTCAAGAATAATATGCATAATATATTGTTCGTTAATATTGATGGCAAAGAACTTCAAGTATTTCTTGTCTTAGGATACTCTCTCCTGCTGAAAGGCTTGACTCTCATGATCTCAATTAATAACTAAGAAAGTTCCAGAAGGAGGAAGCAGCAAGAAAAAAAACAGGAAGCTTTTTACACGGAGGAGAAAAACCTGCCATGTGGAATTTATCTCAAAGACGGACGCTCTTGCGTGTGAGAACAAGAGAGCAGTCGATGAAAGAATAAAAACACTGTACAAAAGAGGGAGGAAAGGAAGCGTTTTCCACTTCTTTGTGGGATTTTAAGGAAGAAAAAGACGCTGGACTGCATTATATACCTATCACCTGCATTTCACCACATTTCAAACTCCGGTGCTGTGCCACGTAAAAGTATTTTCTGGTCTGTAAACACGTAGTGGGTGGATAAAGGAACACAAAATTAGATGATTCGGCATATATAAGCTTGCTGAGGAAGAACATAAGGGGAATGTACTAGAAGAAGCCGTCCGTTATCTCTTTGTTGTGTTCCCTGTCATGAGGTTGATTACGAGCGGGTGATTGACACCCTGACGATGGTCTGATTGTCAGGGCTCGCGCTGCAACTCTGTGTTAATATGGTTCAATTATGAATGAGAGCATGAATATCACAGCAGTATGGGAGAGATCCGGGGATGGAGCTGCACTCCAGTTTGCTCTCCACTGTCAACAAATCCCACCATTTAAGTCACTCCTGTTCATCTTGAACACCTGATAAAGCACAATGTGAGGGGATTCTAACAAGGCTGAAGAATTGATTTTCGGGCATAAGTGAGTAGCCTGTCTGAACCGATTCTCCGTCTCCAGGTCCAGCTTTGTGTGAGGAGGCCGTCATTAGTTACAGGACAGGACCTCAAACCAGACATGTTAGGGGATGGACTAAGGTTAAAGGATGAAACAAATCTGCTTATTTTATTATCCCGAAGTCTCCCGGGGGAAGGAGAGTCCATGAACTGACAGCACCAGTTAAACATGTCATTCTTGACAGAGGGAAACTTTGTACACACACAGTCTCGGCAACGTGTTATTAAAAAGATGAGCGTGGCCGTGGAAAAAATAAAGAAATAAATAAAAATACTGATTAAATTTTAAGCAGTCGGCGGGCCGATAGTTTGCCTGAGGCATATTTGTCAGTTTCAAAGGGTGTTTTTATTAATTTTGTATTTTGCATTTTGTTAGTGGAAAGAGCCTGGTCCACAGGGAGCGCCACAAGCTACAGCCAGCGGAGCCTATAGCAGCGAGAGGGAGATGCGGAGCATGCCAAGTGGATCGTGTGCATTCTCACAGAGGAACCAGCTAGAGATGATGCGCCTGGCCCCACAGACCCCCCACCCTCTCAGCACACACGCATCACACACACACACACACACCAACACACGCATCACACACACACTCACAGGAACACACACATTACACACACTCATAGGAACATACATCATACACACACTCACTGGAACACACACATCACACACACACATGAACATACATACTGTACACGCATACTAACAGGGACTCACATACTATACACACACACACATGCACACACACACAGCACACATATGTTGTTTTCTACTGAGAATACACCTATACGGGAATGCTAACGTTGTTATTTTAGTACTACAACATGAAATACCAACATGCAACTCTTCTATGAAAGCTCCTCAATGAAGCTCTTCACATCTATAGTGTGCAGTATAAATACATGTTTATGATACATGGCAAAGTTGATTCCAAGGTACCACCAAATCATTTGCATCTTGGGGCAAAGCTCAGATGTGTGTGGATGGCTGGTAGTTTTCTGATTTTATTTCCACAGTGTTTCAACAGGAATGTCGGAAAATACCTCACCAAACCAAAAAGCCTGTGAACAACAGCGATGACATTTGATTAAGATAACCTGACGCATCATTTAAAGATACAGACATTATCACGTCTCTTTGGAGCACCGGTGTTGCCGTGGAGATTTGATACAATATGACTTCAAATCGTATTTAAACATCAAATATTTTTTTTTGACAAAATAAAACTAAAACACGTACTGTTTATCATGACAGCAATGTGTTATTCCATTTGGAAAGTGCCCGGTAAATCCAATGTTTCATATAAAGTTCTGTTGATGTAACTCGTATCAACTTGTCAAGAAGACAAGAAACTCGATGAGTGATACAGGGAATATCATGGATTCCATTCAGCCAGCTTCAAACAGCATTGAACACAAGCAGCAAAGGTTGCCCTCAGGCCATAATTTGCCGAAGCTTTACCTGATGCTTTTAGAGGCTGCACAGATACAGGAAGACAAAGCACACACCACCTGTATGGATGTATGCATGTATACGTGTGTGTGGTATGGTGTTTTTAACTGTTTGTGTGTGTGTTTGGTAGAGTGCACAGCTCTACACTGCGTGTGTGTGTATGTGTGTGTGAATGAATGTTTGCCTATGTGTGCTTGCAGGTGTGTGTGTGTGTTAGGTATGTGAGGGAGTAAGTGTCAGTCTATGTGATGTGGAAAGTGTGCATAACTAAGGTATTCACCACAGCATGTTTACATCATTCCAGCACTGAAATGCCTGAAACATTATATGTAGCTTTAGAAAATAACAAAGTCTATCGAAATGGCTCCAATTGCATGCTACTTATGTTTGCTAGCAATCTGTAAATGCACTGCTTATTAAGAACGCTAAAATAACTTTTTTTTGCATGAAGGGAAAGAAATAGGATGCTTTCAAACTGAAGTACTAGTACTAGTAGTTACCACTGGTTACTAAAGAATACGTAGTTTTAGTTATTACATTATGGTTTTATTATGTGATTTAAATGTCAGGATGTGGATTCTTGGTGTGTAAATGTTTACACATAAAAAAAAACATAATTTTTTTATTTTGGAAGAAGGCAAATTATGTTTCTGTTCTATTCTTAGCAAAGTAGCCGTTGGTGTTTTTCTGGACATGAACATGAACGGCCCCTTTACCTTCCATCATCGTACATTTGTTGTTCTTGTGTCCAGAAGGAGGTGGATGAAGCGGCGGCGTCACTCGTCTCGTTCCTGCGGTCCCCAGAACCGAGGTCTCCTCTCTCCGAACCCCGGAGAGGCTCAGGAAAGCCACATTAACAACGTGCACCTTCCCCATTACCTTTCATTTAGAAAGCACTCACGAGCCGTCGGCGTCGTCGTCTGTCTGCCAGAGCCGGTATGGAAGAGAAGAGCTTGTTGTTGTAGGTAAAGGAGTTAATTAGCTGAGGAGGCAGGAGGCTGTCTGCCATGCGTACGCACAGGCAGGGACGGCCCCTGCACGCAGCCTGGTGCTCACCCTCTCTCTCCGCTCCCTCGCTCCGTCTTTCAGCCCCAGCCGAGGGCTTTTGAAGTCGGGCCTGTCACGATCTGGATGACACGTGTGACCGGGTTCATTCGAAGCACGGGGGGGGGAAGCAATGCTTTGTTTATTATCCTTAATTCTGAATAAATCTCAAATGAAACATTAAATTACATTTAAGTGATGCGTTCAAAGCAGCTCGCTTAAAAGAGCTGGGGGGGGGGGGGCGGCGGTGTGCTTGTGAGCGATAGAGAGAGCGTCGTGCCTCTTTCTTCCTCTCTTTCCTTGATAGGCGAGGGTGTGTTTGTCCAATTGCACTAACGGGGCCGGGTATCTAAGCAGGGTAATGTTAGTGAGCGAGGATGGGACACAGTGACACTTATTTAACACAGCTAAGATTACAGGGCATCTGAATGACTGGCCCGCCTCATGGATAGTCTAATCAGTAATTAGTCCTGTATACATCATAACGCTGGCATATCGCTACACCCTCAAGTTACTCGCTTCGCTGGAGGAATAGGGCTACACAAATTTCTGACACCCACAGCCCTTTTACATCATTACAAATATTTGTTCCCCAACAGTCTGGATTGTGGTTATTTAAAGAAAGCTAAAATTCCGTGATGTTTCACACCATTGAGATGCCATATGAGAAGCACTAAAGCAACGAGAGGCGACAATTAAACCAGTCAAATGGAAGTGAAGTGACACTGGATCGGCAATCAATGCACATTTCCAGAGGCGGACGAAACAATCTGCGGAATGGTGAAAGGAAATGCTTGTGACATCCGTCTCGTTAAAATGGTTACGTTGCTTTAATTAAAGATGAGTGTGTGCGTATGCGCGGGTGTGAGGACTGTACGCGCGATTGTGAGTGTGGGAGTGTGTTCGAGTCTGCGTGTGTGTGTGTGTGTGTGGACTCCCGCTGGGATCCGACACGTTAACTGGACTCATCAGTACCTCGGTGTGCTAATGTAATGCATTCACACAAAGCAGTAACAGCTCCTGCATCACACTCCCACAGAGCGGAGCTGATAACCCAGAGCTGCTGCGTGTGTTCCCACTCTTCTGGGTCCTCCTGGGGCCCGAGGGCCCAGCCGGCGGCAGCCAGGCCCCCTCCAGAACACACGAGCGCCTGGCGCGCCCCGACAACCATCGACGCACCCCCCGGTTTCGACGACGCGAACGGGTCGTCGCTCGAACCCCAACTCAGTTTCCTACGGCACGTGAATTGCGAGCGTATTTGGCGTTAAGCAGGCCTGTTTCTACTGGGATAAACTTGTCGTTCGATACCGCTCCGCGCTGTCACTGTGTGGATGACAGCTCCCGCACAGCCTAACCCCTGAGCGGCAGACTGTGAATAGAGAATCTTGCTATTCAAAGCCTCTGTTTAATTCATCTTTTGAAAGAACACTATTGCTGGGAATGATTTATTCAGAGCAGTTATAATAATAACATAAGAGACAATGCGCCGGGTAAAAGTGGGATGAATAACACATGGCTGTGTCTCTTAAACATTGATAGTGCCGTTACGCCTGGGTTAGCTCTGCTGCCGGAAAACACACATCCCTCAGCTCACACACCCAACAGGTGGAGAGTCGGTTTTTAACACACACAGTCTATGCAGTGGAAAACACACACACACCACACACACGCACACACACACACTCAAGAAAACACGAAACATGTACATGACACACACAAACAGACACTCACACATATATGGTTGTGAGGGCAGCGATGCAGTGCAGAGTGTCCCACAGTGTTGTCATACATGATGTAGAGAACGTCCACTCTCTACCCAGACAGATGCTGCTCATTACCCTTCCGGAAACTTCTCTTGTCAACCTCCCCACATATCAGATGAATAACATCAACGTCTCTCCTCAGCCGTTCGGTAGGAGGGTCCTGTCACGCAGAACACACTTTCCAGCTTTGCAGGTCAAAATAAACACTTTGCACGGTGTCGTATCGTAACAGTTCCGCTAGGCAGGCAGAAAGGGAGATAATTGACGGCTGGCTGATGTCCAAATCGGAATCATAGCGAGCAATTAAGATCAAGCTCTGCAAACGATTATGAATTAATGAAGAGGGCATTAATGAATCATTAATGGCAAGTAAATCAGTGTTGTGCCTTTTTGACACATTGTGTGTTTGTGATAGATGGCAGGGCGCGAGTTACTCGCTAACGTGTCATTTCCTCCTCATCAGGACAGAAGAACAAGATGAATCTGCTCTCACAGCTGATGGCTTTCACTGCCTCTGTTTTTCTAACATTTTGCTGAGACAGGTCAGATATTAATCAAGTTCAATGGCATACAAAATTTACATATTTTGAAATATGTTCTTATAACTTTTGTTTTTCAGAAAAAAACAAAAAGGGAAAACATGTTGCATCATTTATTGAGCGTGTCATATCATATTTTTCCTGCATTCCTTTTTCTTAAAGTCCTCCGTTCTCTCTGTCTCTCTCTTCCTCGCTCTGTCTCTCTGTTTCTCTCTGTCTCTCTGGAATGGGCAGAGGTCTGTGTTTGTCTCCTCAGTGTCTGCAGGGAGGGGAGCGCTGCGAAGCAGACCTCCGAGTCAGAACCTCCATTTCCTGTTGGCTCGTGTTCACCAAGTCCCTGTTGAAAGCATCTAATGCAGGGGTACAAGGCCGTGCGTTCCCTTGCTCCCTCCAGCATCTCCGCAGACTTCCGAGTCTCAGACACACAATACTTTACTGCTGGAGACTTGACAGCACAATGGCGTTAAAACTGGGGGTTTAGTCGAGATGCTGTGGCCTCTGTGTGACTTTTGGTGTGTCCAGGTGACGGATGTGACCCTCTCCCTATTCAGACAACAAAGAGCCTCATGGAGGAATCACATCCTTACAGTTCAGGCTAGAACTTGAGCGGATGTAATATACTGTACATGTTTATGTTCCCTGACCCCCCCCCCTCTCCTTTATCGCTCTCGCTCGCCCTCTGTCTCTTGCTTACTCACCCTTCTCTGTCTCTCCGCATCTCGCTCGCTCTCTCGCTTCCAACCTCTCTCACCTTCTCTCTTTCTGTCTCTCTCATGCTCTCCCTTTCTGTCTCTCTCTCTCTCTTTCTCATGCTCTCATGCTATATCTCCCTCTCTCTCTATCTCTCTCTCTCTTTCTCATGCTCTTTCTCGCTCTCTCTCTCTTTCTATCTCCCTCTGTGTCTCTCACACACACACCCTTACTCTTTGAATCTTCACCTCAAACAAATTGCTTTGGCAAATGCCTTTCTGGATGTTATATTTGGCCATTTATTTCCAAGCCAATGCTTATTTAAATGTTCCTCTTTTCCGCTCCCTCCCTGCATGGATAGATAAGAGAATTCTTTACTTAATTCCATTAACTTTGCATTGCAGTTTCATCTCTAGTGCCATAAGCATCAATACTGTGGTTTGGCTGTCTTTAGCAGTTCTGCATCAGTGCTCTTGGATAGAACATGACAGCTACATTAATGTCTCCATGTAAATTGCTCTCTCCACATAGGCAACAAGCAAAAGGCAAAAGGAAAAAAAAATAAAAAAGCACAAACTGGGACCATTTGTTGCCCCCTGTGGAGGAGAAATAACAGCTACGTTCATTGTGTGTCAGTCCAAATAGCCAAGTCTATTATTGTATACATCCAGAGATGGAGATAGCAGGCGAGCGGAAGGGTTAAAAGCAATGACAGCTAGCATTCTCCTGCCAGCACCTTTTAACAAAGCAATGAAAAATAAAGAAAATTAGGGGTCAGGCCTCGCACCACATCCATTTTCTGTTAACAGCGGCTCCCTTTGAAAACGATGTGCTCCTTTCTTTCAGAGGCGTGTGGCACGCAGGACCAGAGGGTAGCTGCAGAGGACGCGTGTGTCCAGCACATCACACTAACGGAGGCAGCCGGGGGAGGGAGGAAGGGAGGGGGCTAAGTTATGGGTTGAACACCTCTGCGAATCGTAAAAGGTCGGGAATGTTACATTGTCAGACCATTCGTGCAAAAGCATCAAGACCTCCATGGCAGAGAGAGAGAGAGAGAGAGAGAGAGGGGAGAAAAATAGAGTGAAACAGCGAGAAAGCGAGTAAGAGACAAGTGCATGTTGGTTTTTGTTGTCTATTTTCGTTCATCTCAATTAAACCTTTGGTTACCTCGGACACCACAGTCTTCGTCAAAATTACACACAAGGAAAAACCAAGATAGGGAGAGCAATATCCCCAGCTAGCCAAGCAAAACTGTACAAGAGTAGGAAAGTGAGAGGCCGGTCTGCCCGTGGTTCAAACACCAACAGCAGCTGTGCCAGCTCAGAATAGGTCCTCCCGGAACATGCTAGCATTTCCATGTCATTGTTGGACACACGAGAATGAAAACACCCCGACGATAAAAAAGAACAAACTTTGAAGTCTCCTCCGTTGCAGGAGAAGTTCCTTCGAAGAGGGAGTGAAACAATCCAACAAGTACGGTTCGGTTCATCTCATCTCGAATGATTGGTTTCATGTTTGGGTTTGAAGCGAGCCCTCTACTGTGTCCACACAGGGTCTGCTCCATTCATTCATCTTCCAGGCCGGGTGTGTCTGTGTTCTCTGTATACAGTACAACACACTGTCCACCTGGAAGACTGAATAATGTTGCTGACTGCAGTACAGAGAATACTGAAACTCCCCAATACACAATGTTGCTATGAATTTGTATTCCAGGTGGATAAAAAAAAAAACAGTGGGTAGTAGAAAGATGCACTATGGTCTGATTTGTAAACATGCGCAGTGCTGTGTTGTGCGATTTGTAAACAGGCTGCTCTGTGTTGCATGGGCGTGTGTGTGTGTGTGTGTAGAGCGAAGCATCCCTGTGAAGTGTGTGAGCGAGACAAAGCGAAGGCAGAGCAACACAGACGTGTGTGATGTTGGGCTGCACAGAGAGACCGGTGAAGGAGAGAGGAGGGGAGGTGTGTGCGCGTGGAAAGGGGGGGGGGGGGGGGGGGGGTCGTTTGAAGTGTGAGGGGCATTCTGAGCTCGCCCAACATCTGACGCAGGGAGAGACGCGCAGGGAAGATGACCACACACCATGTCCCCAGGACATGTCCTCAGAGCTGGGTCTGGACGCCTGGCTCCGCAGTACTCTCCTTTCAGAAGATTTTTCTCTCATCGCAGATTGAGCACAGCGAGGCCGGGATACCTATGAGCCACTTGTTCTCTCTCTGTGTCTGCTTCTCTCCCTCGTTCGCTCTCTGTTTCTCACCCTCTCTCTCT
This sequence comes from Neosalanx taihuensis, assembly GCA_030340665.1. Classification (NCBI taxonomy): domain Eukaryota; kingdom Metazoa; phylum Chordata; class Actinopteri; order Osmeriformes; family Salangidae; genus Neosalanx; species Neosalanx taihuensis. The sequence goes on from CM059295.1 coordinate 12,418,450, forward strand.
GATCCTGGATCAAATATTTCAGCTTGAGAAGTCAGGATGTGCCACAGTCAGACTGGATATGAATTCACTGTTGTGAAGGGGCAGTACAGCAGGTGTTTTTCAACAGTGATGAAACGTGTCATTTGTAAGAACTGGCTGGGAAAGGACAAGCAGTTTTAAACGTCCACACCGTTGAAAGATGGATCTTCATTCTTGCAAAATGCACATCCGTATCATTTATTCAGACCGCTTCCACCCACAGTCTCCACTGCGGCAGCAGTCGAAAATTAATAAATAAAAAGGAATATCTGGAAAATAAATAATGAACATTGCAAGATGAGACAAGGGGACGATGGAGACAGAGAGCGATAAAGAGAAACAAACACCGTACCGAAAATACAAAACAATCTTCCTGTGTGTTGTGCTATCTATCAAGATGATGAATGGGGGTGGTTTAGACCAGGACATAGATCTGGCAAGGCCCGCCAGGTCTGTGACATAGCATTTAATTACAACGCGTGTCTAATTGAAAGGTCCCCTGGAAAAAGGCGGGGCTCGTCTCTGCTCGTGGCAGGCTTAAAGAAACTTAATTAATTAGGAGGCCCCTCCCCCCTCCTTTATTCGGAGCTGCCGCCGCTCCTGCCTCGGCGAGCTGATGGCATTTCCAGCCCGCCTTTCATCCCTCAGAAAAATGAATGGAACGGTGAGAGTGTTATCAAATGAGCTGTTGAGGCGGCCAGTGAATCTGTCATTGAGTGTGACTGCTCCCCGAGTGAATTGTGATTTATCAGTATTGCTCTCTCGTCATGCTAACTGTCTCACGTGCCCCCCCCCCTATTTCTGTCCATATCCCTCTCTCTCTCTCTCTCTCTCTCTCTCTCTCTCTCTCTCTCTCTCTTCATCTCTCTCTCTCCCTCTGTCTCTGCATCTCTCTTGTGTTCTTCTTTTCTCTGGGTGTTAGACAGGCCTGCTACATCATAGCAGGGCTCTGTGTGTGCCGACTGACTGATGAACAGCGGCCCCAGCTGCATGTGACCCCAAACAGCCTCAACTTAGCAGCATGACTTATCTTCTAATGGAGGTGAGGATCGATACTGTCCATGATATACGGCAGTGTCCCTCCTTAACGCATGGTCAACATTCACATGTGTTCTGGGGTCATGACCCCAGTCGTTTTTAGAACTATAGCAGAACAGGAACCGTTTGCTGATTGTGAATGTCAATATTTGAGTCAATGTGCAACTTGTGTAAATCCATAGCCAGATGTGGATCATACACTATATTAGATGTATATGTACAGATGTACATATATACACTATATTACCAAAAGTATTTGGTCACCCATCCATCTGATTATTATTTATTATCAGATCAAATATGTATAGATGGGAGGGTGAGAGAGAGTAAGAGAGGGAGAATGTGGGGTCTGGCTTCATACCAGAAATGACTTAGCCTGAGGGTAAAACGCCCTCTCTTCTCGTTCCAAGGGGGTGATACTGCACCCCAAATCCCTTTCCTCCCACCGCCCACCCCCACCCCGAGCCCTGGCCCCACCCAGACCTGATTAGCACACCCCTGAACCTGTGCCTGGCTGTTGAAAGGCTGCCAGCAGACAAGGCAGCACCAAATCAAGCGCTTCATCACAGAAATAAAAAGAAATCGGCTGCTCTCTGCATAAACATGAGCGCAGGGGAGGTGACATAAGGGAGCGTGTGCACACACTGACATCCAGAGGCTGACACCCCAACAGGGCTGTCAGCCATCTTTCCATCCCTCTGTCTCACACTGCTCGCTGAAGAAGACGCCCTTTATGGTACATCAGCCATCAGGGGAAGGAGCGGAGACGGTTGTGCGGTCCTGGTGTTTTTCGCGATGGAAATGTCTTGTCATGGTTTTTCTGGTCCATGAGATCCTTCACCGTCACAGACTCCACTTTACCATGTTGACCATGTTATATCGGTCCTGTGGTCTCCCAGCAGATGGGGCCTCTCTTTGTATCTCCGTGTTCTCATGCACATCTGGAAATCTATGTAATCGAGCCGCCTTCTTCTGATTAAATAGCCCACCGTGCAATTATACGAACCCCATTTAGAATTGATCGACATTTAGTTCCTCAACCTTAAGCAAGACCGCCTTGTTTAGCTGAGGGCTAAGGGGGAAGGGAGTGGGTGTGGATGTCAATCAAACAAGAGTATTGGCTATTTAACTAGTCAGTATTCACAAATTGTCAATTTGTGGCGCTATTTGCATTTTTTGTTTTTAAAGAGGAGTGACAGCGATTTCATTGCGCCATCTCCAGGAGGGTCAGACACGTCTAATTATCAGCCCCTCGCAGGTTACGGAACATGTGGGAGCCAGCCAGGAGACCACTCATCTGGGCCCACTGGAGTCTCAACACGCTGAACAACAATCTCACCAGACAATGAGCAATCTAAGACATGTCATTTCATTATGCTAAATTATAGACGTACACACACACATCCTCAAGTACAACTTTTAATTACTCACCATATAAATCGAGAGGCTTTAATTACATCAGCTCGCATGTTTAAAGTGGACCTGGGGAATGAAATTTCATATCTGTGATGCTGTTCTTCCTGCAATTATTTGGATGAAACAATATCAGATTTCAGGAAAAGGAAATCCATGCAGATTATACGTTGCCATATCCTGAACCTCCATGAACCCTAACCCTGGCTGAAGGGTGCTGCCTTTCTATTAGGTGCAGCAACAATAGTTTCACCCCCCCATCACGCTTATGTGCTCGGACACATCCATTTGTTCAACAAAGCCACCGACTTCAACATGACAGATACAAGAACAGAACAAGACAACGTTACAGCGTTACAGGACAGGCCACAACCTCAGTGCCTGGATTCATTAGAATGACAATACCCCAGCCCTGCTCCGATGATGACCTAATCTCAATCGTATACAGAGTCCCGTATTAGTCCGTGCACGGGCCCTGCTAAATACCATCCAGAGAGACAGGTCATTTACATTTATGATAAAAAGATCTTGCATATTTTATTTGTCTTGAAAATGAAAGACTTCCTTAATCACTGTGGATGGGCGGAGGCTGGGCTCCAGTGATCCCGTGCTTCTGATTGGAACTGATGTGGCGTGGAATGATGGATATTTAATAGTTACGCTGTCCCTCTGTATCACGTCACATCTTTGACATACTCGTGCACGTGCACACACATGCGCTCACACACGCACACACACACACACACACAGAGGAAGTGAAGGACTCCATCCGCACAGAATTGCTTTAATCATTAGGCCCATCATGTTGGCTTTGAGTGGATCAGAGAGAAGATCAGACATCAGTCACACTGCCACATAGAAACACTGCCACATAGAAACACTGCCACATAGAAACACTGCCACATAGAAACACTGCCACATAGAAACACTGCCACATAGAAACACTGCCACATAGAAACACTGCCACATAGTCACACTGCCACACAGAAACACAGCCACATAGAAACACTGCCACATAGAAACACTGCCACATAGAAACACTGCCACATAGAAACACTGCCACATAGAAACACTGCCACATAGAAACACTGCCGCATAGAAACACTGCCACATAGTCACACAGCCACAGTCACACTGCCCCATAGAAACACTGCCACATAGAAACACAGCCACATAGAAACACTGCCGCATAGAAACACTGCCACATAGAAACACTGCCACATAGAAACACTGCCACATAGAAACACTGCCACATAGAAACACTGCCGCATAGAAACACTGCCACATAGTCACACAGCCACAGTCACACTGCCCCATAGAAACACTGCCACATAGAAACACAGCCACATAGAAACACTGCCGCATAGAAACACTGCCACAGTCACACTGCCACACAGAAACACTGCCACACAGAAACACTGCCACATAGAAACACAGCCACATAGAAACACAGCCACATAGAAACACAGCCACAGTCACACTGCCACATAGAAACACTGCCACATAGAAACACAGCCACATAGAAACACTGCCACATAGAAACACTGCCACATAGAAACACTGCCGCATAGAAACACTGCCGCATAGAAACACTGCCACATAGAAACACAGCCACATAGAAACACAGCCACATAGAAACACAGCCACAGTCACACTGCCATACAGAGAGACAGCCATAGCAAGCTTGTTTCTAAAGTGAGTATCCTTAAGCCTGCTGTGCCCAAACCTCCATGGTTGCAATGGACAAGGTCTACCAGCTGCAGGTGGAGAAGAGCGGGCGAGCTGCACTGCTCCAGGCTATGAGCTGCTGGGATCTCCCCCTGAGCCCCAGCCCTGTGCCGGGAGGGACCCCCTCAAGCTATGGGCCTCGCGGATAACTGATCCATAACAACTGTTTCTCTGTGTGGAGCTGGAAAAACAGATGAAACACCGATTCTGCACCAGCAATCAATAAGGAATATCACACAATGTATTATCAACGCTGCTGATGAAAGATGCATTGGACAGACGACTGGATATTAAACAAACCCATATAACAAAATCCAACTCGCCAACGCGATAACATAAAACTATTGGAATTCGTTTCCTGAGATGCCTTTTACAGGACAAAGATGAGAGGCAGAGGAGAGAGAAAGAGGAAAAGAGGGGGAAAGACTGAGAGAAGTGGGGAGTGGAAGAGAGAGAGAGGGCAGGGAGAAATGGTGTGGAACAGTGTCTGTCTCCTCTCCCCTGGCAGGCTCAGCATACGGGCCATCTGCACAGAGGGCTTCTAAAAGAGGATGACAATGCTAATCACAGCCATGGAGGCTAGACCGGCCTGGATGAATGGCCAGAACAGGCTCGGCGCTCACTGAGCACGCTCAACACATGCGGTCTGGCCATGCCAAGTCCAGAAGCCTTTGGCGACCCCGCCCCTTTCCTGTGCACGCTTAATATCTGCGGCGGTGACACGTGTGCGGCTTCCTGTCAATTCAGGAAGTCTTGATTCGAGTCCCAGACGCACAAATGGACAACGCAGAGGATATTCATGCACTTCCTCTTTCCCCCATTGAAGTGGTCTCTTGATGGCCATTCTTATAATCCTCCCGTTAATCATAATCTTTTTGTTCCTTGTTTTCCATGTCAATTCTTCCCTGGCTACTCTTTTCCTGTTTCTAATTAACTCTTCATCTGTAAAATCTGGCACATTTTTTCAGTGTTTCTGTTTCTCTCATTGTTACTCTCTCACAGGGAAAAGAAATATTATTCGGGGCTTGGAGCTAATGCTTGTGCACATTCTTGCCAGCATGCCAACACGTGTCACTATAACAAACTGTAACCCTGTCTGTCTGCTGTAAAATCGAAACCAAAATCATCTCTGCCCGGGAGGTTTAACAGAGGATCAGCTTCATCCATTGTCACTGGACTGCCCTGCGGAAATATACTTTCAGGCTTTCTACAGTTGACCCTGAACAAACCAACACAGTCTGCTCTATCAAACACATCTATTTTCCCTCCCCTGTTTAACATTTACAACAAAAGGAAATGACTGCTTAATTCCATTATCCTAGGAAGATCGAAAAAGTAAATCAGGAGTAACATGCTTTATAAGCAAATAAAAGATGGTGCCAAAACGTAGCCTTTGGCTGTGGGAAGAGAGAAGACTTCAGAGAAGGAGGTGAGTTAAGGAAGAGAGGAAGAAAAGAGGACATGAGGAAGGGAGCTGTGGAGAAGAGGAGGAGAGGAGGAGAAATAGGGAAGAGGAGAGAAGAGGAGAAGAGAAGGGGAAGAGGAGAGAAGAGGAGGAGAGGAGGAGAAAAGGGTAAGAGGAGAGAAGAGGAGGAGAGGAGGAGAAAAGGGTAAGAGGAGGAGAGGAGGAGAAAAGGGTAAGAGGTAGAGAAATGGGGAAGAAGAGGAGAAAAAACTTAGAGGAGAGGAGGAGAAGTTCTGCCGCTCTTTTCTCCTTCCAGATGGTTTCCAGTTGTAAAGCTGGAGGGAACATTGTCATTTTCCTATCACTCCCTTTGTGTTCTGTGTCCCCGGTGAAAGACTGTGAAGACCAGCTGCGTGCCAGGCCAGTCCAATCTGTCAATGGGTAGGCCCAACCAGGAAAACTCCAGGCTCTAATTAAGCTGGCAGGCCCTCTGGATGTGACCTCACGCCCTGCGGTCCGGCCTGTGTTTACAATGATATAACAATATACAATGCCCTCACCCAAAATTACAGGAGGTGGTAGCGCAAAAAAAATGTAACTTAATGCATCTAGTCATTTGGAACTTGTTAAAAAAGATTGTGGAACAGGGCCGGTCTCAGCACACGTGTGGCGCTGAGATTGCTGTCCCTTGAAGGCTTATTTCTGGCCCCGGGCCCCGTCTTAAACAGTCCCATGGTGGTTCCTCCCACATGAGCCAGGGGTGTGCTGCGGTGTGGCCGGGGGGGGGGAGGGGGGAGGGGGGGGGGTCTGTCGCACATCACAGCTGAAGACTGTTGTTTCCCATCAGTTAAGTTCTTCTGAATGACTAGAGTATCCAGCAAACAACAACTCTACTTTGTATACTATAACTTTGATGTATGAATATCCTTAAAATTTGAATGTCAAAAAAATACAAATGCATTATGATATGATAATTTAATACATGATATGTCTATTTTTACACCGCTATTATTTAGCTGCCATGTACTATGTGATACTATTATATTTTCCTCTTTGCTGCACTTTCTTGTAGCGGAAACCATTTCGCAGGCTTCAAGTTTTCTGTGCAACTTTTCCCCCGTTCTAATCCTCCAGTAGGTGCACTGAAAGAGCAGGCGGAATCTTCCGGGTTGAGGGCTGAAGATCCAGCAGGCTGAGATGTGCTTCTCCTCAGAGAGAGATAGACAAGCTGCTGTGGTTAGACGCCCGTGTGGGGCCTCCTGTCTGTGTCGGAGAGACCTTCACTCGAACGCTCTGTGCCCTTCAAGAGCCGATCCCATGCAGGAAATAAAAGCCCAGACAACTGCATTAAGGCTGGACCTGTCAGGTCTGTTAAACCCCAGCTCCTTCCACGCTGCCAGGCCTTAAAAGCTGGGCTGGGAGAGACCAGGCCTGGAAGTGACAAAAGCAGATAGCTGAAGCTGTGATTTTAGCAGAGGAGTATGGACTTTTTTTTTCATTTTTTTTCATACATTTACAAGGAGTTCATTCTGCTTTCCATGAATCAATAATAACCAGCGTGCAGTAGACCCAGGATACAATTATCCACCCTGAAGTAGCTCCCCTGTCACTACAATGAGTTTAGAAGTGAACACGCTGTCTGGTGCGATGGCGTTCATGTTGGCGTCTTGCTCGGGGCCTGAAGCGGCTGCCGCTAGCCTGTCTCAGGGGGCAGAAGAAAGAAGGGGACCCTGGGAAGGATGCATTCACGCTACAAAATTATAGACCAGCCAGCCTGTCTCCTGACAGACCCTGCTGAAAGGTTGAAAACTATCAAAAGCCATACAAGAAAGAGACTGGAAAAGACAGGCTGGTAATCATTGAAAAGCATTTTGAAGGGACTGTAAACGAATTATATATATATATATATATATATATATATACACACATACATCACATCTATATATATATATATATATATATATAGATGTGATGTATGTGTTTATGGGATAGTGCAAAATACACAATATCATGTTTTGTCTCAGTAAACTATCAAATTCAGAGTAACAAACTGCTCATAATGTACTACTCTTTTATGATCAAATAGTGCATGTCCATCTTTGGATATTGGGATTGTTAGGATGGCCATCTTGACAGTGTTGAAAGGCAGCAGCAGGATAGCTGGGCAGCATGGCCCGGTCCAGCTGTTTCCCATACAGACTCACACCAGATGGTAGGCTAGGCTTGGAAGCCTTGGATGATTTCATCAACATCTCTCTGGATATTTAGATGTTTCACGCCACTATGAATACTTGATAGCCAGCATCAAACATCCCTCAATCCAATCAACACCTCGATGTAGGTCTTCTGCTGCCAAAGACGTATACCAAGTACTAGTGCTTTATTTGAGTTTGCAGTTTGATGTGTACTGCAATATGAGGAACAGACAAGGGTCTCAAAGCGGACTCGTTAACAGGGGAATAGGCAGTTCAGACGCATAAATAAATGAATAAATACTGACCAACTGTATAATAGGGGGACAATTCCTTTGGTTATGCCCCAGAGTAAAAGATCTATACTCATTGACATGGAGCTGTTTTTGGGGAATGGAATGAATGGCCAAATTGAATAAATACCTGTCAATCTGAACAGAAAAATATGTACAAGGCATAGAGGAAAAATCCATATCTGCAAGCGCTAATCTTAAAATCATTCAGTATGCAGTGTTTAAATCTCTTTCTGTGTTTCGTTGAAGTGCAGAGTGCTGTAGCTTGACGTCCGATGTCTGCAGGCTGTTGTTGACTGACATGAATATGGATTTGATCTCTTGTTAAATACCTCTGTAGACAAACTGAGCTACACGTATTTTTTTTTAATCTGCGTGTATTTTAATGTAACGAATGCCCGAGAGAGATAAGGTTTGATGATGTGCATGCTTAGAAAGTGCGAGAATCCTGTTTTGATTTGTGACTTTTTGATTTGTGAGCAATCTCACATCAGCATCCTCTCTGAAGAATCGAAGCTCTTTGGCTGTGCTTGGGAGAGATGACTGACAGACAATCCTTGTTGTCATTAATCCCCTCCTTCAAATACTTTCACAGGCTTACATTATAAATATAATGTATGGTACTTAATATACTTGTAGATGAACATGGTTCTTTAACTGCAGAGTAAACAAACCTTTCTGAACAGGCAGTTTTTTTGATTACCTGCCTGATGGTGTTAGTTAGAAGTAGCTGAAGGTGATGCACATTGCAAGCCATCTGCTCTAACCTTCTGTTTTGAGATCAACATCAGGTCAGCCTGTCTACTAAAACAGATAAAAAGACCAGAGAGACCCAGTGTGGAGTTACAATTCCTTCCCCTCAACTCAATGAATTTGACTTCTAATCTAAGCAAGGTAAACATCCCAAATTAATTAAGGAGGATATTGTGAAGTTGGTGAGTACTATTCCTGAAAAAGGGAAAAAAAGGAATATAAATAAATTAATAAATAAACTTTGATGAGCGTTCATTAAATAACAAAAATAAAAGCGAGACTTCTGTCACAAACGACCAACCTGCTTTCTGTCAGGAACCTTGTCTGTCCATTTCTTTGGTTTGTTTGAAACCATTCCAGGGTACAGCCACCCAGTTGAGCAGAGTGGGTAAAATATGGTTGAAAGAGGAGGAACTCACCCATTCCAGTCATTTACTGTAACCTTTTCTACAAAGTGCTCTGACGGAGCCATTACACGATTGAGGTAAAAACGTTTGCTTTCATCACTTCACTATTGGAACAGTGGCTGCATTGCCAGCCAGACACTCAATATGCAGCAATCACAGCCTTGCTGTGCGTGTCATCTTTTTCCAAATAATTTACCAACTGTAATTAGCCAGCAGTAGTTGTCATCCCTGGGCCGTGTGAACTGTAGAAGTGGAGTTAATGTATTAAAGAGACTAACAGTCTGCATTAATACACATATGCATCAGTGCTGAATGCCCTCCGCAATTGAAATAAAAATGACGTCCGCCTGACAAATTAGAAACAAACCTGTTTGACAGCTCCCGTTTTCTTAGAACAAATGTGAGACATGCTAAATTGTTTGACACACTTTCATAAAAGCAAGTGGAGGCAACCCATCCTTTAGCATGTGGTAATGGCTTCTCGTTGTTAGGTCCACTGGAAAAAGCTATTCATACTGTTGTGTGATTGAAAAGAAAATTGAATCCTTTTGATGTTATAAATGTGTCTATTACTGCATTTGCACACAAAATTTCTATGGAAATTATAGAGAAAGGAGTGATTCTCTGGGGGAAATGCTCAGGAATGACATATTGAATTCAATTCCAGCTTGAATATCAATATACTGTGTGCCTTCCAGAACAACTTCAAAACTATATGATTTTTCACTGCGGTGCCATGGGCTGAAAGGCTAAAATTGCCCTGCTATATATGAAGAAAAAAAGCTTAATGCATGGATATTTCCCTCTGCTCTAATGAACAGTCTCTACAATTTACCTTTTAAAGCTATGGGAAACTTTCCATTGCCTGTTCTGTAGGTATAGTACCTTGTCAGCAACCGTACACACACGCACACCCACACTTACAATATGCACCTACCTACAAACACTGCTGGTTTGTTCAGCTGCATGCCAGGCGTATTAAAAGAGGCTTTGATGGGACTCAAGAGAGGATATATTGGAGCCGTTGTAAGCGGACAGGTAAGAAAATAATCAGTAAATAGTTTATTTGACAGAGCTGGCTGTGTCCATGAGAAGTCTGACGAGACCAAAGTACGACTAGGATCACACTCCCTAAAAGAAAGAACCAACAGTTATTCGGCGACCCTGTAACTTCGACGCAGACTCGTGGTTTGTGAAGCAAACACCATTTCTGAAAGAACAATCCGGTAAAATAATCAAATGTTCTTCTGACGTGTCATCCACGTAAAGCTGCATAAAATGTACTTTAAAGAGATAAAGAATACCGTTCATAGCCAACAAATACAAGAGGAATCCAAAAAATGTGCAAGGGATCAACGGCTGCTGGATGTCATTATTTAACCCTTCATTGAACACAAGCTGTTCTATGATCACCACCCCACAACGTTATTCAATTGCTTTAATGAGTTCATTTAAAGACTATTCAGCTATACTCCTATTTGATGGTTCAAGCTTGTTGTGGGACATTTTGAAGTCTCAGCTTTAAAAAAAAAGGCTGTAATGATTATGGATGTATTCAAATGAAACAAGATCTCAGACATTGCAGAGCAAGTCACCGTGACTAACTGCACATCCTGACACCGAGGAACTATCTATCCACACAGAAGTACTTTTGATGTCAGACACAAAGGTAGAATAATTGCTTCGATTCAAAGGTAGGCATATTACCCTCACCATTTTAATCAAGGATCAAAAAGATGTATCTGTATTATACCCTGGAGCCTAGCATCCCTAGGCTACGTAACAGCTTTGCCCAGAATGTTTGGTAAATAGAAAAGCAGATGGCAGCTCTTTTTTACACTCATTACTAAAAAGATGCACAAAGTTTCCACCCCACAGAACATAAAACCAAACATCAGCATGATTAAAAACAAATCAGTCTCTGTGTTGGGAACGTGGTGTAAGACACATAGGCACTAATGAATAATTTCAGCAGTTTTTCATAATACTGACAATCTGAGCGTTCGCTAAAGCATTTGATGAAGAAGAAAAAATAAAAAATAAAATAACAGCCGCGCATTTGCTCCATTCCGTGACAAACTTTGACGCACAAAAATCATTATCGTTTTCCCAGAGTCTTTCTTGAGGGGTGTGAAAGTTAGACGCTGTGCTGGTATTTTTGCTGTTAACATGATGGGTACGACCCGGGGACAAGGGGAAATGAATTAGCATGTGATTAGCAGGGCTGTGATTGAGTGGCTGGAAGAGCAGTGGGTCGTGGTGCGTTGTTGCCGTGTCATTAGCTTACCATACGGGTGGGGGGGGGGGGATGACACGTGCTCGGAGGCTGCAGGTGTTAGAGTAGCCCGGGCCTGCGAACTCTCCCGCCCTCCCCCCCCCCCCCACCCCCCCACCACCCCCTCCCTCCCCCCTTGCCGTCTCTTTTACTTCCTCTTAATCTTTTTTTTCTCTCCCTTTCTCTGATTCTTCTTTACACTGCTGTGCTGCTGCTAATTTGCATCTCCTCCTGCCACCATCCCACCAATCACAGGTCCCTCTCCCCCACCTCTCCCCCCACCTCGCCACCCCCTCACTTCTCAGCCGTCTTTGGAGTGTTACTGATTCTTATGATGAGGAGGAGTCTGTGTAAATTGTTCCTCATCATATAGCATGTCAGGACTGGTAAACTGTCTAACAGTACCCAAGTCTTTAAGCTGCGTGTGGAGCTAATCTGACGGATGAAGGAAGTCCGAAGGCGTACGAACCAGAACCCCCTCGGCTCAGTGATGAACCTGCGATTCCACAAGCCGCCATGAAACAAAACTTTCGCATGAGACCAAGGAAGATGCATTACACGTGATTATACTTTGTACACAACAGAAGCTTGAAAGCAGCATCCATTAATGTGGGATGATTTGACACAACCTTGACCATATTCAAAGGATTCCAGGTTTCAAATATTAAAAACGAAAGTGTGTATTCTGTTGGAGTGTGTGGGGATGCGCTTATGTGTGTCTACTTGTTTGTGTTTGTGTGTGTGTGTGTGTGTGTGTGTGTTTGCGCACATGTTTGTGTGGTGGCTGAGAAGCAAGGTTGAATGCACAAAGAAACTGATTATCAGATTCATAATCCAATTAATTCATGTGAGCAGCAGAATGAGCTGGATTCATCAGGCGTTTCTCGCAGTGGAACTGAACTGCGAGAGCGCTCTGATGAAGTTAAATTGAGACACAATATAATAATTATAAACTGACTCCGGAGACAAGGCCGGGATCATTTCTCCTGGTGCAATTCTTTTGAGAAACAGCCTATCTGTGCTCATCACGAGTTAGCAAGTAAATAGAGACTTGCTTCAAGCTTTGCCGACTGAGTTAGGATATGCAATGATTCGTTGATTAGATAGCTCTTGAATGCCACACAAACGCGTCTCTCTGAAGGAATAACATGTCATGAAACCTAGCCTGGCCATATGTAATGCCTCAAACAGAGAGGAAACTATTCCGAAGTCTTTCCAAGTGTTTATGCCCAGATAGACACAGTGAATTCAGCACATTCCAGCTGGAGGAATACTAAATTGATTTTAGCTAGTTAAATGTGCTTCAGAACACCACCATTGAAATTTAATAAGCGGTCTCTGTGCAAAAGTAAAAGCCGTTTCAACGTGTCAAACAATAATATGTACAATGGTTGCTGTTTAAATTGATGTGATCTGAATTGATTTATTATTTATGTTTGTAAAAAATCGAATAATAATCACAATGTCATTTCATTAAATGTCAAAGATAATTAAAGATAATGTTTCATAGTGTTGCAAAACGAAACTCACAGACCACACACTAGTGTAAGCTACGGTAGGAAGTAGCTCTGTAACACTGGTAAGTCACAGGTCAAGCTAATTATGTCCTTCCATGAAAAACACACCTGACCCTGGATATCTCATACAATCAGCCATTGATTTTCTAAAGAGACAGAGTGTTTAATAAATTTAGCTACAGTAACAGGACCAGGTGGTCAATCATTGTTCCATTCTCAAAGCCCTTGATGAGGACTGAGAGAGCCCACAGAAATAATACTGCATTGTTCTGGCTAATTGCAGCATGTCACAGACAGGAACGTATTTGCATTTTAAACAAGCACTTGTTCTGATTAGAGAACAATTGTTATAAATTTCATTAAATAGGAGCCCCCAGAGGGCATTGCACACTCTTCCTACACAGATGTATTTTCATAAACCAGTCACAGTACAACCAGACCCCACAGGGTTTACTGTGACTCAAATGTTTAGTATTCATTAAGTTATTCTTAAAATATGTTTCTCTTTTCATTTCTGCATACTTTAGTGACCCCCCCCCCCTCCATGATTACTTCTTTTCACAATCTTCAACGTCTCTCTATCTCTCCACCACCCTCCCTCTCTCTCTCTCTCTCTCTCTCTCTATCGCTCTCTTCTCACCCTGTCTCTCCCTCTCTCCTCTTCACTCCCTCTCTTTGTCTTTACCTTCAGTCAGTTCACACAGGAGCGAGGGAGGGTCTGAGAGAGGAACAAGAACAAAAAACAAGATGTCAGAATCAGAACACACAGCCTACCAGCTCATGACTGCTCTGGTACTAGTTCCAGTGGATGTGAAGCTGGGCTTCTTCCTGCATATCTTACAGCCGTTCTTTCTGTGTCTTTATCTACAGTCCTACTTATTCACAGATCACTGCCTTAACATCTGCTCCTACACTTGCCCCAAATGAATGAAGTGATGTTTTGCAATATACCATTACATTTTTAATGCTGATATTCAGTTCTCCTTCAAAACACAAGAACTTATATAGAAAAGTGCCTTTTGATGACAACTAAACAACATCTAATAGGCCCAAAACATATCTGAAGTCACAGAGATAAACAGAACTGTAGCAAGCAAACAACTAACAGATAAACACAGCCAAACGTTATTTATTTAATATAAATACATATCCCACAGTATATAACATTCAAACCCACATGAAAAGACCACTTCCATTTTAGCTGGGTGATAAACAACACTTTAGGGTTGATCGGATGCGTGGAAATCAAAACATGAGAGCTCAAGGGGGGGTGTGGGGGTGGGGGGGGTGGGGGGACTTGACAGCTGGGGAAAAAAGGCATCCCACGAGCTTATCTTCCCAATCATCATCATCATCGTCGCTGAACAAAGATCAACGCATGGTAAGGACATTTAGGCGGGAATTGTGGCCATAAAAATCCATGCGACCGTGTCTTCCATGTCCTCACAAATCGGTGACGCAGGCACAAATCAGAAGTGTGAGCTTAGCGGGCGCAAGCATGCTGTATGCGCTGATGCACAAACTCCCAAAACATGTTTGCATGTAATGACACAGTAGGCACCCGAACTCAAGCAGCACCTGCTAGACAAAGGGAAGGTTTGAGAGCAAAGCCTTCTAGCACAATTAAACTGGAGTGGACGCCTGTCATTGTTACAGATCCGTCCCCCTCCTTCTCTGACGGCCGATGGCAAGTTGTGATGCACCTGCATCGCTTCATTCACACAGCGAGATGAGTTGGGCCGCTGCCAACACTCCCCACTTCAGCCACGCCAAATACCCCATGTATTGATTTGCAATACTGCATAATAGGCCATCAGCTTAATTATTACTGAAGAGACTTTGTTCAGAATCTTTCTTGTCGGGAATTGCAGGGACAAGAATGAATGGCTCATAATGGGAAGATTTGCATAGCGACAGGACAATGTGGATCTTTGCGACTCATTCAGCGTGGTCCCGACGTGAAGTGTGTACACTTTATTGTTTTTCAGCGTTTTTCTTTCAGCAGGCACATTCATGGAGAGGCAGAAGAGCCCAGAGGAAGACAACAGCGGACTGTGTTCAAATGATTTATACATTGTGAAATGTAGCAGGAACTTCAGAGAGAGCTGAGAGCCGGTCTCTCCCCTCCTCGGTCTGTGTGCAGACCCAGCACGGCGCTCATCAAAGACCGCAGCTCCCACAGAAAGGAAGCAGCAAGCACCTGCTCAGGTTTACTTCAGTTCAGTGTGAAAAAAACGGGAAACACGAAAATTCAAAGCTACTGCGGAAAACAAACACTGGTTCTCGTACTGGAGGCCATGTTGACTGCGCAGCCACCGTGGTCTTTTTGAAAAGAGACGTTGCTTTTGTCAAGGGCAATGTATGTGAATCCTGAATTCTACACATTGACCTTCTAACTGTTTGCGATTTGACAGATTCCAAACTTCCCTGCGTCATTTGGACAATGAGATCCAAAGGAACTTAGCCTGACACGTTAGCGATTCCAACGAGCTTTTTCTTTTTTGGACAGGCAGCAGAGAGTCGCTCTCTGCAGGACCCCTACATCCCATGACCAGAGCCTCAACGAGAGCTCACACCAAACATGGACAAGGGAAAAATAGCATTCCATGACTGGTAAGGATAGCAGACAAACAAAAGCGTCACAAGCGATTTTAGAATTTATACTAAACCTGTGACAGGTTATGTTGGTCAACTATTAATCATGGTCTGTGAGCAGCAATTGTTTTTTTCTGTCGTAGGCAGGGTTAGGTTGATGGTTGTATAAACACACTGAAAAGGTCTTTGCTACCGTAGAGTCTTCTGAGAACTAACTAGTCACTGCCCAACATTTCAGGACAACAAATCAGTCTCACTTCCTGTTGCTGCATGGTATGGTTCAAGGACATGACCCTTGACCCCAGTGAATCAGTGAATAAGGCCCTCAGTTCTCAGGCAAGGTTGGAGCTGTTTGTGTTGGACGCAACTCAGAGAGGTTTTGGGCAGTCTCATTGAAGCAAGCTGTAGCACACAGACTGTACAAACACTGCACTGTGTACCGAAGACAACATGGTTTTTATCCTACCAAATCTATACAACTTATCCTTGGATAGTCTTTTATGAAGTTCCCACAATGATGCCGGATATTATTGTAGCAATGGACTCCTTGTATGAATCCAACACAACTATCTTTTGATAAAATACATATTTCTTAGAGAATGCCTTAGGTATTTGGTAGGAAAACTCAACCCTGAACTTCGGACAGATATCTGCTACCATTCGCCTTTATAAGGAACCTGAAAGGGTTTGTCTGACACATTGTGAAAAGGAGGACAACACTATCAATGTCCAAGTGCTTCCTTTCTGTACCTTTCAAGCTGGCATCTGAAACATCTGTGTCTCATCTCTTCACATTGGACCATCTCCTTCGATTAATTCTAAGCCAGCGGTGACAGGGGAGGGGGAGGATGGAGTCCCTTGGTAAATTTGGAGCACAGAGGAGCCGACAGCTTTATTCATGTCTGCAAACAGTGGACCAATCTCCCAGAGAAATGGGCTTTGTGTTGCTGTGGGTCCCCCTGGAGTGGAGCTAGGCAGCCTGGCTCGAGGATCTTTCCATCTGAGGCGAGTCTGTGGACACTGAGCACACAGTCCAGGCCCCCCTCCCTCCCCCGCTTACCTGCCACGCCGCCTCGCAGACTGTTGTCTTTGGCCGGGCCCGTGCGTCCGGCACAGCTACAGCAATGGACTTGTCAAGGAGTACAAGTATGAAAGTGAGTCAGGACCGGAAAAATGAATGGCTGTATAGCGAGACACTGCTGGCAAGGAGAGAAGAAGAAAAAAAAGGTTTTAAAGACAGACTTTAAAAAGAGAGGTTTTAAAGAGAGAGGGAGAGAGAAAGAGAGAGAGCGTAGAGAAATATAAATTAAGAAAGTCGGTTGATTAACCGGCACTGTATATGACAGAAAGGAAAGGAAACGTATTCAAACCAAATTAAATGGGAAGCTCTTAATATATGTCCTCTCCCGCCCAGGAAAGGGACGTTAGATGTGCAATACGAGATCCGGATGGTTCTGCTCCTTGGTTCTGGTCCAGCTGGACGAGGGAGCAGCTCTCATCAGCAGCTTTCAGCCCAGGACCTCTCTTTATGTCCCCTTTGTCTGCTGGGCCTCTCTGGCTCCTTCCTCCACTTCAAACACGCTGATGCTGGGTAGGTGTGCCAAGTGGTGCTCCTTTTCAGAATCACAGGCTTTTCTCTTACACATGGCTTGAGGGAGAAGAACAGACTCTTCATCATGTCAGAATTGGCAGAATCAAATGTTAGGGAGGCTTGCCCATGTGATTCAGAAAATAGAATAGTTCGAGAAGCCTGTTTATTCTGAAGTCACAGTATGTCATGGCCGTGGAAATACGGAATGGTTATTCTGAGAGGGGAAAATGTTTGTGACGCAGTCATAGCTCCCTCAACTAGTTCTGTGAATGTTCCAGGAATACCGTTTTTTTTTTTTTTTACCTCAGAGATCATATCCCATACTGTGAGTTCAGGCTCTAACCAATAGGCTTGATACGAACCAATACAAACAGTGCATTTTTTAGCAGGGTCCAGACAGGTCTTTGTAGACACGGCCAACAAGGTTTGGGGAGAGAGGATTCACCAGACCTGGAACCCAATAGCCTCAGCCCAGTTAAAGGAAGCATATTTTCAGGAGTGCACAGCCCAGAGGTTAGCTTAGCTTTCCTTCCAGGTCCCTCACTCCCAGGATGACCCCTCAGCCGGTGCATCAGCAGCAGGAGCAGACATAGCCGATGAGACAACATAAAATGCTCAACGGACAGGTCTGGAAAGCCATCTGCATCTGGAGATAACCCTTTAAATGGTGTGTTCAGTGTGCAGTACTGGTTTGATCAATAGAAGTTTTTTTTTTTTTTTAAGACTATTACTGGGATATTTTGATTCAAGCAAAAGAACTGCTACAGAAAAGTGTAATGAGAGTGCTTTCATAGGGACCGTCCAAACCTTCCTATGAAATACCCTGGTTGTATGTGCTTGCACATGGAAACACTGGTATACATCCAGGCAGCATCTTCACAGATGACGGCTGAATATACAGCAGCATTGGAACGCTTATCACACGTCTGTCAGTGATGTCATCGCTGGTCGTTGTTATGTTGTTGTGACAGCTCCTAATCACACCTCCTCTGTTACCGAGAGCAGCCATTCAGACGCCCGCAAGACCGCTTCTTCGTCCTGTCAATCATTGACAAACTCCGCCTCCCCCCTCCCTTTCTGGGCGTACCGGGGCCCAGATGTAGAGCTGTCAAACTGTCGGAGGATGGCACCACCCAGACCATGCTGTCCTCCCTGACTCTCGCCTTCACCCCCCCCCACCCACACCACACCATCAGCCCCACAGAAGAAAAACACGCAGTTCTCAAAGTTCTCAATACTGCAGCATGATTCAAACCATTCCTTCCATTTTTATTCTCCAATTTTCAAATATGGGATCGATACGTACCAAGCACTGCGAGGTGCTGCTCTGCCACAAAGGCGGGAATATATGTAAACTTTTGTTTTACACCCACTGTCTTTTGAATCGACTTCAAATAGAAGGTACTTCAAACAGAGGCGTCCAGGACACTTTGATCTCAGCCTGAATGCAACCAAGTTATGTCGCATTAAAGTTTAAAAAGAGAACTTTAAAAACAGGAGACTGGAGAAATACCTGTATGGAGGAGAAAGTTGAAGATGTCTCCTGTAGGAGATGCTTCAATAAAACACAATGTTTCCTCAGAAGTCAAACAATCCTGTCTAAAGAATGGATCACACAGACAACCTCAACACAAATAAATCCATATCGATCCCACGCCAAGAGGCAGACGGCCTTGAACTGGTTTGATAAATGAAGAGAACCGATAACAACAGAATTTCCTTCATTCCTTAATTACTTCCTTAGCTATAACCCAACAGCCTGTACAGCCGTAACCTGAATCAGCGAATGGGAACCCCATTCTACCAACATGAAACTTGCCATGTACAACCGTGTTTTACAAGTTGATGTTTTTCGATGCCGTTGATTATTTTGATTACATATTCACCTACGCAAATAATGTTTCGATCCTGTCTAGAAAACATAAGAAAAAAAGCCATAAAAATACAGAATGGTTCCTTAAAGCAACAACAGCATCCCCTTTCCAGTGTTCTATGTACAGTATGAGTCACCAACAATCATCAGTAAAAGCTGAAAAGGCCCATGTGGGACAGGACAATATAATTTAGCTCTGATTAAACAGTGGAGCTCTTAACATGTCAAACTGACGGCTCATTCCTCTGCTCAACTCATCTCTTATGCTGACCCATCAATCGTTTTCATCACTACCCTTCAAAATTGTGTCCGAGGGTTACCACACCCAGCTAGCATCAGACCAGTACTTTGTGATCGCTGTGTCTCATAGCACGGCTACGACAGTTCACGGTCAGCTCGATCACGATAGGCCGCTGGACACATGGTAACGATGATGATGATAACGATGATTACCTTCGTGTATCGACACTTGTAAACCAGACTATCTCGCTCCTATGTGGAGAGGCAGCTCAACCTTGTTCCTCTCTCTCTCTCCACGCAAGGCAGCACAGGTACCCAGTGACTGCCAGTTTACAATTACAGCTGTTAACATATTAGAAACTAAATCAGTTCGGAGGAGGGCTTATATTTGGGGTGGGGATCTTTTCCATTAGGGCATGATTAAATAATGATAAGCTGGTAAACTTGTACAGTGACTGTACAGTGGATGGAGCCTGTGACCCACTTAAGGCTTTCACATCTGATAGGGATAAACCCTTTGATAGTTCCGTGAATGCAGATGCTACTTGACAGTCACTGTTGGGTATTAAAATATGCTTCTCCCTGGTTTTCCCCTCCTTCCTGGGTGCTCTAAGAGGACAGCCACCAGACCATGGAGATGTGCGGTCGAAGGTGAATATGACTGAGTGATGGCTCCTATAATCTCTTGGACATGTTATTCTAGAGGAGGATATGAAGGCTGCCTCATGAAACATTTATCTCAGAACAGGAGCGCGGAGACGGGAGAGAACGCAGTGACAGTCTGGATGGAGGGGAAGAGTAGGGGAGAGAAGGGCTGGATAGAAGGATGAGTGGAAAGAGGGAGGGAGAGAGGGAGAGAGGAGAGAGAGAGAGACACGGAGGATACAAAAGAGTATCCTAATGAATAACATTACAAAGTCATACCGGCAACTAGGGCACTCAAATTTACCTTTCCAATGAAGAGAACAGTGAGACGTCACATGTCAACACAGCAGAAAGCTTGGTGTATCATTATGAAGTAAAGCATCTGGGCTGAAAGGGCTGATGTCAACCAGCATAATAGTCCACAAGATGCATCGCCATCAAGTTAGGTCAGTGATACACACTGGCATCCAGCAGTAACAATAAGCAGACTTTCATATCTTGTAACTGGAATGTACTGGGATGCGCCATATGCACGCACACCTCAAGCTGAAGCACCACAAACACTTGAGAAAATATGCTGAAAAAATCTTACAGCGCACTCACACCAAGGCAGGTTATTTTACACTGGAGCCACGTAGAAAGAAAATCCTGGGTTCGATTCTCGCACCGTGGGCCCTGGTGGCCTATTGGCCTGGCCTTTCTGTTTGGAGTTTGTATGTTCTCCCCCAGCTCACATGAAAACCCCAGTGCAAAATCATCCACAACAGCCCGCTCAAGCCCTGTTCCCTGACCAGAACGCGGGCGCGAGCCCTTGGCATCGGACTCCAGGAGCTAGTCACATGACTTGAAACGACACGCTCTCTCGGTAGGCGCTCTTGCGTGTGTGTTGTCAGTGCCGTCGCTCTCTGCACGTGTGTCGCAACTGCAACATGAAGAAATGCTTCGTTTTCTTTCAAACAGACGCGCGCACACGCGTGTAAACGATACCGCATTGTGTTCAGCGTGCTCAGAGCTGACAGAGGCTTTGAACGGGATCACTCCCATCATCACAAAGCCCCGAGGCTGAGCTCTAACACAAAGCTGGTAATCTGGCCCTGTGTTGCTGGGCCACAGTTACTTCTTTACGAGCTACTACCTCTGCCACTCTCTCCTGCTCTCACTCCTTTACACTGTACGTGTTCCAAGCACGGAATCCTGGTTCAAATGCTGCGTTTGTGGACGTCTCACTGTACATCTCACACAGAGCTACTGGTGTCTGGGCAAAACAGACTGTACCACCAAACAGAAATCATGGCATTTCTGCCGCTGAGCAGTTTGGGAATGTAGTCGAGAAGCCAAGATACCTGACAGTCCAGCAGGATACAGAGAGAATACTCCAGAAACGAGCCCCCTTCACCGCTTTCATGTCTATTTTCTATGGGAAGCAGAGCATCTTATTTTCAAGGAGCTGCTGTTCAACGAAATTGTAACACAAACATCCAGCCTGCGAGGCGGAAGTTGACCAGACATCTTTGTGCTGCGTTCAGGTCTAACGTGCTATTAAGGGTGACTTCAATAGAGAGCGAGACACATTTTCAGAGGCTGACGGAGCCTTTCTCCTCCGCCTCCGTAGAAAAAAAGAAAAGAAAAGAGATGTGAGATCGATGTTAAAAGATCTGTTTACACTTACAAAGGGTCAGTGTCTGACACTCTGATTGGACTCATTGTCTTATGACTTCCTCCAGCGTACTGTGTTGATGTCCTGTGCAAGTAAACGCTTAGTCGTGTTTGTGTGGAGGTCTAGGCTGCTGAGGCGACTTGGACAGATCGCCACTTTCATTTTCACAGTGCTCACTCCACGACGTCAAGCTCGAGTGGGGGGGGGGGAGGGTCGGAAGCCCGCAGTCAAACAGAGCGATGGTAAAGAAGACACAGGCTCCTGTGACATGTGTTTCAATCTGTGGTTCAAGAGTCACGTACGAACACTAAGATCATAATTCAGTTGTAAAACAGGCACAGAAAGCACAATCAATTTCCACTCCAACTGTTTTCTTTCTGCTTTTTTTTTCATTCGTTGAGTCATTCCTAGTATAGCTGGTGCCTCTCCGACGCACGTAAAAGGGGATGATGAAATAAATGGCCAAAGGCTAAGGACCATGGGAAAGCCTGCTTGTCTTGTCTGCGCAGGGTGGTTCCCTCCCATCTCCCAGCTCCGCTTGGCTGAGCTGCAGGGCTCCAGGGCTGGGCTTCGGCCCTGACAGAGACCAGAGCCCAGTGGGAGCACTGTGGAGCCAGCTCTCTCAGGAGGAGGAGGGCCACCCCCAGCCTCCCACCCAGACAAGGTCACGCTCGTCTCCAGTCATTATCCCCTCACCAGGCCGCTGGAGAAATGTTCCCATCCACGAGCCATTAAAGGCGGGCAAAGACCAATTACAGCTGACTAAAGGGCAAACAGCGAGGGGACATCAATGAAGCCAGCTATGTCACAGGGGTCAGGATTCCCTGAGGTCACTTTTATCATCATATCAGATTATCTTAATTTACAAACAGCCCAGACTGCTGGAGAGAGAGACATAGTGAGAGAGAGACAGAGAGAGAGAGTAAGTACACATTTAGAGAATCCATTATGAGTCCAAGTAATCCATTTAGGGGTCGTGCTATGATATGTAACCACATCATTATCTGCGTTGTCGGTCCCCGTTGCTCCATCTTTACAGAATCCAGGCTGGGGAAGAGGAACACGATAACAAGCTCAGGGTCATGGAAGCCGGCGCATGCTTCTCCTCACTCAGGCAGACGCTCCGACATTCCTCTGCTTTTTGCTGAGGCAGCATCGCTTCGGACCCTCTTGCTCAAGTCGAAGGTTTTTGCTCGGCGTATGCGGCCGCATCGTGGAAAGGCGCCCTCGGTGTTTGAGAGTGTGCCCGCTCACCTCGTCCAGAGGTGGAGGCAGCTCCCCCCCCCCAGGGCTCCAGCCCCTGGCAGGGTTTCAGTGACAGTCTCAGACCGCTAAGGGAGGGGGTCACCAGCGGCCCGCAAGTGCTGAGCCGAGAAACCTCACAAATAAACATGTTTAATGACACACCCAGCGCTCCAGGCTTCCAGCAACAAACAACTGAGGTCCAGACCTCTTGCCATGCAGGGATGGGTTGCTTTTGGCTGGGGAGCACCAGAGGGCTGCTGCCAAGCGACTGAGGCTGATGTTATTCTGACTGTTGATGGGCCCTACGTACAACAGTCCCCATAGAAACCGTCCACGAACACACTATGGACAGACCCTGGCCGGTTTCCCTGCGCTGGTACTGTTAGCAACCTGACAATGCCTCAGACAGGTTATTGGAAGTGTTCCTCTCCCCTGTTGGCTTTAACAGCAGTGTGTAGGAGCCGTCTGTCTGAGGGTGACAGGGGAACTGACAGGGAGGTGATTACCAACAACAGCCTCTTTATTTCCATCCTTGTGTTGTTGCCTGCCGGAGGGTCTCTCCTCTCTTCTTCTATGTTTTCTTTTAAAAGTAATTTTCTCCATCTCCTACTGACACGCTCGTGGACACACACACACACACACGCGCACTGACACACACGCGCGCGCGCACGCGCACACTCCTACCACACAGGGGTGATCAGCTGGAGGAAATCAAGCCCCACTCTAAATTTCCTCTCAACTGATTAAGATAAACTGCTTTTCAGCCATGGTTACCCCCCAACCAATCAATTAAAGCAATCAATTAAAGTCGTGCCGGCTGAGCCTTTGGTAATTGAGGGTTGAATAAACACAGGCCGCTGATACTGATGATGAAGCCGTAACAAAGCCATAGCTGTGAAAAGAGGCTTGAAAAATGTCTTTTCTGGGATTTGAATAAGCTGCGATTGTAAAACATCTAAAGCGGGCTGCGGGTTATTTATGAACGTATTTAAGCGTCTCTTCCCTGAGGCCGTTCCTGGTATCGTTCCTGGGTGTTTCACCAGCTCTGCCAGCCTCAGCCCCAGGACGTTCAATATTGAATGTAATCTGGAAGCCAGACCTTTCCAATTGGCCGTGGTCACTATTTTGAGTTTCTTTTGCCAGTGGGATTCCATGGTGGCAGCAAGTGCCAGGAGGCAGCATGTCCTCCAGTGTAAACACATCCTCAGAGGAGGGGGAGGAGCCAGGAGACAGCATGTCCTCCAGTGTAAACACATCCTCAGAAGAGGGGGAGGAGCCAGGAGACAGCATGTCCTCCAGTGTAAACACATCCTCAGAAGAGGGGGAGGAGCCAGGAGACAGCATGTCCTCCAGTGTAAACACATCCTCAGAAGAGGGGGAGGAGCCAGGAGGCAGCATGTCCTCCAGTGTAAACACATCCTCAGAAGAGGGGGAGGAGCCAGGAGACAGCATGTCCTCCAGTGTAAACACATCCTCAGAAGAGGGGGAGGAGCCAGGAGACAGCATGTCCTCCAGTGTAAACACATCCTCAGAAGAGGGGGAGGAGCCAGGAGACAGCATGTCCTCCAGTGTAAACACATCCTCAGAAGAGGGGGAGGAGCCAGGAGACAGCATGTCCTCCAGTGTAAACACATCCTCAGAAGAGGGGGAGGAGCCAGGAGACAGCATGTCCTCCAGTGTAAACACATCCTCAGAATAGAGGGAGGAGACAGTTTTTCTCAGAAATGAAATGAATTCAATTTGATGGGCATCTGAACTTTTGGGGTGTTCCATTTACCTTCTGTACACTGTCATCATAAGAAACCATTAGATGAGCCTTCCTACTGTTAGTGTACAAAAGGTAGCACATGCCAATTGCAAAAGTGATTGTAAATGAGGCCTACAAGCCATGAAAAATCATTTAGAAGCTCAAAATGTGTAATGTTTACAAAACGTTGATGAAAGGTTTTAACACAGCATTTGGTGATACATAATTATTGAACAGAAAACAAACACAACAGAAGGGTTTATCTTTCGGTGCCGTTTTTTATTGTATTTGTTATTATTATTTATTTTACTTTGTCTTATTTATTATGAATCACATGCTTATAGACAGGACAAAGAAATGAGCAATCACTTAGTCCTTTCTCCCAACCCATCAGTGACGTTAACGGTTACTAAAGACCGTTAGTTGATCTAACCTAAAGAAAAAGCAAGATGGAGAGATAAGAACACACTCAAGGGACAAAATAAACGGCTCTACTAGAAAACCGCAAATAGAGTTGATTTCCTTCCTGTCTTTATTAGAACTTTATTTGACTCTCCTCTACTTTTATTGCAAGGTTTTACTTGCTGGCAGACTTATAAAGTGCAGTCTATCCGTTTGGTTTGAATTAGTTTACTTTTGTTGAGGTCGGGAGACGGTAGCCCCTGTGGGAATTTCCAGGTCGTCGGTGGGGAACAAATATAAGAATATGAAGTGAAGGCCTCGCCCCCCTCCTCTTCCTCCCTGCTGTCTGGTTTTGCGAGGGCCTCTGGTGACGGACCCCGTGCCAGCCCCCCCTGCGCTCCGCGGGAGGAGAGGAAAATGAAAGACAGAAGGTGCCGTGATGGGTCCTTGTTTAAGCGTTTTAGATTTGCGTGACCCCTCTTCATCGGGAGGTCATCCATTTACATGTGTGCCCCGTCCGGGGGGGGGGGGGTGGGGGGGGGGGGGGGGGGTGGATCTGAGCGTAGCCCCCTTCGTAAAGTCTGCTTCCCTGTTTTGATCACCCCCAGCAGGATGCTGGGACAGGGCCTGAGACAGAGGGGTGTGTGAGAGGAAGTGAAAGACAGGCTGACATGCGAACGCACAATTAACGTGTGTGTGTGTGCCGCATGTCTGTGTGCAGTACCCTCCTGCGGTTTGAGGCGCAGAGACATCGCGTAGCCGGATCAAACACTCTGCGATGACGGCGAAAGCGAGTCGTGACGCGACGAAAAATGCTGGACAAACTCTGGCCGTGATCACAGGCTCAGACTTTCACTGAGAATTGAAACTAGGGCTTCTAATGGAAGCCAGAGGTTGTTACAGTCTTTAAGCCTAATGAAGTTTGGTTTCTTCTTCTCCTGTTTATTCAGCCCAGTAGATGCATCTGCATTATTGTGGCGTCCACTCTAAGCAGCGCTAAGTACAGAGCCTGCTTTACCACCTTCTCTAACGGCTGCACACCGAAAACAAAATTGCATTTCCATTGTGTTCAGGGACTCTCCAGCAATTATCTAACAAGTGGGTCATTCATTAGACAGCCCTATAGCCCAGGAAAGGCAATAGGGCTCAAGGGCAACAATCAGCAATTCTGTCTAATAGAACTGCGAATAGAGGCAGTCCATTAGTAAACGTTTAGAAATGCCAGGGGTATTTATTCTACTGTTCATTCAGGACTGATACAATGTGGATTTTTTGTTGTTGTACTAGATGTCCAAAAATATTCTTAGTGACAATGTCAGTTTTTGGTAAACCACTCGTGGAAATGCTGTACACACAATGACCTATGAAGCCCCCAACACCATAGCAACCAGCCACCCTAGCTTTTGAAAATAAAACTGCGGACACAAACAATGTTACCTGTACTGCAACACTGGCTTCAACCCCTGCAGCTTCAATGGCATAAATATTGAAAGCCTGCAGCTTTTCCGCAGATTGCAATATGTGACCCACTGATCCGGCCCTGTGTGTGCGTGTGTGTGTTTGTGTGTGTGTGTGGAGCCCAGCACCAAGACCACCGGCCTGACGGAGGGGGTGCGCTAGGTATTGACCCGCCCCCTCTGCTGTGATCCGATCCCTTTCCGGAACCACACAAAGAACAGACCACTCCAGTCCACTTTGGTCTGGACAATCCCCCCCCCCCCCCCCCCCCACACACACACACACACCAGCATCCCCACACACAAACACATACAAACACACCAGCCCACCCCCCCAACCCCACCACCCTCCATCCAAACCTTTTGAAGATAGCGAACTTTTTTTTTTTTTACCCCAAAAATAAATACTTAATGCTGCCACGTTTTTTCCCCTCCTCATTTTTCTCGTCTTTTTTTTTTCTCTTTTTTTGCACCGAGCACACAAACATTTGTAATAGCTAAAGCAAAGCAGGCCCTCCGCTGGAAGATAGTAGACTCAAGGCTGATCAATAGAGGCCTTGGGGGGGTTTTATTTACTGTTCCCTGATCAAGGCTGCCAGATTAGTATAGGTACATGTCAAATAAGACTGCTCCCCGTCTGCTCCGGGTCCGAGCATCGCTCCCTCATTAATATGATTAGGAAAACAGCCTTGGGGCAGAGGGGATGCAGAGCAGCCCCCCAGCGATCGCCCGGGAGGAACACGGCCAGGGTACGCTGCAGAGGCACAATGGCAAGGCCCTGGTTTGTTTGGGGCCGGCCGTTGCTTGTTGCGCGGGAGCGCAGGGGTGGAAAAGGTGACGGGTAAATCCATAATTCGAAAACCGGAATGCATAATGGGAGAGGAGAGGGAGAGACGGCCAGATGCGACGGAGCGGGGAAACAAGAGGAAGAGAGTCGGCGTCTGCGAGCGACGGACCGTTTGATCTGCGGACGCGAACGGGTTTCGCACGGTCAGAGATGACGTTTAGCTAACGACCGGTCTCGCACCGGCGAAAGTCTCGCAGCAGTCTCACACCGCCAAAGCTCCCCACTTAAAAAAAACCCCGGAATGTTCTAGCTTCCACCGCTGTGGATCATCAGCCACAGTACAAGAAGAACATCTTAAACTCTGAAAAATCAAGAGACACACAGTATTTCCATATTCTGCCTGTGTGGTTCATCCAGATAAAACTACTCACCCCCCCCCCCCCCTCTTTTTTTTGAACGGTTGTCATCGAGTGAGTAATTATGATTGGCCTGTGTGTCGCAATGGGAGAAGGGTGGCGACACCTCCACTGATCTGTTCGTCTCTCTCCGCGCAGTTGACGTATCTCTTCTCCCTGCTGCATCTTGAAACAGATTTTCACCTCTTCAATCCCAAAGACAGACAACACAAGTGTTAAGAAGATGTGTTCTATATTCAGCAAAATCACCAGCATCTCAGACAGGGGGAGGCAGCGGCTCAACATGTGGTAAAAGCAGCTCTAGGTGACAATAGTCATAACAAGGTTTATTACTAAAGCTCTTATGAGTCTGTCCACTCATGCAAATTTGGGAAACGTTGAAGCGAAACAGTGTTCAGTTTGAGAAAAAGATCATGTAACAAAATGGAAGTCAGACGGCTGAGCGGTTAGGGAATCGGGCTAATCATCAGACGGTTGTGGGGTTGAATCATGGCCGTGCCAGCATGATGCTGTGTCCTTGGGCAAGGCACTTCACCCTACTTGCCTCTGGGGGAATGTCCCTGTACTTGTCAGTCTGAATAAGAAAAAATCTACATTTTTGTTGATAGGTATAACATTTTTCATTAATTATAATTCTTTTACCATTATCCATTAAACAAGGTTGGAATAGATATGTTTCTGTACAATACGGCGTCTTTCTATGCTCAAACAATACTTCTTGAGTCTTAACTATCATCTAAAAGTCCCTCAAGCAAGCATTACTAAGTGTCCAGAAAGTGTCACATTTGAGAAAAGACGTTTCTTTTGAAAGCTGAGGTAGAGTAGAGGTCACACTATGCACTCGAGGACAGTTCCTAGCTTTGCTTTCGGAGTGTTAGTGACTAATAGTGAGTAATGATTGAACAGCGTGGACTGAGATCAAATGATCTTTGTTGGTTGGTGTGTGGCTGAGAACCATGCCTGAGGAACTGCATTCCCTGAAACTGCCAGTAGATGGCGCTCCACTGTGGGGCTAGCAGCACTGAACGCTGCAACACGGGTCTTGTCTTCCAGGTACTGTTGCTGGACTTCTATCTGAGGTCTGGGAGGGATGCTACCGCATTTCTAGTTCTTAGATGTTTTTTCTACATTGTTTCCAAACTTTTATCTGCATTTGGAATTGAATTATTCACAGGTATCATAGCTAAACTATCAAAACTCCCTAGAGGAAAGCCAAAAAATAGATGAAGCAAGGACTAAACCAGTGTTAAACCCGTGTAACAGTTGGAGAACATGTCAAAGTCCCTACAACTCAGTGATGGCTCTTCCTCGGAGGTCCTCTGAGCGTTTGAAAAACACGAACAAACGAAAACAGAAAGTGGATACGGAAAGGGTGTAATGGAGGCTGATTGAAGCTTAGGGAGTGTGTTCCTCTTTGCTGTAGCCGTATCTATGTTATGGTTGAGACAGCAACAGATAACTAAGACACACGGCTGGATCGGGGCCACTCAGAGGGAGCGAGGGAGCCCCGTGAGGAGTGGACGCTCACCCGATGCAGCGTGATGGAAAAGCCTGATTATTCCTGTCAGAGTGCAGGACAACAATGCCGCCTGCTTTCTTTGTTTCCCGTCATTTTCAAAGGCGTTTGTTCTTTGATAAGGCCCTCGGAAACGGTTAGCGACATGCTGGTGGGAACCTGCGGGGAAAAAAAATACACTTTCTATCAATTGTGTTGTTCTTATCCCCAAGCGACGTTTGGTGGGTGTGGGAATAGCCTGCATTCTGGGCACTGCTGTTCAGAGATAGCATTCACAGGCCAAGCCACAGAACAGGCTGCATTCAAGCCAGGGAGGCAGGGAACCAGGGCCCTACACCACATCATTGTACACAGAGATGGACAATGTACACTATATTTGGTTTAGCCACAAAGAAACAAAGCGAGATTTGATAGTAAGGGCTTGACAGGAAGGTCTGCAGATAGACTCGGTCTATCTTGTCTGTTTCTCTCTTTCTGTCTGTATCCGTCTGTCTTCCTCCGCCTGTCTCTCCTTCTCTCTCCCCCTCTCAGTATCTGTGTGCGTTGGCGAAAGTGTACCCAGTGGATGCGTAAGGCATTAGCGTCTGCCAATGCAGTAATTCAATTACACAACATTTTACATTTTATGACCAATGTGCTAATGGCCAGAGAGCTTCATGGGTTGGGTCACACACACACACATACGCACGAACACACACCCGTACGCAAACACGCACTTTCTCACCCAGTCTGTCTCGCAGCATCTGCAGCGGAGGAGAGGGAGCCGAGACCAGGGGGCCATTCCTGCGGGTGGGGGGGGGGGGACAGTTCACTGATCAGGCCTTTATCATCATTCTTCCAAATGACTTAATCTGCAAAAATGAAGCATTATTATTATTATTATCTGGGATGCACGCTGCTTGTCAGTAGAATGAATCAGGAGGCCGTCATCATTTTTGGTTGTTGCTGATCGAATTGATTGTTGTTAATAATCAGCTCCTCCTTTTGCTTCCTCCACTGACTCTCTCATGGATTTAGTGAGCGGCACGCAGGATGACGAGGTGTCTGAGGGCCGCTGCCACCCACAGAGGCTCCGCAGCGTGCCGGCGAAATTAGTATTATGATTTTAACGGATAAATAGCCGTTCCACCTAATTAATCTGGTACATCACAGAGGCATGTGCCACCATGGGCCAGACAGATCAAGGAGCACGGATCAAAGAAACCACCGGCTGTGAGTCCTACCCAGCCGAGGAACCGGTTTCTTGTTTATTAATTTTTTGGGTGTAAAGCTGGTCATCGAACCGGCGGCTGAAGACTATAGCGCTGCATGGAAATGCAGCGTCTTGACTGCGTGTAGAGGGATATACTGAGCGGCTGTGCCACCGGCGAGCATGTGTCTAATTAGGGACACGGGTTGCGAGAGTTAGCAGTGAAACGCTGAAGCTTGTCAGACATGCCCGTTGTTTGACTGTCGTGATTTAGTCATTAGCAGAACACGTCCACAGTCGGCCCTGACACATGCGCACATCCCAACTATTGTGGTTGTAATTTGATCACACACGGCGTGTCACCAAAGCAAGATTCGTTTTGGACAAAAATATAAAAAAACTCAAAGATCAAACGAATTCCCGAATTAATGAGCTGTACACTGTTATGATAGTGACTGCTTGCTGTGGACTGTGGAAAAACAAGGGATATTGGTATGAATTTCGTAACATTCAATATATTACCATAATCTAAAATAGAGAGAGAGAGCAAGAGAGAGACAGAAAGAGACACAGAGAGACAGAGAGAAAGAGCGAGTGAGAGAGTGTATTTTTCTGAATGTCATTTACCCTTTTATTATGAAACGTAATTCACCTAGGGAAGATGTGTTCTCACTCTGAGAAGCTAAAGTAAAGGTTAGCCCTGGATAAAGACAATGTTTACTCAGTAATTCCCCTGGGATAACAGCCATGACTTTATTGCAAAATCACAGCCCTACTGTAGGTGATTATGTTTACTGCAGTACAGTGAAATCATTTCTACCATTGTGGGATAATCAATGTTACTCAGCACATTAGCTGTTCACTTCGAGTTTTCAACAATTCCATCAAGTCACTTGTGATTTGTTACTGTTATTATTACTGGACGGTTATTCCTTGAATTGTTATTTGTACATTTTTACCGTTATTTATCAATAACTGTGCCATTATTCTATACACTTGGATTAGAGTAGCTAGTCCACAGTGTGCATTACATGGTTTGCATTTACAAAACAGAGCAGGAGCATGCTGGTCTAGCATGTCTTTTTTGGTCGGGAATACCCTCTATTACAAACAGAGCTGAGTAAAAACACTGGCATGTCCTCAAACTGAAATAAGAAAGAATCAAGCCGCCTGGTCGGGCCCTTCTCTTTATTTAACACAAATTGGCTGTGGAAGTCTCCAGAAAATGCAGTGTCCTGCCAAGTTTACCACATATTCACTGTTTACTGCTGGCTGTTGCACATGTGGTTTTTGCATACGCTCTCCTCCCCCAGCTAAATCATCTGTGGTCCCTCAGCTCTCTTCTGACATGTGCAGCATCAGTGCTGCCGCTGCTGCTGCGGCTTGAATTTTTCAGGCAAAGAAAAGGCATTTGTATGAAATAATAATGACTGTTTCAGACATTTATATTTCTGCCGTTGACTGTCATGACTGTTTCCCGTTCCCCAGCTCTCTCTGAAACTCCCCCCACCCCCTTACCTCGCCCTCCGCTCCTCTCCCCCTGCCCTCCGCTCCTCTCCCCCTGCCCTCCGCTCCTCTCCCCCTGCCCTCCGCTCGTCTCCCCCTGCCCTCCGCTCCTCTCCCCCTGCCCTCCGCTCCTCTCCCCCTGCCCTCCGCTCCCGCGCACGAACAGCCGTCGTTTTGCGAGCCCTGTACGTTTGGGCAGTATCGCTGCTCATGAGAGATGTAAAGCACTCTCCCTGTTTGTCCTTCAGAGTGTAATGTAAAGATCAAATGTGTTTTTTCTCTGTTTGCTCTATAATAAACTCCCTCTGTTTCCCCATAACTCCCTCCCACTCTGCTAGGGACAGACCCCCCACCCCCCCACTCTACAGACCCTCTCTCCATGGCCAGGTGGAGGGGCCACACTGTCGCTGGCATCTTCTCTCAGGACATCAGCTCCCTGGTGGCTGGTTCTCCAGTGACTTGGGGCAGACCCCCCCCCTGAATAATTCATGCAAGTAGTATCAGAGTGCTTCATTAATATACTATTCAATAGGACGCAGGGAAGAAAAAAACAAGACCAAATATTATACAGGCATTTTGTTGAATAGAATAACAGTTGTTCCCGCTGGCCTCGTGATGCTGGACAAGATCAGTTTAAATATACAGGATCACTTGACTTGAGAGGATCTTCCTCTCCGTAAACGCAGTACAACAGCTGCAGCTACACATGACAAAAAAAAAAAAAACACGTCTGCGTTACAGTTTGAATTATTCTTTTTATCTAAGCCTTCAAATCATAGTATCCAACGCGTGCCATCGTGCAAAACACAGAGATCTACAGTTTCCAGGGCCGCTGTTTGCCTTTGTTTGTTTTCTCTCTCTTCGCGCTCGCTCGTCTTTGTACGCCCGCAGTCTCGGCAGAGTGTCGATGTCACAATGCATTAAGAGGTATGAATTTCAGGATGTTCCATTTAATCTCCCTGACTTCCCCAGTTAGCAGAGCCGGGGGGAGAGCCAGCATCCTGCCGAACAAAGCTGGCTGACATGCACTTTGCCTGAGGGGCCTGTGCTCACTCTCGCTGGCATGGTGTGTGAGCTTGTAAAACAATGAGGAACCAGTCAGCTGACAAAGACACTAAGCTGTGCAGTCACTTTGGATGACAACGCACTCTGACTGGGAGATGCGCTCGCTCCCCGGTCTGGGGATTCACAGGAAACAGCTGTTGGAACAGATGAATTTATTTCAAGGCACTGCTTGTAGTCCCCCGTCTGGATGGAGGATTGAAATAGTGACGCGAATATGAAATGAAAACGATGGCTTCGGAAAAAAAAAAATGAAAACAAACACGCGCGAGGCGTTTGCGACGATTTAATCGTCCGCTGATAAAATCGGCGCCCGACTCCAACGAACAGCCCGAGGACTGTAGGTGGAGTGTGTCTGGGGTCGGTCGTAAGAGGAGAGGGTTAAGGACAGCTCTCCCTCTGATCCCCCAGATTGGGGCTCAGGCTTGGGGGCTAAGCAGGAGCAGATGTCCCCCCCCCACCCCACCCCCACCCCACCCCCACCTCGTTCCCGTCCTCCCAGACGGCCCGGGTGTGTGTTTCAGTCGAGCTCCGGCCAGGTTCTCCTCAGACAGCCCTGCCCGACCCCCCCCCACCCCGTGTAACAACAATCCTGGGCAAACGGACACAATTGACCCCGTGACCCCTGATGGGAACACCAGAGAAACTAATCAGTGTGCATGTTTAGAGCGTTTGTTTTGGTGACCTGGTTTCACTTCTCTGCTCGGGGAAAACTCGCGTTGATCTCCATCATCATCTTCTTGACCCTTTTCTGTTTGATGCTCAAGATTCGGGTTCCAAACAGTAACACGATCACGGAAGACTTTGTTTAAATAAAGCATGTGACATTCTGTAGAGATTTCAGTTCATCCCATCAAGGGTTAATTGCGATGAGTCAATGAAGTTGAGAAGTGTGTTGAGCAGAATAAAAAGAAGAGATTCCACCTTCCTATAGATGGAGTCCTCTGCTGAGCAGAGACACCGGTCGCTGTGGAGGGTCCTCCATGCCTGCTTTGACTGAGCCCAGCTAAGGAGGGTCACATGACCCGGGCCCTGGCTCCTCCTGCTCCCCAGGGGCCCGGCCGTGCGCTCCCGTACCCGCTCCTTCTCTCATTAGGCCAGACTGCTGGAAGCAGGCGGTGGGGCCCCCGAACATGTCAGGATCCACGTCTAGGAGCCACTCGATATGACAAGAGGAGAGCGAGGGCCAGGGGTCGGCATATGGCGCTGATTAGCTGCTCAAGTGTCAACACTTCTATTCATCACGGTATGCAATCAAACATACGCTGAGCATCCCGCTCACTAAACATGGCCATGTATCCTTCTCCCCTGACACATTCCATCCTCCTCCTCTGAGGCGCGGCCATGACACAGCTAGCCCCTGCATGTATGCGATGCTATAATCATCAGGCTTAGGCCTGTACTGCAATTAGACAGTAGACACAACAGTTTTTTAATCACAATGAAGGGCAGGGACCTTTTTTTTTTTCGTCAGTGTCTCATCACACTACACTTTTCTCATCTACTGAATAATATAACGTTTAGTACAACAGCCTCCTTTCTCAAGATGAAGCATTTTTTGTTGTTGTTGTTGACACATCTCTTTATAAATACCTCGGGAGACTAAACTGGGTCTGACTTGTTTGATACATATAGATATGTTGGGTGATGTGCTTGTAAACAGGCCTATTGGAATTAATCAATGTGGAAAACAGATTCAAAGTCTCCCTCAAGGGGGGCCTTGTCAGATTTTGATGGGTTTCAGTGTGAACTGGCAGTTATAGAATCAAGATCCCCCCCCCCAAAAAAAAGAAATTACCAAAAGAAAAGTCCTTAAAACTACCCTGCATATTAATGACTTGTTTCCAATGTGTTTTTCCCCATCTTGGACCCTCCTGGAGATGGCACAGAAAGCCCTACAGTATACCACAGAACAGCTCCCCTTTTCTGGAACAAAACTTTCCGTGCCACAGTCGGCGCTGCAACATCTGGCTCCTCGCGCGGGCACATATTAGGATCAAATTAAGTAGAAATGAATGGGATGCTACATGACAGGGTGCAGATGTTCAAAGGCGCGGTGTGAAAATCTGGGGCAGAAAAACGACTTAATGAATTCTGCATCTTACAGCAAGGGTGAGACGCCGGTGCTTACAGGTTAGAAAAAAGGCTAATTAAATTCCGGGGCAGACGCACAAGAAATACATGTTTGTGGCTCGTTTCCTCCCCTATTCACCCGTGGTATGGTGTAGAGGCACAATGTTTTGATTTGCTGTTAATTGAGTATGGGATGATAGGCTGAAGTGAATAGCCTGCTCGGTTGTGGAGTGATAGACAGGCGCTTCCGTGTGCGTGTCTGTCAGGATGCCTGTCACATCAGTTTCACAGTTCGTCAGCGTTCGAGCGGTGAACGTTTAGCGTCGCTAGAAGAAATCCAAAGTTGCGTCTGTACGTCTGGGTTCTCGCGACGCTTCGTTGAGGCCGCTGTTGGGAAGGGGGAAGATATTTCACGATTAAATACAGGAAGGCCTTTCGATGAACGCTAATCTCCGCCCCCAAAAAAACATCAGATGTTTTGGGGCGTGTGTGAAATCGTGGCGCAAAACCCTATTTGAACTCGCTCTCTCCCACAGTGTCCTTCCAAAATATTGTCTTCTCCAGTTCGCCTCCCTCTCCACACACCCTCTCTGAAACTGCTAAAGCTGGCCTTCAGATTCCCTCCATGACTCAAAGTATCACATTAGCTCTTACTCCAAGTCCTAGATTTCCTGTATAGGCCAAGCCCTACACAAGGCTCGCATGTCTTCTGAGCCTGCTGATGAATCCTGTGGGTGCTCTCCTCTGAGGAGAGGCTGGTACGCCAACCTCCTCAGCGGCACCAGCCTCTCTCTCTCTCAGGTGGCCCGACGTCACCGCGGACCTGCAACAAAGCCCGCTGAGAAAAACTCCAATAGAGCGACAACGACGCCGTCGCTCGTCTAAAATGTGTCTGGAGCTGACTGGAACGCTGCAGGCGGGATGACTCGATCATGACTTCATAGTTGAATCACAATTCTCATAATTACAGCCTTGAGATCTATTATTTGAGTTTATTTTCCATCCGTTGGTGTGGGACTGCCCTCTCCTCTAAATCACCAAGGTCTCTCGCTCCTCGTTAATGTCTACTCAGCCTACACACTCAGCTCCTGAGCCACCGAGGGCCAAGGCTCATTTACACATTTTCACCCGCGTAATGTTTAAGGGCTTCTCTCCCTGTTGAGTACATTACAGGGCTGAGGAGGAGAAGTTACGAGTGTGTCGCCGCGTGACACCGAGGTCAGAGTTAAACACACAATGACACAATCCCAAAGCGCCGCGACGAACAATCGCTTTCTTTGCCTCCGTGTCACGTGTTGACCTAGGGGACGAAGATACATTCATCGGTGACGCAGTTTCTTTGAAAGGCTGATGGCAGTGACTCATTAAGGCGAACGCAGACCACCTTTGTGTCGCAAATAAAAAAGAAAATAGCTCAGCGAAAACGTCTGCGATGAGATAAACATTTATACATTCTCTGATGCTCTCTTCGATAAAAAAAACACCGATGCCATCTTGATGGGACAACTGACACAAACCAGAGTCCAAAGGAATCCCAGTCTATCAGCTGGATTAACAAGGAACAGGTGCGCGTCACTAAGTGAGCATGATTTTAAAAGAGAGCAGCTAAGCATCGAAATGCTTTTAAAAGGATTAGTCACACGTGCTTCACCCATGAGATCAACATCGCCGTTCATTATTCCCTTGTTTCTGCGCCACAATGTGGACCAAGAAGAGACCCGTCCCGATAAACAGAGAACGTCTCGCGGAGCACTTCGGGAACTGTCTCCGCCGCATCCGTTCTTGTAAGGCGTTGCCGAGTTCTTCTCTGGCAGGAGAACGTTTTAGTTCCACTCCTCCAGACGAGTGACAGGTGAGTTATTTCACCGGCAGTGCTCTGCACATTACAGTGTTCACAAAGCCCCCTATAAAACTTTTTTAGTGTTGGTCTGCTCCCTCAATGCTGGAGTTGTGTTCTGGTATCGGCAATCCATTCTGACAGTCAGATACCCTGTCCTCTCCCAGGGTGTATCTGAGTCCGTATCTGCCTGCTGTCAGGGGCTGCACACCTGCAGGAACACTCTGGGGAAACAGCTGGATGGAGGGCTTCCATGGCTGCTCTGAGAGAGATATCCCAGGTGCTGATCCATGGATAAAGACAATGAGACGTGCTATTCTAAAAAGCGAGAACTGAAAATGGAACATTCCGGAAGGCGTTTATATATTATATAAATAGAAAACTTTGTGACAGTGTTATGAGTCTTGTCCTGACCACTACCATCCCTCCAATGAAAACATACACTCACAAGTACATGGGCGCGCACACACACATAACCACACGCGCATAAACCACACACACTTTCAAGCACAGTCATTCTTTCTGGGCTGGCACTTCCAACAGGAAGCTGACAGTATTATGTGACACCACGGAATGTTCTGGGTAGCTCTAGCCTGGCAGGGCTGACCCACTCCCATCAACAAAGCCTCTTTTTGTCCTGGTTTTCCCCCAGATCCTCTTGCAAATACAGGTGGTGCTTTGCAAAATACATGTTTTTTTTCTGGACTTGTAATTAAATGAAATGAAGTCAGTGTTCTTTAGTAAAAATCAGAGCACTCGAGGGAATGACAGCATTCTCTCTAAACACAGTTTTACTGGTTAACAAACCGGTATATTACAGTTTGAAACGGCAGGCTACGTTTTAGAGGAGAACTCACGAGCAGGTTGATTGAAAATAAAATTTTGATTTGTAACCTTGTAAAGCTGGGAAAATACAATGATGAAATAAAAGGCAGAGTTGGGGAACATTTTCAGTCACGTCAATCTTTTGATTGCTGAGGGAAGTCCTACAATAAAGAATAACGGCTGTTACACAGCGAATGTTTCCATTCTTGTTTTTACTGTTTGTTCTGTGGAAATCCGTTGTGAAAGAGCCTACCTTTTGATCTCCATTGCCATTTACTGTGCAGGAAAGGCAAAGAAGTGTAAACTGGATTATAGTTAATCACAACACTGACGGTGGGATCTCATCATAATATATCTGAAACAATCAGGCTTTTAAAGCCTAGCAAGAGATTTAACATCACTGAGAACACGCTCTGCTCGAAAAAGACAAAACAGTGTCTTGGTAAATGGATGATATGTGAGGAACAGTGCAGTAACAGCTCCAGCCTTGTGATGTCATGTGTTGTTCTTGCACAAGACATGATCATGACTGAAGTGGTTCCATCTTGTGTCACCAGGTTTGTGGTTAACCGACTCGGAAGGGGAACCAGGAAATCTGGGCACACCTGCCAAGTCCTCTATT
Source organism: Neosalanx taihuensis (assembly GCA_030340665.1). Taxonomy (NCBI): domain Eukaryota; kingdom Metazoa; phylum Chordata; class Actinopteri; order Osmeriformes; family Salangidae; genus Neosalanx; species Neosalanx taihuensis. The sequence goes on from CM059295.1 coordinate 12,456,774, forward strand.
CACTGGGTTTGTAGATAAATCCTGGAAGTTCAAGGCATGTTGGAAAATTCCAGAAGTTTCTTTTCTTATTTGTCTCCATCTAAGAGCACAATGGGTGAAACAGTTTGACACGGGTGATATTATGTTGATGATACAGTATTTTACTATGACCCAGATGAAGCTTTATATATCTGGACTCAAGAGTAATAATGTCAGAAGACATATTTCATAGTTGAGACAGAAATCTAACTCCAAGGACATTTTAGACTTTATTTGTATGTGTGTATGTACTGTGTGTTCTTTTTTCTGTACGTTGTCTGTCCTCCAACTCAATTGTGTAACTATTTTTGTTTTGAAACAGATGAATTGGTCTGAAATGGACTGAAATGCAGCTAAAAATTGCCTTGAACAGACCAATGTCAAGTTGGACAATCAAGCTACAATCTGCACTTCATCAACATTTAATTTGAAAAGCAACATTTCAGATCACAGCACAGGACATCAAGAAAAGACTGCGCTGTAGATATTTTTATTTCTTAATATATATATATATATTTGGTGAAAACAAACAGAATTTCCCCCACAGCTTTTGTATAAACTCTAATGTGCTGTCGCTTAAATTGAGCAGAAGTAAATGAATAATGTCTTTCAATGATTGATTCCTGATTAAGCTGTATTTGCCTTCTTGTCCTCATATGAGGGATTTGAGGCTAGCTCGAGATTCACATCCTCACAGCAGGAAGAAGATAAAAAAGAGCAGCTTTGGATGACAGAAAAATCACAGCGCATTAAAAACAAATCTACTGGGGGATCCACAGGCTTAAGAGAGCCAAGACGATTAATGGGTCGATGGTCGTAGACCACAGGTGGGACTTACCTGGTGCCACCTTGGCCTGGTAGACTCTGCCAAACCCTCTCTCCGATCACAAACACACACAGAGGACAGAGTCAAGGTCACTGAAAACTTAACAAACCACCTCTGCCGGGCACGCTGGATGTCTTGTGGGAGTCTCAAAGTGTGTTTCAAATCGGTTTATGTCTGGAACCTCTTTAAACAGAGCACCATCAGGCACAAACTGATTGCAGTCTTTGACCAGTTGGATACTGTACATTGAAAGGTCCCTCCAAATCCCTTAAAAAAGTCTAGTGGAACTCTGGATGAGACATTAGACCGAATCGGATGCAAAAGGGTTTGGTGTTAAGTGGGTGATTAGAGTGAAAGAGAGAGAAAGAGAGAGGAGGGGGGGCAGAAAGTCAGAAAGAAAACAAGAGAAAGAGAATTCAAGCGTGCTTTTGTCGACTCTAGGCGTAGTTCGGACAGTAGGCTGGGAGAAGCCTGTCTAAGTCTGGTTTCCTGCGTGCTATCAGGTCTCCGTGCACACGTCACACCCTCAGCTTCACAGAAACCTTAGACAGCCTTTGGCATGCAGAAAAAAAAGAAGACAGTGTCCCGCCAACAGTCAATTTAGGTTACAACCATTGGTATTTTCAACGTGTTTCTTAAACTACATAAGAGGAGTTGAAAACAACAGGCCTTTTCTATTTGGATCCAGACCGCTCAAACACCGCTGGGAACAAGAACAACTGTCAGCAAGTCTCTGCAGTTTTTTGAGGTGTTTTTCTTCTTCATGACTCACAGAAGGTGTTCTGGGCTGTGGCTCTCCAGACACTAGCCCTGGTGAATAAGGCTGCTTCTCAGCCTTGTGTCACCGCTGACTTTAAGCAACCTTACCAGCCAAAAAGACCAACCTTATCAGGCAGCCAATTTAACCAGACAGCCCTTTTCATGCTTGTTGGCTTTTCCGGCAGTAATGGATTTTTCTCAATGAGCGTCTCTCTTTCCTTGTCCAGGTTTCACACTTTTCCCGGTGTGCTGCTCGGCTCCCCTCCAGGCGAGATCCTCTGCCATTGACTTTGATTTCCTGAGGTAAGTGATCCGTCGCTCCGGGCTTGACCAACGCTGCCTGAAATCTGGCCTCACTTTGGCTCCCCATGTCTGATATTGTACACTCTAATGCAAAGCGAAGCAGCACGTCTAAATAGCCTGTCAACCCTCCTCCTCCCCACCACCCCCCCCTGCACACACTCTCTCCCTCTGTTTTGCTCTCTGTCTCTCCCCCCCCCCTCTATTTCTTCCTCTTTTTCTTGCTCGCTGTCGCTCTTTCGCTCTTCGTTTCTGTCTCTCCTCCTTGGTTTCCAAATTCCCCAGCTGGTCCTCATTTCCAGTGTGCTGGGGAATGTAAACGATACAGTGAAATTAAGGGGCATTAAACTAGTTGATGACATTTTGGTCACATTAATGAAGACTGGCACCGTGCTCGGGTGTGGGACAGGGGCGTTGAGGTGGCGGGGGCGGGGTGAGCAGATGCCAGACAGAAGTGTGATGTGATCTAGTTTGACCAGAACACAGTTGAGAAAACTTTCAAATAAACTCCTCTCATTGAGTCCCACCACTCTGGGGAAACAGAATAGCTTTTTGCGTATTGCTGTTACAGCGTGGCTGCGATCTGCCATAGACTAAACTTTTCTCCCTGTCTTCTTCTCCGGTCCGTGCCAGAGGCTTGATGGAGGCTTCCCTCTCAAACTGCAGCTGATCCCAGCCATGGCCGTTACATTAATTGTTGATGACAAAGGCAACCTTCACTCTGTGTGGGTTTCCAGCTCACATTTGGATCTCTTTCAGCGACGCTCCCTCCCCCGTTCCTCCTGATAGGAAATGCAATCCGAGACGTGTGAAAACAGTGCTTGTATTGTCGTTTAATTGGCTGGCTCTGTTGCTCATCCCGCCGCTTGTGCTTCTGGGATGTCCGTTCCACAACAGGAAAGAATAAACCCGGGCTCGAATCATAGGAAATACATCAAATCTGCTTCTTCAAGGCCCAGTTCCTTGCCATATGATCTCTATAAACCAAATCACTGCTGGCTTCCTTACAGGCTGGCAGGCGCCTGGGGCAGGAAAATAATGAAAGCCAAATGCAAGTGACAATAGACAGGGAGAACAGAATAATAGAATATCTCCCTTTCCCTGTAAAGGATTTTTCTGTTTGTATAATCTTTTACCCCATAATATCATGTGGATTTTACTCAGTTGGAGGTACAGGATAAGTAAATAGCTTGAATCGTTTGCCAAAAGTCTCAGAAGGAATGCCATAAAAGCTATGGACTGTACAGTCACAGTTATATTGTTTGGTGTTTGTTCTGATGTATAACATGATAAATATATATGGCTGTGTGAGGCCTGTATCGTCACGATTTTTTTGATCTAGCCAAGTGCTCTCCCTGTTTGTAACTGGCAGGTGTAAAATCATCTCATCATTTCCTTTCTAGTTGTTTTTAAGGGTAGCTTCTGGGCATCTCCTGGCACCAAAGTGTCCCTCTTGGTGTGTCCTGGTTTCTGCTGATGAAAGGATGACGGCTACATGCTAAGCCTCTTACGGTTTGTTCAAGGGCTTCAAGTATTTTGTCAACAGCTGAGTGAAGAATCCTGTCACATCCACATTCAAACGCGTGTCCCACTCGATCTCACAAAACATCTTTTAAATAACCTTTCCTTCTTTCTTCTGAACCCTCTCCTGTCTTTAACTAGAAGGTCTGGCCCGTACCTCTCATTCTCTACCTCATCATAAGCATTGAAACATATCAATAGCGTTTATGTTCAAAGTCTGATCAAACAGGGCTGTAATTTAGAATCATTTTGCTCACCGTTCCTTTTTTCTGTCCAAAATGAAACACGTTCCTTTCTAGAGGCAGAAGTTGAGGTTTTTAATAACAGTTATTAGACCAGGGCCTTCGTCATCACTCAGAAGTGTGGCATCACGGCAACTTGCCACATCTATGGAGATGAATCTCCCTTTAAATTCAAATCCTGCCACTGGAGTTCACAAGCTCTTGTTTTTAAGACTCTCTCTGCCTGAAGCTTAAAAGACTCACCCCAGTCATTTAGTTCTAATAGTTCTTATCTCCTTTGACACGCCATGTAGGTGAGTCCTCACTGATCAATGCCAGCCATCACAAGCTTCAAATAGTTTAGCTACTGTACTTTACTCATCGCCATGCAAATGTATGGACGAAAGAGGAATCCGACATGGGAAAAGTGAATACATTTCCTCTGTGAATCTACAATGTGTGTCATCCAGGTTGATTGATCGTCTCACCGAAGGTTTCAGTACGGAAGAAGAAATCGTCTTTTTCTCCTCTCTTAGATTTCGAAAAACATGCAGAAATATTTTAATGATTAAATGAATCGCTTGAATTTCACAATATGTAGGCTGCTTTCACTCATTGTTCAATTCTGGTTGGCTTTTGGAATTTAGTTACTGTAAGACAAGTGATGATCCCGAAAAAATACACGGTTCTGTACCTAATTAACTTTAGTCTTATTGTTTGAGTGTGCATGAGAGTTGAACTGTCTGTTAATTAAAACTTACACTTGTGACTAACAGTTGGCAAAAGTTGTTTTGTTCACTATGAGATTCTAGATAAATCTATTTGGTAAATTGTGTCAATCTCCAAGCCAACATCCTGTAATTGTTTCCTCATTTGACCAGACAACTTAAAGATGCAATAATAAAGAGACATCATGAAATCTCAAGAGGGTTTTCAAGGGAACGCAACATTAAATACAACAGGAAAAATAAGAGCAGTTGCAATCTGACAAGCTTTAAAAGCAGCCTAGCGTGCAGCTTTTCATGTACTGAAATAACTTGTCATCTTTACTGTTTTGTCGAGTTAGCATTTTCAGGGATACAGCATGTTGGACAACGTAAATTACATCAACATCACAGTTTGACGATGGAGTTGAGGATCTCAGGAGATGGATGTTGACCCAGTAACAAAGTGACCAACTCAAACCTTCCATCCAGGAGTTTGTGAGTGTGTTGTTTTACAGTATATTGCTGTTTACATGGTCATTACAGTATCGCTGCTAGCCATTTAGGTGCCCTTCGCTCAACCACCCCCACACTCCCCCACACTCCCGCCACCACCGCTCCCCCGGCAACGGCTTAGAAAGACATTCAGGAGAGAAGCCATGATGACAACTGTTCCAGAGCAGCGCCACTAGAATTCAAACCACACACCATTACATCCTCCAACAGTGCTCATTGAAAAGACAGACTGTGGAAAAAAAACGACATTATAATTCCGTAGACTACTTGAAAGCTTTTAAAACCAGAGTCTTAATATGAAACATATTTCACTGTTTGGTTTACCAGCACCGATTCCAGAAATGAATACGGGTTTGAAAAAGTTGCCATATTTCTGACACTTCAGATCCTCAGACCTCCGATTTCATTCATCCTCTGAATTAGACTCATAAATGGACAGCGATAATTCATTCAGTTCTTTTTTTCCATTGCCAGGCATTTTTTTATATAGGTGGAATGATGATTTTTTCAGATCTTCAGATGCTTTCACATCTATTCAGTACAAAACCACAATGGAGATAGTTGCCAGTTATTCACATGGAATGCACTGTACAGTACTTCAGGGTAAATCCAATAAACTTTCAAATTCATATTTTTTCATTATAATCTTAAATTCTTCCTCAACTTTTTTTATTTTCATAAACCGGTTCTCCTCGCTCGTCCATGGTCAATCACATTCCCAGAACTGCAGCGGCTCTGCATTATAATTTAAGAATGTCTACAGCCTTGTAAAATGTAAAGCACTACTCTCACGTGTATTACAGGCAGAGGACATTTCCAGAACCATTTTGACTGACTCAGCTCTACTTAGTATTATTGTTAATATATTATAGGTCATTTCACCACACTGTCAATGCTAATACGACAGTACTCTTGATCTGATACATAAGCGTTTGGGATCTGCCTACATGTCCAAATGTGGAGTCATTTTAAAGATCAACTTTGTATAACTAGTTTTTCCATCATTACCTCCTACTACAGCAAGTCTTCCAGTCTAGATCAATGTTCACACATCCTCTCAACGTGTTGTAAATGGATAACTTTATCTAATGAGTCCTCACTTTTTAAAAGTCAATTACTTTTACTAACTGGTTATCAGTACAGAAAATGAACTGATAATCTTTTAGATTTAATGACATCCATTATGTAAGGTTTCCTTGATCTTTGCTGAAATGATCACGTGTCTCATGCTCAAATGAAATGTATGTTTTCAGCGCTGTCTATAGAGCTTATTTGAATGAATTGTAATTGCACTGAGGACATTAGTATCAGAGGCTGCATTCTGGCCATGCCTCTGATCTTCCTCTCCCTGTGTAAAGCTTTGCACAGGAGAGTAAAGGCGACACCGCATTACTGTAATGAGATGTATTAGAATTACAGCGGACATTTAAGAAGCAGGGAGAATCAAAAGGCTGGCTGGCCAACCCTGGTTAGATGGGAATTGAGCTGGCTGGCTGTATGATTATTTTTCTTTTTTTTTCTTTATATATTTTTTTAATCTTCTGCTCAATGACACTGAAAGACAAAACCATGGTAATCGCGCTAGGGTAATTGATGTTGGGACCAGTTTTTTGTTCCCTGGGCCTTGCCCCTCTGGAGACCCTGACAATGCCAGTCTTCACAACAGCAGAGTCTTACAATTAGCCCTGATCAAGGCTAGGTCTCTACCTCCAAGGTATACATCTGTTGAATATGAGATATCTAATTTAGAGCGAATAATACAAAACACACACAGCCAATTCCAAGGCTTCAACATCAGGTACTATGAAGTGGGGATTCTTGGTAAGATTTAATTAAGGTGTTCCTACTTTTTTTTTCATTGTGCCCCTTGTGATCTTTTAAAAGTCGAAGTTAAAATACAAAGCAGAGCAAAACCTAGAGTATAATTACTGTAGATAGTTGAATAAATTGAATTTCAGAGACAAACAAAGATCTGAATGAAGACTATCCCATTGCTTTTCATTGCCTGAGCTCATAAATACAAATGTGTGTGTGTGAAGGTGTGCGCTTATGTGTGTGTACTGAATGTGTGTGTATGTGTGCAAGCCAAGCGTTTGGCACCTCCTGATAGAATACTGATGGGGCACATCCTCCTGGATTCTAACAAAGCTTTTAAATAAAATAGCAGTGTTTTACAGTTTATGGGGCATGTTCACAATATGATCATGCCAACTTCAGTCAGCTAATGAATGGATGTGTGCCAAGCGTAACAGTCATCAGTCTCAACATCTCCTTTGATGCGGCATCGAGCAGAAAGCTTTTAAACAAAATGTTTGAAGTGTCTGCCTGTGTAATAATGATTTATGATTCTCTTGAACTAATGCAAAATTTGCTGGTAAAAATCATTTTTGAAATAAAAATAAATTGTGCCCGGAGGGTCAGGCTGAGTTTCAAAAGGAGATCACCCAGGAGCAGCAAATGATTTAATAAGCCACCAGCTCCACTATGGCAAGATGGAGGAGAGCAGAATGGAGAATTTCAAAGTGTGTCTTATTAACATCAGTTTATTAGTGTGTCAATCTCTTCAGATGGAATCTGAAGACTGGATAACTGGTTTTACTGCTGTGTGTTACGGAGGGTTAAAGTGTACTGTAATTCTGGTCTCAGTGTGACGGACATAAATGGTCTACCAGATCATCTTCTGCGTTTGTACGCACATATCTATCACATTACCATCCTGAATGAAATAAATCCCATTTCCAGATCAGATTTCTTAGCTTTGTTAAAATAATCATTAAAAATAGAAAACAACTTCCTGGATTTTCTTCCATCACCATTATTCCTCAAGGAACGAGTCAATTAATATTTAATATCTTCCCCATCTCTATGATTGAATCATGATTAACACAGCCCGAACGCTTGACAAGTTTGCTGGAATATCATTTTTACACGGAATGCAGAATGTGCTCGATTTTCAGAGGGGAGACAATGCAAAACTCCCCGGGAACGGCCTTTTAATCATCAACCAGATTCTCATCCCGTGATCCGACTCCGGAGAGACTATAGCAGGTCTCTAAAAGCACGGAACGAATCATACAGGAACAGATGTCACAAACCTCGGGAGCAGAAGCATTTAAGCTTTGCCCATAACCTGTCAATTGGATATGTATACATGTTTTCTATGGCTTGACAGGTTATCAGCTAGAAGCCATATTTTACCTCAGACAGAAACAGCTGCAAGGAGAGCAGTCTCAGGTTCGAGCGGTTCGTTTCCTGAGTGCACAGCAGAGAGCAACAGGACCTCTCGTCCATCAAATGCACCCGGATACTCGTCGTTATACAGACGTGCTCTGTAACAAACACATCGACTTGATGCACAATTCAAACAAGTCCTTTTTTCTCTACAGTGTATTGTGGTGACCAAATAAATTCAGACTGAAGTCAGACTGAAGTCAGACTCAGTGCGAAACTGAAAGGTTTTACGACTGAAGAAGTAAACATCGCAAAAATAATGGTCTCTTTTGTGTGTGTGTGTCACCAAGCATAACCCAAACAACCCTTACCTGAACAGAAAACAAGTATTATCATTTGGTGTAAGGGTCGGCATTCGTGACAGCTGTACGGGGATGTAGCATGTTTTTATTTCATCTGCGACTCAGTAAGTAAGTCATACATGAGAGCACGAGCAGCGAATGGAAATCTGTCCGCGGAAAACCCCGCTCAACCCGTTCTTCAATACCAACACAGTTCTATTAAAATAATCTAGTCGTATGGTATAACGCTGCACTTTTGAATTGTAAATGGTGTACATTATCATGATGGCCCATTTGTTTGTATCTTTTACCCCCCCGCCCCCCCATATTTACTGCTCCAGGGGCTCCCCTGACAGGCTTTCCTCAGAGTACACGCGTGTATACAGCCAACCAGCCCCTCATTTACATAAATACATTCCTGGGCCAATAGGGAGGCAGGAACAAAGTGAGTGCGTCCAGGAGGGAGCAGACTGTAATCCCCTACAGAGAAGACAGAATCCCCACGATCTTGTCTGCTGCTACTATGCTTTCACGTTAAATTCACGGTCCTGGAATGCGCGCTGGCCAGCACAGGTCGTCACAGTGTGCCCTCTCCCCTGTCCCACAGTGGATCTCTTCAGAAGCTGTGTCTTGATTGGTTTGTGCGAATGCCCCCCCCCCCCCCGACAGGTCAGGACTGAACGCAGGTCAACAAGACCGCTGCATAACTCAGCCACCTACCAGAGCAGCAGTGCCTGAAGTAAACGCCACATCACAGTGGTTGTAATTCAAAAGATTATCAGAGACAAATACATGCAAGTGGGCCTGTGTGATTTCATGTTTTACAGCGCAAACACCCACACACACGCTCACGCACACACACACACATGCAACGGAATTTAAGCCTAGAGATGTCTGTGGATGAGGTGTACATGATGATGGAGCTGATATTGCTGGAATGTTGGATTGTTCCTGGCTCAGCTGGGTTGGTTGACCACTGTCTACTGACTTGGGCAGTTCTTTTTTCTTCAGTTCTTTTTTTTCTTCACTTTCATCAAGAAGCTCTCTTGTAAATCGACCAAAACAAACATGCAGTACATTCACAGTCAAATGTATAATTTATTCTTTGAAAATGATTAATCTTAAAATTGACCAATCATTATTTAAATTTCTAATAGAATACCCATGGTATTGTTATGAATCTTGGGCTTGCAATGAGAGAGTGTGGGCGGGAGGGGAGCAGATTTGTGGGCATGATGCTATGCCAGGGCTCAGCCCAGGCAGTACCATTTCAGTGCCAATGAGTTCTCAGGGGCCCCTACTGCAATGTGCATGCCAATATCCAGGACCTGAGTCCCAGGCCTCCCCTCCCCGGTCCAACCCACCATGATGTGCAACCCTCCCTGGATGACTGACGGCCAAGCACAGGCCCCTCCTGGTTCTCAGCGGGGGGAACGTCTCATCCATCACCAGTGGTTTCCCCTGAATAGGATACGTACATTAAGAGGATTTTAGAGATGTACCTGTTCATACTGATGGGAATACACAATAACTGTGTGCATTGAGATGGGGGGACAAACATCTAGGACATGTTAAGATGTCCAATACACAATATCTGGATGAACATAGAAAATAGCATGCAGCAACATTCACAGCTTGTGAATCTTCACTGCTGTGATACTTCGAGGGAACCATAAAGGCATGAAAAGCATATGGTAGGGGTTAGCGTGGCCAGCAGAACACTGAGGAGCCCATGTTTTCACCCCCTCTACCCCGGGCTACACAGGCTCCACTACGATGATGTATTCCTTGCTCTCGAACTTCCCAATGTCGATTCATCAGACTACATTGGCAAAGTATTGGGCTTGTGAAAAATGCATGAATTACTAATTAATGAGGCATTCTGCCGACATCTACATATTCATAAAGGTGATGTGGTTGAGTAATTGACACATGCATGAGAGAGCTGAGTGATGGCTTTGAGATAATAACACATGCGAAGAGAGAGACCTTTATTTTGTTAAATTCTTCAAAAAGCGCAGGGAGCTGGGATGCTTTTAAACATCCATTACATATTCATTCTTCCCCAAAGAAATGCAGTCAAATGCTTTGAGAGATAAATACACTGAGGAGATGCGATGATGTGAAACAGTATGTAAAATTACATTTTTTGAAATATGGTCCCATGTGGATGTTTCCAAAGTTCATTTAGCAAACCAATGTGCCCAACAACCACACTCAGAGTCGGATTTTGCACAGAAAAACACACACAATTTAGTTTGAGACGTCAAGAAAATCGCAACAAAGCAGAGATGATGTTGGATTTCCATCTGAAAATATGAATACATTACAACATGATTCAAATGAAACAGAATGTCTTATTGTAGAGTAAGCCCAGTTTTTTCATGAGTGTTTCTCTTTTTCTGTGATGACAAATTTAATTAGTAACCACACGTAAGTTATGTTTCAATAACAATCTGAAATGTCCTTATTAAAAGTATTCTTTGGCGTTCTTCTCAGCGATAGCTACTGAAAACGGCCCCCCACCGTGTGATGATGTCATGTTTTAGTGACATCCCCCATGATGAGAAAGGTCCAGAAGTCTTGGCCAGTCAGGGTGTGTGTCAGTTCCAAAAGACTATTCCCATTGTTTTAACCCTGTCACAAAGGAAAAAGCTGGCCCAAATATGGCTCGTAACAAAAAGCGCAAAAACAACATTCAGATGGTTCCTAGGCTCTCCTCACAGCTATGCACCGGGGAATGACAAGTCCAACAAAACCGTGTCGAGTTCTTCAAGCCGTTCCATTGTTTTTCCACATTAACTCCAAGCTGGGCCCTTTGAGCTTGGCCAGAGTTGTGTCTGGCTTGCTCGGACTGGGCCCGGCTTTAGCAGCAGGCTTGGCTCGGCCTAGCAGCACACCAGCCCACTGCTGCTTTCATTCTGCCTCTATTCTCTCTCACAGAGACTTGGCTCAGGGACACGCTGGCCCGAACGATTGATGGGGGAGGACAGAAGTTATACAATTAAAGATGGCCTTGGTGGCCAAGCAGGGGACTCATTCATTTCAGTGTGAAGCCCTTTGTGCTGAAGCCATTGTTTTGATAGCAAACTTTAGGGGGAGGAGTACACGTACTCTGAACTTTGTCTGTGCAAACCAAACAATCAGCAAAACCGGACCAAACATTTCTGGATAATACTGGATGCAAATTTTTTTGGGAAAACAAAGCAAAAAAAAAAAGAAGAAAAAATTGTCGTTGTTTCGTTTAGTGATTTCCGACAGATCTCTTAAAGAGAAACTAAACCACAGCCTTTGGACACTCAAAGGAACGTAAAGTTCACCTCCTGCTATCCAAAACAGCTGGAAACCCCTTCCAACGGGAAGCGAGGAAACTAATTGCAGCTGCAATTGGCTTGAAGTCTGCAGCGGGCCACAGCAGCATTATACAGCGCATCGTAAAGGGGAGGCACAAACAGGCTCGGTCTCGCAAGCATTACAGAGAGAGAAACAGAGAGAAAAGACAGTGAGACCCTGTGTACTGCAGCAGCTAGGTGGGGCATTAGGATGCTTAAGTTTGAGTTTAACCTTGCTGGACTTTTGGAAGGCACTTGGAGCGTCTGCACAGAGTTTTGGCAGCTGCACAGGAAGCCTGGTGGGCCCGGCCGGCTCAGGGAGCTGCTACCCCACACTAATCTATTTTAAACCATCTGTGAAATTAGCAAGATTTCTTAAGTCCTTCACCTCCAAGGATTAAAAAATGGCTGGCAGCCTGGCCCGTGCGTACGTACGCATGTCAGATCAATCTGACCAGGAGGCCGGAGTGGTGAAGGAGGGCCGATGAAATATCGATTCCCGGAGGTCCTCGACCGCACCTGCCTTCAGATGATGTGTGAATACCTCTGCTGACTTCGTAGACGTTTTCGAGATCTCACCTGCCATATCCAGAACCGTGGTTGGTTTCATCTTTCAGAAACAGTTAACATTAACGCAACCTCACACAACCTCACACAACCCCGCGTCACTTAGAAAAAGTTAGTAGAACATATCAACACTGTGTGGCTGATTCAGGTGTTGCGGCTAATACCCTCAGAGTCACTTATTATCACCTCCGTTAAGCCCATTGAACAGAACGATCGACTATAACTCAACGAAGACCGTGCAGGTTACAAGTACTGTACTTGCACTGCGGCAGGGAGATCGGTACTCAGGCAGCTTTCTGTGAGCGAGGCTTCAGCACAGCCTTGGCTCTGCCAAAAGCAGTACAATAAAGTCATGAGTCAAGTCTAATGAGAAAATCAGATAAATAGCAGCTGTGCTTGTGGAGCCTGAACCGTCTGACTGATTCACTGGGCTCAGCGGCCATGCTGCAGAAGGCATGGGCAGACGGGGGGATCCAAAACAGTAAAATATTGTTCCAGACGCAGCCCCCCCCACCCTCCATGCTCTCCAGTGTTTAGTCATCAGGGTGGTGAAATGGCAGACCTGCCGCTGCAACACAGCAACACTGTATTAATTATGATCCGCAGCCCAAACACCTACATCTTTGTACTAACACTGTGACAGTTCATCCAAACAGGACACTTACCAGCAGCTGCATCCCTCTCCATACCTCACTAGACCTCCAACCACCCCCCCCCCCCCTCCACTCCCATCTGGCAGGCTCAGGAAAGGACGGCACATCCCGGATAGAAAAATATGGGCCCCAAAGAAAATGGAAATTATTGTCTCTCACTCAAGATTAAAATGTCACCGGCCCGGCTCGGTTTTAATGTTGTTCACCCACACACACACACACACACACACACACGGTAACGCAGAGACAAATACACAGAAAGCTCAGCCCCCCCCCCCCCCCCCCCCCCCCCCCCTTGCCATTATTTGTAATGCAAGCTTGGAGAATTACTATGAGATTTATTGTGCAGCGGTATATGTCTAATTTTCCATCTAGCGCTGGATCGTTTCTGCTGGAGAGAGCTGACACATGCGTCTATTATACACGCGGCCGTTAAACTGTGGCTTTTTTCGCATGCTCTAGGGTAAGGAAGCTTACAGTGCACTCTGGGAAGGGATGAAGGGGGAAAAAATGATTGATAAAGAGAACAAAAGACACCTTTAAACGTTTTTCCAAAATGTTTGGACATGGCTTCTGTTCCAGATTTTAAATGATGTATCATTTTATTTTTTTTTAAGGTAGCTGCAGCAAACAGAAGGTTAGAGAGAAGAAAAAAAAAATGACAATTGTTTTCCCTTTCTGTAAGGCACTCTGGATTTCTGTATGTTAGTGTGGGGCACACACTGTAAAAGAAGAACAAGTTGGGATATAAACATAAATCTGTACATACCCTGTATATTCTGTCTATACTGTTCATAATATGTATATTCTGAGTATACCCATATTATTATATTCTGTTGTTAATAACTGTTTTGCACTTCTGGTTGGATGCTAACTGTATTTCGTTGCCCTGGACTTGTACCTGTGTAATGACAATAAAGTTGAATCTAATCTAATCTAATAATTTAGATTCCCACCAATAAAGATTCAAAAGCAGCCCTTTGAAATGTAACTTTGAATCTTAGTTACATTGATCTCAGCATAGGACAACTAAGGCTAAACCAATGCAGGCATAGACTACCATAATTCTAGTCAGGGTTAGGGTGACTGTGATTCAGGTGTGGATCCTTGCACCACCGTTGGCACGAGATGCCATATTTTAGATGATACGGACGCAACTAATCTCGGGTTTGAAGGACACCCTGTCTGAGTGCCTTCTATGTCTCTCTCTCTCCCTCTCTCTCCTCCTCCCCTCTCTCTCTCTTCTCTTCCTCTCTCACTCTCCCTCTCTCTTCTCTTTCTCTCTCTCCCTCTCTCTTCTCTTCCTCTTCCTCTCTCTCTCTCCCTCTCTCTTCTCTTCCTCTCTCTCTCCCTCTCTCTTCTCTTCCTCTCTCTCTCTCTGGGCCTCAACTGGAAATCTCAGGTTATCATGGTCTGTCAGTGTATCTTAGGTGATTTGGAACCAGAGTATCTGAGCCCTCCCACTTAACAACATGACTCCCCCTTCAGAAGCCTTGTTTAATGAGCATTGTCTTTGACAGTGTGTCAGACACACAAGAAAACAAACAATTAGCGCGGAAACAAAAGAATGACTCGGAGCTTAAAACAAAATGTCTCTTTAATTTGTAAGTGTCAACAGCAGTACAAAAGATGGAGTGATGGTGAGACGCATTTTTTCTTTTTTTGTCACACAATTTCTTACTCTTTTAAGGAAAAGGAGAAAACTCTTGAGGTAAATGAGCTTAAACAGGCAGTTATCCAACCCACCGCTGCCTTGTTACATCAATGGACTGAGTACATACAGAATGGTATTACATTACAATACGCCTGAATGTATCCTGTGGGGAAAACAACCTAGATATCTGCACACTTAACTGAGGTGCCTAGATACACCTAAATGTGTCCCACATCTGGTGTATTTGATTGGATATACTGTATTAATACGACCAAACAGAGGAGATTGTTCTCCAGACATACCACTGTAGAATTATTTCATCTTAAGTTTACCTCACGTCAATACTGCACATGAAAACCAAAGACTTGCTGGTTTACATTTTGAAGCCAAGCAAAACAAAAAGAAAACATATTTTAGTACCTTTTTTCATTATTATTTTTTTTCTTTTCATTTAACAATAATATCCTTAGCAAATAGTTGATCTTTTGTACTGTATAAAGAAGAATGTGAACACAAATGTGATGGCAACCGTTTTAAGTTCAATTAAAAACTTTACACTGGACTGTACAAGATATTATGATAAACTATTTACATTTTCAGACTTAAAACTTATTTCAAAGCAGCAACAGACACTATTTCATTTTATCTAATAACACCCCCCCCCTCAACAAAAAATAAAAACCTGCCATGGGCCAAGGTACCTGCCAAGAAATGGATTTCTACGCCAAAAACTGTATCAGTCTGCCAGCAATTTCAAAACAGCAACGGCCCAAGCGACAAAGGAGCCACACACAGTGTTGCTTGAGAGACATATTACAAAATCTAAAAAGCAAAGTACCGTCGACAACTGCGTAAGTTGTCCTCAACAGCTAATTTTACACTTCTGAACAGCAGCTAGCATGTCAGTCCAGCATGTCAGTGAATTGTGCTGATTAAATTAACACAGAGAACATTCCCACCATATACATCACAAAGTTCAATGACAGAAAAAAAAAGAAAAGAATTACAGTAAGTTATGTTTAAACAGCATACAAGCATTTGTCTTCAGTTGTGGGAACTATTTTGCATTTACATGGCTGAGACCTAGCTGGGTTAATAGAGAACCTAACAAGAAGAATGTTGGCTGATGGTTGGGTAGGCTTTATGAACACATGTATTAGAAAATCAGCAACACAGACAAAACGACAATACGATTATAGATTGAGAATGCAAATGAGTGGCTCTGTGTCATGTCACAGCCAAATGAATAAATATTTTTGCACATCCCTCCAGCACAAACAATCCAAGAACCTCACTTGTGTTTTCCCCCCAAGATGATCCATTTCTTAACAACTCATTGTACATTTTCAACCTGTAAATGCAAACAAGGTACGGTGATAGAATCACTTAGTTTAGATTTGGCACGTGACGGTTGAAGCTCGTCAGGAGAACAGCAGACTGGACTGGGATGTACAATATAATACATGGATTTCATCATGAGAAAGATTTGTCAGTAATTCCAAGAAATATATATATATATATATTAAGTGCTTGACGCTCAAATACATTTTAAGCTTTGTCTCAAAACAAGTGCCTGATTTAGACCGACTAAGCGTGTACAGTGATGACTTCAAATGAATAGTGTCCTGCCCAAGCCAATTTAACTGAGCATCCATAGCATGATTTTGACTTGATTTTTGAGTTCCTTGAATTGTCTGAAGGAGATCATTGAAACACATGAGGTACCAGGTCTTTACCAGCTCCACATCCAATATCGTTCTCTCACAACAGGGAGAAAAGGTCAGCATCTACATGAGGTACAGTGACTTGTCAGGTTTAAGAACATGAAGTTGAAGAACAAACACTGATGTCAAATAGAAAAGAAAACCAAAATATTCAAATACATAACTTATACTTCACTAAGTACTCATGAACAAAATATAGTTCTATTTTCTATGTTATATTTACAATAAAATCTATGATGAGATGGCAAATTTGAAAATAAGAAACCTTTTTGCGCTCCAATTCATTAAAGATCTGATTTATTCTAATTCTTTGATTGTCCTTTTATGTTGTCCTAATGACAATTTTAGAGCCAACAGTGGCTAATAAATACAATAAAATGTCTAATTGCACTATATAGCTTCAAATATAATATACAACACAAAACATGAGACCAGTACAGTTGTGAAGTTGGGTGTTTCCTAACTAACCAGGGACAATGCAAGCCTGTCGTCGAATTGGCTGTTCACTGTGTCTCAATCTCTCTCTCTCTCTCCCTCTTTCTCTCCCCTCACTCTCTCTCTCTCCAAGATGAAATTGGAGCTTAAACAACGTTTTCATTCATAATGTGTGTCTTTGCATAAAGAAACAAAAACAATGAAAACTAGACAGAAAAAAGGACTTCAACATGGTAACTGTGAGAATGAGCCTGCATGAGATCAGCTGATGACTTTGTTCATTCGGGGGGTGGGGAGGGGGGGGGGGGGGTTCCTCATACAACAGCTTCACATTAGTCAGAATTGATAAAAATACAATTTATATCCAGTGCTTATAACACTTATAAAACATTGTCTCATTGCGAGATATAAGTTCTCTTTTTTGTCTTTTTGTTTTTTTTTGGCTATACAAGCGCAGTCAAGTTTCAGTCACATCAACAATCCTTTTTTTTTTTTTCTTTACTACCAGCCCACTGAATTGGTTTGGCATGGTCATGAAAATATGTACAAATCTCATACAAATCAATCGATCGATCAACCAGCAAACAAAAGGAACTGCTTAGAAAATAC
The DNA here is from genome assembly GCA_030340665.1 of Neosalanx taihuensis. NCBI lineage: Eukaryota > Metazoa > Chordata > Actinopteri > Osmeriformes > Salangidae > Neosalanx > Neosalanx taihuensis. Next base: position 12,474,125 of record CM059295.1, read on the forward strand.
CAGATGGGTTTCCCTGGAGGGAAGTCCATTTGAGTTGCTGTGTAGGAGGATATCCTGAAAAGCACTGTACCTTATAACACCAAGAACCACCGAGCAACAACCCCCCCCCCCCTCCAAAATTTTTTTTTACAAGAAAAACAGAAATAAAAGCTATGACAATTGACAATGAGGTGCTTATTATGAACTTCTAAGACTTAATAGAAACACTTTCAAAAGTTGACAACACAATAACAGCCAGCTCTGAATGAGGGAAGGGGGGGTGGGGGGGTAATAGAAGGACTAAAGAGCCATCTGTACCAATTAGACCTGGGAGAGTGATGCAGTGACCAACAGTGGGATGTCTGGCTTGGGACCGTCAAGGACCAGTCATTTAGATGCTTTCAACCCCAAAAAAAGAGAAGGAAAGAAAGCAACCTCTGGGCTTCAAATGAAATGGACAGGTTCAAGGGCAAGAGAGGAGAATAGCAGGGCTCATGCATTAATAATGCTGCGTTTGAGATGATACCCTCTCGTCAGTCATTTTAATAATCCCCCACAGCTTGATGTACTTGTTCCATCTGCTCGCCAGCGCCTGGTGGCTAGGCCATGGCAGGAGCCAGGCCCGGGCCTCACCACCCGCTCTTTGATGGAGAGCACAATGAGCGCTACGTCCCCCCTGTTCTCATTGTTAGCCATTCCTCCGAGGCACTCCCCGCACCTCCGAGCCAGATGGCGCCCCCTGGGTGTAGGGGTTACCACGGGCAGGGGTCAGGACAGGACAAGGCAGGGAGAGAGGGAGGGAGGCACTTAGAGCCCAGTAAAGATGGACTGGTTCTAGGAAGGTTGTAGACAGGCCTTGCCTGCTCCTGGTCTCTAGCCAGCTCTCCATAAGGTAACAACCTCAGACCTTCTCCTTAAACAAACAGACTTTAAGACTTTCTTATAAGGAATTTCATAGTTGCTTTTTCTGACAGCGTTATTCTATGGGACTGGTGATATTCCATATTCCATATTCATAGTTAATACAGGCGATGAGTAAATTATAATTTGCCTTGAAGGCATGTTAATGTCCAATCCAACACCCATGGTGCCGCAATCCCACATCCTTTCTCTTAAGACCACTGCAGTAATCAACACAGTGCGTAAACCCAATGGCCATACTCTGCTTTAAGACTTTCTCGTGTCAATTTAAGATTTGTAATGTCTAAAAAGACTTAAGATAAAGTTAAGTAAGATTACAAAAAATAATTAAATAAAACCAGTTTTAGGACTGACTTAAAAGTTGCCATCAAAGTTGGGGCTAAAGCATTTAGCAGAATGTACTGCAGCTACACATTGTACAACAGCAATTTGTAATTGTAATGCCCCCAAAGCTGTATTTCACTGCCGTTCCAATCCCACAGATTGGAAACTCTTGGCCCCTTGGTATTCTGGCTTGATTACAATCACTCTGATTAAGAACTTGGGGAGTAAGACTTGAGTTGGAGAGCTGGGGGGGTTAGAGGGGAGTGCTTTTAGTTCTTTCCATAGACAGGCTGGTGACACAGTCCTGCTGGTCACTGCATCGGTCTCACTGGCAAAGAGCTGCCATATCAAAAGAACACACCGGAACAATCGCATCACTTCCTGTTTTAGACACAGCACACCGATTCCAAATTCCTGAGAAGTTGACCTCGTTGGGATGAATGAAAGAAAGCCTGGATTTTTACACTAAACACGATGTCAAGAGATTGTCTACAAAGAATACAGCCTCTCTCTCGGAACTCAAAGTGTTTGATGGTGCAAAAGAAACACAAAAATGCATGGCACATCTGCACAAAACTATGCAGTTAGTTTCAATTGTAAATAATTATAATTCAAATAATAATAATAATAAGGGCAATAATTGTAAAAATAATAGTAATGTAAATAAGATTAAAAACACAAGAGCTTTATGTATTCTTCCCTCTGTGTAAAATTGTGGAATTGTTTTGCTTTGAGCAAGGTTGAATTTTCTAAGATATTGTGTTTTCTCAATTGTTAAAAAGAATTCAGATTCAAAACATTCACGAGCTGTTGGCTGGCACAGCATACCTGAGTGAGATTAGATAACTCATGATGAACAGAAATGCAATTTATCAAAAGCCTTAACTGAAGGGAGAGGGAAAGAAAATTAAATCTAACTTAAGAAAAAAGGTAAGACTGTAAGAATTATAGATCCATATTTAAAATATTACATTTCAAGTCCTGTCATCGGAAATTGTATAGGCAATGACCTAATTGTTCAAATGTCCATGATCAAAACACGAAATTAAACGATGTGATAATAAAAAATCGAAATCCAAACAAATCAACACAACCAAAACATTTTCACACACTGTAAGAAACATTTAAGACCAATAGCTGTTGATTCTGATAGAGCCACATATGCATGCAGGCTCCTAAATGATATATCATCAGATATTTTTTTTTTCTGTTCAGTTTCGATGTTTTTTTTTCCTCTCCTTTTTTCTTTTTTTTTCTTCTAATCCTCCTCATTCAGACCAGTCTTTCCCCTGGGCTCTATCCAGTCAGAGTCTGTTTGTTTGCACGCTTGTGTGTGTGTGTGTCTCTCAGCTTGGCGAGGCTTCAGTTGGCGCTCACAGACTCCTGCGTCTCAGTCTCACTGCTGTAGTCCGATTTGGGCTCGTCCTCGAACTCCTCGTATATGTCCATGTCGTCCTCTCCGTTCACCGCCTCGGTGCTCACCAGGGCGCTGGGCTCAAGTTTCATGTTGTAGGTGCTCTGGATGACAGGGATGGTGGGCTCAGGGCTGGCCGAGGCACTGGAACACTCTGACGTCATCTGGGGGGAGGGCGTGGTGGTTGCCATGGTTATGGCCCCAGGGTAGACCACACCGGCGCTGGTACTGATGGGGATCTGCGGCTGTTGCCTGTTGAGGAGAGAGAGAGAGAGAGCAGAGCAGAGAGACGGGGAGGGAGAGAGGGAGAGAGGGAGGGAGATAATATAAGAGGTGGGAGGGATAGAAAGAGATACGATTGTCAGACCATCTGATTTCTTTTCAATTACCACCAGTGTAGCTTAAACACTCAGGACTTGATTTTACAATATCTAATGAATGAGCGACGCTGCCACAGCTATGCAGACAGCAAAACACGGATGACCACATGCTGCAGGATGAGTGCATGGAAAGAATGCGGCCCCGTGTGCGTGCCTCTCTCCTCAAGCCCTAAAGACGCCTCCATTTCGGCACTTCAGCTAAGAGGGCTGGATTAAGTGTTCGCCGCCGCAGAGGTGCGCGCTCAGCCAGCGGCTCTGCTAAAACCATTTGGGGGGGTGGGGTGGGGGGGTGGGGGGGGTGGGGGGTGGGGCTAGAGAGGGTCTCCCGACAGGATCGTTTCGGGACGTTCAACGACGGTGCCCACTTTATTGGTGACGCGAAGCCAATTGGTGGTTAGCGGCCTCTGGTGCTACGCGTTCTGACTGATCCTCCAGCGGTCGTCCCCGTCTTACGGCTGACGTGGGAACACCTGGAGAGGGGCTTCTGCTCGCTGACCACACGCAGTAAATTAGGGAGCTGCGCTCCAGTCTGCTGCCCTGCGGCCCTCTGGAAATCTATACTTATGTTTTATACCCTGTAATAATGTCTGCGTCTCCTTCTGCGCTCGCTGCCAGCTATTGTCTTCAATTGATAGATCACTCCTATTAAAAACCGCTTGACGGCATGAGTGGATGTGGGACCGGGTCCCGGGGCCGCCGTGCTACGCTGGAGGGGGCGGGCCGTCGGGACCGACCGGGGGGAGCACGCGACTGGCTGGGAGAGACGAGGACAGGTTGAATGATCATTGAGTGACAGGCCTTGGTACGCTAACGCCCAGGATTCACCGTCCGAAATCAAGTAGGTATTTATGTCGGGGGGGGTGGGGGGGGGGTCAGAGCGTGATGTTTCATTTTCGCCGACAACGCCGTTGAGCGTGTCACGCAGATGAGAGCTTGCTTCGGGAGGGGGGGGGGGGGGTGGGGGGGGTTAACCCTGCAGGGGGTGCGTCTAGACGTGCGTTGCGTGGGAAGAGAGTGTGTGATTGTGTGTGTGTGTGTGTGTGTGTGCGTCGCGCCTGAGCTGCTCTAGCTTGCGGCGTTCTTCACTGTGCACCTACCCCACAGTGAAGAACTGCCTCATCTCCTGCCGTCGCGAGCGCATCATCTGCTTGTACTCGCCGATGCGGAGCTTCTTCCCGTCGATGATGCAGGTCCTCTTGGGCCGGGGCTTGTACTTGTAGTTGGGGTACTTCTCCAGGTGGATCTTGCTCAGGCGAGCCTGCTCCTCGTAGTAGGGCTGCTTCTCCTGGTTGGACATGGATTTCCAGCGGGATCCTGCGGGAACACGTGGAAGCAGACTTACCGTCAGAGCAGAAGCGGCACCGAGCAGAGACGCTCGCTCAAGATGTTGCCGCTGAAGCTTAGCGCTAAAACGAACCGAACGTTTGGAGATATCGTATTTGACGCTTCTAAATGAGCATACATATTTCTTGAAAGTTATAATAGCCACTTTAGATTTACGACGGATAAAACAGATGAGATTTTTCGGGGGTCTGTTGTATCATTTCACAATCCCAATGAACCCTGTGTCTGTGGGATGACCGGTGGAAAGGCTGGACAGGTTCAAGCTGGGAGCACGAGCAGAAACAACACCAAAGCAGTAAATACTGCTGGCTCTCCACTGCGTCCAGCCCCTGGCTGACGGCACGTTTAACAGCCCTGATCTATCGACTCCGGGCGCTGAGGGGGGACGAGACCCATTTACCCACCGTCATTTTTCATGACAAACACTGACGCCGGGTGACGCGTGGTAAATCCTTCCCTGAGTGCCAGCGCTGATTGAGCCACTGTGACCAATCAGACAAGAGTCCTGAGGCCCCCCCCCCGTCCCCCACCCTCCCCTCAGGGCACGGTACAGATGTTTACGTGCATGGAGACAGGTATTAACCACGGGCAGGCTGACATTAGAGCACTCCCGATTAATTGACCTCCCCGAAACTGCTTGTCGTACTGGGAGCACAGTGTCGGATTCTGAACGCAGAGGTGGAGGGAGCTGGACTTGGGTTTCTTTTCTTTTTTTTATACGGGGAATAGGGAGAGGAAAAGGCAGGAAAAAAATAAACGGTTCGACCTATCGCTGGGAGGTTGTAGGTGGGCTCTCTCCCCTGAACAGTAGCGGGTTTGATTTTTCGGTGCCTGTTGCTCCGCCACACAGTGTCACAGTGTTTCATGAATGCCGTTCTGTTTCGTCCTTTTTATCAATATGGAGGTTTAAACACTACACGTTTATCACTGTTGCCAACATCCAAACAGTCCAGTGTTTATGTCCCGCTGAGGAGGGATTTGTGGGGAATGGAGAACCCTTGGGGTGGCGCCGCTCCTTCAAAATGGAGGCCGTTATTGGATTTTCATTACGACCCATTTCATTATTGTAATTCCGTAGATCACATTCAATTGCGTGACAAATATGAAGAAAAAAAATACAATCATTTTCATATGTACAATGTATAAAATCTATTTTTACAATGGGAACCATTCACAGGTCCAATGGCTGTCGTAATCACGGATATATTTTCTGAATTCTGAATGAGAATTTTCAGTGGAAAACCAATGGTGAAATGCAGCTAACACAGAGAGCCAGCTGTGTCCTGTACATGGACACTGTTATGGTAGAGGACAGGCAGGATGTTTTACCCAGGATCTTGCTAATGTTGGAGTTGTGCATGTCTGGGAAGGCCTGCAGGATCTTGCGTCGCTCATCCTTGGCCCACACCATGAAGGCGTTCATGGGCCGCTTGATGTGGGGCTCGTTGGTGTTCCTGCCTCTTGACTCCCTGTAGACTCGGGCCTCGGCGGTGCTGGCGCCCCCTGTTGGCCAAGAAGAACAGAGAAGAGGGTTGATTCAGGGAGCTGTTTGTTCCCTGGTCACCCCGCAGTCAGAAGCGGGAGAGGAACAACAAGAGAGAGTAAAAGGGAAGCTGTTAAACAAGAACCCCAGTCCAGCCCATCGCTATCCCCTGTCCCCACAGAGGTTGACAGGGAACTAGAGCTGGACATGGCCCCTGGTGTTTTGCATGGAGAACAGGGCACCCTTGTAAAGGTATTCCGTAAACAATGAACTCCTTAACCGAATCAAATGTCTATTCAGAACCAAATGAAGATCACCTTGAATTAAATGGCTGTTTCCTATTTTGGCCCCCGAGGTCTCTGCAGTCTTACCACACTCCTACTTTCAGCTGCCTGCTTTTCAACCTGATGTCAGGAAAGTTTCTACGAAGCGCAAAGCAATGCCAACTTCAATAACAAATAGTGTGAGGAAGTTCTCATAAGAAAAATACATCACGAAGGGGAGCGACTCTGCCAAACTCCTAATAAAACATCCTAATAAAACACAGAACGATTTAACACGCAAGTGCGTACAGGCCAGAGCGGACGGGCTCGGCGCACGCGGGACGAGCGGGCGCAGCGGCAGAAAGCGGCGTTTCTCAATCAGGCCATTCCCAATCAGCATGCGCGAGTCTGCCTCCGCATTAAACCGCGCATCAGGCCCATAATGATTTCTGTTTGCATGCGCATTTGCTTCCTTTTATATGTAAGATGTGAAAGAATTAAATAAAAGCCGCATGAATATTTCAACAAACAAAAACATGTTGATAAACAAGGCTTGAAAAATAAGACAAAAAAAAAAAAGAGGAGAAAAAAAGAAGCTTTCCATATGCTATGATACATCTTTAATGATGTCAAATCTGGAAAAGAAAGCTTGGGATGGCTCATGCATATTTCATCCTCCACATGTGAAGCGCTTCATCTGGGTCTTCCACTAGCCGTCTTGGCACACGTTACCTGGGGTTTGATTTCTATTATTATTTCAGTTGATCAACAAAATCAAACTCTTAATGAGTAATGGAGCGCAGTGCTACAGAGGGGATCCGCTACCCACACCCCCCCCCCCCCCAGCCCCTGCTGCTGCTCTGAGAGGAAGAAGGGAGGAGGAAGAAGCTGCCTTGAGTGAGACGGGAAGTGTTCGAAAACTCAACTTTTCGAAAAAGCAGGTCTGGAAAGTCCCCGAGTCTGTTGCTGCAAGTGGCACAGTGGGTAACAGACACACACACACACACACACACACACACATGCTGCCCTGCATGTCCCTGCTAGAGAGAGACAGCCCTGTCCTGACTGATAAGAGGCATGGAGGTCCTGTAGAGACTGAGGCCTGGTAGGGCTGATCTCTAAGGGTGAGGCCTTGGACCGCCGACGGTCGTACCTGCACACCGTCCAGTGGGTCTGGAGAAGCCACGGTTTATCCCCTGCTATGCTGCTTTAAACCGTTAGGGATGTGCAGGAATAATACACTGGGTTTGCAGCCACCGATCCCCCACAGTACATTAATTTCATTTAGCACGCACTCACTGTACAGGATGAATTGAGTTCACTTTGTTTGGTTTTGACAGCCATGTTTATTGTGCAATGAAATGTAGGGTGGCAGCGGTGGCTGACAGTATCCATCAACGCGGGGCCAATCTGCTGACTGCCCGCCCAGATGAAGGTATTCATTAGGCCAGGAGAGCTCTGCTCACTCAGACATGGCAGCCACTGTCTGCGCCCCGGGATCGCTCGCTCTAATTTACGACGCCACCCCTCGCCATTACTCCGGCGCTGACACTGATTCAGCAATTTATATACTGGGCTATGCAACGCGTCCGGGGGTAGAGGTGAGCATCTGACAGGGGGGGGGGGGGAGGGGGGTGTGTGGGGGGGGGGGGGGGGTGGGGGGAGGGGGGTCGTCCGACGGGGGGAAACGCAGCCGACAGTCGGGTCCATTAGACATGGTCCCCGGCTCGTGTGACGAAAGGACTGGGGGTGGGCGGGTTAGGGTTAGGGGCGGTGGAGGGGGGGGGGGCGATGAAGAGGAAGGGCCTGGCTTCTCCCTCTCATCTGCCTCCGGCGGCCGCACCCGTCTCCTTCACAGAAAGGGGTTAGGAACGCGAAGGGAGGTAGAGTTACGCAGGGCATCCAGGGACCTCCCATCGGGGGGCCCTTCCGGGGGAGCCGGGAGGTGGGCTCGAAGGGGTCTCTGCGGCCTGCTGTCTCCACCAACATCTGGGTGACGATGATCGGCTGCATTCAGAGCGAGTCGACCAAGGCTGCTCTACATTCATCACCCCGGATTTACAACATGAAACAGCGGTGTAAGACAATACTGTTTATCTTACTCGATCCGCAAACAAGGCACAAAGCTCGTTCTGACGTTTACAAATGAGCATTAATTGATGTTTTTGGGAGCAAGCTGTTTTCGGAAGCAGTTAGTTAGGTGTGTGATTGTGTAAATAAATACAGATGCTTAGTTGTGACAGGGGCAGCCCCCCTGGGTGGGGGCCAGGCAGGGGGAGGAGAGGGGGAGCAAGCCCAGAGCTGCTTAATAGAATTTATTGTGATTCATGAGGCCTGTAGCTCAATGTGACGGAGCGATATGAGAATCTCCTTTTAATTTGTCTCTCCTGTAGACACAGTGGATGAGCAGCATGAATTACAGAGACGGAGCGAGAGAGAGAGAGAGAGAGAGAGAGAGAGAGAAGAAGAAGGAGGGGGAGGGAGAGGGAGGGTGAGGGAAGGAGGGAGGGAGGGAGGGGGGGAGGGGGGAGAGAGAAGGCTGGCGGAGAGGGAAAGCGGGGGAGATAAATGCAGGTGGAGACGGGGGCAGGGAAAGGGCACGAAGGAGCAGGAGGGAGGCTGAAACAGAGGAGCACAGTGAGGCCGACCGACAGAGGGGGAGGAGGGAGGGAGGGGGGGGGAGGGGGGGGAGGGAGGGGGGGGGGACCAGCGGGAGGGAGATGAACCCCTGGCACCCCTTCACACCTGTGCGCTGCAAGCTCCGACTCGACCGGGCGCAGAGAGGAGGAGGAGCCACGGGACCCCGGCCACCCCTCCACCCCCAGCCCCGTCCCCACCCTGGCCTCCCCTCCCTCCCAGCTCTGTATCGACAGCAGCGAGCATCACCCAGGAATCTGCTGAGGAGGATGGGCCTGAGAGAGCAGGCACACCGTGCTGCCGAGCCCTCCCCTCTGGGATCCCAGCACACTGCTCTGACTGCAGGTATTTACTGCTGACAATAAGGCCCGCTCCGCAGAACCACAAGGAACCCAGTGGAACGTCTGCGGACTGATATCTATAGCTGTCCGCTAATTAAAACATTACAAATGACTGAATTGGATAAAGCCCTTCTTTAACAGGCCGATCCCTGCCTCTTCTTCTCCCACCATGTTGGATGCTTTGAGATCTGCCTTCGGTGTGGCGGTGTGTGCGGGATGGTGGGAACGCACAACCGGCATGTTTGCACTTGCAGGCTATCGCTCAACGCTTTTGTCTCCGGTGTGTTCCGCGGCATGCCAAGACACTTAAAGCGGAGCGTTCCCCTTTTTACACCTCGCTACTGCTGGAACTGGAACCAATCAATAACGAGCGACCTGGTTTGACATGTTGCGTCTGCGGGCTGGCTCACACGCAATCGCAGCCACGGCTGCCGTCTTCGTGCGTCACACGCTAAACGAATGCGTGTTGTCATTGTTACGGGGGTAGTTTACAGTAGATGCACGTCTTCTAATTATTTATGAACGGAAAACACGATTGGTTTCATTGTTGGGGGAATTTGGCTGACTTCAAAGAGGCTTTGCTGATTGATCGTGCTGATCTATGCTGCTATTGTTGTTTTTGCTGCGTTCCTTTGCCTGCAGGCACCTACTGTAGAGACACCAGGCTGTGCTGGGAATGTCCCAGGCCATAAAACAGCAGCCTGTTATTCCCATGGCTTCGGCTCGCAAGCAAAACAAAACAAAAACAACAAAAAAACACTACATGCTTTTCCGAACAATCATCTCATCATAAACTTCACAACAGCTCTGAACGATTCCAGCGCCGAACGAGCAGAATCCACGCTTTACTCAGCCTCAACACGACAGCGCCTCCTCCTCCTCACTCTCCCTCCCCGTCGACGAGGGTCTGGCTCGCTCTCCTCCAGGCCGGCCCACCTTGTTTGACTTTGGCTCGTATTGTCGCAGCGCGTCTCCAGATGAACGGGGTTTCCTGCCTCCCTGCGTCTCTCAACGCCCCCTTTGTTCTCTCCCAGGACCTTCGGTGACGGGGGCGGTTTAGACAAACACACCAGCGACCCCAGCGCCACGCACACAACCCTCCGCTCCACCGCCACCATATGTGAATGAACAAAGGGGGCCGGGCCGAAGCCTTTTGTGGTATTTTGTTCATGTTTTTCATCTGAGCTGAAAAAGACCTAATGACTTTTGTGGCGGGCCACTGCTTGCGGCCGGTGGCTTTTGGGAAAAAATGAAGGGAAACTCGATCTATTCCCATACACCCGCTCCACTGTTTTCCAACGGCACCCTCGTTAGAACTTTGGCAGCTGTTAATTCGGTCGCTGCATGCTCCGCAAATATTAGCTTAAAGGTCCCGAAGCTTTCTGTGAACTGCGATGACAGGACTTTTGCTGTTCGCCGGAGCTACTCAATGCTGCCGGTTTGTTTTGTAGGTGCCCCCCCCCCCCCTCCCGCCCCGCTCCGCAGCCACACCCTCCCCCTCCCCTCGCTGCCTGCTGAGGTGTGGGGAGATATGTTCAGTAAATTCCCCTCTGGTTTGGAAAGCAACAAGGTGTCCCTGTAATTGCCGCAGGGGCTCCGAGTGCTGAGGTCGCTGCTTTATAACGCTACTTTCCCCGGCGGGAGTCCACTTCACTACGAAGGATTCGACCGAAAACACGAAGAGTCAACTTCGCTGAATGTTCCGGTATGTTTACTAATGTTCACTGAATCACCACCTCTAAAATGCCCAACCCTAGTAAAATGATTTGAGAATTGTTTCTGTTCCACACCGTCAAACCACTTTTACAACTTTCACTTGAGGAATTATTTTGGGGAGTTTGAGTTTGAAAAGAAAGATTTGAAACCAGGTGTACTCAGCCTTGTAAACATACAGGTCTCTCCACTAAGATACTTTTAAGGTGGGTCTTTTATTAGCATCACAGTAAAGCTGTCCATTAATCATCTGGGTGTTGAAACAGAGACAGACACAGGGAAAGGCAGACAGATATATCCGCGGACAGAGATGAAATGATGAGTGTGTTGGTGAGCTATGTGCAGTAGCCTGGCTCCAAGCCACAGCTCCCCCCTCTGGGAAGAAGACCTCTGTGGCCCCTGCTTCTCCCCTCCTCTCCCACTTCCCTCTCCTCTCCCCTCATCCCATCTCCCCTCCTCACCTCTCCCCTCTTCAGCTCTCCCCTCCTTTCCACTTCCCCTCTCCCCACCTCTCTTCTTCCCTCCCCTCTTACCCCTCTCTCCGCCCCTAATCCACAACCCGCTGGGAAAGGAGAGGCGTCTGGCGCTAGCCTTTCCCTCGGCCCCCGCGGGACATAAAAGGGCACAAACGAGCCCCGTCGACCGGGCTGGTGCACGCCCCGCTCCTGTCCTGACTCCACAGCGGCCACAGAGAGAAGGTTCCCACTGGGGGGCAGGGGACCTCCAGAACATCTGTCCCTGAGGCCAGAGGGGAGAGACAGGGTCCGCAGTCTGGGCTGACATGGGAACAAGTTCCCCTACGACCACAAGCCATACCTCTCATCCACTACTTGGTGGTATGGGCGTGATATGAAAAGCAGACAGTATGAATAATGTAGCTCCTGGCTCTAAGTAAACAAGTAGGTTTATGCGAGCAGTTGGGCCGCATGTGAAAAAGTGCGTCTCAATTGTGTTTATTTTTTATTTAATTTTTTGTTGTGGCACTTACTGCCTGGTGGGAAATGATCAGTGATCTAAGAGGGACGATGGCTGGCATTGTCCTGAGAAATATCTAGCCCTCCACCGCCGCCTCTCTCACCCATTAAAGGTGAGTCAGATCCGTTCCCCCTGCTTTGCCCCCTTAAGTGCCATGGAAACTGCCGCAAATATTTACGTCGGACAAACATCGGCACTGCGAGGCGTCCTTCTGCGCCGTTTGTGTGCCGGAGCCACAAAGGCAGATGACGCCTTGTCACGCTGGTGCTACTAGGATTGACACCCCGGTGGCCCTGGACCTCAAACAAGCTCCGCGGCAGGAGCGGCAGAGCTGGACAAGGGCCAGCATTGTCCTCAGGCACCCTGTCCTCCGCTCACCTACCTGTGAAAAGCAGGGAGCGGCGGGCGCTTTCAAGAAGCTGACACACATACAGCCGCGCGCACGCACACACACACACACACACACACACACACTCCCCCCGCCAGCTGTCTCTCTCAGCTCCGTTCAGAGACACACACGGAGTTCTAGAATAATCCAGACAGTTAGAGGAGTCATGCTAGCCTCTCCTCTGCTGTTTGGAAGATAGACCGTGTGTGGAGAGGAAGGGAAAAAAATTGAATGAAAACACTCCAAAGAAGTTAAATGAAAAAAAAAAAAATAGAAATGAAGACGTAAACGGGGGAAATATTGTGACGGGAGAGGCCGAAAATATGACATGGGACTGACCGTCCAGGTCCTCCGGTCTGGTGAGGTCGATAACTCTGTGTCCAATCTTGGCTTCCTCTCCCAGCTTGCCGAGGTGATGACCCAGACTCTCAAAGTGGGCCCTCTCCTACAGGGACAGAGAAACCACACTGTCAGTCTGACGGACGACAAAAACAAACAGGAAAGCAAACAGCAGTGCCTTCCTGTCTGCCTTCCTGTCTGCCTCTCTGTCGCTCCCTGTCACTCCCGCCTCCTCAGGCGCGGAGCGGCCCTTCGCCCCGCTGGCGTCTCCCCGCTCCGACCTTCGCTGTGACGGGCTCGCGCCCGGCGCGTGAGGCCAGGTTCACTTTTGTTTTCGTTTGTGACGCCCTGAGTGATGCGTGCCGTATCCGCTGTGATGGATGGTAATTGCAGTGTAAAGTCACCACTCAAGCAATTTAACATCCAATATTTTAAAGCTTAAGAGTGAGGCAGGCCTGTGCAATTTGGAGGAGAGGAAAGTAACGAGAGTGACAAGCAGACAGAGGGAGAGGAAGGAAGCGAGCGGAAGCAGGGAGGGTTCCACACAAAGTAGGAAGCCAGGAGAGGAAGAAAGAATCAGAGATGGGATAGAGACAGGCTAAGGGACAGAGAGAGAGAGAGAGAGAGAGAAAGGAAAGAGATAAGCAGAGAGAAGTGGGAGAATGTGCCTGAGTGAAAGCAGAGGCTTCTATTTATTTAGTTCTAACCCTGATCCTTGGCAGCGAGGACACAGATGTTCTGCTTTATCCAATGATGCTTTCCCTAAAACTGCTTAAACCCCAAAGTCTGTTTCCAATGATAAAATACGGTCCTGTCTCAGAGTCTCCTCTCCTGTTTATCAAGCTGGTAATAGGGGGCAAAACACAATATATCTAGCTTGCATCAGCTTAAGGAAATTGTTTTCCACTTGGTGCAATTGATGCGAGGGAGATAGTGTACAAACAACAAATTAAGTGCAGGGCCGAATAGAAAAATTCTTTTGTGGGATTAGGGAAATTCCCCCTCTTGTCTTCCCCCTCAATTGAACGGAGGCAGAGGTCGAGGAACATCCAGGGTACAATCTGAGCACAATTCCCGCGTGAGGTGAGAGGTGTCACTTGTAATCAGAGGGGGACAGTCGGGGACGGGGGGGCCATTGTTTCCCGTCTCTGACGGCTCCATCCCGGACCTGAGTGGGGGGCTAATGAAGAGAGGCACGCCGTCGGAGACATGGTTTACACACCTTCTCTCCTGTGACTTCAGGACCCACCACCAATCTGTCACTGCTACATTGAGGGAAATTGCCCCGTTGTAGCGACGTTAACCAGTGACAGCCAGCCAGCCGGGCCAGCCAGCCAGCCAGCCAGCCAGCCAGCCAGCTAGTCAGTCAGCCAGCCAGCCAGCCAGCCAGCCAGCCAGCCAGCTAGTCAGCCAGCCAGCCAGCAGCCAGCCAGCCAGCTAGTCAGTCAGCCAGCCAGCCAGCCAGCTAGTCAGTCAGCCAGCCAGCCAGCCAGCTAGTCAGTCAGCCAGCCAGCCAGCTAGTCAGTCAGCCAGCCACAGGGATCACAGGTTGTTGGGAACAGATGCAGGCTTCATTCACGTGCCACAGCCTCTGTCACCTCGTCACTCTGTTCTGTCTCAGTCAGAGAAAGGGCAGAGGAGGGGGGAGGGAAGGGGAGGGCGGGGGAGCAGCCCAGACTGTTATGACAGAGGAGACGGCCAGGAGACGCGTCTCCGGCATTAAGACTGACGGAGCGGCGAGCCGCGATCACTGGATGGCTGAGCACATTACGGCTGCGGCATTGTGGGAATTAATTCTCCAATAAGACCGTTTTTTAGGTTCATATATTTCACAATCTAAACTGAGTAAATTGGGGAAAATTATACCTTGCCAGGATGCTGACAGGGAGAGATATTGTAATTAGGGAGGCAAGCTGAGCCAAGGCTGCGTGCGTGAGGGGGGCGGGGCCTCCCCGGCACAGGAAGTGCTGGGCAGGGAGACGCGCAGGTGAAGGGGGTCTCTTATCGAGGGCCAGCTTACCTGTGCAGCCGCGCATGAAAAAAACAAACTCGCCGATATGGCCATTAGCGATTATGCACCCGCGCACACACACGCCCCCCAACAATTAGCACCATAGAGACGCTGTTTAAAATATTAGCGCAAATAAACAGCAGGCAGGCAGCCTCTGATGGACTGAAGACACCAGGAACAAAGAGAGAGGGGGGGGGACCTTCCTGGAGACGGACAGAGCTGGAAGGGGACGCTGGGCGTGTTGAGGACCCCCAGGGCGGGACCCCTGGCACACCTCGGAGCCAGCTGCGGGGCCGAGTGTCTCCTCGTCTCCTCTCGCCGCGAACGACGTGTCCCCGCTTGGTAGCTGACACGCCGTTCGACAGCGCCGCGAATGCTGTCCTAAGACTTTGATCTCGACACGCCGGGCCAATCAACTGCTAGACAGGGGAAGGGGAGTCAACTTAACGTAATCTTTTCATTTCTGGCTTGATATTATGTTTTAATCATCCTGCCAAGCATGTGCTTGGAGAAGAAGAGATGGTAGTAGTCACAGGGCTTGTTGATCTCAGCCACGGAGGAAAGGGCATGTTTGACTAGCCTTGCTGTTTTAAGGAGAATGTCTTGGCAGGGTAAATAGCAGCTGGGGTAAGATCTACAGCAAGCGGACCAACTTCAATTAATGGGAATGCACTTCTTTTTGTTTACTGTGTTCGTTAAAGGTCAGCCAAGGCATGGACCTCACTGTCTCTGTTTCAGTCCATTCCCAGGGTTAAATACATTATCAGAATTAATGACCTGAGCCTGATCCTCTCCTCCTCTCCTCCTCTCCTCCTCTCCTCCTCTCCTCCTCTCCTCCTCTCCTCCTCCTCTCCTCTCGTCTGACATTCCCTCCAGCCCTCAGATTTACAACCGTGTCTGTCCAACGCCTCCGCAACAACGGGCGTTCCCCTTCTTTCTTTTTTTCCGGCGTCTTCTCTGTAGCGTATCAACGCAGGTCAGGGTGGACACACACACACACGTGCTGTCCTGTCCACACACTCGCTAACGCGCCAAGTTATCCCCGCTCACGCTGCCCTCGACACACGCAGAGTATCAAGTCACAAGGAATGGGAAACCGTGGAACACACACATGCACACACCCCGCATACACACCGCGCACATATATAACCCCCACACCACCACCCGTACTTAAACACATGCATACCCACGCAGCTCCCACCCAAACCCAGCCTCCTGACCCCAGAGCACCCCCCCTGCAGCTCCGTCCATCCCCAGCACTGTTCCTCCCAGCCCTGCGTGATAAAGCGCAGGGCTCCAGCTCCAGCTGCAAGCATTGTTAGGACTTGCCAAGCCTCATTAATGCTGAGAGCGATAAGCTCCGAAGGACAAATTGTGCTCGTGTATCGGCAAGAATGAAGGGAAAAAAGCAACAAGCCCTTTTCTCTCTCTCTCTCTCGCGCTCTCTCTGTCTCTCTGTCTCTCTGTCTCTCTCTCTGTCTCTATCTGTGTCTCTATACTCTGTCTCTGTCTCTGTCTCTCTCTCTCTCTCTCTCTCTCTCTCTCTCTGTCTCTCTCTGTCTCTATCTTTGTCTCTGTCTCTGTCTCTCTCTCTGTCACTGTGTCTCTCTCTGTCTCTCTCTCTCTATCTCTCTCTTTTATTTCTGCTCCTGTGTTTTGTGTTTAGCCCCGCTCCTGGGCATCAGAGAGCTTAATGTCTGACTGCTATCCTCCACTTATCACCACTGTTGACCAAACAAGCAGCGCTACAGATGTTCCAGTGCTGGCATAGCTCTTCGATAGCGTCCACCTTCTTACTCTGATTTTCGCTTCAAAGACAGACAACTTAGATACAACTTTTGATATGCATCTTTCTTATAGAACCACAAAAGGCTTTGATCCTATCAGGGTGGGAGAACAACATCATGCTAAAGGTATAGATAATGTCATCTCCCACGGTAATTATTTCCATTTCAAATATTCGAATCCATTCTGGGAAAATGTACGGCTGTCAATCTGAAAACCCTGATCTGATCAAGTTTATGAGAGTGCCTGGTTAATGGTGTTAATATAATGACAATGATAATATCCCCGAGGATAAAAGGCAGATCCTTATCTTTATTAAACATCATCGCTTGAGGTTAGCATCTGACTAAAGTTCAGCAGGTGTGACAGAATGAGAGAGAGAGAGAGAGAGAGAGAGAGGAGGGAAGGGAGACAGAGAGAGCGGATTTTTGAAAGAGTGGGAACGTGTGTGTGAGAAAGAGATAAAAGAGTGAAAGGTAGAGAGAGAGAGAGAGGTAAAGAGAGAGAGACGTAGAGAGAGAGTCAGAGAGAGAGAGAGAGGGACCTGTGAGAATGCTCCTGGTGGTGCCTGCGGGGCTTGGAGCCTATCCCAGCATTCTCCCTGCCTCCTCACATGCTCTGCCCTGGGAGAGCCTCCGACTACACAGAGCCTGATAGGACCATGGATGTTCTACTTTATCGACCATCTCTCTCTGTCTCCCTTTTTTGTATGCAACAAGCTTACACACACACACACACACCCACACACACACACACACACACACACACTTATACAATGTACACTGTACTGAGAACCCGTAACACAGGCACATTACAACTGATATTAGCCAGCTAATAAAACAGAATTTCTTGCTAATATCCTAATATAATAACATCCAGTGTGACACTGTGAGATTAGAGCTACCTGGAGTGATGCTCATTCTCTTTAATGGACTGTTATTATCCAGCCTCCCCTTCTCTGAGGGGCTAGGGGGGGTTAAATCCTCCATAAAACAGGCTAAATAGCATGTGCACAGTGATAATCTGCTGGAAGCCTGGGCCTCCAGGATTATTTAGTGAGCAGCTCATTACTTAGCATACAGCTGCACTGACGTGTAACTGCCCTGGGCTTGGCAGAGGCCCGAGCCTCCTCTGCCGTAGCACATACCTGGAGCTGGAGGGGGCTGAGTCCTGACGCCGCCGCAGCTGCCATCGTGGATGGAATGAACTGCACCGGGTAGTTATCACCTGCCAGAGAGGAGGGGGAGGGAAAGGGGGAGGGGAGGGAGGGAGGGAGGGAGGGAGGGAGGGAGGGGGGAGAGAGAGAACAATGCAAGCAGGTTGAGACAATGAGCAGGCCTGCAGCGTCCAGGGGCAAGTGCCAACACGGTCCCCCCCCCCCCCCCCCCTCCCGCGCTGCCCGCCCTGCCCACCCACGCCCCCACCTCCCCCCACCACCATCGCTGAGGAGCGCGGAGGCAGAGGCAGACAGGGCCCTCGGCTCCCGGCCCACACATCTGCATCGACAAAAGGCTCAGCTGGCCCGACTGGAGCTGGATTACCCAGGAACGTACAGTACCAGCAACCCGCCCCCGACAAACCCCCCACCACCCCCCCACCACCACCCCCCACCACCCCCCCACCCGCCCTGTTCTCAAGGAGGGAGAGACAGGAAGGCATTGTGACGGCTGACAAGTTTGGAGGGCTCGGCTCTTGTCGGGCGCGTGTGTTTGTTTGCGTGCGTGCGATGACACAGCTGCGGCGGCCGCGCTGCTCGCTGAGGCTCCGGCAGACTCCTCCGCTATTGTCTGAGGCGGTTCATTGTTCGCCCTCGCGCCGATCGTTTTGGCACGGCCGAGAGAGCGCTTGTTCCGCAACTGGTTAGAACAAGTGTGCAGTTACGAAAACACGGGTAACAAATACATTCTTTCTCCTTATCGCCGTGTAGCAACCGCGTATGAATTACCTTCTGAGTAGAACCCTTTATAGCTGCTCACAGGCTTGGCCGGCTGGCACCAGCAACTTTGACTGACATCCGTGGAACAAGCCGACGGAGGTGTGGGGGGGGGGGGGGGGGGGGGGGGCAGCAGGGGTGGCGGGGGGGGGGGGGTCTATGAATGATGTCCAGGAGGGTGTTGAGTCTGTAACTTAGTACCAGAAGCTTTCACGCACCCTGTCCAGCGTGTAGGGACAGAAGGAACAGCCCCTGAGAGGACGGATCAGCCAAGTGCTTTCTGACTGGTTGGCCCGGCCAGCCGGCTGGCTGGGTGGGTGGGTGGGTGGGTGTCTCGCGGAGGGGAGGTTTGACGGAAGCCTGGGTATGGAGGCAAGGGGGGGGGGGGGTATGGGGTCTGAGGAGGGGGCCCCACTTCTGCCTGTCACTTCTCCTCACAAACATATGGGGCCATTAAGCCCCCAAGGCATGAGGGTAAATGTATATACCTCCTCCCTCTCTCTCTCTCTCTCTCTCTCTCTCTCTCTCTCTCTCTGCGCCCCCGGCCCGCGCTCCGCAATCTTGTACAGCGCAGCATATCGTGATACAGCAAGGGAAATTCAATCCCCATTTAAGGGCAGGGGCAAATAAAATCACGGCCAGTAGAGTGATTTCAAATAGCGCCTTGCGAGAGGGGGAGGAGGACATGAGGGGGGAGGGGGGGGGGGGGGCGAGGGTCATTACACCCGCCACCTCCACGTCGTCACCCTTTCCCCTCACCTGTTTTTCATCAGCGGGAAACGGCGCCCCGTGAACCGCAGCCCTGCTCAGGTGAGAGAGGGGCCAAGGAGGGACCCACCATGGCGGGCGGGAGGGGGGGGGGGACTTGGCAGGGAGGAAGGATGTCAGATGATGGGTGGGGTCAGGTGGCGAAGTTGCTGGCGCGTTTGTTTTGGGGCGGTGGGGGGGTGCGAGGGGGGGTGCGGGGGGGGCAGGCAGACTGGCGGGACATGAACCCCCCCCCCTCCCCTCCCCCCCCGGTCAGGTGACGATGGCCCACGGCCTGGGGAACTTCTCCCTGGCCCGAGTGTCTGCGCACGCTTCGTGTGTTTAAATGGACCGTGCAGCGCGAAACCAAAGCTGACAGCAAACGTAAACGGCGCTGTGCGTGCCGGGGATCGTGACAGGCCGGCGCTGTGCGTGCCGGGGGCCGTGACAGGCCGGCGCTGTGCGTGCGGGGGGCCGTGACAGGCCGGCGCTGTGCGTTGCCGGGGGGCCGTGACAGGCCCATCCCATCCCGCCCAGGCCGCACGGAGGGAAGTGTGTCGTTACGCCCTGATGTCGGCGAGGAGCCGCCCTGGTGTCCTCATCGCACCTCGGAGAGGAGAGCCGGGCGCCCGCCGAGTCATTCTGCAGCCCCATTAAGGCCTGCGTGTCTGGGTACACACAGCGGGGGACGGGGGGGGGCTGTGGGAGTGTGTGTGTGTGTCGGGCAGGTCTATTTGTTTAAAGGATGAGCTGCGTCTCGCCTCTTTCCCCCTCCGAACCGGGCCATTGAGCGCGCAGGGCCGCTGTGCTGGGATGGGCCTGTCGAGGTCGGGGGTCATAAGCGGGGGGGTGGGGGGGGGGGATGATGACATCAGATTAGCACGGCTCAGCGTGGGAGGGAAACACTCGGCCGGTCGAGGGGGGGGGGGGGGGGGTTCACGCAGGACGGCCACGGCAGCGGACAGGCTGGCTGGGAGGGGGGGGGGGGGGGGGGGGGGGGGGGCTCGTAATAGTGGTTTTAAGGTCATTCTGTTGACTTTAGGTCTCATTTCGATGTTTGGTTTTGGGCTCGTGAATAATTCAGCAGCCCCCCCCCCCCCCCCCCCCCCCCCCCCCCTTGCCGAGGCTCCATAACAGCTCCTGCCATCTCGACCGAGACGCTCCCCGCCGCCGAACGCGGAGGAGCGCACGATAACAGACCCCCCCCCACCGCCCCCCCCCCTTGACTTTCCTTTGCCTTGGCTATCGTAAATCCTCCGCGTCTCCCCTCCTCCCTCCACCTCCTCCTCCCCCTCCTCCCTCGCCTCTTGCTTCTCCAGAGCTCTCTCAGAGGGCTGCGGGGGCCGGGCGGGAGTTTAACCGAGACAGGTTTACGCGAGGAACGTTTCCGCTGGGAGTGACAATACCATTGTGGTGTCAGACCGCATCCAGTCAGGTTCCCACCTAACCTGGGCCAAATGAGAGCTCAGGAATGAGTGGGGGGGACGGGGATGTGGTTTAATATTTAATTACAGCAGCTCCGAGTGACACATCTTTAATTCAGCCAACAGTGAAGTGTGTTGACGCGGGCTAAAGGGTGACGGAACTGGCAGGGATTCAATCAACATGCTGCTGCAATTTCCCCCGCAAATGTGTTTTCTGATTTGGAATGCTCGCGTGCAGAGCCTCTCTTTGGCCCTCCCTCTCGCTCGTCAGACAAAAGGAAACGGGAGGCGTGTCGCTACAGGCACCAGGATCAGTCGCTCCGCGACGAGGCCGACTCAGTGTTCATCCCCACACGCAGCGCTACAGCGCCGGAGATCGGCCGCGTCTCACCGCCGCGCCGGGCGGACGCATCGGAGAAAGTTCTGGAGCGTTGGAGAGCGAGCGCAATGTTCGTTTTTTATTGAAGTATTTTTCTTTCTTTTTTTCTTCTTCTGTCCACTAATTCAATTTGAAGGTGAAAGTGACAGACTCCTACAGTAATGCCAAGCCAGAGCTCGCGGAAGGCTGTGTGGAGCGTGCAGGGCCCTGGGTATTGTGTTTTCGCTCAAACTGATCTTGGACAGTGATTACAGTTCGGTACATCGGTACACTTTCATGTTGAAAAGCTGTTTACATTCCTCTGGTCCACTACCCATATCTATTGTTCCTTCAGGCAGGCACACTGCCTTGAACGAGAACCCAGCCAAGGTTCCCCCCCCCACCCCTCCATTCCAAGGTGACGCGGAAGGTACGCGCGTCATTCAGCCCGGGGGGAGGCCATCCTGGGTCTGTCTTTGATGGTGTGAGGACTTTCAGAGGGTTTTGAGTACATTTTTTTAATCAATCTCTAAAGAGACACGAAAAACAACTTTTTATTACATACAATACAGACAATAAAAACTGTAACATGAGGAGGACACAGGTGAAGCAAGTGTATTGAGATAGGTGGAGAGAGAGAGAGAAAGGAGAGGCACCGAGAGAGTAAATAAAGAGATGTTCAATGAGACACACTGTGTAAAGAGAGAAAATAAAAAATACAGAGTGTGAAATATAGAGTGACACAGAAAGGTGGGAGAGTGGAATGATGGAAGAAAACCAAGAGGGAGAATGGGGAGAGAGTGAGAGAGAAGAAGAGAGGGGTGGACAGTTCAATCAGAGAAAGGAGTCATCGAAAGAGGTAGAGAGAGAGAGAGAGAGAGAGAGAGAGAGAGAGAGAGGGTGACAGAGTAAACATAACAGAGAGATACAGAGAGAGGAGACAGAGAGAGATGAAGAGTGTGTGTGTGAGAGAGAGAGACAGAGAGAGAAGGAGACATAGAGAGATGAAGTGTGTGTGTGTGTGTGTGTGTGTGTGTGTGTGTGAGAGAGAGAAAGAGAGAGAGACAGAAAGAGAGAGACAGAGAGAGAGAGAGATGAAGTGTGTGTGTGTGTGTGAGAGAGAGAGACAGAGAGATCATACCTGGTTTGTAGGAGAGTCCAGGGGGAAAGAGGAAGCCTTGCTGCGCAGCGGCGGCTGCCGCCAGCGTACGCTGGTCGTGTGGAAAAATGGGGATCATGAGCGGAGGCATGTGACCCTGGACCTGCTGAACAGAGAGGGGGCAGAGATCAGAGAGACGCCCCGGCACACACACACACACACACGGACGGGCACCCAGGGCCATGGAGCCAAGCAGGGGGAAAGAGCAGAGATCACAGGGCAGGCTAACGCGTCCTGACAGGGGTTCAGCTGCACGCACGGCCCTCATGCGCTCACACAATACCTGGAGCCGGCCACACCGCAGCGTAATCCCAGCCACGGATTCACATCGGCACATCAAAGCAAGCCGGCACACGTGCATTGTCTCCGCCCGCCCCCCTCCCCCACGCCCCCCCCCCCCGGCCCGGTGGGGTGTGACAGGAATGAGTGTGGGCATGGGAGGAGGGGAGATGGGGAGGAGAAGGGAGGGGGCGGGGGGAGGACGGGGGGCGGGAGGGCGGGAGGGGGGGGTGGGGTGGGGTACCTGTGGGGGGTCATGTTGGGCAGGGGAGCACTGACAGTGACTGATAGGGAATGATGGGCACAAGCTGGAGTGGGGATTGACTAAAGCAACGTCCCGGGGCTATCAGTTACCGGAGTGTCAGTGGTTTGAGCGCACGCACTCACACACACACTCACACACACTCGCACACGTACGCACGCGCGCGCGCTCGCCCTGACTGACAGGGGTGGATCAGCTGAGATATACAGTACAATTGCTCCCTGTTCCTCTGTTTTTTCAACAATAATTCATAAAGATGATAAAAGCCTGGGCAAGGCATAATTTACTGGCCCTACTCACAGCCAGGGGAAAGCAGCAGGCATCCCAAAAGTGCTGTCTGCTTGTGATATTTCATTTTAACGTTCAGAGCCATTCTCTGTGGCTGTGGTATCAACCTCAGCTTCTCATGTCTAAACGGCTGCAGTCTAATAGAATTAACCTTCACTGTCCAGCCTGACGCCCAGTCTCATCTGGAAATAACAATATGCTGCAAGTGTTTCAACCAATGTGTGTGTGTGTGTGTGCGTAAGTGTGTGTATGTCCGGGTGTGTATGTGTGTGTATGTCCGGGTGTGTATGTGTGTGTATGTCAGAGTGTGTATGTGTGCATCTGTCAGAGTGCGTATGTGTATGTCTGGGTATGTGAGAGAGAGTGTAGGTGTGCGTGTGTGTGAGTGTGTGTGTGAGGGTGTGCGGGAGCGGTGTCTGTCTCAGAGCCAGTGTGTGGGAGTCAGACAGCTGATGTGTTGAGAGCCAAGACAGAGTCTGATCTGTCCCAGCCGCAGAGGGTTAATCCTGCAGCAGGCCAGCAGGCCCACCTCAGGGGAACCCGCCTGGAGAACAGGTTAATAAAGGTCACCCCCCCCCCAAAAAAAAATAAACACTGTACAGAATGTTTCTTCATTCATCCCTCTTTTTAAAATCAACCCGCAATAAAACGGGGCCTGGGCGCAATTACCCCCCCGCTGCATCGGGGCATGAAATCAACCTGCTATGAGGCCCCCGCCCCCCCCCACCTTCTCGCTGAGGTCTGCTTATGATCGTCGCTTTTTACCCTTCCTCGCACTGTACCCCTCCCCCCTCTCTCCTCACGCACCCTCTACTGGGGTCTCCAGGAGCTGGGTCCTTCTCTGGGCTGCTCTATCGATCGCTCCAGAGGTGCAGAGCTAAGACCAAAAATAATTCCGAAAATGCAACTGTGTTTATTTTCGTCCACGGTGAGTTTTCGGGAGAAGCGCTCGTGCGGACAGAAGAGCATGAGTGAGGCTTGGTTTGATTTTCCTTCTATTTGTCGTACTGTAAAAATCAAATGTCTTTGTGTAAAATAAAAAAAAATGCTGCGAATGGTATAAAAACAGTGACCTGGGAGATCAGCTTAAATGATCCCAGATACAATGTCTGTTTTATCGGAGCTGCTGTTCCAGGTTTCCGGAGCGAGAGAGGATGAGTGATGGCTCTGGCCCAACATGTATAGAACATATGGAAAAGTCCAATAATTAATGTCCCAACATGAAGTAGGGCCAGTGGCAGGCGGAGGGATACACAGGGGACAACATGGGTACTCTGGTTTTGAGTGCCTGGACTATAAAACCAGATGAAGTCTTTTTCTGAATGTACTTCAGAGCTCTCTCGGCGAAGAGCACCTTCCACGCTGCCTCCGACACTCGCGTTGTCTGTCTAAAAGGTTGTTAAGGTCGCTCGCAGACGTAATTGTGATTAACCTTATTCACATTAAACTAGCAAAACGAATCAAGTTAAAGCTGTGGCTTTGGAGGGGGCCAGCTGCACTAAATGTGGAACTGATATGGAACTGGGGTTTTAATAAAGAGCATTCAGCTCCTAGGTTCGATGCTCCTGCTCTGCTAAATTGAATATCACAGCGATAAACAATTCATGATATATATTTTTTCAGAGCATCCGTCAGTCCAATTATATCAAATCTGAGTGAGATAGTGTGCATACAAAATATGTTTAAATGCCTCCGTTGTTATGACAGTAATTGCTGCAATGAAATTCAACCTGAGAAAAAGTCAATAGAAGACTATGAAAGATCAAATAGACTAGAATGTTGCATTCCCACGAAGCTGAAGATAAAGGCAGAATCGGATGTGTCGAACGGTATTGTTTTTTAAAATAAATTATATCTAAGATAAAAAATGATTTACGGCAACAAAAAAGGCCTTAATGTGCATTTGGGGAGAAAATAAGCGTTTGAATGGTTGTGATTTGCTGTAATGAGCTCCATTCATTAAACTTTAATTTAGCCAACTAATGTCAGAAAAACGAAATCAAAGCCAGGGCCTCTTCAAAGAGGTAGCTAATAGTGGAGGTTAGATGCTCAGGTTGTCAATTATGGGCTGGCATGCTGGCAGTGCAGACAATACCGCTATGGATTAAACACGTTAGCGCCATTATTTTTGGTTTGACTAGAATTATCTGGAAGGAAGAAAACAAGATACATTTGGATGTATGACGGATGAACTCACATCCAAACCACTGGGTGTGTGAAGTTGTGTGTGTGTGTGTGTGTGTGTGCACCCAACATCCCCCTTCCTCCCTTCCTCTGCACAGACGCCCCCACCCTGAAAGAGTTAGCCTCAAGTTCATCTGCCTGTGGGCTGGCTGCCCAGAATATTTCTAATGCCAGGATGATCTGGAGGAGTCTGAGGAGAGAATGAAGTGGAGCAGATGTGAGAGGGGCACTTGGGCAGCGTCCTCAGCCCTCTCCATCTCTCCCTCCATCTCTCCCTCCGTCTCTGCCTCCATCTCTCCCTCCATCTCTCTCCATGTCTCTCTATCTTTCTCTCTGGCTCTCTCTCCATCTCTCTCACTTCCTGTGTGACTGTTTCTTTGTCTCTGGTTCGCTCTCTCTTTGTAAACACGCAAGTGGCATTGTTGCCCTGACAGAAGCCCCCCCCCCTCCTTATCTTAGCAGCCTCTAAGAACTGGATAATGCCATTTCACACCATCTGTCCACCGACTTCATTAAAGATACATGAATGGGCTATCTTATGAGGAACAGGTGCTATTGTTTGTCCCTGAAGACTCAGCACTAAGGATCTGACTTGGAATACTTGAGGAAGAGCATCTGTAGTGATCAGTCAGACAGGGACTTGGCTGCAGATCGGCTCTCTCTCTGGAACACACACTGACAGAGGTTTCCACAGGGGGAGGGGAGGGGAGGAGGGAGGGAGGGGGAGATCGGAAGAGAGGAGAGGGGAGGGCGGGGGCAAGAGAAAGGAGACGGAAAGAAAGAGGAGAAAGGGAGAGAGTTTGGGGAAAGAAGAGTCGCTTGGGTTCGGGGGAACGTCTGATGCAATGCCGGCATCATTAATTCAGGAAAGCCATCTCAGGCCAGTACAGTCTGTTTTCCCCTGTAAGGACACTGCGTCGTATAAAAAAAGTCACATATTGTGCGATGATACACATATTGTATCAGAATAGTAATGTTGTGATCACTGCTTAAGTTGAATCAATGACTTCTGGGGAAGTGAGGACTTGGACTCCTGGGCTAGTACAGAGCTGTCGCTAATCTAGAAGTCAGGTCAGAGCTTTCAGAGGCCGGGGCTGGGGCCAGCGAGAGGCTGGGGCCAGGGGGAGGCTGGGGCCAGGGCTGGGGGACATGACATGACAAACATACACTTGTGAAAATGTCCCCACATAGCCGTTAACATGTTAACATTGCTAGTACAGATCGAGACGTGCAAGCCATTACTGGACTCAACACAGCACACCCATGTTCCTCACAGTCTGTAAAAACAATTACACTCCAAGCACACGCACACACAGACGTACACCCACAAGCAGATCCACACACACCCCCACACACACCCCCTCACACACCCCGCGGCTCTGTAGGTGACCGAGCCTGTTCCTCAAATGCAGAACAGTAGGAGCTGTTTAAACATGTTCAGATTCCCACAATGTTCTTGAGACAAACAGTTGGGGAAAAAAAGAAACATCTGCTTTTTTTCCTCTCCTTTTCCTGTTTTAAATGTTTTAAAGTTGTTGTAAGGCACAGTAGAAATCTCAGGTGTCATAGCCTGCATTCTGCCTGCTACTAATACCTGTCAACAGTGTGTGTATGCGTGGGTAACTTTTCCTGTATTTATTCATCGTTTTAATGATATTTAGCTACAGTTAATAAATAACAGGGCACATGTAGTTGACATTTCGATGGTCGGATGAGTCTATGATAAAATAAAATAAACGCACGCAAGATAAGTTCGCAAGACGGATAATAACGTGAAAATCCAGCGGGGGAATTTCTCCATGCACCACGTCGATAACAAATTGCTTAAAGGTGTTTCTTTTTACACCTAAACTATTTCTGCCAGCAGTTCAACAGCTCCTGGAAGAGGGAGAGAAAAAAAAGATAGAAAATAAAATCAAAAACCTTCCTTTTCACATCTTCCAGAGGAGATGGAGCAGAAATTGGGGTGATATAATTTCACCCAGGGAGGACGATCTCCAGCTGTTACTGTAAGTACTGATAGTTCACACTTCGCCCCCACCCCCAGCCCCCCAGCCCCCCAGCCCCCCAGCCCCCCAGCCCCCCAGCCCCCCAGCTCCCCCCTCCCCGCCTGCTCTCTGCCGACATGCACAGCACACGCCTGCGCCGCGCTCACCTCAGGATGCCCATCTGAAGGGACACGGCCATCCGAAGGAGCCTGCCAGACTCACTGGGTCTCGGTGTGGGCACAGACACCCATCGCATCGCGGGAGGACTGTGTGTGTGCGTGTGGAGCGTGTCTGTGTGTGTGTGCACAGACGAGACCAGTGGCCTGGCCAAACGCTTTTCTGGAGCCTAACCAGCAGGAAAATCACTGAATGGAAGGACTTGTGGGCTCCAGTCTGTCCATGTGCTCCTCTGTTCTGGAGAGGTCAATTCATAAAACAATCTGAGGGTTCCTTTTCCACACATTACTCCCACATCACAGGTCATTTATCAGCTAACCACACTTCTCTACTGTGTGTGCAGAGCTGGTTTAAGCCCAAATCCCTCGCTACACACACACACACACACACACACACACACACACACACACACACACACACACACACACACACACACACACCCATGCAGGCTAGTGTTCCTGTTAGCAGAGTCCTGCTCTGTTGTGTTGCCTGGCTGTGTTTGGTCTGCGATGGTAATCGGGCGTGTGGATCGATAGATCTGAGGGGGAACTTTGATCCCTCTGACTCCTGCCTGGAATTAAGGCCAGACCTCGGCCTCCCTGCAGCCCCCACCCCGCCCTCCCCCCCCCCCCCCCAGCCACCCACACTGAAGCCCATTGTTCCCCCCCTGACCTGGACATGAGCGCGCTGAAACAAGAGGCCGATCCCCTAAACACAGCTACAGGTCACTGACAAAGGGTCCTTGTCCTGGCCGTGGCTCTGACCCCTCTACCCCCCCCCCCCCCGCCTCCTCCCTTCACCAGGCCTCCTAAATAACCAGCAGGTAAAAGAGTAACATCTGTAACCAAAGGACCGCTCCCCCATTCTCCCAGCTCAAGAGATGCTTGAGCAAAGGGCCTGACACAGGTCTAATAAAGCTGGGTTACCTGAACCAGGCCTGGGCCAGCAGGGCTGGGGCATATGGGCGGCTCCACAGCAGCACTGTGTGCTGGGGAGCGCTGGGCAGGCCAAGCCCAGGGAGACACGCAAGGGGAAACCAGAAACTAGGGTGAGGCTGCCTGGTCCATGTGGCCCAAGAACCAATAGATGACTTCTTGTTACACTAATTTCTTACACAGTAAAACAAGCTCTCTTGGATGAGTGCCATTCCAATATGTCTATATTAAGTCTGCTGCTGTTAAAAAGCAGGCCACCGCACCTCCCTCCCCCCTCTCCTCTCCCCTCCTTCTCTCCCTTCCTCCCTCCTGCCTGACTTCACAGCCCCCACACACTAAGGAAGGGTTCGTGAGCCACACCATTCATACGAACAGACAAGAAATGTGTCACTGTTAAAGGAGAGAAACCGAAAGATATAAGTGTAGCAATAAAGAAAATTGGAGCGACGCTATCAAAATGGTATGCAATGTTATCAAATCGTGTTAGATATCATTGGATCTCATTTATGATGTGGAAAACCCAACAGTGCTTGTCCCCTGAGAATGAATCTGAAATGTGATCAATGTAGATTCAAGTGAAACTGTGTACTTAAGGAAAATGGTTGCAGAGCCTCATGTCATTTAGGTTTGTAATTATTTCTGGTAATTGGATTTGTATTGAATATCCGATTCAGAAGATGGGCCTTAGGCTCTGTTCTGGTTAAAGCTTTTTGAGTCCATGTTAAGTACGTACGTATATGTTTCACGTACGTCTGCCTGTCTCTCTCTGACTGCGTCTCCACAAAACACACACACACGCGCGCCCACACACACCTTTTTCTCTCTCCATTTCTCACCCTATTGAATATGACGTTTACACTATCCAATCCAATGAATGAAATTATGCCAATTTTAAGTTACATTTAAATTTAAAAAAACGAGTTTAAGAAGAAATACATAAAGCGCATCGATCATTT
Source organism: Neosalanx taihuensis (assembly GCA_030340665.1). NCBI lineage: Eukaryota > Metazoa > Chordata > Actinopteri > Osmeriformes > Salangidae > Neosalanx > Neosalanx taihuensis. Next base: position 12,503,112 of record CM059295.1, read on the forward strand.
CAAACACCAAAAGAAACCGGTTTGTCCAGTTGGCATGGTGCAGCATTAGAGTCGTAGAGGTTTGTGGGTAAACTGCCTGAGTCCATGGGGGCTCCTTCAGACAGCGTGTGTGACGAGTGGCAGTAGTAGGAGGACAGACATAAACAGACCTACAGCTGGATGTGGGGCCGGCATCATTATCCCACACAGCGGCTCTGCTCTCTGGGAATGGGAAGAAGCTTTCTGCCCTGGTTGCAGGGGGGCCAGCGTGGCTCTAAAGCACGTTGGACACGGTCTGGTTCAGATAGGCGGTCATGAACAGGGAGGGGAGGGAGCGATGGATGCAGTCAAATACACACACTCACAAGTCTATGGTTATGTGAGCTGCTTCCAGACATATAGATGAGCTGTGTAAATATCCATTAACAGGCCTGAGGATGACGCTATGTTGAGGTGAACATGGCATATTTGGGTTACTATATTTTTTGCTGTAGCGCAATTATGTCATCATTGCAAATACAGTCTGTGCAAGAGAATAATGGTATTTCAATTTTTTTTTCAATGAATTATTTAATTCAAGTCAAATCAATTTGAATCCAGACAAAATCACTGATTCAATTACGCTGCGACAATGGTACCTTCCCACGGGAGGGGATTTCAGAGAAGTTACAGAGAGAATGCAGTGTGTCTCTATTGTGGACCACCCCTAATCTAATAATGGTATCGTCCCACATCCAGGTTGTGTGGGCCTCCCTGGGCAGGCTGGAGGAAGCACCCCCCCAGCCTCTCCCTGCCCTGGCCTCAGAGGCCGAGGCTCTGTCTTCCCCGCTCCCTCCCTCCCCCCCCTCCCTCCCCCAGCAGCTGGGGCCACAGGAGAACAACAGAGAACGGTCTGTTGTCTGCCAGAAAAGCCTGATTGTTTCCGAGGGGCCACTTTATTACAGGCACATGAGTGTGTGGGGACTTTAAGACACGCTCAAATGTCATGGGCGCACCCCCCCACCCCCCGCTTCACCCCCCACCCCCCGCTTCACCCCCCCACCCCCCGCTTCACCCCCCCACCCCCCGCTTCACCCCCCACCCCCCGCTTCACCCCCCCACCCCCCGCTTCACCCCCCACCCCCCGCTTCACCCCCCCACCCCCCGCTTCACCCCCCCACCCCCCGCTTCACCCCCCACCCCCCCCAAAAAAGGCAGAAAAAAAAATATTCTATGTACTTTATTCTGCGTCGTCTACGTAAAAAAAAAAAAAAGAATGGCGAGACAGAACACTCCATTCATTGTGTTCGGTGGGGGCCTGCCTGCACTCTCCTCCGCGCCCAAACAAAAAAGACTCTTTTTTTTTTTCTCGCGGCGGCCATGGGCTGAATGCTTTGCTTTGCCACCCCGGCCCTAAGAAAACACGGGCCCCCTTTCTACCCTGCCGGCTGGCTGCGCACACTAGGCCCCATTAATGCAGGGGCCTTCTCCCTGTGAGAGATCCCACTGCCGAGGCTTCGGCTCTGCGCAGCCAACTCAAAGACAAAACAGTTTGCTCAACATTAGCAGGGAAAACACAGGCGGTGCAGAGCGAGAGCGGAAAACTAAGTCAACATCACAGTGGATGATGTGTTCTCCCTCGACTGATATTTTCCTTTTGGAGCGTCGGGATACAATGAGGGCTAAGTATGGAGGCCGGCGCCTTCATCCAGGGACGGACTGTGGTGGGCAGGAGGAGGGGAAAAAAACAAACACGAAAAAAAACAGGTGTTTCGTAATGATATTCACAATAAATAGAGAACAGCTTACGTACCTTAACTACTGCTTAGTCACACGTTGGTATCGGTTATCGTGCCGGTGAAATAACTCTTGTACAGCTGATTTAGTTGATTTGCCACTATTATTTGATCACAAAGCTCCCCTCTGATGAGGCGCTCTAGATCTCGTGTTGATTACGGTTCTCACTCGCTGTTACAGAGGCTGCGGCTTTGGCGGCATAAATTACCCAGCAGTCCCTGAGCTTGTTTAGAAAAGCCCTCAGGTGTCTCATTTAAGGCGCACACTCAGGTGTGACTTCGCACGTTGCAACTGTTCATGTGACAGCCTTTGTCAAGACGCTGCTTGTTCATTACCGGAGCTTAAACTGCCGAGGTGTGCCAACGCAAAGGCAGGATCCTGCCCTGCTGCTAATTACAGTGAGCCACGGAGATGTTGTGTAATTAACATTAATAATGAATCTGTGTTTGTCTACATGCACAAGCCGGCGACAAAGACTCGGAGACTCTCGACATATGTTCCTCACAAGCGTTTGTCTGTTCGGAGTCTGTGTGTGTGTGTGTGTGCGTGCAGGCGTGTGCCCGAGCGAGACAGGAGGGGCGCACGCGTGTGCGTTTGTTTGGATTTCAACACGCGTGTTTGACCCCCGTACAGCGTCGGAGCGGTGAAGTGGCGATGTGTCATTCAGCACAACCCTCTCCTCTTTTCTTACCCAAAAAAAAAGGAACACATCCCACATCCAAAAGTCAATACTGCAGCCCTTCCACAGCCTGTCTCTGTGTGTGTATCCTCCCACAAGCCCGCTGGACATGTAAACTAGACGCCTGCTGTATTTTCACCAGGACAGGAAAAAAAGAAATCTCCTTCAACTGTGCCCTCAAGAGATCATCTGACAAAAACCTACAGAGTGAATTGGCCCGGCCAGCCTCGCCTGTTTATATTCCTGATGTGTGAATTTGTTTTAGCAGGCCAGAGACATCACACTGCCAGCCCTTCATCCACTTAGCTTAATTTCCAAACCATCGCAGCTATCGCCGAGGTTGTATCTATTAAGGCCTTTTTGTGCATCATTAAGTCTTAACAGGCTCGATAGCTTTATTGTTCCGAATGCACACGACTTTATTTTACGTCAGCATTTCTTCTGCTTCCTGACAAGAAGTCACATTTCATAACTAATTAAATTGATCCCTCTCTCCCCACCAACAGAGGCCACTAAATGGAATTATTTGTATCCAAGTGTCAATATATTAAATCACAGGGGCTAATGAGTCGGGTCACTGCTTTCTTTTATCTTCAGTGTCGCGTGTGCACATCTTCATCAGCTAACAGTCTCCTTAAATGGAGGATGAGGCGCGCTGGGCCATGACTCCCTGGGTTACAGCCAAGCCCCGCTTAGAGAGGCTGCTATCTGCTGAAGGGCCCGGCAGTGGGTGAACCTCTCCTCGCAGGATAATACGACGCACTTCAAACACGGGAGACAGAGAGAGACAGAGAGAGGAACAGAGAGAGAGACAGAGAGAGAGACAGAGAGAGACAGAGAGAGGAACAGAGAGAGAGACAGAGAGAGACAGCGAGAGAGAGAGAGAGAGAGAGAGAGAGAGACAGAGAGAGAGAGACAGAGAGAGAGACAGAAAGAGACAGAGAGAGAGAGAGAGACAGTGAAAGATACACAGAGAGAGAGAGAGAGAGAGACAGAGAGAGACAGAGAAAGAGACAGAGAGAGAGAGAGACAGAGAGAGTTGAAAAGGAAGAGGGAGATAAAGCAGGTGGGGGGAGACGAGGAGAGAGAAGAGGGGAGTAAGAGAGAGAGAGAGAGTGTGAGACAGTGTGCGTTTGTGAGAGAGAGATAGAGAGACAGAGAGAGAGAAAACCAACCATCTATTGGTTCCTCTCCTGTTATTATCATACTAACAGTTCAACTCTCACCCTGCTAATTGGGAACTTACACATTCTCTTTAACAATATCTATTTCTGTGTGTTTTGCCAATGCATTAATAAGACCTCCAAGGAGATCATTTGCGTTCTAGAAAACAACAGAGGCTTCTGAGAGACACAAATGAGGACCATTATCTTTCTCCAATTACACCAAGCGGCCGTGTTGTTCCTCTAAAGTTCACGTTTAATTATTCACCATTATGTGGTAGTTGTGTGCTTTGTCCCACTAGAACATTAACCAAATAAAACGTTGGATTCAATTACGGCTCATTGGATCACAAGGGCAAAGCGCATTGTACGCAGCGAACTGCGCCAGTTAGACCATGCTATTAAATAACTGGCTCGTGTCACATGGTGCTTAGATAGCGTAAAAGATAAGGGATATGGTACGATAGCTTACATCATCAAAACCACAGCAGGAAGCATAATGGCACACACTGGTACCATATAAACAATCAGATTGGACAAACCATAAGCTGATGACACAATGCTGACATCGCTCTGAAGCGAGAATAGTCTGTTCCAGGTAAGGCCAGGGGAGGGAGATACCACAGAGCAGGGAGATGCTGTCCATGTCAGTCACACCACCAGTCCAAGCCCATAAACGTGAGAGGAGTAGCTGCTACCGGTTAAAACTTTATCCAGCCCCCCCACCCCACCCCACCCCACCCCCCCGGGGCCCCTCCTCGTAATGGGGGGCCAGGGGTGGGGTTGTCTCGTTAGGCCTGGGGGACTCGCTGAACATATGAAAGGAATCAGGACCTCGTTTAGCCAGGCCACGTGCCTGAACCCTACCCCCGGTCTTCCCGCATGTCCGTCTGCCTGCCCGCCCCGTCTGGCTGTCTGTCTGCGCTGGTCCACCCGTCAGTCTGCCTGCCCGCCCCGTCTGGCTGTCTGTCTGCGCTGGTCCACCCGTCAGTCTGCCTGCCCGCCCCGTCTGGCTGTCTGTCTGCGCTGGTCCACCCGTCAGTCTGCCTGCCCGCCCCGTCTGGCTGTCTGTCTGTGCTGGTCCACCCGTCAGTCTGCCTGCCCGCCCCGTCTGGCTGTCTGTCTGCGCTGGTCCACCCGTCAGTCTGTCCACCCGTCCGTCCTCGAGCTAACGTTCCAACGCTGTGTTTAGTCTGCATAAAGGGAGCGTGCTGTAAAGCGACACCGCGCTGTGGAGGTGGCTAGCCGGCCAGCCCTTGCGTAATTAAATTGTATCTTTAATCTGGGAAATGTCTGCTACTGTTATCATTTAACCCTTGGTAGTCCCCTGCTGGTCTCCTACACCATTTCAAACCACATGTGAGGAAGCCTTGGCCACTTTGAAGTATGTTCTGACAACGAGACCCTGGCCTTTGCCGCTCTAATGAAGGAGACAGCCCCTCTATCAAGATGAAGAGGATTACGCAGACATGCTCTGTCCCTTAGGAGGAAGTACAACAAGGGACACATTCGTTCACATCCGTTTTTTTTTTTTTGTGTAAAGTATTGAATTCGATTTTCTTTGGTCCATTCATCCTGCATCTTGAATAACCCAAGGGATCTGTCTATACACTGTAACTTTGAGGTGACAATAAACACCATCTACTATACAGGAGTTACCTTTCAAAGAAGAATCCAGGAACCAAACTGAATAGAGGTGACTAGAGGGTGACTAAAGGCAAAAAGATAAAGCAGTGGTGATGATAGGAGGTGAGGAGGTGGCAGGAGGAGGTGAGGAGGGGAGGTGAAGGGAGGAGGTGAGGAGGTGAGGAGGTGAGGTGACGGGAGGAGGTGAGGAAGGGGAGGAGGTGAGAAGGTGAGGAGGTGAGGAGGTGAGGAGGGGAGGTGAGGAGGTGATGGGAGGAGGTGAGGTGACAGGAGGAGGTGAGGCGAAGGGAGGAGAGGTGGAGGGGGGGTGAAGGGTGGAGCTTCATGTCGTCATGCTTCACATACAGCCCAACAATGCGAGCTCAGAGTTGTTATTCCAGCTGAAACTAATAAAGCAGGTCTTGTTGGTGCAGGAGGAACTGAGAGGACACATTTAAATGGGCCCAACAGAACCTTTCTGATTAAAAGAATCCCAGTGTTTCATCAGACGAGCTCCTTTCTCTAACCCTGGCTGTGAAGATAAAGTTCAGCCTGACCTTTCAGGCAATATTTATTCTCTTGATGTGCGTCTGCCTCTGTGTGTGTGTGTGTGTGTGTGTGTGTGTTCGCGCCTCCTGTACCTAAAAAAATTCATTATCTGAGGCTCTGAGTGAGCGTGTTCTCATCAGTGTGTTTCTGTACACGCTTGTGTATGTGTGTTCTGCAATGTGCGCGTGTGTGTGTGTCGCCTCGTCTCCCACCGTACCAGCCCCACCTTGGAGGAATTCATGGAGCGGTGCCATCCCAACGAACGCCACGTACGTCGGCCTCGGAAGCCTCTAGAGAGACAAGGAATTTCCACCTGGCCTGGATCTGGGTTGGAGCCCTCACGAGTGGTGTGTGTGTGTGTGTGTGTGTGTGTGTGTGTGTGTGTGTGTGTGTGTGTGTGCCTGTGTGTGTGTGTGTGGGTGTGGGTGTGTGAGAGAGAGAGCTCTGGGATGACAGGCGGGTAACAGACAGCACTGTTTCTGGAACGCTCTGCTCTTCATCACAGCCTCGCAAACCTCTCTGACCCCTTCAAATCACCCCCCACCCCCCCGCCCCCACCCCTCAGCCTCTGTCATGTACTGCACTCCCCAGGGGCCAGGGGCAGATCAAGAGACTAGCCCAAATGAGCAGCATCACTCTGGGAAACTGGGGTTGAGAGGTCCCCTGGATGTGAACCTGCCATGGGACTAACCTATAATTCAAATGTTGCTCATGGAATTCTTCAAATCCACGGGATGACACGTCCAGTGAACACAGCTTTCCCACCATTAAATAAACTTGTTTTATTGGCTGCTGCTCATGCTGGTATTATAAGCTTGTCTGTCTTCAAATGTGGTATAATTAGAACAGGGTTATGAAAGAGCTGGCCTCGACCTTAAGGCTTGGATAAAGGCAGGGAGAGGTTTCGTACAAGACTCAGAAGGGAGTTCTGTTGGCTCGCTCTGGCCGTCGAACGATTTTGATTGGAACAAAGCCTCCTGGCTCTGATTTGTTGTTGTGGGAGAAAAGTGGGAGTGATTGTTTAGCGAGCCAATCAATGAGCCTGATTCATGCAGAGGCTTAGCAAACAGACAGATCACAGCTCTGCTTATCGTCTAGTTCTGTCTGTGTGATAAGAGACAACGGTCTCATTCAGACTGATGAAACGAACGCCGATCCGATCGAATTCAAAGTTTGCATTTAATTGTCAAAAGCCTGTCGGGAAATCCATAATGGTGTTTATCTGTTTATACTCGATTCTTAGTAATCCGTGTCAGTGGACTGAATTAGTGGCTGTATGAAGCTCAACAACAAACGCTCGCCTAAAGGAACACAAAAAGTGAGGGGAAAAACACTGGTCCTTGAGCGTTTGTCTGATAAGGCTGTGACGTTGTAATGAAAACATCTGCTATCTTAAAACAAGTGACATTGTAATCCCCAAGGACAAAGACTCAATCTCTCACCCCCTTCTTAGCAGGCAAGTAAAAAGGATGAAAAGATAGAAGGCTATTCAGAAGGCTATTCACAACCGTTTCAATCGGTTTGCCTTGTTCCAAACCTTTCTACGTACTCTCCTCCCTCGCCTCTCTCGCTCCCCGCCCTCCCTCCCTCTTTCCATCCTTCTCTCCACCGCTCCCTCGCTAACGCACAGTGCAACCTTTCCTCCTGCGTTTCAGTCCCTCCCTCCCTCCCTCCCTCCCTCCCTCCCTCCCTCCCTCCCTCCCTGCCTCTTACCGATTCCAGTCCTCCACACCTCTTCCCATCCCTCCCTCCTTCGTCGACCAGCCCTAACAGTACACCCAGTCATGTAGCGGGGGGTGTCGGCTTACAGCGTGGCTGTTTTTATTTGGACCGAGCTAGGCCAGTTCACAGGAACACCAACAGGTCAGTTACATCATCAATATGAGGCCTCAGTCCCCGCGTCCCCGTCCCAAGGCCGCCAGTCCTTTGATGGCCAGAGGATGGCCTGTAAAGCCTACTGTTCTCCAGACCCACAGGAGGGTAACCCGATACGCCACCGCTGTTTTATCCTGGGGCTGACAGTCTGCGACACGCAGGCTGGAAGCTCGTTTAGAGGACTAATTAAGGCAAAGCTGCTGCGTTAGGAGGACGGGGGCACCTTTAAAGAGCTGGCGGGCGGGCGGTGAAAAGCAGAGGGAGGAATGAGGCGGTTCGCTCCCTACGCCGGCCACGCTGCATCTCCCCCCCCACCCCCCTCCTCCTCCTCCCTCCTCTCGTCCCTTCATCCCCCGTCGCACCGTTTTTTTTACGATCGGGTCAGCGTGCTGGTGGATGGGGCTGGGGGGGGGGGGATGTTGAAAGCAGGTCGCGGGAGAAGACGATGTCATGAAATAAGCATTAAAGAACTTCTTGGATCCAACCGATTCGAAGTTGCCTCATGAGACGAGGACACTTTCTCCACGTACCATCTCCCTCTTGTTTTGGGCGCTCGTCGGGTAGAATTAACTACCGGCGGAAAGTGACAGCCTCTCCAAGTGGAAAGGCGGGTGGGGGGTGGCGCTGTAGAGCGCGTGCGTGCTGAGGCAGGAGTAAAGAGTCCTCGACGGTTAGAGGACACTCGGCCCTGCGGTCAGTGCTGCAGAGAGTGGTGTGATGCACTGGCTCCGTTTTAAAGAGCCGTTCTGGAGTGTTCTGGAGGGTTCTCCCCCCCCCCCCCCCCCCCCCACCCCAGACAGCACTAGCAGATCTCCCTGGACACTCCAGAAGGATCACATGACGGAGGGCCCTTTCTCTTGAGAATTGCACTTGAAACTTCTCCTCTTTTTTTCGGACGGCCTGGAGCTAAATCCTGTTGTTGTGGCTAATTCCGTAACAAATCCAAGGAGTTTGCTTTGCCCGCGCACATCATAGGGATTGACGGGAGAGTCTGAGAGAGGGGAGGAGAGGGGGGGTGTAACCCTAATCGTTCTACAGGGACCCCTACAAAGCATGGACAGGACAGGAAACAGAGACACAGCCTCAGAATGGAGACGGATTGTTTTCCCATCTCAGGTCCAGTTGATTTCAAATCAACAAAACGAAAGCGCTCGGATAGTGAGCGTAGCACGGGTTTGGGCTAAATTCTCGATGTGTGTCTTCCTACTTTGGAATAATCTCCTCCTCCTCTTGATGTGAATGTCGATGGAGGCAGTGAGCGAGCAGGAGGGCTCGTTAGACCAGGGTGCGGGGTGGGGCTGTGGTGGAGGGGGGGGGGGGGGGGGCAGGACGCAGGGAGAGGTGGTGGATGGGGGGGGGCGGTGGTTAGACTGCTGCTGGCACCCAGCCACACCCCGCACCCCAGCCTTGGCTTCCCACAGACGGTTTGGACAACGACCTTGACGACAATCTCTCGGCCGACCAACCCAGCTCTGCTCTGCCCGGTGCAGCTTATGTACCCAGCACAGCATGGGTGGTCCTCACCCCCCCACACACACACACAGAGCCACACACACAAACACACAGATAGACACACACACCTTAAACACTACCTACACACTCTTCCTCCATTCAATTGTCTACAACTCCCTCTGTTTTCCCCTTCTGTCTTTGCAAATGCGCCATGTTTGTTTACGGCGCCCTTGTTAAAAAATGGTTCTTCAGTTGTGTGAATACTTCCTCTCCCTCCTCCTCTGTTTACATGCTCCCCCTGCTCCATCATTACTTAGAAAAGTACACAGTCCACTTTATCCAAATGAGATGCCCACTGCACAACACACACGCGTGCAAAGGAAGCACTCCGATGAAACCTCGATTGCCGAGCAAGACACCGATCTCCTCTTAGCACGCTTTTAAAACATGCGCAACGCAGAGTCATGCGTCCGAACACGATGAACCTTTCGCAAATGATCTTCCTAGGGGAATGAGGTGAGTCCTAATGTGGCCTCGCTAACACCTTTAGCCTGTTCTCGGTTAGCAGCTCTGCCTCGTATGAAGCTAGCCTGGGACGGCTTCTGATTTCAGAGGCATTTACCCGCCTCTTTCATGTCCCACACCTCCTGACGCTCCTCCGCTCCGCTAAGCTTCATTAGCTGTTGTTACTTTGGCTTTTCTCTCCCTGTCTTTGTTAATTAGGACGTGCTAATTATTCTCCTCCATCTCCACCCCTCCCCGTTACGAAAAAGAAAAGTCAATTAGAATGTGACGCGAGTGACGAGTGTAACAGAGAGTGACAGCAGAAGAGAGAGACACTGTGCCGGGGAATAATTTAAAGGCGAGATCATGAGAACCGACAGGAAGCATGTCTGTCTCTGTCTCTAAAGTCTGGGCATTATGTCTGTAATTAAGCCTCAGATCTTAAAGGGGGGGGGGAGTGTGAGAGAGAGAGAGATTCTGAGAGAAAGAGAGAGATATTCTGAGAGAGAGAGCAAGGGTGAGAGCGAGATAGATTCTGAGAGAGACCGCAACAAGCTGGGGGAGTGAGGGGGAGACGGTAAGAGGGGGGAGAGAGGCAGGAGAACATGGAAGGTGTCTGACCTGAATCTGCTGCTGGAGGAGGTTGATCTTGTGCTGCTGCTGCAGCAGCTGCTGCTGTTGTCTAGCGATCTGAGGAAACACACACACGCACGCACACACACACACGTTGTAAATATGATCATCGCCGATACGTGACATTTACAGTCTGACCAACCGGAGGCTCGAGCCCCAGAGTTAAGCACCCGGGCCATAAACAAATACATCAGTCCCGTGAGATGTTGACGCACGGTTGTGACAGGGAATAACTTCAGACGCTATCTGCAGACGGACCCTGACCCCGTGCAGCCCTTCCCAGCACATCACCAGCAGGCTTCAGGGACTGTCAGACCCCATGTACAGTACAGAGAGCTGGGGGACACAGGAACGGCCGGGGGGGGGGGGGTTGGTTTCCTGCATGCCTGGCCAGAAGGCCTGTGATTTGTTGTCCGAGACAAGGCAGTCAGTCAGGAAGATTGACATGTTTACAGTGGCGATAACCGGTGCAGGCTGGGTAGTCTGGGGAGGAGGAGGGGGGGGGGGGGGAGGGTAGGACCCTCTGCGCTGAGTGGCGGGGCGGCCAGAGCGCCCCCACCCCACCCCCCCCTCCCCCTACACACACACCACCCCCCCCTCTCAATCTCTCGGAGCGGCCCCTGGCCCCTAACTACATGCTCGCTTCATTGAGCATGACAACCTAGTTTTAAGTGTCATTTAATTTTCATTTTCAAATATAATTACAAAGTGTTCACTGTAAGATATCACTCGTCTGCAAATGTGTCAGGATTAATTTGCGCTGGCTGCTTCACGAGTGTCAACAGTTAATTACTGTGTCGTGTCTGGATGGCTAAATGACATTCTGACTGCGGGCAGCCTCCTCAAATGACTCCTCTCTGTATCCGTCTCCTTTCTTCTCTGTCAGGAGATAGGATCTCTCTGCTGCATGATGGCAAAACACGGGTGTATCACGTAACACCGTCCCCCCCATTAAAACAACACCAAAGATCTGGCACATTCACACAATTTATCGGCGGTTTTCCATAAGCGGGGGAAGATGTCCGACTCTCTAACTGAATAGCCGGGTAGGACGTGGTTAAATGAGTGTGTTCCGATGATGGCTGGTTCTGTGACTTAGCACCTGTGCGTTTAGCGTGCGCAGGGCAGGAAGGGGTGCAGCACGAGGAGAAGCTGATGTCAGTCGTTAAGGCTTTGCTTTAGAAAGACTGGCTGGCTGGTTGGCTTGTTGGCTGGCAGACTGGGTGGCTGGTTTGTTGGCTGGCTGGCTGGCTAGTTGGCTGACCGGTTTGTTGGCTGGCTAGCTGGTTTGTTGGCTGGCTGGCTGGTTTGTTGGCTGGCTGGCTAGTTGGCTGGCTGGTTTGTTGGTTGGTTTGTTGGCTGGCTGGCTAGCTGGTTTGTTGGCTGGCTGGCTAGTTGGCTGGCTGGTTTGTTGGTTGGTTGGTTTGTTGGCTGGCTGGTTTGTTGGCTGGCTGGGTGTCTGGCTGGTTTGTTGGCTGGCTGGGTGTCTGGCTGGCTGGTTTGTTGGCTGGCTGGGTGTCTGGCTGGCTAGCTGGTTTGTTGGCTGGCTGGCTGGCTAGTTGGCTGGCTGGTTTGTTGGTTGGTTTGTTGGCTGGCTGGCTGGTTTGTTGTCTGGCTGGGTGTCTGGCTGGCTGGCTGGTTTGTTGGCTGGCTGGGTGTCTGGCTGGCTAGCTGGTTTGTTGGCTGGCTGGCTAGCTGGTTTGTTGGCTGGCTGGCTAGTTGGCTGGCTGGTTTGTGGGTTGGTTTGTTGGCTGGCTGGGTGTCTGGCTGGCTAGCTGGTTTGTTAGCTGGCTGGCTGGGTGTCTGACTGCTGCTGATGAAAGCGTCACATGGTGGACAGACCTTCTTCTCAGTACCTCAGAGACATTAACACACTTCATGGGCTGTGCTAATTTGCTGATTTGTACAATATGCCTCATTGGCCTGATTTGTGCAGCAAATCTAACGCTGGGATTGTTCTAATAGGAGTCCATTTAAAAGATCTAGGGGACGTCCATGTTTAATACCACGTTTAATTCACACATCCACTCAGATTTGTTAGCACAAGTCCTAATAACCTTTTTTCTCAACACACAGCATAAATGTGGGCAAGAGAGCACGACCGCACCAAAATGAAATAGACAAGCTAATATAAAATAAAGCATCTTTTAGATCCAATATTATTTCAAATTCCTACTCAGTGATAACCTTTTACTGGCATCTCTTTGCAATAAAGCTTCTTGATGAACCAGTGGACGGCCACATGAAGGGTTAGATGATACGATAAGAGTAATTATGTAAACACAGTCGTAGGTAACATACACGACTGAGATACAGAGAGAGGATAGATACACAGAGAGAGGGAGAGAGGGAGGGGGGAGAGAGAGAGAGGGAGAGAGAGAGGGAGAGAGGGAGGGAGAGAGAGAGATGGAGAGACAGAGAGACAGGGAGAGAGAGAGAGAGAGAGATGGAGAGATAGACAAAGAGAGAGAGGGAGAGAGATGGAGAGAGAGACAGAGAGAGAGAGAGACAGAGAGACAGAGAGACAGCGGGGGGAGAGAGACAGCGGGGGGAGAGACAGGGAGACATCCTGGGGAAGAGGGTGAGATCTTCCGACCAGGAGAGACAGCGAAAGGTGCGGCGTGCGTGGGGGCGGGAGGGCGGGTGGGCGGGGTACCTGCTCCTGCTGCTGGCGGGCCAGCTCCATCTGCTGCCTCTGCTTCTCCATCTGAGAGGCAGCCAGCTTCTTCTGCTCCTCGTGGGCTGCCAGGAGCTGCTCCCTCAGGCTGATCAGCTGGCTGATCATGGTGCTAAGCTGGTGCTCCTTCTCTGCCAGGCTCTCTGGGGTGCCTGGGGAGAGAGACAGTGAGGGAGAGAGGGAGAGAGACAGAGAGGGAGGGAGAGAGGGAGAGAGGTTAGGTTAGCAAGAATCAGATGACAATTTTCCACCCACAATGGCACTGTGCTTTCCTTCCACCTGGCCACACAGGGGGACAGTCAAGCCAAGCACCGTCTCCCAGCCTTCGTAAGCGCGTGAAGGTCACCAGCGTTCGCGACTCGTGTGCGCGAGAGCAGAAGCTCATTGCACAGTGGGAGGACAGGCAGACGACGGCAAGAAGGAGACGCGATTGTTCCAGGAGGCGCGGGGCGTCTCCGTCCACGCTTTGTCCGTTTCACAGTAGGTCAAGCGGGCCGCGACAGAGACGCATTGACCCTTTGTCTGGCTCAGCGCTCCGGTCCTCTTTCACCGGGAGAAAGGAGCGAGCTACGCCCACGTGTGTACATCCAAAGAGGCTTGTGTGTGTGAGCACGTGGACAAACACCTTTTCTAAACACTGGGTCACCTCAGAGGAATGGGTTGGGGGAGAGATGCTGCAGGTCCTGCAAGACTGCACCAGTGTCTCGAAGGCCAGCCACAGTGATGGAGAGAGAGAGGGAGGGAGAGAGGGAGTGAGAGGGGGAGGGAGAGAGGGGGTGAGAGGGGGAGGGAGAGAGGGGGTGAGAGGGGGAGGGAGAGAGGGAGTGAGAGGGGGAGCGAGAGAGGGAGTGAGAGGGGGAGGGAGAGAGGGAGGGAGAGGGGGAGGGAGAGAGGGAGGGAGGGAGAGGGGGAGGGAGAGGGAGAGAGATTTAGAGAGAGGGAGAGAGGGAGGGAGAGAGAGATTTAGAGAGAGGGAGGGAGGGAGAGATAGAGATAGAGAGAGAGGGAGAGGGAGAGAGGGAGGGAGATGGGAAGAGAGGGAAAGAGAGGGACAGAGAGAGGGAGAGACAGAGAGAGAGAGAGTCCTCACAGCGCACTGCTCTGCTCTACCTCCGCCTAATCAATGCTAAGTGATCCTCCCATTGACTTACACAGCCAACATAATTGCCCGTGAGAGGCTGGACAGTAACTCTCCTTCCATCGCTGCACTCCTGGGTGACAAGCTGAATGGACAAGTGCTCCGAGGGGAGGGGGGGGGGGGGGGGAGGGACAATAGATAGAGAGAAAAAGACAGAGAGAGGGGGAGACCGATAACGAGCGGGATTCCGGTCCCACGGCGAGTGCGAGCGAGAGAACGAGAGAGAGACAGAGAGACAAGAGAAAACGTAAGAGAGGAGGTGGAAGGATGGTGGGAGAGGAGAGGGCCGGGGAGCCAGGTTCGCAGTCCAGTAGGGGGCCTGGCCAGGATCCAGGGGGAAGCTGGGGCCCATCCTGGGTGTCGTCCTCTCTCCTCTGGATACATCTGTCTTGACTTTCTACCAGGGGTCCCAGGGGCCCTTTCCACTCCAACTATTTTAATTTGACTAAACACCTGATTTATTTTATCTCTCCGATGAGGAAGGCCGTTTGTCTTAATAGGGCCTGTCAACCTCAAGAACCCATTCAGGGCAATTTACTGGCAGGCTAGCCTGGCCTTGCTTCATACTGCCTCTGCCTCTCTCTCTATGAGAGAAGAGAGAGAAAAAGGAGAGAGAGAGAGAAGAGAGAGAGAGCGAGAGAAAGAGAGAGAGAGAAAGAGAGAAGAGAGCTGCAATTCTCCATTTATCCTCCTCAGAAAAAAATACCCCTTAAAAGCATCTATTCAGCGAGCCTGCGGTTTCCAAGAGGCTGAATTGACTTCTTATTCACCGACTACACTTGTTGTGAATGGCTTATCTGTAAAATTGATACATTCAACACCGATTTTATTAACCTTTGGCTATGTCCACATGAAGGGGCGACATTCTGTGGGTCGCCAGCAACCATGCCGTCCGTCACAGTTCACCGCTATCAACAAAGTGTGTGTGTGGGGGGGGGGGGGTGGTGGTGGTGGGGGGGGGGGGGGGGGGGGGGGTGGGAAGAGGGGGTGGGAAGAGGGGGTGGGAAGAGGGGAAAACTGAGACCTTCCACTGAGGTGCAGAGACGGAAGGAGGTGCTACCTCTGACCATCATGGGCTGTCCCTGTCAAGGGGTAGGAACCTGCACCTCCCCACCCCCCTGTCCGGGCCCTCGGGGTGGCACAGGGGGTACGCCGACAGACGCATCTGGACTCAATCCCGGTCTCTTAAGCCTCCCTGCCCCCGTGTCCTCTCGCAAACCGCTAGCAAGCGGCGAGTCGTTTGAGAATAACTGACGGTATGAACGAACGAGCCACTGCAGAAGGGACAGAACAGTGTGTGTGTGTGTGTGTGTTGTCCTGCCTTCCAGGAGCGGGGCAGTGTTGAGGGCCGCGGCCGGCTGTGCGGGGCCATGTGTGGGGAGCGCAGGCCTGCGCAAACACTAACAGAATACTAACACAAGGCTCATTGTTTTGATGCTGGGTGGCACTGTAGGGAGCCCAGGCTAGTCCCACAAGTGTCGCCCCCTTCTCCTCTCTCCTCTCCTGTTGCTCTCTCGCTCCTCCCCCCTCCCTCTCACACCGCCTCAAAATGGACGCGTGACTTCAGATGTTTCTTCAAATCTCGAACAGGAGAAAAGAGATTAGATTCAGCTTCACGTTGTGGGACTGGGCTGGAGATCCGGTCTCTCCTGTCCATTCTTCAGAAGAGACAACATGTGTTTTGTGTTGGCCTAGTTCAGTGTAAAAAATCCCCCGTCTTCCTGCTCTGAATTATGGATCAGCCTTAAAATGCAGATAAAACTTTTATTGGGCTGTTCAGGAGAGCAGGGCGGCGGTCTGGCTCGGACCAGCCTGCTGACAAAGAGGCAGTTTCCTGCATTTTGCATGGCTCCTAACAGCGGTGGGCCGGTCTGGACCGTTAACACGTCTCCTCTGATATCTCTTCCACCGACAGCAGGGAGATCCAGGCCTGGATGCTGCATGAAGGGGGGGCAGCCTCCTCAGGTCTAATGTGTTGTGACACATGAGTATATGAGGCTGGTTCTCCCAGACTAAGAGAGGTGGCTGGGTCTGGGGGGCCAGGGCACAGGGTCTGGGGTCGGGGGGGGGGGTCAGGGCTAGGATGCAGCTTGGGGTGGATGGATTGGGCGTGGGTCTTGGCCTGGAAGTCCCTTTTTTTGGATTCACCCATTGTCCTCAGGTGCACATGGATACAGGAGGCAGGCTTTGATCTAAGCTGGGCCAGGCTGGCACACTGGGGCTGGCCCCATTCACCTCCCATCAGCCTTCACCTTGACAGATCCCTGCCTCTTTTAAACGTCACAAAGTAGGGCACAGAAAAAAAACATCAAGCAAACGAGCGGCTAAATAAATGATAGGAGGAAAACAGGCGGGACCATGGATGCCGGGGGGGGTGTGTGTGTGTCGGGGGGGGGGGGTTGAGCCTCGGGGTCTGTGGATAAAAGGCACTTTGTAGGGGTGCGATTTGTTCTGTCCAATACCCACATCTCCCTCCCTTGGCCCCCCTCCTCAGAGCTCTAATCAAGCAGTCTCTCATTTGGGTTCCAAGTCCGGCACCAGGGAAAAGAAGCATGCTTGTTACTTTGAAGAGTCCCGGGTGAATAACACAGATAAAAGATTCAAGCAGAAAGAGAAGGGGGGGGGGGGGGGAGGGTGGAGAAGGGGACAGCATCACAAGGCGCCCTATTCTCTCTCCTTCCTTTGGTTAGGACAGCTGAGCCATTATGACCAGATCTGAATGACTTTTTCTCTTCTTTTTTTTTTTTCTTCACGCAAGAAACACTGGAATGTCTTTGTCCCTCCCATCAGTCAGCCATTGTGGATGATCCCGTATGCTGCAGAGCCCAGGCTAAGTAAATGAAGACTTGTTTAAATGCTCTGATTGTGCCTGACCGTGTCCGGGTGGAGACGCTGCATTGCTAACATGCCTAGCGTGCTAGAGGCTGGAGCTCTGGCTCTTCGAGTGTGTAGTGTGCGGGTGTGTGTGTCAGGAGTGTGAGAAAGAGAGAGAGTGAGACAGAGTACTACAGGTGACGTATAGTAGGTACGTGTACACACGCACACACACAGATAATACAGACATACACTAAGGTTCATCATTGTAACGTTAGGCATTACAAATGTAGAAATGTTGAAACCTGGTTCATTTCCTTGTTTCAGGGTCAAATAAAACCCACCAACGTACTCAATTGCTGCAAAAAAATTCCAATCAATGTTTCTCATGACATCTCCTGAAGGGCAACAGCTTTGCGATAGAATGCCATGCAATTTACTTCATATATTACATTGTCAATAAATTGACATGTGTAC
This sequence comes from Neosalanx taihuensis, assembly GCA_030340665.1. Lineage (NCBI taxonomy): Eukaryota > Metazoa > Chordata > Actinopteri > Osmeriformes > Salangidae > Neosalanx > Neosalanx taihuensis. Next base: position 12,520,454 of record CM059295.1, read on the forward strand.
TGAACATTATGTCTTCCTATTGTTCTGTGGAGCTTAAAAGGTCCCCTGCAAAGCATAAAACAGCTGTGAGGAAGATCACAAGAGGTGGTTTTACGGTATCACACATTTGACCAAGCTTAACTTTGGTGTAGAACTCCCATACAGCCTTGTTCCAGAGTGCTTGCAGGCCATATGTGTTTCTGGTAACACGGTGGTAAAGTGCCTTGGTGCCCCTAGTCCTGAGACAATATGAGCAACAGCTGTTTTACCTGGCCTGCTGCCCCTGCAATGATATAAAAGCCGTTAATCTTGCCAATAAAACATCATTAACAAGCGTGAGCGAGGACTCACCAGCACTCATCCGCATATGGAGGACATGACCATCAATCGTGAAAAGCTTCCAGTTCGACACCAACGCGCAACGTCGCTGTGCGCGTGCGCGCGTGTGCGCCGGGGAACTTTTTATTTCTTTTTATCAAACAGCCTCACCGTCAAACGCCTCCACAAGTGTTCCACACACATCTTGGAAAACATTTCTTAAGAAATGTTTTGATGGAGATTGACACATGGAGGGGTTATTAATAAAAGCCCACTTTACCAGTCTGCCGCTCGCACTCAACACTGACGCCGGCTAATAACCTAACGATGGAGGAAGCTTCCCTCTTCAGTGTAATTATGATAATGTGGGCCGCCACTTCACTGTGTATCTCTGACATCAGGAAGAGGTACTTCATCAGCCGCTGGAGGAAGCTAGACCTGAGCAGATAACACCGCTGGGAGGACTAAGAACGCTGAGGTCTCCTCAGAAAGGGAAAAAAAAGGCATTACCTCGAACCTCAACACTTCAGTAGATGGAGTTTTTCAGAGATCTTATTCGCCCGATCTAATTCAGCACGACCAATCCCTCGGCCATTGAGGACGGGGCGATGGGGACTGCCGCTGACATTGTGTGACCTCAGTGACCTTCGGAGGAAGACTTGGCTCCCTCCCAGAAAACCAGCTGACGTGTCGTGAACTGCATGACGAACTTTGACCCTCGCTCACTGTCACCCATCTTCCCAGCATCCATGAGACAATGGATTCATATTTGTATTAAATAAATACATATCTATTTATTCGATTAAGTCTAAAGAGTACTTTGTAACTGCTGTGAACTCCATCCACTTCTAAAAAACAGTTGCTATTTTTATAATGTTCTTTGTGGGGCTGGGACCAGAGCCGGAGTAGGGGAAGGGGCTGTAGCTGGGGCTGGGGCCCAGAGCCGGAGTAGGGGAAGGGGCTGTAGCTGGGGCTGGGGCCCAGAGCCAGAGTAGGGGAAGGGGCTGTAGCTGGGGCTGGGGCCCAGAGCCAGAGTAGGGGAAGGGGCTGTAGCTGGGGCTGGGGCCCAGAGCCAGAGTAGGGGAAGGGGCTGTAGCTGGGGCTGGGGCCCAGGATAGGACTGAGACTGGAGCTGGGGCCCAGGAGGATGAGGCAGGGACTGGGACAGGAACCCAGGAGGTTGGGGCTAAGGGCTGGAGCCCAGGAGGGTGGTGTGTGGGTAAATCCAGCGTGACATGTACTAACCCAGCCCAGTCAGAGCACCCAGAGCTTAAGCAGCATTACACGGCTGTGAGGACGCAATTTGCTCTGCGGCGGGGAGCCTGATAAATATTTCATTCAGCGCACTCCTTTAAGTGAGAGGTGGATATTTGCTAATGTAAGGCTTACTGGTGATTCCTGGAGGTGGATCTATATTTTGCTCACAAGATGAATTGTACTGTCACTCACAACACGTGTCCTTAGAAACCATTCAAACTTTAGTGACCCTCCACCACCAAAGAATGATTCAATGGCCAGGTTGATGGAACAGTTGAAGGAGAGCAGCGTCAAATGAGGAGGGAAAGAAAAAGAGGAGAGGAGAACACATACAGCTGCGGTTTCTCTCTGCTGCCAATATCACCAGCTAAATCCCTCAATTCATTAAAAGGAGAAAAAAGCGGCAAATTCTCCCCTGCATTAATCTGTCGAATGCTTTCCTCAGAGTAATGATTTACTGGGTCTCATATTTCACCTGGCTGCACAGGGCAGG